>CM047749.1:49173578-49776078 GCA_026225825.1 Pistacia integerrima
ATGCTTCGGAAATATGTAAGTGATCCCTCCCACATATTAAGTGTAGAAGATATGGACTTAGAAGAAAATCTTGTGTATGAGGAGCATCCAATTCAGATATTGGATAGGAAGATTAAAGAGCTCCAAAATAAGAGTATCCCTTTAGTGAAAATCCTCTAGAGAAATCATAAAGTTGAAGAAGCTACATGGGAGGTGGAGCAAGATATGCAGAACCATTACCCGGAATTGTTTGCTTGAATTTTGGGGATGAAATTCTTATAAGAGGGGGAGAATTGTAACGCCCACATGGAGGTACATAATTTAATTTATGCTCTTATACCTTTAGTTGATTTTTGCTAAAGTTATTGAGAAAATGTGAAGAAAATGTCTTAAACTTTCATTAAGGGTAAATGGTCTTTTCACTCAAAATTAGTTGAAATTGTGGGGAGTGAAAAGAGATATAATTTCATGGAGAATGCAATAAAAATGAGGGCATTATGGTAATTGACTAACGGATATAGATGGAATTTTAAGGAAAGTGTGAGGGCAAAATGGGAAACTAATATATAATTTTTATGTTATAACAAATTAAAGAGTGAAACCCTAGCCACTCTTACCCATTTGCACGCCACTTTCACCTCCATATTCTCCCAAATTCTTCAATTCTTCTTCAAAGCAAATTCATAGGTTTTAGGTATTTTTGAGTGGATTTTCAATCTTAAGCTTCTATAGATAAGACCCTTGCACTAAGAAGTGAGTTTTAGTTTTTAAAGTGTTGATTTTGATGGTTTATGCTCATAGGATTTAAGAGGAAGAGAGTTTGATCAAAGGAGATTCTTAAAGGGTTGAATTTGCTCATATCAAAGGTAAGTAAATCCTACCCTAAGTGTGATATAAGTTATGTTGTGTAGAGAATTTTCTTTGTGCATATATATGTGTTATATGTGGAATTGTTGATGGATTTGGTGTTGAATAATAATTAGGACCTATCCATGAGAAGTTGGGTTGGTGTATGTGACACTTGATGAATGTTTGGTTGAGATTTGGAAGAGTTGAAGTGAAACTTTTGAAGTGTGTATTTTGGGCAGATTTGGAGTTAATTATGGAGGAGTTTATTCCAAATTTTTGGAGGCCTAAAATAGAGATAGAAGTGTAGCCAAATTAGTGTTGAATTGTGCACATGAATTATTTGATGAAATGCCAAAGAGAAGTGCATGTATGAGTAGGATTGTGTGTACTTTGAGATGAGTTTGTAGATGGTAGATAATGGCATGTTTGCATTCCATAATGCATAATTGCATTTAAACATGTAAATTTAGAAAGAATTATAAGAATGAAACCATCTACATGCATATATATTCATAAGAGCATGAAAAAGCCCTAAAATATGTTAAAGATAAAATAGAAATAAATGAGAATATCAAAGGTATTCAAATCTGAAATTTTACCTAAAGAAGTGTAAAAAGATAAAAAGAAGAGAAGGTTGTTGCGATGAGGAGCCCGTGAGTGACATAGTCCCACATGCACACTGCCTTTAGTGAGTGACCTCAGAATTCAGAAAGAAGAATTGTACAGTCTGTTAGAAGTGCATGTGGATGAGGACTGTACCCAGAATTAGAGAATTCACTCACATGGCCGAGGCTCCAAATCCATGCCTCAACCAAGTCTGATTGGCAAGAATGGAAAAGAAAGAAAGAATAGAAAGAAAGAAAAGAAAGAATAGAAAGAAAGACTAGAAAAGAAAGAAAGAAAGAAAGAAAAAGAAACAGAAAAATAGAAAAGAAAATGCATACTTTATGCATTTGTGCATTTGCACCATGAATATG
The DNA here is from genome assembly GCA_026225825.1 of Pistacia integerrima. Lineage (NCBI taxonomy): Eukaryota > Viridiplantae > Streptophyta > Magnoliopsida > Sapindales > Anacardiaceae > Pistacia > Pistacia integerrima. The sequence continues at coordinate 49,175,384 of CM047749.1, forward strand.
CATAATATCATGCTCATTATCTTGAGTAGAAAAAAAAAAATTAGAAAACAGAGAGCAAAACAGAGAAAGGATGAGAAAGAATAGAGAATAATCAGGAAATGTGATGTAAGGAAAGAAAATTCGGAATTTAAGCAACGGAGAGAGAAGGGTAGCATAGCGGGTTTACTTACTGAGCAATTAGTACTCACTCCGTTGTTTTTAATGTTTTTGTAGGTAATAGGTGAGTTGCGGTCACACAGAACATCGTGTAGTGGACGGGTTGGGCTACACTCTCACGTTGCTATTTTGAGTGCATTTTGTAAATATTTGTATATAAAGAAAAATTAAATATGGGCCCGCACTTTATTACTCTTATATATGTGTATTTTCTTATATATATTGTTAATGAGTTTTATATTATTTAACGAGTATACTAGCTAGAAAGAAAGCATTACATTTTTGGTATCAGAACAAAGGAGTGTGCCTCTCTTGCCATGTTGATGTTCCGTAGCTGACCGTTGTAAGTTAATTCTTTCCTTACTTGTAGTCGATGAGTGAATTGAGTTGACTAAAAGTGTTGGTTTAAGTAGATGAAACATAGAACCCGAGGAAGCAGTAGGAAGGAAATGAGCACTGGTGAACCTTCCAACCCTCCAGAATCTACTCCCCCTGTCCTTGATGAAGTGAGGATTCGTAATATTATACAGCAAGTCTTGGCAGAAAATCGGGGAGGCTCTCGTTTATTTCTATTTTCTCTTTAACATATTTTAGGGCTTTTTCATGCTCTTATGAATATATTTGCATGTAGATGACTTCATGCTTATAATTCTTTCTAAATTTACATGTTTAAATGCAATTATGCATTATGGAATGCAAACATGCCATTCTCTACCATCTACAAACTCATCCCAAAGTACACACAATCCTACTCATACATGCACTTCTCTTTGGCATTTCATCAAACAATTCATGTGCACAATTCAACACTAGTTTGGCTACACTTCTAACTCTATTTTAGGCCACCAAAAATTTGGAATAAACTCCTCCATAATTAACTCCAAATCTGCCCAAAATACAAACTTCAAAATTTTCACTTCAACTCCTCCAAGTCTCAACCAAACATTCATCAAGTATCACATACACCAGCCCAACTTCTCATAGATAGGTTCTAATTATTTTTCAACACCAAATCCATCAACAATTCTACATATAACACATATATATGCACAGAGAAAATTCTCTACACAACATAACTTAAATCACACTTAGGGTAGGATTTACTTACCTTTGATATGAGCAAATTCAACCCTTTAAGAATCTCCTTTGATCAAACTCTCTTCCTCTTAAATCCTATGAGCATAAACCATCAAAATCAACACTTTAAAAACTAAAATTCACTTCTTAGTGCAGGGATCTTACCTATAGAAGCTTAAGATTGAAAATCCACTCAAAAACACCCAAAACCTATGAATTTGCTTTGAAGAAGAATTGAAGAATTTGGGAGAATATTGAGGTGAAAGTGGCGTTCAAATGGGTAAGAGTTGCTAGGGTTTCACTCTTTAATTTGTTATAACATAAAAATTATATATTAGTTTCCCATTGCCCTTGCACTTTCCTTAAAATTCCATCTATATCCTTTATTCAATTGCTATAATGCCCTCATTTTTATTGCATTCTCCATGAAATTATATCTCTTTTCACTCCCCAAAATTTCAACTAATTTTGAGTAAAAAGACCATTTTACCCTTAATGCAAGTTTAATGCATTTTCTTCACATTTTCTCAAATTAACTTTAGCAAAAATCAACTAAAGGTATAAGAGCATAAATTAAATTACGTACCTCCATGTGGGCGTTACAATGATGATTTACATTTACCTATTACACTAAGGAAGTGTGTTAGATCCTGTACATTGCATCCTATTGCTAAATATGTGGCATACGATAAGTTGGCAAATGATTTTTTGGCATTCACCACTAATCTCTCAACTATGAAGGTTCCAGAATTAGTATATGAGGCATTAGGGGATGAAAAGTGGAGGAAGACTGTGATAGAGGAGATGGAGGCTCTTGAGAAAAAACAAAACTTGGGAGCTGGTGAGTTTACATGAAGGGAAAACAACTGTGAGCTACGAGTGGGTGTTTACTATTAAGTATAAGGTAGATGGAACAGTTTAAAAGTATAAGGTAAGGCTGGTGGCAAGGGGATTTACGCAAACCTATGGAGTAGACTATAAGGTGACCTTTGCTCCAGTGGCTAAGTTGAACACTATCAGGGTGCTCGTCTCTTGCAACAAATATAGACTGGCCTCAACAACAACTAGATGTGAAAAAACGCATTTTTGAATGGTGAACTTGCAAAAGAGGTATACATGGAAATGCCACCAGGGTTTGAAGGGAGTGGAAAGGACGGAAAAGTGTGCAAATTGAAGAAATCATTATATGGTCTAAAATAGTCTCCACGGGCCTGGTTTGAACAATTCACAATGGTTATTAAGAGTTATGGTTTTACTTAGGGTCAGACTGATCATACATTATTCCTTAAAGCCTTTGTAGGTAAGATTACTATTCTAATTGTTTATGTAGATGATATGATTATTATTGGAGATAGTATTGAAGAAATGGAGGCTGTTAAGAAGGTTCTTGCTCGGGATTTTGAATTGAAAGACTTGGGGCAGTTAAGGTATTTTCTTGGTATGGAGATTGCTAGGAGTAAAAAGGGAATTTTAGTTTCACAAAGAAAATATATGCTGGATTTACTAAAGGAGATAGGTATGCTGGGTTGCAAGCCAATTGAGACTCCCATTGAACCAAATCTGAAATATGAGAAAATGAGTTGTGATGCTCTAGTTGATAAAGGTAGGTATCAAAGGCTGGTTGGGAAGTTGATATACCTATCTCATACTAGACTTGACATAGCCTTTCCGGTGCACGTAGTGAGTCAACATATGCATAACCCACAAGAGAAGCATTTTGAGGCAATGAGTAGGATTCTAAGGTACCTTAAAATGACCCTTAGGAAGGGGCTATTTTTTGGTAAAAGGAATGAAAGGAAAGTAGAAGCATTCACAGATGCGAACTGGGCTGGTTCTGTGGATGATAGAAGATCGACCTTAGGTTGTTGCACTTTTGTTTGGGGAAATTTAGTAACCTGGAGAAGTAAGAAGCAGAACGTGTAGCTAGAAGTAGTGCTGAGGCTGAGTTTTGTGCTATGGCTCATGGGATTTGTGAACTAATATGGCTAAGAAGAATCTTGGGAGAGCTTGAAATCAAAAGTGTTGAGCCTATGAGGTTGTACTGTGACAACAAAGTTACGATTTGGATAGCACACAATCCAGTGCATCATGATAGGACTAAGCACATTGAAATAGATAGAGATTTCATCAAAGAGAAGATAGAAGATAAGTTGTTATGTGTTACCTACTTGCCTACAAGTCAGCAGACATCATATATCCTTACAAAAGGACTGCCTAGACAGTTGTTTGTTAATCTAGTTTCCAAGCTAGGAATGATAAATATCTATTCACCGGCTTGAGGGGGAGTGTAGCATTTCTAGATTAGAATATGATCAATTTAAGAGTTATCTAAGTCTTATCTAGTTTAAGAGATTGACATAAAAATATTATCAGGATTTGTTTTCTCCTGATTTCATGTTTAAATCTCTCTATATGAAATTTGGGTCAGTTTGGTTTGTAATTCAAAAATAATTTTGAAAAACTAAGTTACAATTAAAAATTTTAAAGTTTTATCTCTAAATTTTAAATATTGAAAATATATTTTGTATTTTAAATCTCTTTATGAGATTTAGGCCAGTTTGGTTTGTGATTCAAAAATAATTTTAAAAAACTAGGTTACAATTAAAAATTTTAAAAGCTTTATCTCAATATTTTAATTATTTGAAAATATATCTAGTATTAAAAATTGTTTTTGAAGTTAAAAACTATATAAAGACTGAGAAATGATATTTTTCTTGTTTTCTAATTTTACACTAATTTTTAGGATTATATGCAAAAACATTGTTTTTTAAAACATTTAACTGATTTTAATAAAAACTATTTTCATAAAATTCCTTATATTCCTTGTTTTAGAAAATAAAACACTATTTAAAATCTATAACAAATAGCCTCTTATTTAGATTATAAACTTTTTATATGTGTTTATGTTATGTTTATGGTTATGATTGTGGTTGTTCAGCTCACGAGATTGTGTTAAATTTGAAGTATGGTTGTTGAACGCTTAACTATCAATTTAAGCTTTTAAGTCAAGTTGTTACGTAACATTGTTAAAGTTGTTACTGAATTATGATACATCAGCTTGGTATTTATTAAATGTATGCAATCCTTGCTATTTTAACTCAATGTGTAAAGATGCTTGTCTTTGTTCCCTTTCTCATATTACACCCCACTTGGAAGAGCTACAACTATTTAGGTTACAGTAGGAAGGCAAATCTATTCCTGAATTAATAGATCAGAAAGAGAAGTCGCATAAGAAAAGTGTTAATGGAAAGAGTAAAACAGATTCAAACATGGCTGACGAACAGTCTCCAGCCAAGCAGTAGAAAAATACTGCCTAAAACCCAAACAAAGTGCATGGGAAAGAAAAGGGACGAGCACATAACTTAGCTGAAGAAAACAAAGTAGAAAAAGCAAAACCCAAGTTTGGAAAAGCATCCAAATGACCAGCACATCAAAGACTCCACCACTAGGAGAGCTAAAGTATACACTGACGAGTGTACTGCATTTCTATCAAACCTTAACTTTAGGGCACGTAGAGATTCTCTCGTACTTTAGAGAGAGATTGCTTTTTATTCTTTTTTAATGCTAGACAGGCAAATACAGAGAGATAATTCTGATGGTTTTAAATTTTTTTCAAGCAACTTCAAAAGATCTGAAAAAATTCTTTAGCGATGTTGGTGGGGTTGAATCTGTTTGAATTCTGCAAGACAAGTTCACTAGAAAGTCAAGGGTATGACTCTCTTTCTCTCATTCATTATTTGTCAATGTTTTTTGTGCTTTATGCTTCAAATGAAAAAGGGAAAGCTATCCACTGGACCTTCCAAGTGCATATCAGTCTTACAGTCAAATCCTTATTTAACATTGCTTGACCTTTAAACTTCAACATATGTATGCATAATGTGGACTGTACCACAGAGATTAGCCCTAAGAAACTAATTTTAATGCTCCAGGGAGATCAGCATGGCTGATGCTTCAAGGAGATAGAAACTGCTAATTGCAGTCCATTCTCTTTGATCAAATTTGTCAAGGGTGCTCACTGAAACTTCAATTTGATTTCTTCCTTTCATGCAGTCAATAAATCATTTTGTTCTTACGCTTTTGGTTTTAAGATGAATGTTCTTTCCAGAGACGATTATGCAGTCTCAAATAAACCCGTAGAAGCGTTGAATTTCATAATTATGGTAAAATTGCTTAATTTTCTAAGTATAAAGAGTCTAACTGTCTAAGAGCATATTTTTTTCATTTTCCTAGCAAGTGATATGCTTAGGAGACTCAACCATAGTCCCATACAGATTTACCCATATTCCAGCTTGCCTTTAAATTGTAGAGCATATGAATGGGACCGTTGCATACTAATTCATAATATCCTCTGATTGATTTTTGAAGGGCCTCGCATATGTGGATTTTGCCGATGATGCATCCTTTTTGTAAATGCGGGAAAGAACAAAAAATGTTTCTTGGGAAGAAGAAAAGTATTGCAAGATCAAATCTGAAGCAAAAGAAAAAGGATTCTGCTGGTCATGGGGCCTTTGGAGAACATGGTAGGCTAAGTGGAATTATGGTTTATCTTTGTTATTACTTGTGTGTGTTTGTTTGTATGCAATGCAGTCTATAGACGTTTGCATGTTTGTGTTTCCCATTTCTACCTTTTATTTTCTTATCCTTTAGGTTAAATGGTAGCACAAAGTAGTAATTAGACTTTCAGGGGATATAGAGCGCCACACTCTGCTGCTAATAAACGTAGTGATAGCATTCAGCTGAAGGGGAGGAACACATTTGCAATGCCAAGGAACGTCAGGCCACTTGGTGTCCCCTCAACAAATCCAAAAGCTAGGGAAGTGGAAGATGAGAAGCCAAAGTCAAATAATGAGTTCAGAGAAATGTTCTTTAAGAAGTGAGGTTTGTTCCTGGGGTTACATGTTACATGTTAACTAGAATAGCATAGCAATAGAGAAACTTCTCTTTCTTATAAAAAAACATAAGGTTTTGCCTTAATATGTTTCTGTAAACACAGTTATGACAAAAGATACCTGTTTGAAGATGAAAAATATATGTACTACTGAGATCAATCTATATCAGTATCCTTCTTGTGAATTTTCTTCTAGATATGTCAAAGTTTATACCCATTTTATTCAAAAGGGTAAAGTTCTAATATGTTTCCCGTGGAACATATTTTCATCCAATTTGTGATGAGGATAGCCTCAATACCTTACCCGAAGATTCAGAGAAATTTTAGCTAATTAGATGGCGATCAAGTTCCTTTTTATGTGACAAATGACCAATGGTATAGGATCCAACAAGATCATGAAAACTATTATGGGTTGGTGGTCTATTCTTGGTCTAAAATAACATTGAATACTCATAGTGCAACTGTTAGGTTCTTTGCTTTTCTGTACCTATTGATTCTATTCTAACGGAGAATCCATTTTACTATTTGTCATAGATGAAAATCCTAATGCAGAAAGATGGACCACTAGAGCACTATTGAGTTTGTATACTGTAACAGTAATGGCCTTGCATCTCATGCTAGTGGAAAATGTGAAAAAATGTCTTTGGTCTGGAAAATGTCTGAGGAAGAATATGACAAATATCATCTGTATGCTCGCCCGATTAAAATTTCCGCACACATATATTCATTTTTGTTGTCAGTTTTGAATGAATATCCATATCTCATATGATTATGTTTGTTTCACTTGGACTCTTCATGATTCTATTGGATGCTTGATAATCCTATTTTTCCCTATGATTTTGCATTGAATTTTGATAGGATTTAGGATACTTTTCATACAATTTGGGCCATAATTGCAACCTAATGATATTAATTTGTCTTTGCAGGCCTAAACGATGATTTTGAGCATAAATGACAGTTTTGAGTGTAAACTTTGTAACTTGAGCTTGAAAACTCGGAATGGCCTTAATTTAGAAGCTTTGGAAACCTAAGAAGAAGAGCTACAACTTTCATGTTTGGGGTTTTTCCTAATTCTGACTAGAAAATGGTGAAAACTTGGCTTGAAGTCGTGAAAAGTATTCTGGGAACTGAAGAAAAACGTCTTTGGACGTGCTTCAGTATTTCGGCCATAACTTGAGCTGTAGACCTCGGATTGTACTGATTCCTGAACAAGTAGAAAAATAATTTAAAGGAATACAATTCATATGTTTAACACTTTTCCAGATTCAGAATCTATCATGCTCAATTTGGCCCGAAAGATTCTCGCAGTGGCAAGGAAAAAGCTTCGCCGCGGCGAAACCTGCATCAGCTGTAAAAATAAAACAACGTGTTTTGGCTTGCTAGGGCTTCATCCTTAAGTGAGAGAGGTATAAATAAGAGCAAAAAAGAAGAGAAAAGGAGGTTGGTTCGTCATTTTGGAAGGCAGCTCTTGGAAGGAGAAAAGTATTGAAGATTTGGGCTTCAAATTAGAGAAGATTTCTCCATCTTTTGCTTGTTTTTCAATGATGAATCTTGATGTAACCTTGATACAATGATTCAAATTTATATGAATTGATTTACTTTGAGTTCTAATTTCATGATTGAGTGTCTATCTCTTTGCTTAATGACTTTTGGATGCTTGATCACCATTCAAATGTGTATTGTTCACAATGAGACTGAGAAGTGATTTGTGATTGTGCTTCTTGGGATAAATACCGTAGATTAAGCAAACGCTAGAGATAGGTTTAGTGATCTATGAAATCTGGATAGTATTCCATAAAGCTTAAAAGACTTTGAACTATTAATCTTCATTTTGTTGGGTGCAGAAGCTTAATAGGGATAAGTAGGGAAATGTAGCCTGAGAAGGTATGTTTTACAACTTAGGGAATTCGATTTTCAATCAAGGAATTAGAACTTGGGTAATAGATTCTATGATTTGGTTTAGTGTATCTAGGTGAAATCAACACCCTAGCATTTTTTAGCATTGTTTAATTAGTTAAGTTGTTGGGTTTTGCTTTAAATTCATCATCATTCATTTATATTTTGTTAATTTGTATTTAGTTGTTAATTTTCCATCAATCCAATTTATTGCTGCTTTAATTAGGACTTAAACTAGGGAAATCGGTACTTAGTAACACTATCCTCGTGGGAATGATACTCACTCATCACTTTATTACTTTGTGCGACTAGTGCACTTGCTATATTGCATGTTGTAGTAACAACGCATCAAGTTTTTGGCGCCGTTGCCTGGGATAGTTGATTATTAATATTGATGGTATCTAGTGTAGTGCTAAATTGAAGCTTTTATTTCATTTTTGTGGTTAATCGTAAATATTGTATAGTCTTAAGCTTGAGTTCTTTTCTTTGTCGTTTTTATTTTTATTTTGCAGTTAAGCTTAATTAACTGTTTCTTGTAGTGCTTCTGGAGATCATGGCAAAAGTACATAGAATGTTGATGGATTATGCCATACCAACGGTGCAAGAATGCAATTATGGTATTACAAGGCCACCTGTTGCAGTGAACTTTGAGATTAAGCCGACAATAATTCAGATTATCCAACAGTCAGTCCAATTTGGTGGAAATTCATATGAGGATCCAATTTTGCATATCGCTAGCTTTCTAGAAATATGTGACACATTCAAGGTTAATGGAATGATTGATGATGCAATTAGGTTGAGATTGTTCTCATTTTCATTGAGAGATAAGGCAAAAGGTTGGCTCATGTCACACCCAGTTGGGACAATCACCACATGGGACAGATTAGCTCAAAAGTTTCTTGCAAAATGCTTCCCACTAGAGAAGACGATAAAAATGAGAAACAACATTATCTCTTCCATGCAAGGCAATGATGAATCACTTTATGAAGCTTGGGAGAGGTGCACAGAGTTGTTAAGGAAATGTCCACATCATAGTCTACCATTTTGGATACAAGTCCAAACATTTTACAATGGGTTGCTACCAAATATTCAAACTATGGTAGATGTGGCAGTAGGTGGAGCCTTAAATAACAAGACCCCGGAAGATGCTTATGGATTGCTTGAGGTGATGGCCAACAATAACTACCAAAGACCTAATGAGAGAGCAATGCTGAAGAGAACAATGGGTCTACATGAAGTCGATCCGTTTGCCACATTATCTGCACAAATTGCATCATTTCAAAGCCAATTGGGAGGTATGAATGTAAATTCTATTCACTCACCTTTTATAACTTGTGAATTTTGTGCAGGAAACCATGGGAGTATGGAATGCCAAGATGGAAACCAATTAGTCTTCTCAACAATCGAGCAAGTGAATTACATGGTTAGTTCACAAAGGCTGCAAAATGACGCCTTCTCCAATACCTATAATCCTGGTTGGGGAATGACCCAAATTTGTCCTGGAGCAATCAAAACAATCAATTAAACCAAAGGACAGTGCCAAACCATCAACCAGTGGTGAATCATCAACCATGTGAACAAACAATGTTGAAATTTGAGGATATGTTCGGGAAATTCATGAAAGAAACCACAAGATTTATGAATGATACACGGTCAAACTTCAAAAATCAAGGAGTGTCCATTCGAAATTTGGAGGTTCAAGTGGGGCAATTGGTTGAACAATTAACAGAGAGATCTCAAGGTTCTTTGCCGAGCACAATGATAATCCGTGAATTATACACTTTTCATTATACCTTTTTGTCGGATTTCAGGTACTTTCTAGTACATTTTGACCTGAATTGTTACTTAATTCGTTACTTTTTGTATTTCAGGTTAAAATGGACATTTTGAGCAAATAAGAACAAAATTGGATATTTTTGACTCAGAAATTAGCGGATCTCAAAAGATAGGAGAGTTCCGGAGCAGGATAAAGCACGATGAAGCTTGTTTCCAAGGGAGAGCACCAAGAATCGAAGAATCAAACGAAGAAGCAAGCAGAGGGGCAGTTCTGTAAATTCAGAACTCTTCAAGAAGCTTCGCCCCGGAACTCTTCAAGAAGCTTCGCCCCGGCGAAGGAATTATCTTCGCTGCGGTGAAGTAAGCCAGGGATGAGCGTGTCTGCTTCATTCTTCGCCGCGGCAAAGAATTCTTCGTCGCCGCGGCGACAGTCACTTATTTCAGTTTTGTTAAACGCACAGCATGGCTGGGTTATTTGGACGAAGTATAAAAGAAAAACTTAGTCTTTTTGCCCAGGATCTTCGTTTTGTTTTAGGTTTAGCCACTTTTGCACTTTTCTAAGAACTTTGAGCGATTTGGTTTGTAAAAGGAAGAAGATTCGATTTCTAACTAGAGGATTCATCTTTTGGGGAGATTTCTAATCTTTTATCTCATTTTCATTATGTTGAACATCTTTATTTCCGATTTTCGTTTTTGTATTATTGATTTAGTTATGAACTAATCTATTTTGGGTTAGGGTTTTTATGGTAGTTTGGATTTTAAATGGGTTAAGGGTTTGATTGTGTTATTTTCATATGAATATGCTTTGGTTGTGTGTTACTCTGATTTTTAAATGTTGTATGTGATGAACATGGTGAGATTGAGAAATGAATCATGTTAGGCTTCTTGGGTAATCACCATTATAGTATTGGATGCTAGAGATAGATTCAAGAATTAATGAAATCATTATAGGATTCTTTTGCTTAATGAGTTTGGAATTATTAATCTTCAATTTGTTGGGTGCGAAAGGTTAATAAGGAAGAATAGGAAGGCATAGCCCGAGAGGGTATGTCTAACATATTAGTGAATTTGATTTACAACCATTGCGTATGAATGTGAGTGTAGTGTAATTTTAGGTTTAACCCATAAAAATCCAAATGAAGTCAAAACCCTACCCATTTTACTTGAATTGATATTCTGTGTTTTCATATTGCTTTCTTAATTAAGTTTTAATCTTAGTTTAAATTTCATTTTGTTGTTTTTAATTAGAATTTGCTCCCACCAATCCAAAGAATTCGATTGCTTCAACTAGATAACATTAGGAAACTCAGTGCTTTGCTTACAATCCTCGTGGGAACGATACTCTAATCATTAGTATATTACTTGTGCGATTAGTATACTTGCTACATATTGCATGTTGTAAGAAACACGCATCACACAACGGTCACAAATCCTAAGGAACAATTAAATGTCATAACATTGAGGGGAGGTAAAGTGTTGAAGCAACCCCACAATGAAGAAAAGTCGGAAGAACATGAAGACAAGACTAATGAAGAGGAAAATCTCAAAGCGGAAAGGTGTGCAAGATACTTAGTGGAATTTCAACCAAGCAACTCACCTCACAAGGAACAATTTGAGGAATTTTGTGTAAATGTGCACAAGTCAAAATTGGTGTTGGAAGAGACTCTAAACATTGGACTCAACCAATCACCATCTCATCTCAAGTACGCATATACGAATTTGAAGTTCCAAAAAGATGCTTATGAGAATGTCCGAAATTCCAAAGGAAAGACCAAGAGGTGGCAATGGGAAGTGAAGAACCCCATAAGGATCCACATTGATGAAAGAATGAGAAAGTCGAGCTCCCAACTATAAACAAGCACTTATTGGGAGGCAACCCAAGTGTTTTCATTTGTTTGTCATTTGTTTGTTGTTTTGAATTTGTTTAGTTGTTTATGAATTAGAATGATTTTGATTTCGTGTGTTTTTGGGTGTTTCAGGTGAAATATCGAACTAAGGCGAAAAAAGGAAAACTTCCAGTTTTTGCCGCGGCAAAGCATTTTCTTCATCGAGGGACGTGCTCTCTGGAATTTTTCGCCGCGGTGAAACAATTTTCTTCGCCGCGGTAGAAAGGGTTTTACAAAATTGAACTAAGGGAATTTCACTACGGCAAAGCACTTTCTTCGCCGCAGTGCTGTATGCTCTGGAATTTTTTGCAGCGGCGAAATTTTTTTCTTTCCCACGGCATCAACTGGGTTTGTATTTTGTACTGAATGAAGAACTTTGCCACGGTGAACCCTGAGAATCTTTATAAACCCACCTTCATTCTCTCCATTTTGCGATTTCAAACCCTGGCCTCCAAAGAATTTCATTTTATCTTCTTCAATTTCTCACCTTTTTCCCTCAAAATTCTTGCACCTTTCCACTCCCTTACCTCTTTAAACAATCATGAACCTTTCAATTGCCCCGGTTTAACCCATTTTGAAGAAATTTTTAGCAACCCTTAGGTTTTGAAAATTTGGAGCTTTCTTTGTGATTTTTAATGAAATGGGAGCAATTGAAGGTTGGAAAGCTTGGGCTTGGTAAGGTTAAGAGTTTTTGTGCAATTTCTTTGTTCACTTTCAATTGTGGATTTGTTTTTGTTGAAAAATTGCTTGAATTTGTTAATTGTGGATGTTGGTTGAGAATTTGAGGACTGAGTTGATTGTGGAGTGTAGAAATTGTTGATTTTGATTTAATTTGGCGTTGAGGAAGTTGGGTTTGTTGTGTTGAAGTGCTTTTAGCAAATTTGGGAGTTGTGTGAAGAGGAAGAAGTAGAAGAAGATTATTGCCCGAAGCACTATTCTTTTTAGTTTTAGTTTTTGTTTCTTTATGTTTTGTAAGTAGGAACTGATGTTGATTTCCTGGTTTTTAGCTCTTTATTTGTTTTTGTTTAGATTTTACGTTTAGTTCAATAAGGTTGAGATCATGATGTAATTCTTTCATATTAATTGGTGAGGGTATCTAACACATTTGGCACCATAGACTTTCAATTGTTTGACAGATGATGATGATGAGGAAGCCAAGGAATGGATGCCAGGAGTTTGCACAAAAATCGACCTTTGTGGATTAATCAGGGGAGTATCTCATAACCTTTACCTTTGTTTTTCTATTCCTTGGATGTGCATGATATGACATTGGGGACAATGTCATTTTAAGTTTGGGGGTAGGAAAATGTTCAAAATTCTTGTGTCTAGTTTGTTTGTGTGTTCTAGCTCGAAATTGTGTTTCTTTTTGTTTTAAGTTCTTTGATGGTTATTTGTTTAGTGTGTGTTGTGTTGTTGTTGCCTAGATGAATTCCATAAGTCTATGATGAAACTAGAATTGTTGGGATATTATTTTCAGAAAATGTTAAGCATTGCTTCAAGTTTAGGTTGGTTGACTTGATTTAGATTGAGGTTTGTTGAGTGGTTCAACCACCATTTTCACTCTTTCGACATGCTTAGAAACATTTTATGTGGTTAGGTGAAGTCTTGATAATGTTGGTGGACTCCAGAACCTAGTTAAGAAGTGCTTGAGGCGAAATTCTAGGATTAGACATTGTTGAGGAAATGATTTAGGCATTTTTCGGAACGTTTGAGCCTTTCTAGCCGACCCATGAATGAATCTTTCCCTAGTCACCCATTTGAGCCTTATGAGATTATCATTGCCTTATTTTCCTTGCAAACCCAAAATTGTCCAATCCCTATACCCTAAACACTTTATCATACCCTTTCAGAGACTTATGGACCTAATGTATGACACAAAAGAGCTTTGAGAGGTGTGTGAATAAGTGATAGACCAAAATCTTAAGTTTGGGGGTTGCAAAAAGGGCAGGAAGAAGGGGCAATAGACCTCAATGGTGTTGTAAATATTTGTTATTAAAAAAAAAAAAAAAAAAGAAGCAAAAACTTGATGCGTTGTTACTACAACATGCAATATAGCAAGTGCACTAGTCACACAAAGTAATAAAGTGATGAGTGAGTACCGTTCCCACGAGGATAGTGTTACTAAGTACCGATTTTCCCAGTTTAAGTCCTAATTAAAGCAGCAATAAACTGGATTGATGGAAAATTAACAACTAAATACAAATTAACAAAATATAAATGAATGATAATGAATTTAAAGCAAAACCCAACAACTTAACTAATTAAACAATGCTAAACAATGCTAGGGTGTTGATTTCACCTAGATACGCTAACCCAAATCATAGAATACTATTACCCAAGTTCTAATTCCTTGATTGAAAATTGAATTCCCTAAGTTGTAAAACATATTTTCTCAGGCTACATTTCGCTACTTATCCCTATTAAGCTTCCGCACCCAACAAAATGAAGATTAATAGTTCAAAGTCTTTTAAGCTTTATGGAATTCTATCTAGATTTCATAGATCGCTAAACCTATCTCTAGCGTTTGCTTAATCTATGGTATTTATCCCAAGAGGCACAATTACAAATCACTTCTCAGTCTCATTGTGAACAACACACATTTGAATGGTGATCAAGCATCCAAAAGTCATTAAGCAAAGAGATAAACGCTCACTCATGAAATTAAAACTCAAAGTAAATCAATTCATATAAATTTGAATCATTGTATCAAGGTTACATCAAACCCTAGCTAAACAACTGAGTTCATACTCAAAAACGAAATAAAATAACAAAAACAAACTGAATCAAGATTCATCATTGAAAAACAAGCAAAAGATGGAGAAATCTTCTCTAATTTGAAGCCCAAATCTTCAATACTCTTCTCCTTCCACGAGCTGCCTTCCAAAATGACGAACCAACCCCCTTTTCTCTTCTTTTTCGCTCTAATTTATACCTCTCTCACTTAAGGATGAAGCTCTAGCAAGCCAAAACGCGTCGTTTTATTTTTACAACTGATGCAGGTTTCACCGTGGCGAAGCTTTTTCCTTGCTGCGGCGAGAATCTTTTGGGCCAAATTTGAGCATGATAGAGTCTGAATATGGAACAGTGTTAAACATATGAATTGTATCCCTTTCAATTATTTTTCTATTCGTGCAAGAATCCATACAATCCGAGGTCTACAGCTCAAGTTATGGCACAAATACTGAAGCACGTCCAAAGACGTTTTTCTTCAGTTCCCATAGTACTTTTCACGACTTCAAGCAAAGTTTTCACCCTTTTCCAGTCAGAATTAGGAACAACCCAAAACATGAAAGTTGTAGCTCCTCTTCTTAGCTTTCGAAAACTTCTAAATTCAGGTCATTCCGAGTTTTCAAGCTCAAGTTACACAATTTACGCTAAAAACTGTCATTTATGCTCAAAATCATCTTTTAGGCCTACAAAGACAAATTAATAGCATTAGGTAGCAATTATGGCCCAAATTGTATGAAAACTATCCTAAATCCTATCAAAATTCAATGCAAAATCATAGGGAAAAATAGGATTATCAAATACCCCCAAACTTAAGATTTGCTCGTCCTCGAGCAAAAAGGAATAAAAATCAAAACAAAAAGAAATATAAATACCTAGATTGAATCACAATGCAAGCCTAAAAATTTTTTGGTACATTATTAAAAAAAAAAAAAAAAAAAAAAAAAGAAGAAGAAGAAGAAGAAGAAGAAAAAGAAAAGAAAAAAAAAGAAAAAAATTTCTTTAGTTCAATTCAAAATCAAAAATAAGAAATGCATAAGTTTGACGGTTGTAAAATGGTTGACACTTTGATTGGTGGTTGAGAAAGAATGCAGAGATTGATGTGGCTCTTAATGTTTGCATGAGGAAAACCGAGTTCTCTTTGTTTATCCTATCCTTTTCCTTGGAGCCCACTACCCAAGCCTAACTTTACAAGCTTGCAAAGACCTTTTGATTCTTAGCGATGTCTAGTCTACATTAGTGGAGAGTAGTTTCATACTTAGGCTTATGGAGTCTGCCACCATTTGATAAACTATACATTTCCACAAAAAAATAATCCGGGAAGTTGGAAGGTGGACTGAAGTGGGGATTACCTACTCAGGGGACCGATAGAGAAAGATAATCAATTCAATTTATGACTTCTTGGAGTGTTGAGCGTACTTTACACCTCTCTCCCTAGCAACGGCGCCAAAAACTTGATGCATTGTTACTACAACATACAATATAGCAAGTGCACTAGTCGCACAAAGTAATAAAGTGATGAGTGAGTATCGTTCCCACGAGGATAGTGTTACTAAGTACCAATTTCTCTAGTTTAAGTCCTAATTGAAGAAACAATAAATTGGATTGATGGAAAATTAACAAACTAAATACAAATTAACAAAATATAAATGAATGAGAATGAAATTAAAGCAAAACCCAACAACTTAACTAATTAAACAATGCTAAAAAAAATGCTAGGGTGTTGATTTCACCTAGATACGCTAACCCAATTCATAGAATATATTACCCAAGTTCTAATTCCTTGATTGAAAATCGAATTCCCTAAATTTTAAAACATACCTTCTCAGGCTATGTTTCCCTACTTATCCATATTAAGCTTCCGCACCCAACAAAATAAAGATTAATAGTTCAAAGTCTTTTAAGCTTTATGGAATTCTATCTAGATTTCATAGATCGCTAAACCTATCTCTAGCGTTTGCTTAATCTACGGTATTTATCCCAAGAGGCACAATCACAAATCACTTCTCAGTCTTGTTAGGAAACGACCCGGTTGCGCAGCGGAAAACAAAATTTTACAACCACGGATCGTTCCTTAGAACCCAAAATCAAGGCACAGATTTTACAGTTTATGCATAATATGAATCTGCAGAAAAATAAATCCAAAGGTTTAGATTTATACCCACGTTTGGAGGCTCCACCAATGTTGTCTCTGAATGTGTTTGCTACCTATCCAAGTGTAGGATCGAACCGTAGAGGTCCACACGAAGACAATCAACAAGAACCAAGGAGGGATTTGCTAGATCCTCCTTGGCCTTAAGAAATCAAGAAGAAGAAAACAAAGTGTTTGTTTTCAATGGAACAGTGAAAGTGGCGTGGGAGAGCTTTTTGGCTGGAGGTTTTCCTTTTAAAATCAAAAAGAATGAATTCACTTAACATAACACACACACACTATTCTTTTTATAGGCAAACCAAGTTGCCCTATTCCCACATGGAATGGGCTTGGGCTCCAACCCAAACACCCCATGTTGCCAAACACTCCCAATTTGATATTTTAATTTAATTCATCATTATCTTAATTAAAATCAATTAATATTTAATTAACATTTAATCAATAATGATGATTTAATTAAATATGTGCGAACACACATTTAACCGTAATTTCACTTATTTAATTTCTTTAACAAATTAAATAAAAGGCTATGACCTCAAGAAATTTAATTGCTGTGAAATTACCAAAATACCCTTTCGCTTTGAAAAAGACGAAAACGCCCTTCTTCTTTCTTCTTGGCTCTTAAATTATCTTCTATGTGTGTGACCTATAGGCTCCTCATCATACCGGTAGTGTATAGTATCGTGATTAACACCAATTAATCGTCTCACTAATACACAGACCAAGATTGGCCCCTAGCAAGGCATCATGGCCACCCGATAGATTCGGATTCAGCAAAGTAGCTACCTGTCAACGATATGGTTACCGTACAATACGATCCTTTCATCATCCGTTATCTCTACGAGGACGAAGGCATAGAAATAGTGTCAACCTTCGGTTACTCTCGATATTATATATTCGGCCGGACCAATGACCGTATTATAATCTGGATAGAGCAACAACTCAATCCCACCTGGCCCACGCTTTTAGTGTCATTACCATATACCGAATTGCGCCGTGAGATAACTTCTCCCGTACCCGGGAGTGATGAATCCTTTGTCAATCCACCATAGTCTTGATACACTCCTTGATATAGCCAATCACCACCGTACTGACAGCTCTGAATAGAACTGCGTTAGGCTAGTATCAAACTGTACCAATCGGTGCACAAGGCACTCCGGTGATCTCAAGTCCAAGGATCACATGCACCACCATTCGTTAGAGGATTTGTTCCATAGACACTGGGGTTACCATCCATATGGAATCCTCTCGGTGGGTCACCCTGAACTTGCCGTGGTATATCCGCCTACAACAAGCACCCATGTGTTGCACCAGTTGTCACCAAACAACCTTGACAAGTGAGATCGATCCACGCCTTTCGAGAGGTCGTTCAACACTATGATAGCCTTACCGTATTATCTGTGCCCTTACTTCAGAATAATACTGGGCTACGGACGTTTCTAGAATGGCCACCATATGTGCTCATAGGGTTCTCACTATCAAGATTTGAAACACTTGATACCCTCGTCACGGTTCTACCATTCTAAGGACATATATCAATACATATTGCAATAATAATGATTTACGCGATATAGAATAAAAATGCCTTTTATTATTGATTAATGAACATTATTATAAAGAGTCAATTCCACAATAATTGATTGGCTCTAGGGCATCTACTCTAACAATCTCCCACTTGCACTATAGCCAATCATTCATGTATTTAATACCAAATGATTTCAAGTGCCTTTCATGCTTCTGCTGCGACAGAGGCTTTGTAAGTGGATCTGCGAGATTGTCGTCAGCATGCACTTTACTAATCTGCACGTCTTTCCTCTCAACTATCTCTCTGATGAGATGGAATCGTCTGAGTATGTGTCTGGACTTCTGATGAGACCGTGGTTCCCTAGCTTGAGCAATTGCTCCATTGTTGTCACAATAGATGTCTATAGGATCAACAATCGTAGGAACCACACCAAGTTCAGTGACGAACTTCTTAATCCAGACTGCCTCCTTGGCCGCATCTGACAATGCAATATACTCACCTCCATTGTAGAGTCCTCTGATGCTTTGCTTGGAGCTCTTCCAGCTCACTGCACCGCCATTGAGACAAAATACAAACCCTGATTGCGATCGATAATCGTCTTTATCTGTTTGGAAACTAGCATCACTGTATCCTCTTACAGTGAGCTCATCTTCCCTCCATAAACCAAGAACATATCCTTAGTCCTCTTCAAGTACTTAAGAATATTCTTGACACCATCCGATGGACGCTCACCTGGATCCGATTGATATCTACTACAAGTGCTCAAAGCACATGAGACATCAATCCGAGTACATAGCATGGCATACATGATGGATCCAATTGCTGATGCATATGGGATCCTCTTCATCCTATCTCTCTCATCTTGTGTTTTAGGACACAATTCCTTAGAGATAAACACCATGTGACATCGGAAGAAATCCTTTCTTGGATTCTTCCATACTGAATCGTTTCAGTACTTTGTCAATATATGCACTCTGACTTAGGCCAAGCAACCTACGCGATCTATCACGATAGATCTTTATACCAAGGATGTAGGCTGCTTCCCCTAAGTCTTTCATGGAGAAGCACTTGGATAACCAAGTCTTTACCGACTGCAAGTTCGGTATATCATTCCCGATCAGAAGTATGTCATCGACATACAACACTAGGAATGCTACTGCGCTCCCACTCACTTTCTTGTAAACACAGGGCTCATCTTCATTTTTGATAAAACCGAATTCTTTTACGGCCTCATCAAAACGAATGTTCTAGCTCCTGAAGCTTGCTTGAGTCCATAAATGGATCTCGCAACTTGCATACCTTATTAGTTTGACTATCAAGAACGAAACCATTAGGTTGTGTCATATACACATCCTCCTCAAGGTTTCCGTCAGAAAGCGCTTTTGACATCCATTTGCCAAATCTCATAGTCATGATATGCAAGAATTACAAGCATAATCCGGATGGATTTAATCATGGCAACCGCGAAAAGGTTTCTTCATAGTCAATGCCATGAATTTGTTTGAAACCTTTGGCAACCAGCCGTGCTTTATAGGTGTGCACGTTGCCATCCATGTCAGTCTTCTTCTTGAAGACCCATTTACACCCTATAGGTTTTACCCTTCGGTGGTTCCACCGAGACCACACTTGGTTCTCGTACATGGAGTCCATCTCGATTTCATGGCTTCAAGCCATTTAATGGAATCTGGATCCGATATAAGCGTCTTCGTAGGTTCTGGGTTCATCGTCTTGATAGACTAGTACGTCACCATGTTGAGTCACGAGATAACCGTATCTCTCGGGCTCATGGCGTACTCTCCCAGATCTACGTAGCTCCTGTGCTACCTGAGGCGGTTCACTTTGATCCACAATTTGTGGAGTAACCTCCTCATGATGCTCAACCACTCCTTGTGGCACATCATCCCGTCCTTCGTCTAGTATATCTTGTGGTTCTAGAACTTCATCGAGTTCTACTTTTCTCCCACTAGTACTTCTTAGAAAATGTTCCTTTTCTAGGAAGACACCAGATCGAGCAACAAAGATTTTGCGCTCTTCTGGGTGGTAGAAATGGTATCCTTTGGTCTCCTTTGGATACCCCACAAATATACATTTACAGGATTTTGGGCCCAGCTTGTTCGAAGTCAATTTCTTAACATAAGCTTCGCAACCCCAAATCCTTAGATAAGACAAGTTGGGCTTTCGCCCAATCCATAGCTCATATGGAGTCTTATCTACAGACTTTGACGGCACATGGTTTAAAACGTGAGTCGCAGTCTCTAGGGCATAACCCCAGAACGATGCAGGTAAATCACTAAAACTCATCATGGACCTAACCATGTCAAGTAAGGTCCTATTCCTCCTTTCTGACACTCCATTGTGTTGGGGGTGTATAAGGAGGGTGAGTTGTGATACTATCCCACATTCCTTCAGTACTCGAAAACCCCGAGCTTAAGTATTCACCTCCTCGATCCGACCGAAGAGCTTTAATACTTTTGCCCAACATATTCGTACTTCGTTCTGAATTCCTTGAATTTATCAAAGGCTTGATTTATGTCTCATAAGGTAGACATAACCATATCTACCGAAATCATCGGTAAATGTGATGAAGTATGAATATCCACCTCGGCTTCAATGTTAGTGGACCACATACATCACTATGGATGATGCCTAACAAGTTCAAGAGCTCTTTCACTTTGTCCTGTGAAAGGAGACTTGGTCATCTTGCCTAAAAGGCATGACTCGCATACCTCAAATGACTGAAAGTCAAAAGGGGCCAAAACTCCATCCCTTTGAAGTTTTGCAATGCGAGTCTTATTAACATGACACAATCTACAATGCCAGAGATATGTTTGGTTTTGATCGCTATGTTTAGCTTTCTTGGTTTCAATATTGAGAATATCTTTATTGTTTAAATCAAGAACATATAATCCATTATATAACCTTGCAATTCCAAATAGAATACCATTCAAACTAAAGGACAACAATCCATTAGATATCTCAAAATGATACCCCATATTATCCAAAACGGATATTGAAATAATATTTCTAGAAATAGAAGGTACGTGATAACAAGCTTATGTAGTTCCAACAATAAGCCCGTAGGCAAAGATAAACAATAAGTCCCTACCTAATGCAGCCACATGTGCTCCATTTCCAACTCGTAGGTCCACCTCTCCCTTGGCGAGCACTCTACTCGCCTTAGTCCCCTCTCACATCGGTACAAATGTGAGTACCACATCCCTGTGTCCATGACCCAAGATGTTGAGGGAGAGAAGTTAATCTCAATCATGAAAGTACCTGAAGTCGTAGCCTCTGACTTCTTCTTACTTGCGAGGAAAGCCTTGCAGTGTTTCCTCCAGTGGCCAGGCTTGCCACAAAAGAAGCAGACTACCTTGCCCTTTCCTATGCCACTCTCAGGCCCAAGAGCAACCTGTCCTTTGGGCTTGGGCTTGGGAGGGTTTGGCCTTGGCCTTACCCACCCTTGCCGTTACCCTTTGCTTTATTGGCAGCGAACCAAGAAATAAAACATGCTTGGACTTTTTCAAGTCCTGCTCTGCAGTCCTCAACATGTTCAGAAGTTCTGACAGGGTTTTCTCCATCGTGTTCATATTGAAATTCATTATGAACGGAGCATATGAGTCAGGAAAGGATTGCAGAATTAAATCCATTTGTAATTCTGCATCCAAGCCACATCCCAAAGTCTCAAGCCTCTCAATGTGCTCGATCATCTTGAGCACATGAGGACCAACTTGGGCACCCTCAGTCAGACGACTCCCAAACAAAGGCTTTCGACACCTTGTACCTCTCATGTCGAGCATTTGTTTCATAAAGCTCCTTGAGGTGTAGAATTATGGAAGAAGCATCCATATTCTCATGCCGCTTTTGCAAAGATAGGTGTCATCGATGCTAACATCAAGCATTGTACGCTATCGGCATCATCAAGGAACTTTTGATAAGTATCCTTAACTTCCCGAGTGGCATCGGGATCGCTCACCATGTATGGCTTTTCAAGGATATACAATTTCTTTTCTGACTTAAGTATGATCCGTAGATTACGATACCACTCTGAGAAATTGGATCCATCCAACCTGTTTTCTTTTTCGATTATCGGTCGCAGGTTCATAATACTCATTTTCGGTGAATCTACAATTGCAGAAAAGATAAAGTTATTATAAAGTTCATTATTATTTAATATGGTCTTTTATTAAACAATGCTCCCACTATTTTACTCAAGCCAATAGCCCTCACTATTAACTCGGGAAAGCCCGTTGGCTTTCCTAGTGGACCGAGATCCTATCCTGCCCATTTCAAACCTTCGCTTTGGCGAACAAGCCAAAATGGGTTGATTACGTAGGCCAACAAACTTAATCCACACCAATTGATAGCTCCCACTATCAACCTCAAATGTGAAAAAGCCAACAAGCCAATCACACAATTCAATGGCTCCAACCATTGTCCTCAAGTGTGATTCTCAGTATCGGTAGAGTGGACACTACATGTCACCACATACACATAATATGTGTACTGCTCTACTATGCCTATGACGCGTTTATCAACCTTCGCTTTGGCGAACAAGCAAAACCATCATTTTAAGTCGACCCATCACCATTAAGGAAAACTCCAATGAATTTTAACCTCCCACTGGTAGAAGTGTACCCTTCGCTTTGGCGAACAAGGTTTCGACGAACAGTGGTTTGATTAAAACCATGGTGATGGAAGGCATTCGTGACTTAATATTCTTAGTTGAGGGGTTTGTTATTTAATGTCTCATCAGATTATTATCTTTGTTAGAATGACATTGTTTGGCATGTTATTCAACATTCAACCTTAGCATGCATTCTAAACAAAATATTAAACGTGCCGGTACATGGCCTAACTAAAACCGATCTCATCGAGCCTAGAGGGATCGGTGGGTCACCTAGGGATCCTGTAACAAATATCTTGAGTCTTCAAGTATGGTTGCCTCGTCCCTTCGCTTTGTCTCCGTACATTACAAAAAACATCATTCTAAATTTACAATAAAATTAATATTAAACTAATTTTACATCAACAAACTTAGAAACCTCGATTTACATTCGAGGGGAATGAGATGAGAAAAGAATGTACATTA
The DNA here is from genome assembly GCA_026225825.1 of Pistacia integerrima. Taxonomy (NCBI): domain Eukaryota; kingdom Viridiplantae; phylum Streptophyta; class Magnoliopsida; order Sapindales; family Anacardiaceae; genus Pistacia; species Pistacia integerrima. Next base: position 49,198,556 of record CM047749.1, read on the forward strand.
AGAAGAAGAGAGAAGGCAGGACTCGCAGGCCCTATTTAAAAATTATAGCCATACATACCCAAAATTATTTAAAACATTCACCCTTAGGTCTAAGGCTCATGTACCGCGCACCATGCAATATACAAACAAGTACAAAGCATACATTTCAAAAAATAATCAATTTTTTGAATTGGGTGGGTTAATTAATTAATTACCCTCTTAAATGTGCAGAATGTACATTGGCTTTATAGGTTATTAAAACTGCAGATTAGTCCCTTTCAGGAAAAATACAAAATGGGAAAACTACATCCTTCGCCGCGGCGGGTTTTATCTTCGCCGCGAGGACTTACAGTATGCACTTCCTGCTGCATACTTCGCCGCGGCGAGGATTTAAATTAGGTCTAGCCGACAGACTTCGCCGGCGAAGGTTTTATCTTCGCCGCGGCGAACCGTCTGTAGGCTCCGCCGCGGCGAAACCTCCCGGAAATCCCCAACCTTCGCAGATTCGCGTTTTTGCAGTTTTTTGTGTATAAACACTAATCCAAATCAAATAAAACGCACATACGTTCAACCAGGATATTAACCAACCAATATAACATTCATCAACACATTATTAAACCAGTTTATCATTTGAATCACTCATTAAATCATGGATTTACAGATTTTTCAAAAACTGGGTTTTTCATGGCAGATTCATCAAGGCAAAGATGTTATCAACAAATACATGTATCAACCATTCAACAACGTAAATCTAGTACCCTAGGCTCGATACCACTTGTTAGGAAACGACCCGGCTTACGCAAATGAAAACAAAATTTTACAACCACGGATCGTTCCTTAGAACCCAAAATCAAGGCACGATTTTACGCTTTATGCATAATATGAATCTCAGAAAAAATAAATCCAAAGGTTTAGATTTATACCCACGTTTGGAGGCTCCACCAATGTTGTCTCTGAATGTGTTTGCTACCGATCCAAGTGTAGGATCGAACCGTAGAGGTCCACACGAAGACAATCAACAAGAACCAAGGAGGGATTTGCTAGATCCTCCTTGGCCTTAAGAAATCAAGAAGAAGAAAACAAAGTGTTTGTTTTTCAATGGAACAGTGAAAGTGGCGTGGGAGAGCTTTTTGGCTGGAGGTTTTCCTTTTAAAATAAAAAGAATGAATTCACTTAACATAACACACACACACTATTCTTTTTATAGGCAAACCAAGTTGCCCTATTCCCACATGGAATGGGCTTGGGCTCCAACCCAAACACCCCATGTTGCCAAACACTCCCAATTTGATATTTTAATTTAATTCATCATTATCTTAATTAAAATCAATTAATATTTAATTAACATTTAATCAATAATGATGATTTAATTAAATATGTGCGAACACACATTTAACGTAATTTCACTTATTTAATTTCTTTAACAAATTAAATAAAAGGCTACGACCTCAGCAAATTTAATTGCACTGTGAAATTACCAAAATACCCTTTCGCCTGAAAAGACGAAAACGCCCTTCTTTCTTCTTGGCTCTTAAATTATCTTCTATGTGTGTGACCCATAGGCTCCTCATCATACCGGTAGTGTATAGTATCGTGATTAACACCAATTAATCGTCTCACTAATACACACCAAGATTGGCCCCTAGCAAGGCATCATGGCCACCCGATAGATTCGGATTCAGCAAAGTAGCTACCTGTCAACGATATGGTTACCGTACAATACGATCCTTTCATCATCCGTTATCTCTACGAGACGAAGGCATAGAAATAGTGTCAACCTTTGGTTACTCGATATTATATATTCGGCCTCGGACCAATGACCCGTATTATAACTGGATAGAGCAACAACTCAATCCCACCGTGGGCCCACGCTTTTAGTGTCATTACCATATACCGAATTGCGCCGTGAGATAACTTCTCCCGCACTGGGAGTGATGAATCCTTTGTCAATCCACCATAGTCTTGATACACTCCTTGATATAGCCAATCACCACCGCATCGACAGCTCTGAATAGAACTGCGTTAGGCTAGTATCAAACTATACCAATCGGTGCACAAGGCACTCCGGTGATCTCAAGTCCAAGGATCACATGCACCACCATTCGTTAGAGGATTTGTTCCATAGACACTGGGGTTACCATCCATATGGAATCCTCTGGTGGGTCACTCCAGTGAACTTGCTGTGGTATATCCGCCTACAACAAGCACCCATGTGTTGCACCAGGTTGTCACCAAACAACCTTGACAAGTGAGATCGACCACCGCCTTCGACAGGTCGTTCAACACTATGATAGCCTTACCGTATTATCTGTGCCCTTACTTCAGAATAATACTGGGCTACGGACGTTTCTAGAATGGCCACCATATGTGCTCATAGGGTTCTCACTATCAAGATTTGAAACACTTGATACCCTCGTCACGGTTCTACCATTCTAAGGACATATATCAATACATATTGCAATAATAATGATTTACGCGATATAGAATAAAAATGCCTTTTATTATTGATTAATGAACATTATTATAAAGAGTCAATTCCACAATAATTGATTGGCTCTAGGGCATCTACTCTAACAAGTCTCATTGTGAACAACACACATTTGAATGGTGATCAAGCATCTAAAAGTCATTAAGCAAAGAGATAAACACTCAATCATGAAATTAAAACTCAAAGTAAATCAATTCGTATAAATTTGAATCATTGTATCAAGATTACATCAAACCCTAGCTAAACAACTCAGTTCATACTTAAAAACGAAATAAAATAACAAAAATAAACTAAATCAAGATTCATCATTGAAAAACAAGCAAAAGATGGAGAAATCTTCTCTAATTTGAAGGCCAAATCTTCAATACTCTTCTTCTTCCAAGAGCTGCCTTCCAAATGATGAACCAATGCTTTCATAAAATTTCTCGTAGAATCGAGAATGAGGTTTTCGCTTTGTACATGTTAGATCATGAATTAGTACCAATCTTCAAAAAAGATCTAATTGTTTCACTTTTTATTTTCAGAATGGAATATTTACATAATCCCCATTGTAAAAATCAAAAGAATTTTCTATATTGCTATTGTGAACACAATACAACAATTTATACACATTCAACAATCCAAATAAGGGAATGAAATAATCTAAACTAGGAAAGGGTTGATCTAATTTCCTATTCTAAAGATCCTATTCCTAAAACATATGATCCTATTCCTAAAACAATTTATTTGTACAACTCAACACACCCCCTCAAGCTGGGACATATAAATTATATGCACCAAGCTTGTTACAAATGAAGTCAATACGAGGACCCCTAAGTGATTTAGTGAGAATATCTGCTAGCTGATCATTTGAGCTGACATGACTAGTGGGTGATAAAACCAGATATGATTTTCTGTCTAATAAAATGACAATCAATTTCTATATGCTTAGTCTTCTCATGAAACATCGGGTTGGAGGCAATATGGAGAGCAGCTTGATTATCACAAAGTAACTTCATCTTTACTACTTCTATAAACTTCAATTCTTGGATTAGTTGTTTCATCCAAATGAGCTTAGAAGTTGCTAGAGCCATTGCACGGTATTCTGCTTCTACACTCGATTTGGCAATGACATCTTGCTTCTTACTTTTCTAAGATACAAGATTTCCTCCTACAAGAATACAAAAACTTGAAGTGGAATGTCTATCAGATGGAGAACCTGCCCAGTCAGCATCAGAATATTCGACAACCTGTGTATTGCCCTTGTTTTCATATAATAGTCCTTTGTCTGGTGTGCCCTTGATATATCTTAAAATCTGAATAACTGCATCCCAATGACTATCACAAGGAGACTGTAGAAACTGACTAACAACACTGACAGAGAAGGAAATATCAGGCCATCTAATGGTGAGATAGTTAAGTTTACCAACCAGCTTTCAGTATTTCCTAGCATCTGTAAAATGCTCCCCCTATCCAAGTGAGAGCTTTGAATTAGGATCCATAAGAGAGTCTATCGGTCTACAGTCTGACATTTATGTTTCTTCTAGAATATCCAATGCATATTTCCTTTGAGAAATAACAATACCTGAGCTAGATTGAGCCACTTCGATACCAAGGAAGTATCTAAGTAATCCCAAATCTTTAGTCTGAAAGTGGTGGAACAAGTGTGTTTCAACTATTTAATGCCATCTTGATCACTTCCCATAATAACAATATCATCGACATAGACAACCTGATATATGCATTGCCTTGATGAGATATATTTATAGAAAACAGAGTGATTAAACTCACATCGAATCATCCCAAACTCTTGAATGACATTACTGAATCGTCCAAACTAGGCATGAGGGGATTGTTTTAAACCATACAAAGAGCGACGAAGTTTACATACCAAGGAAAACTCCCCCTAAGCAACAAAGCCAAGCGGTTGCTCCATATAGATTTCTTCCTGAAGCTCACCATGAAGAAAGACATTCTTAATGTCTAATTGGTACAAAGGCCAGTGGTGGAGAGTAGATAAAAAACACGCAGACAGAAGACATCTTAGCCACAGAAGAAAATGTCTCATAATAATCCAACCTATAAGTCTGAGTATACCCTTTTGCAACCAACCTTGCCTTCACTCGATCAACATGTCCAACCTTGACAGTATAAATCCAACGACAGCCAACAGGCGATTGGCCAAGAGGCAAAGGAAATAATTCCCAAGTATTATTATAATGTAAAGTCGTCATCTCTTCAACCATAGCTTGACACCAGTCGGGATCAGTTAGTGCCTCGCGAACATTGGAAGGAACAGAGACAGAAGAAATGGTTGACACAAAAGCATAATATGATGGAGATGGGCTGTGATAACTAAGAAAATTATAGATCGGATAAGGGTTACAAGTGGACCGCATACCTTTACGAATTGTAATGGGAAATTGGTCTTCAGGAGGTAGGGCCATAGTAGGAGAGAAATCTAATGCAGGATGATTAGAAGCAGGAGCCTCAGGAAGATCATCAAGAACAGTGTCAGTAGTCATACTTGGAACAATAGCATCACCTAGAGGAGGAGACTCACCTATAGGGGTAGAACTTGGAGGAATAGTAATAGACTCTATAGGATGATTATAAGTAGACTTAATGTATTGTATAGGAAGGATTGTGGTGATAGAATCACTATCTGATGTAGAAAAGAAAGGATAAGACTGAAAAATGTAACATCAGCGGATAGAAAGTATTGACGAGTTGATGGAGAATAACACTTATAACCCTTTTGAAGTCTTGAATATCCTAGGAAAATACATTTGGTAGATTTGGAAGATAGTTTGTTGGTACTTGGGGAAAGGATATGGACAAAACATGTGCAACCAAAGATACGTGGAGGAAGAGAGTGTAACGGTTGATCAAGGAACAAAATAGAATGAGGGACCTGGTTTTGTAGGACAGAAGAAGGCATCCTATTAATCAATAAACAGCAGCTAACACAGCATCTGCCCAGAACCGGAAAGGAACTTGATTATGTAAAAGTAGGGTTTGGGCAGTTTCAATCAAATGTCTATTCTTACGCTTAGCAACTCCATTTTGCTGTGGAGTATAAACACAAGAGGATTGATGGAGAATTCCCTGAGATGACATGAATTCGGTAAAAGGAGCAGAAAAATATACTTGATCAAATTTCTCAAAAGTGCTTTGTAATGACTTCTTTTTACTAGTATACTTAGAAAAATATACTATGATAAAAGTATATTTATAGCAAATGAAAAATAGATGGGCCCAAAAATTTTCTTTACTAAACATATATTATTCTGTACATGGCAAAATAACATATACATATAAGCTTTTACAATGGTGGATAGTAATGCCATTTCTCTCTGCTTGCCAACATCCCTCCGACCGCTGTTCACTTATTTCCTGCAAAACATAGGAAACAACGGGGTGAGCACAAAAATGCTCAGTAATTAAATCCTTTATCTCTTTTATCCCCGCAACTTCTTTGGTTCTTTCCTTAATTCTCTTCTTCTTCATTCTTAGTTCTTTCTCTGTTTCTAATTTTCACAACTCTTTCTTTCTTTCTAATTCTCCCTGTTCTTTCTTTCTAACTCTTTCTAACCATGAGAGAAGTCATGGTAATATGCATGAATGAAATGCATATGCAATAATTCATACAAAATGCATTTTCTTTCTTCTTTTCTATTTCTTTTCTTTTCTTTCTTTTCTTGCTTGCTCAAGCTCCTCTTTTCTCTCTTGATTTTCTTTTCTTTGCTTGTTCAAGCTTTCTCATTCTTTCTTATTCTTTCTTTTCTTATTCTTATTCTTATTCTTCATTTTCTTTGCCGATCGGACTCGGTTGATGCATGGATTTGGAACCCTGGCCGTGTGAGTGAGTACAGTCCTCATCCACATGCACTCTTGCGGACCGTACCAATTCTTTCTTTCTTCTTAGGCCACTCAATTAAGGTGGCAAGCATGTAGGAATTTTTCTTGGTACAACCCTCATCCACATACACTCTTACGGGTCGTACAAATTCTTCTTCTTTTTATGCCACTCAATTAAGGTGGTGTGTGTGTGGGAATTTCTTCTTCTTAGCACTCACGGGTTCCCCATCGCAATAACCTATTCTTTTCTCTTCTTTAAAACTTTTTCTTTCTTTAATTCTTTAGTTCTTTTCTTTCTTTTTCTTTATTCTTATGAATTCTTTATTCTTTCTTTAGGTTCTCATGCATATGTAAGTATATGCATATGGATGGCTCATGCTTATGTTTCTTTCTTAAGTGCAATTATGCAATGCAAATATGCTATGTTGCAGAAAAATAAGTTTCTCTACTTATACACAAGCTTCTCTTAGGCATTTCATCAAACATCATGCATGCATACTTTAATTCTATTTTTGATACATCTCTACTTCTTTCTTTAACCATCCATTCATGAAGCAAAACTCTTCCATAATAAATCTAAACATGGCCAAGAAAAACACTTCAAATATTCTACTTAAATTCTTTCTAAATGTAATCAAACTTCACTTGGTTACCACAACTTCATTTCTACTTCTCATGGCTCAAATCTTCTCATCAAAAGCCATCAACTCATCAATAATATCATTCTCAACAATCAATCTCAAGCTCATAAACATAAGCATGCATATCAACCATTTGGTTGCTTAAACCTTAACTTGGGTTGGATTTACTTATTTTATGCTTAAAGAATTACACAAAAGTTCTCTATCCTTGTTGGACTTGTTCTTTCTCTTAAACCCCAAGCATAAACTTAATAAGAATTCAACATGTATACAAATTAATCTCATGTTTAGAGCAAGAATTCTTACCTCTAGATGCTTAGGATCAAATCCTTGTAAAAATCCAACTACAAGCCCTCAATTTCCTTAGCAAAAAGGATGAAGAATTGAGAGAAATGGAGAGTAGTAGAAGTGTATAAGGTGTAAAGAATGGGAGGGTTTCTAAGGCTAAACCCTTTTTAGCTCATATAAATAAGCACTCTTTCCCATTTTGCCCTTACTCTTCATAGGGAATTCCATCTCTACCCTTTAATTCTTTACAACTACACCCCCATTCCAAAATATTCTCCTTAAAATTTCCTTGCATTTCACTCCCCATTTTCCCTACTAATTAGGGGTAGAATGGTTACTTCACCCCTATGGAAATTTCTCTAGAAACTTCACAAGAAAAGTTATCCAACTCGTCACCCCAGCGAAAAAATATAAAGCCTACATCACTGCGGCGAAGTCTGCATTTCCAAAATTTGCCAAGACTTCATCAAATTTAGGGCACGCACACAACCATATCAACATACAAACTTAGCCAAGCACCAATTTACCACATTAAGGGCAAACTAACATAAATCAAAGACGTACCTCAAAGTGGGCGTTACATGCTCACTGAAACTCCAATTTGATTTCTTCCTTTCATGCAGCCAATAAATCAGTTAGTTCTTACGCTTTTGGTTTTAAGATGAATGTCCTTTCTAGAGACGATTATGCAGTCTCAAATAAACCCGTAGAAGCGTTGAATTCCATAATCATGGTAAAATTGCTTAATTTTCTAAGTATAAAGAATCTAATTGTCTAAGAGCATATTTTTTCATTTTGCTACCAAGTGATATGCTTAGGAGACTCAACCATAGTCCCATAAGTCTCAAGAAAACTTTGTTTATATGTAAATTGCTACTTATTGGTATTAATAGCACATATTTGGCATCCAAATGTCTAATTAAAAGATATATAGATTTATGTTAGTCCGTTCACATTCACCTAAATATTAATAACAATTAAATAGTTCCAAAGGTCTCAAGAAAACTTTGTTTATGTGAAATTGTTTTTTATTAGTAATAATAGCACACATTAGTCCCTTCACATTCACCTTGTGTTGGAATCATGCCAAGAAGTTGTTTACTTTTTATGGTTGTGTTTAGTTTTTTTGTATAATGATTTGTATGGTCTTTGATGGGTTGTCTTTAATTTTTATAAAGGCATAGATTTATCAATTTTGAGACCACTGGCGGGGACTTGGTACCCTTACAGGGTTAGTTATAATATAAAAATAGTAGTTATATTCAACCAGGCATTGTCTTTATGATTTGTTAATTTATGTGTGATTGCTTTATTTGCGGGTACTGGAACCTAGGAAGAGTTTAGTGAAGAAGGATGGATCAATTGGGTTGGAGAAACTATTAGTGACAAGGTTCGCTGCACAGTGTGTAAGGATGAAAAGGTTGTTCAAGAGAAGAAGGTATTGGAATCAGTAGTTGAGAAGGGTATGCAAAATGGACAGAAGATTACATTCCCTAGAGAAACTGATGAAGTTGGAAGTGAATAATTCATTTTTTGTTTTTTTAGATTCTGTTTGATCTCAAAGAAAATTGACTACCAAGGAAAGAAAAATGGAACTTGGAGTTTTATATTATTTTTCCTTCCGTTTTTTAAGCAATGTTGATATAGCGGTTGAAAGATATGAGGTTTCAGTTTTGTGAAATATGTTTTTGTCGTTGAGAAATTTGAGGAATAAGCTCAAAGAATATATATGTACTGAAAATATATTTATTTTTCTCAAGTTTCTCAGCCTCCACATAGAGTTGAGAATTAACTTTTTCAGTAATTAATTATTTGATCCGCTTGATTGTAAACTAACTATTACGTAATTTGCAGGAATATGTATACAATAGGCTCCAATTCAGGTATAATTTGCATATAAGTACTATTGTATTTGGTAACATTTTAATGATTTTCTTCAAGTATTTGTTAATTAGTGATATGAAATTTCAAGGATTAGTTTGTAAATTTTGATTAATGGACACCTTTTGTTTTCCCAGCTACGGTTGGTACTTCACATTTGTTCAAGGATTTGTCTATATCGTTCTCATTTATCTTCAAGGTTTCACCACTAAACAGATGATGAATCCATGGAAGACTTATGTGAAGCTCTCTCCAGTCTTAAGGGTTTCTCATGGACTTACCAAAGAGTCTTTGGCTTTCTTAACTATCCAGCACAACTCACATTCAAATCCACAAAGGTAAATGTTTAACGCCATTACTTTTTTAATTTCATGTTGAAAAAAAAATAACGATTTTCCTTAATAGACGTTTTGATAACTTTAGTTTTTGTTTGATAGTCAAATTGGGTCTCTTAATCTATAATGGTGTAAATGATTCAAATTAGCTCATTTACTCTTGCAATGTGAATCAAGTAAACGGGGTCAATTTGGCTATAATTGGAAACTTATTTTGTTGTCTTAGGTTTTGCCTGTAATGGTCATCGGCACATTGATACCAGGCCTCAGACGAAAATACCCGGTTCATGAATATGTATCTACAATACTTTTAGTTGTGGGGTTGATTCTTTTTACCTTAGCAGATGCACAAGCTTCACCAAATTTCAGTATGATTGGTGATATAATGGTATTGGGTGCTCCAATCATGGATTCGTTTCTTGGTAATTTGCAAGAAGCAATCTTTACCATGAATCTTGAAACCTCCCAAGTGACTATCCTATGCTATGCTTTTGTGTTGTTTCTTAAATTGAAAATTTATGACTTTATCTGGATATCATCTTACTCTATGACTTCTGTTAGTTTCAATCTTAATTGTTCTATTTCATTTATTTATTGTTCAATTAGCGACTGTAAAGAAGAGATCTACCGTTTTCTACATATAGCCCCTGGATTTCTCAAATTTCCAGCTCCTGTGGTTTTAAATTTCAGAATTAGATTAATTTGAGCTAGAAAGGCCTTATTTTTAGTCCATAGACTCAACAAATTCAGTTCCAAGTCTTGCAAATATCACAGGTTAGGAGTTAAAATCCCATATAACTTGAATTTGATCTTTAAAGTTACTGGATCATTGGAAGCTAATTATGTGTTTGGTGTGCACAGATATTGTTGGAGTGTACTGAATAATTTAAGTCCGAGATTTTGTGAAATTTGGTTGTTGAAAGATGACAATTGTAAATAACTTACCGAAAGAGAAGAAATCCAGGGGGAGCAAACAATGTTTTATTGTACAACAAATTTTTTTAGGATGGTGTATAAACTTTACAGAAATTAAGATTAATTTTTGTATTACATAACACTGGAGAGAATAGTATAACAATGTTGCAGTTACTTTGATTGAAATTAAGAATTAGTGTATTGCCATGGCACATTTTCCTTGGTCTCTACACATATGGGATGGCTGTGGCGACTGTAGAAATAGGTCTTTTAAAAAAACTGACATTTTTACAAAGGAGAAGTGTATCTAAACAATGTCCAAAATCCATGGTTGTTAATAGTTTACGATTGGGGTTAGCCTTGCTCAGTGGTATTATAATATTCGTGGCTATTTCACCCGAGTCTTCTCTTCTTAATAAAAGAAGAGAAAATGTTAGATCGAGATAATAAGATTGAATTGTAGAAGTTAGATTGATTTACAAATGTTTTCTGTGCTAAAATAAAAAAGTTGTTCATTTGTTTTTGGATAGTTAAGTTGATAGATATATAGCTTAAAATTTTACGTACTAGTTATTTTACTACAAAGAGTTAAACGATTTTGTGGTGCAATGCAATATGAGAAGACTTGGCCAGTAACTTCAATTTATTACTATTATTTTCAGAAAGAAAAAGATTAAGAAAGAAGGTCAAGAACAAAGAGTTTGTTCTTTGTGTTAAATGGGAGGAGATGCAGCTACTAGAACCTGTCCAGTATCTTTATACCAACATTAAATATATATTTAAATTTAATACTCATTCTTTGGTATATAATATTTTTAATATTTATTTCTTTAATTATCAATTCAATATAAAATTAACTTCAATACAAATAATTTAATGCCAGACAAACAATTAATAATATGTAAAAAAAATTCTATAAACATACCCGCGCAACGCATGAACTTTCTATCTAGTTTTTTAATAAATCATAGCCATCCATCCCTATCACAATCAGTTTAGCTTTCTATCTAGTTTTTTAATAAATTATAGCCATCCATCTTATAGAATTCATCGTTACTCAGTGTCCTTTCTTCATATAATATTCATTCATTTTTTCTCTTTTGTTTGTAAAGTCTCAATGGATCCTCCTCTCATTCAAAGACCTTCTCTAACAAACCTTAAAGGTACATTTTTCTTCTCTTTTCTTTTCAAGTTTCTTCGGCTGCATTAACATAAACCCACTTGTGTGTGACTTGATCCAATTGTTTGAGTAAACTCAATGGCTCTAGTGATGGGTGAAATGTTTAGAATGGACCTCTAAAACATTTGTACTCTAGGTGTATTTTATGGTAGTTTTTAAACTTTAGGGGTTTTATTGATTTTTGGATAACTACAGAGTGTTTATTTATTTACCTTTTGGACTAAGATCATATGATTGTGATATAACTAGCTTGCTTCTTTCTATTGCATAAACCCACTTGTGTGTGTTGAACCAGTTACTTAACTGAATTCCGTTGCCTTGGTGTTAGCAATGAAATGTGAAATATTTGTACTTTTGGGGTGGTTTGTGTTATTTTTTAACTTTTAAGGATTTTATTGGTTTTTAAGATAATTTGAGGGACTTTTTTAGTTGTGGAGTCTTTTGGATTTTAATCATATGATTTGATGGTGGTTATGGATCGTTAAAGAAACCTCATCAGTTTCAGAAACAAGAAAAATTACTATTATGATATGTTTGTACTTTTAACTTTCTAAGGTGGATTTTATTATTTTTAAAACTATGGGGATTATATTTAGCTTAAATTATTTAGAGATAATACTTGAATCTTCTCCAACTTTTAGATGAGTTTTCTGAAGATACTAATCTCTCTAACATTTGATCTTTATTGTAACTTACAGACAAATTAATTGTAACTTACAGAAAAATTAAGCTGAATCTGGTTTTGTATTTGAGCATTTGTAAATCTGAAATGCTTGATAATTCAACTTTGCCAATGTTATTCATTATTAAGACTGAAAAATAAGAGAAAGAATCTTGCCATGATGTTATATCAAATCTATTAGTCATCATTTCATAATCTAAACTGTGTTGTATCTTGTGATCTTTTCAGTTTCTTCTTAATAATTTTTTATGTACTTGGATATAATGTTTACTACCTTTTTAATAATATAATGTTTAAGGGTCCACTAACAATTCATTAAACTTTTTTACATTAAAAAATTCATCCTCAAATTTAGCTGACTTTGATGGTTCTGATTACTAACACAAACTATTTTATGCAAATACAAAACAACCCTTAAACACCTTCTTCTTCATTTAGGAAGGTCTATTGTCCTCTCACAAACTAATAGAAAACACAAAATCATTTTTCTAAACCTTACACAAATATATTGCATAAACATTACACTCTTCCTATGATACACTTGCAAATCCCATGAGTTAATCCTTCATATAATCAAAATGTTCATCTTGGAAATCCTTAAAACAAAAACATGCCAAAAACAGAAAACAAATTTATACCTCAAATATTGCAACTATTAATTTTCCACACGGTTGACTTGATTTCCAGCTTCTCATTCTGAAAGAGCCTTGACTTTTGAATCCATTCTTTGGTCTCATGTTTCTATCTTCTTCCACACCGACATGCAAATTTCAACAACGCTTTGCACTGGTTCATGTGAAAGAGTTTGCAAATTGTACTCACTTCAGCCTAAAACGCTTCTTCTCCTCAATATATATCTCCTAGTCTCTTCACAACAACCGTCATTTCAGCAACTAAAACACCCTGCTAAGATGCTGCACACCAGAAATTGTATAAGCAAAGCTTCAGTAAAATTGAGATCAAATCCTTAGAAATCAACTCTTGGAACAGTAATTAGTAATTAGTTCTAGTGTTGCATTTTTCTTTTGATTGATGCATATTCTTGATAAACCTCTTTGATTCATCAATTCCAACAACCCATTAGCTTCCTCCATCTTCCCCACCTCGCAAAGCCCACATCAGGCTGCAAACCTCTTTGATTCATCAATTCAAACAACCCATTAGCTTCCTCCATCTTCCCCACCTTGCAAAGCCCACTTATCATTATAGTGAACGTCACCACATTAGGCTGCAAACCTCTTTGATTCATCAATTCAAACAACCCATTAGCTTCCTCCATCTTCCCCATCTTGCAAAGCCCATTTATCATTGTATTAAAAGTCACCACATCAGGCTGCAAACCTCTTTGACTCATCAATTCCATCAACCCATTAGCTTCCTCCATCTTCCCCTCTTTGCAAAAACCATTAATCATTGCATTAAACGTCACCACATCAGGCTGCAAACCTCTTTGACTCATCAATTCCATCAACCCATTAGCTTCCTCCATCCTCCCCTCCTTGCAAAGCCCATCTATCATCGTAGTAAAAGTCACCACATTAGACTGCAAACCTCTTTGACTCATCAATTCCAACAACCCATTAGCTTCCTCCATCTTCCCCTCTTTGCAAAGCCCATTAATCATTGAATTAAATGTCAACACATTAGGCTGCAAACCTCTTTGGCTCATCAATTCCAACAACCGATTAGCTTCCTCCATCTTCCCCTCCTTGCAAAGCCCATCTATCATCGAATTAAAAGTCACCACATTAGGCTGCAAACCTCTTTGACTCATCAATTCCAACAACCTATTAGCTTCCTCCATCTTCCCCACTTGGCAAAGCCCACTTATCATTGTAGTAAATGTCACCACATCAGGCTGCAAACCTCTTTTACTCATCAATTCCAAAAACCCATTAGCTTCCTCCGTCTTCCCCACCTTGCACAGCCCATTTATCATTGTATTAAAAGTCACCAAATTAGGCTGCAAACCTCTTTGATTCATCAATTCCAACAATCTATTAGCTTCCTCCGTCTTCCCTTCCTTGCAAAGCCCATTTATCAATGTATTAAAAGTCACCAAATCAGCCGCAAACCTCTCGACTCATCAATTCGAACAACTCATTAGCCTCCGTACCCCTATTCTCCAAACACAAACCTTTAATCAAAGAAGTCAAAGTCACAACAGTTGGGCTAAAACCCCACTTCAAAATCCTCCCGAAAACAACAAAACCATCACAAACTCGCCCCACGTTACAAAAACAATTAATCAAAACATTTAATGTAAACAGATCGCATCAACCCCATGAATCCGCCGCTTGTAAAGCAAAATAACGTCTTCATAAAACTTCTTCTTAGCAAGAGCTTCAAACAATCGGTTGAATGATGCCCTCTTAAAGGCCCAAAGGAAAGGCCCTCAACGGCCTGGAAATGGAAACCTGGCGGTTTGGGTTGTATATGAATCATTAAACAAAAGAAATAGCGTGCTTCATCAAGAGTGATATTACCTTGTTTACAATCCTTTTGAATGAATTTATCAAGCCTCGCTACCTCTTCAACGTTATGTACTGAATCTGGTGGTATAGTTGTAGTCACTTTACATGTATTTGTGAACAAAGATGAGATTTTGGTTTCAGAAGAAGAAGAACAACGATGAAGAAAGGTTTTGGACGCCATTTGAGTAGCGGCGTTTCTGGATTATCTAGGGTTCAATTCAAATCGGCCAAGTCTTTTTGTGGTTTAAATAATACAATCTCACTGAAATGAGTGTGGGATGAAATGTATTTATGTGAAACCTGTAGGGTACATATGTAATTATCCAGGCACGGGTGGTCTGTTAAAAGAAGCAAAATTATAATAAAATTTGAGCCTTTCAGTCCCTCTCTCATTTCTCTCATTGATGTAATGAGACTACTTTGCCATTTCTTTATGTTATTTGCTCATGTCTCAATCGATGACTTGATCCAGTTGTTTTAAGTAAAATCAGTGGCTCTGGTGGTGTGTAAAATATTTGTACTCTAGGTTCATTTTGTGTTAGTTTTAAACTTTAGGAGATTTATTGATTTTTGGATAACTATAGAGTGTTTATGTATTTACCAATCCATAAGATCATATGATTGTGATATAACTAGTTTGCTTATTTCTACAGTATAAACCTACTTGTGTATTTTGAGATAAGTGTGAGAGTTTTTCGTTATCCATGGATAGTTATTTGTGGAGACTTATGGATTTGATGGTTAAAGTAAACCCCATTAGTTTAAGAAACAAGAGAAATTAATCTTATGATATGTTTGTACTTTCAACTTTCTAGGGTGGATTTTGTTGTTTTTAAAACTTTGGGGATTATATTTTTTCTGAAATTATTTAGAGGGTGTATTGTACTTGACATGGATAGCTATTTCTGCAGCCTTTTGGATAGATCATATGATTATGATACGATGAAGAACAACAAAAACTATTTTGTTGTTCTGTTTTCTTTTTTTAATGTTGTAGACCAAGCATCAAATTTTGTTCATGTAATTTTGCAATGAAATATGTAGCTCCTTAAATTGACATACCTTGCATTACTGGCAACTGAGTGTTCGAACTAGTTTATAAACCTTGGATCATCTGAACTAAGTAAATGTGTTTCGAGTGAAGGATGTTCATGTAAAGCTTAAAAGCAAATCCATAAGGTTTAGGAACTCTTAACTGTGATTAACAAAGCACAAAGTAATTGTGATTAATCTTTTATATGATCAAACTATTCATCCTGGTAATCCTTCAAACAAAAAAAAAAAAAAAAACCAAAAACAGAAAATAAATTTATAGCTCAAATATTGCAGGTACTAATTTTCCACACAATTGATTTCAGTTTAGCTTCTGATTCTGAAAGAGCCTTGACTATTGAATCCATTGGTAGTCTCATGTTTCTATCTTCCACCACAATAGACTGGTTCATGTAAAAGAGTTTCCCAATTGTACTCACTTCAGCCTAAAATGTTTCTTCTCCTCAAAATATATCTCCCCGTCTCTTCATAGCAACTGCTCTTTCATCAACTAAAACACCCTACTTAGATCCTTCTTCCACACCAGACATGCCAATTTCAACCAAAAATTTGCAGCCTGGTTCAAGTAAAAGATTTTCCAAATTGTACTCAGTACTCACTTCAGCCTAAAATGCTTATTCTCTTCAATATATATCTCCTAGCCTCTGCCCTTTCATCAACTAAAACACCATGCTTAGATGCTTCACACCGGAATCATATAAGCAAAGCTTCAGTGAAATTGAGATCAAATCTTTAGAAATCAACTCTTGGAATAGTAATTACTAATTAGTTCTAATATTGCTTTCTTTTGATTGATGGACATTCTTGATAACCCTTGGTCAATGTTAAACTAATCAAAACACATTTACCTTTGGTTGGATCAAGAAAGTTTCAATGCCTTGAGATATTTGGCACGTCATTATCAAATTATCCTACCATACTGCTTCAGATATCTTCATTAGAGAATCCTATAAATTTTATGGCATCAGAAATCTTAAATAGGCTCTGAATTCTTGGAACATAAATCAGCAATCGACTTTGAAAAATAAGAAAAGGATTAAAATGATAGTAGCTCTAAAATTATATAAAAAATTCTACCATATTCCAAGATACTGAAAGTCATACAAGAAAGAAGAACTCTCATGATATAAAACAAGACGCAATGAGATTCCTATACTACCTTATCATACAAAGCAAGGAACAAATCCCTGAAATACATGATATGTGCAAATTTACATTCTTGATAAGGAAAAACTGAAATACAACTTCGTTTGGGAAAGGAAAATCATACCTACTGAAGTATACATTCACCACTAAAAAACTTAAGTAAACAGAGTATGCCATTGATATATCTAACTTGTCAAGCCATGCACTATGGAAGAAAAATGATATAATAGTATTTGAGCAAACAAAAAGTTGGACAACGTCCATAAAAGCAAAAATAACCATTGGATGTTGGACTTCGAGCTTCATGCTTTGAGAGAACTTTGGTAAAATAGCATTTAAAAAAAGGAAAAAAAAGTCTATTTCCTCAATGGCTATCTTAAAATTTTCCTTCACGGTTAGACACCAAGTGGCAGATATTTGCAAAAAGTATCAACTGTCATCTTTGCCTCATGGTATATACTCTTAGAATATCCAGAACTCATTGCAAAAAGAAGAGTTAAAACAATTAGAGTGAGAATTCAATTGAGCAACAACAAATTGAAGTAAGCAAAAAACAAAAAAAAAACAAAAAAAAATTCTTAAAAATAATATAAAGGGGTATATGTCAAGACATATGATCGAAGGATACAACATATAAAGATACCAAATCAACCTATGGGTCCTTATAAAGGTCAAGACTAGAAGATCAGATCATAGGCTACAAACCTCTTTGACTCATCAATTCCAACAACCCATTAACTTCCTCCATCTTGCCCTCCTTGCAAAGCTCATTTATCATTGTAGTAAAAGACACCACATTAGGCACCAAACCTCTTTGACTCATCAATTCCAACAACCCATTAGATTCCTCCATCTTCCTTTCCTTGCAAAGCCTACTTATCATTGTAGTAAAAGTCACCACATCAGGCTGCCAACCTCTTTAGAACATCAATATCAAGTATGCATTAGCTTCCTCCATCTTCCCTTCCTTGCAAAGCCCATTTATCATTGTAGTAAATGTCACCACATCAAGCTACAAACCTCTCTGACTCAACAATTCAAACAACCCATTAGCTTCCTCAATCTTCCCCTCCTTGTAAAGCTCATTTATCATTGTATTAAGCGTCACCACATCAAGTTGCAAACCTCTTTGAATCATCAATTCCATCATCCCATTAGCTTCCTCCATCTCCCCCTCCTTGCAAAACCAATTTATCATTGAATTAAAAGTCAACACATTAGGCTGCAATCCTCTTTGAATCATCAATTTCATCATCCCATTAGCTTCCTCCATCTTCCCATCCTTGCAAAGCTCATTTATCATTGTATTAAAAGTCACCACATTAGGCTAAAAACCTCTTTGACTTATCAATCCCAACAAACTATTAGCTTCCTCCATCTTCCCCTCCTTGCAAAGCCCATCTATTATTGAATTAAAAGTCACCACATTAGGCTGCAAACCTCTTTGAATCATCAATTCCATCAACCCATTAGCTTCCTCAATCTTCCCCTCTTTGCAAAGCCCATTAATCATTGTATTAAACGTCACCAGATTAGGCTGCAAACCTCTTTGACTCATCAAATCCAACAACCTGTTAGCTTCCTCTACCTTCCTCTCCTTCCAAAACCCATTTATCATTGAATTAAACGTCACCACATCAGACTGCAAACCTCTTTGAATCATCAATTCCATCAACCCGTTAGCTTCCATAATTTTCCCCTCCTTGCAAAGCCCACTTATCATAGTATTAAAAGTCACCACATTAGGCTGCAAACCTCATTGACTCATCAATTCCAACAACCCATTAGTTTCCTCCATCTTCCCCTCCTTGCAAAGCCAATTTATCATTGTAGTAAATGTCACCACATTAGGCTCCAACCCTCTTTGACTCATCAATTCCAACAACCCATTAGCTTCCTTCATCTTCCCCCCGTTGCAAAACCCATTTATCATTGTATTAAAAGTTACCACATTAGGTTGCAAGCCTCTCTGACTCATTAATTCCAACAATTCATTAGCTTCCTCCGTCTTCCCCTTTTTGCAAAGCCCATTTATCATTGTTGTAAACATAACTACATTAGGCTGCAGACCTCTTTGAATCATTGTAACGCCCACATCGCGGTACGTAGCTTTACGTATTCCCTAATACCCTTAGTTGAATTTTGTTCAAGGTATCTTGAACAAGTGTGAAGAAAATGCCTTAAAATTTCATTAGGGGTAAAATGGTCTTTTCACTCATAATTAGTTAAAAAAGTGGGGAGTGAAAAGAGATAGAATTTCATGGAGAAGTTAGTAAAAATGAGGGCATTATTGTAATTGACTAAGGGACATAGATGGAATTTCATAGAAAGTGCAAGGCAAAATGGGAAAGTAGAAGTAATAAGTATGATATTTTGAGTTCATTCTTGAAAACTCTATCATTCTCTACTCCCTCACACGCCACTTTCATCTCCAAATTCTCTCATTTTCTTCATCAAATTTCCAAGGGAATTTAGAGGATTTTTGGTTGGATTTTGGTAGATATTCAATCCTAAGCATCTAAAGGTAAGAGTTCTTGCAATATGATGAGAGATTAATTTTTAAAGTGTTGAATTCTTATAGTTATATGCTTAGGGTTTAAGAAGAAGAGGAGATCTACCCAAAGAGAGAGTTTCTAGTGTGAAACTACCCAAGATCAAGATAAGTAAATCCAACCCTAAGTTTGATTTGAGTAAGTTTGTGGAGATTTGTACATGTATGTATGTGCTTATGTTTTTGAGAAGTTTTGATAAGATTAACACTTGATGATAATTAAAATTCAGCCATGAGAATGTAGACTTTGCCTATATGGTGATTGATTTCAAGTATGGGAATGTTGTTGGTAGAAAATACTAGTTCTCTAATGATATTTTTATATGCCATAATGCATTCTCACATTCTCACATTTGCATTTAGAAAGAATAGCAAAGAATGAGCATAGTTTCAAGCACATACACATGGATGAGAATAATAGAGAATAAAGAAAAAGAAAGAAAAGAATTAATTGTAAAAAGACAAGAGAAGAGAAGGTTGTTGCGATGGGAAACCCATGAGTGACAGAGAAGAATAGTCCCACATACACACCGCCTTCAGTGAGCGGCCTCAAAATCAGAAAGAAGTAAGTGTACAGTTCGTTAGAAGTGTATATGGATGAGAACTGTACCAACCGAATTTACCTGCATGCACGCCGCCTTTAGTGATCGACCTCAGAATCAGAAAGAAGAGTTGTACAGTCTCCGATAGAAGTGCATGTAGATGAGGACTGTACCCACTCACATAGCCAGGGTTCTGAATCTATGCCTCAATCGAGTCCGATTGGCATAGAAAGAAAGAAAAGAAAGAAAAAATATAAAGAAAGAAAGAAAGAAAGAATAGAAAGAAAGAAAGAAAGAAAGAAAGAAAGAATAGAAAGAAAGAAAGAAAGAAAGAAAGAAAGAAACAATAGAAAGAACATAACAGAAAGAAAGAAAGAATAGAACACAGAAAGAAAGAACATAATAGAAAGAAAGAAGAGAAACAGAAAACAGAAAAGAAATTGCATTCTTTATGCATTTATGCACATGCATCATGGCATTCATATTATTCGGAACTAGTTTCTCCAATTGTGCTTACATGTTAGTAAGTGGGAAACAAGAATAGAGAAAGAACAGAGAGAAAGAATAGAAAAAGAATAGAGAAAAAAATAGAGAGATAGAACAGAAAAAGAATAGAGAAAGAACAGAGAAGAAGAGAGAAGTGTGATGTAAGGAAAGAATTCAGAATATGAGCAACGAAGATAGAAGGGTAGCATAGCGGGTTTACTTACTGAGCAATTAGTGCTCATCCTGTTGTTTTCAATGTTTTTACAAGTAGTAGATGAGATGTGGTCGCTTGGAATGTCAAGATGCGAAAGGGTTGGGCAACACTGTCGAGCTTCTTGAGAAATTTATTTACACTATGTATAGTTTTGTATATATAAAGAAAAATTAGGCCCATTATTTTATACTCATCTACATGTATATTTTCGTAATATGTATATTTAGTGAGTTTTACTGTTTATTTTACGAGTATACTAGCTAGAGAGAGAGTCATTATAATCATCAATTCCAAAAACCCATTAACTTCCTCTGTCTTCTCCTCATTGCAAAGCACACTTATCATTGTAGTAAACGTAACCACATTAGGCTGCAAACCTCTTTGAATCATCAATTCCAACAACCCATTAGCTTCCTCCATCTTCCCCTCCTTGCAAAGCCCATTTATCATTGAATTAAAAGTCACCACATTAGGCTGCAAACCTCTTTGAATCATCATTTCCATCAACCCATTAGCTTCCTCTATCTTCCCCTCCTTGCAAAACCCACTTATCATTGTATTATACGTCACTAAATTAGGCTACAAACCTTGATCCACCATCTCAAAAAGCAAGCCTTTAGCCTCTTCCAAATTTCTCACAAAACAACACCAGTAAATTAAAGTGGTACAAACAACCACATTTGGCTTAATTCCGCCACTCTTCATTTCCAAAAATAATTCTTTCGCCTTATCTACCAACCCATCTTTGCAAAGACCATTGAAATACTACCATAGAAACAATATTAGGCGTGACCCCAAACACAACCATTTTCTTGATCAACTCCATAGCCTCCAAACTCCTATTCTCCAAACACAAACCTTTAATCAAAGAATTATAAGTCGTAACGTCTGGGTTAAAACCCAACCTCAAAATCCTCCAAAAAACAGCAAAACCATCACAAACTCGACCCACATTACAAAAACAATTAATCAAAATATTCAAAGTAATTAAATCAGGCAATAACCCCATCGACCCCAATCGTTTGTAAAGCAAAATAACATCTTTATAAAACTTCTTCTTAGCAAGAGCTCTAAACAATCAGTTGAATGATGAAATTGATGGTTTGGGTTGCATATGAATCATTAAACAAAAGAAATAGCATGCTTCACGAAGAGTGATGTTACCTTCTTTACAATCTTTTTGAAGGAATTTCTAAAGCTGGGTTACTTTAAGTACTAAATCTTGTGGTATAGTTGTAGTCACTTTACCTGCTTTTGCGAATGAAGAAGGAGAAGAAGAAAAACAATGAATCAAGCTTTTGTGGATTATCTATCGAGGGTTCAAACTGGATTAAATTTTTGGGTGTTGAGGGTTAAATAATACATCTCACTAGAAATGAGAGTGGGATAAAACGTATTTATCTGAAACCTGTAGGGTTTAGATGTAATTATATTTTTGTTGAAATTATTTAGAGGGTGTATTTTTTTTAACATGGAGGATAGCTATTTTCTGCAGAATAGTGGATAGATCATATGATTATGATATGTTGTAGACATGGCTTCAAAGTTTGTTCATGTAGCTACTTGAATTGACATATCTCGGATTACTAGCAGAGAGTATTCAAACTACTCATGAGCGGTTGGCCTAGCCTCACCTGACAGCTTCAAATAGATAAATTGTATTAAATGCAATCCAACCTAATTATGGGTTAGGTTAAATTCAATATAGAACTCAAACCTGCCTTTATTCAAAAGGCAAAAACATTCCTGATTTCAAATGATATAGTATTTTATATATCTATTTATGAATTCATAATCCATATCCAAATTATGTAAGGACTTTTGCTCAAATGCTTTTAACAAGGTTTTTCATTCTTTTTTGAAGAAATTTTGAAATTAAAAAAGAATATACATGATACAATTAATTAGACAATATTACACTTACAACCCAATCTCACAAACTTTCTCTCACCACCCCGATGTGATAGTTCGTAATTGGTCCGCTCGTAAATGGGTCCTGCCTACTTGCAGTGGATCTCGCCTACCCAATTATGAGTTGATTAATTACGAACTACTATATCAGGGTTGTGAGAGAAAGTTTGTGAGTATGAGTTGTGAGCCGGTCTTTACTAAATTAATCAACTTTGCTTCTAAAGAATATCTAAAGTGTGTTTGTTTTATTATCTTGAGTAGTATTTTTGAAAAAGTTAAGTTAAGTTATTATTACGAGAATAGGATTTGAATTTGAAAATGTGTTTGGTAAGATTATTTTTTAATCCCCAGTATTTGTTAATTTAGTTAAACATCCCATACAATAAAAGTTTTAAAAGTAAGAAAAACACCCCCACCCAACCATTAAATGTTGGCGGTGGTGGCCGACTCTGTCAGGAATATATGGGTGAGTGGAGGTGTTTCTGTCAATTTATAATTTTTTATTGTTGGGGGTGTTTAGTTAAATTAAAAAACCTAAGGGGCTAAAAAGTTTTAAATATTTTGAGTTGAATAGAATAGGATTGGATATGTAACATGGCACCTTGAAAATATATATACATTTTTGCAACGTTTATCCATCCAATCAAAAACGTCAACATTAACACATGTGACATATAGACTCTCAATAATTAATTGAATGAACGTACATCACACAAAATAGTTTGTTACATTTTTTTGAATATTATTCTATTCTAAATAGGATAGGATATGATTTAATCAAATAAGATATGATTATGATTATATTTGTTAATTTAGCTAAACACCTCCACAATAAAAGTTTATAAATTAACAAAAATACCCACATTCACCCAACTGATTGTTGGCAGTCGGTCGCCATCGCTAGATGATAACTAGAAGTTGTCAGAATGGCGTACGACCAACTGAATTTGGTCAATCTTGCACCAATCTTGTCGTTTCCAATTAGATCTATAGCCAAAGATTTGGCAGTTGACGACGGTCATATCTTGGCCATCGTTGACCAATAAGTCTCAGCCGAATTGAAACAAAGATGAAATAATAACATGTCACCAAATTAACCCATAAATTGAATTCCTCAGAAGATCAATATAATTCTCAAAAGATGGGGGATTGGTGAGCCTTATCCTTTAGCTTTACGAAGCTAATACGTGGGGGTGATTAACGATCATACAACAAAGATACACATTCATCTGTATAGTCTTGACATAATCTACATTGAATGTAGTAGTACTAGTAGTAGATTTGCAATAATGCAAGTGCCACACCAACACCCCCCTTCCCCCCTCGACCTAGTGCCCACATTTCAACTTGGAAACCGCAAAAAACAACAGAATACAGGCCTAGTACAAATACAAAGCTATTCGTAGACGAGCTGTGTAACACCCACATCAAGGTACGTAATTTTACTTATGCCCTAATACCCTTAGTTGGTTTTCTTTGAAATTACCTTAGACAAATGTGAAGGAAAATTCCTTAAAACTTCATTGGGGGTAAAATGGTCTTTTCACTCATAATTAGTTGAAAAAGTTGGAAGTGAAATGAAGCAAAACAATGTGAAGAAGATAATAAAAATGAGGGTATTTTAGTAATTGACTAAAGGACATAGATGAAATTTTATAGAAAGTGCAAGGGCAAAATGGGAACACATGTTTATATTATTTGATATAAGGCTTTATTTGAAGAAACCCTAACATACCTTCAGCCCTTGTTCACGCCACTTTTACCGCATTTTCTCTCAATTTTCTTCACTAAATTTCAAAGGGAAATCACAAGATTTGGTTTGGATTTTCGCAGATTTTCAATCATAAAGCATCTTAAGGTAAGATTCTAGCAAAATGAGTGTGATTGAACTTTAAAGTTTTAAATTCTTATGGTTTTTATATGATCTAGGTCCAAGAGGAAGAGATTTAGAGCAAAGGGAAGTGATCTCACATATTCAAGGTAAGTAAACCTAATTTGAACCTTGATTTGAGCAAGACTTGTGTTGAATGAATTTTAGCATGTTTGTATGTGATGGTATGAGAGAATTATTGGCTGTTTTTTATGTTTAATAATGTATAAATTCTAGCCATAAGAAGTAGTGTATGGTTATGTGATGATTTGGTGAAGTTGTGGAAGATTTTGTGTTGAAATTTTTGGAGTGTAGAGAAGTGATGAGTTTGGTCAGGTTTGATACTAAAGTTAGTGAGTTTTTGGCTCACAATTTGGTTGAATTAGAGAGTTGTGGAAGTGTAGCCATCATGGTAGTTGCATGTGCATATGAAGTGTTTGATGAAAATCCAAAGAGAAAATGCATGCATGAGTTGGCTAAACCCTATTGAAGAAAGGGTTAGAGAAAGGCAAGAATTGAAGTAGGATGATTATGTTTGGGCTTAACCAAGTGTAACTGTTAGTATTCAAGAGTGCATATTGATATGGAAAATTTTAATATATCACTTGGTCATGTTAGTTCCATAAGAGAAATGGCCCTTAGTATTTGGTTCTAGCTACTTGAACCTTTCCTACTTTTTGAATAGCACATGAAAGTGTTAGAAAGGAATTGCAAGTTAAAGTGTTATTTTGATATGGTAATTGTGATCGTAGAGAATGGTAGAATATGTCATGACATACCATTATGCCATAATGAATTTGCAAGTTTATATATGTGAATTTGGAAAACATATTAAAGAATGGGCTTGATCATGCATATTTTGTGTACATGATATATATGTATAGCCTTGATTTAGTAAATAGAATATGAAAGAATATGTTAGCATAGAATGAGAAAGAAAGAAAAGAAAACGACTAGTAATTTTCTTTTAAGCTAACATGCAAATATGTATAATTTCTCATTTACTAAAGAATGCAAGTGTAGAATTTCCATAACTTGGAAATTCATGTTGAAATGTGTATAGTATCTCTTTCTATTCTCTTTCTACAACATGCTATGATATTAGGTTTTTGCAATGGGGAACCCGTGAGTGACAAAGATGCTCACATACATGCCACCACGAGCGAGCGACATCAGCAGAGAGATACAATAGTTGTACAGTCCGTGAGTAGTGTATGTGGATGAGGACTGTACCTAGCAGAGCATACCTACATACACGCTGCCATGAGCAAGCAGCCACAGTAGAGAGATACAGTACTTGTACAATCCGTGAGTAGTGCATGTAGATGAGGACTGTATCCACTCACATGGCCAGGGTTCCAAATCCATGCATCAATCTAGTCCGATTGACAAACCAGAATAGAAGAAAGAAAAGAAAAAGAAACAGAAAAGAAAAGAAAAAGATACAACATAAGAGACAAATAATAGAGAAGGAAACAAAGTTCTTTTCTCAGGAAAGTGTATTATTCTGCATATGTATTATGCTATTTCCATGATTCGGTATTTATTTTGTGCTCGACGATGTACAGTTTAATTCATTGCCTTTACACATTGATAAGTAGCAAATCAGAATATCAAAAAAGAATGCAAAATATCAGAAAAGAATGAAGAATATTATCAAAGAATAAAGTGAGAAAAGGAAAATCAGAACATGAGTAACGGAGGAAACACAGTAGTGCAGTTTGGTTTACTTACTAAGTAATTAGTGCTCACTCCGTTATTTTACTATTTTGCAGGTACTAGATCATTTACGACCGGGTAGGATGTCAAGAAGTGGAGGAGTTTGGCGGCACTGTTCAAGATTACCTTGTGCTTACTAAAGTATATCAGTATTTTGTGTATATATTTATATGAATTAAAATTAGAATTTTTGGATTTTGGATTTTGCATTATGTATATATGTTTATAAAAGTTATTTAGTGGATTTTATCATATATTTTTCAAAGAATTACTAGCTAGAGAGTATATTACAAGCTGTTTGTGTAAATTAACTATATATATAGTGATGAGAGCCCTTTGGCTCTTAGACTACAAATATATGGAAGCTTTGATTGATTCTTTGAAGATTAAGTTATCCACTCTGCTAACAACAAACCACCAATACAGTCCCCCCAACCAATCAACCAATGCTACATGGCCACACATGTAGCTTGTCACCACTACCGTCAAACCTCCACATAGAGAAAATTTCTATAAAAAAGTTGCAGCTTATTTCCTATAAAAGAGTTTGAAAACTGCACTCACTTCAATCTGAAATGCTTCTTCTCTTCCATATATATCTCCTAGACTATGCACAATGACTGCCCTTCCATCAACTAAAACACCTTGCTTGTAACTCCTTTATACTAGGATACTCATAGAAATACATACAGTAAAATACATTTATATCAACAAAAGTAGATGGGCCCAAAATTTTCTTTTATTACATATAAACATTCTTATTACCAAATAAGATATCATTTTACAAAAAGTTATCAAAAATAGTGGACAGTGTAGCTATTGCTCCTCACTTGTTGACTCCAATCTGACCGCGTCCTCACCTAGATCCTGTAAACACAAAGAAAAACAACAGGGTGAGCACAAAAGTAATGCTCAGTAAGTAAATCCTCTACTCGTCTGTCCCCGTAACTCTTTCTCTTAATTCTTTCCTTACACACTTCTCGTCTCATTTATTTTCTTTTTCTGTTTCTCTTTCACACAGCTCTTTCTTATTAATTTTCTGTTGTAAGTCACGGCCTCATGTTGCTGGAGGCACGGCTAGGTGGAGTTCACAAAGCACCAACCCACTCTTCGTGACTTTACTCATTCTCTCTTTATTCTTTCTCATGTTTTTCTCATTCTTTCTCACTTGAATGTCATGGCCTCATCTTACCGGAGGCACGGCCGGGTGGAGTTCACAAAGCACCAACCCACTCTTCGTGACTGCCAGGTGGAGTTCATAAAGCACCAACCCGCTCGTTGTGTTTTTCTCATTCTCTCTACTCTTAGAGTAGTTCATTCACAAAGTTCTCTACTCTTTCTCAAGCTACTTCTCAGTGCACAATTAATGTATAAGGATGGTTCATGCTTAAAATTTCTTACTTAATGCACTTATGAAATGCACAAATGCAATATTGCATCAAGACAGTCATTATGTACAGGTCACACTCAAGAAGGCATAACTTGAGTTATACACATCGGATTGTTACGGTTTTGGTCTCGTTTTAAAGCTTAGAGATAGGCTACAACTTTTATGTTTTGATCTAATCTGTAAGATGCCCAAAAATCACTCAAAAGGTCACGGCTGTGATAGGCACTTAGGCATTTCATCAAACAACACTTGTGCCTAAACAAACCCTAATTTAATTATCATTCAATTTGTTTCCTAAACCATCCAAAATGAGAGAAAAACTCTCTTATATCATCACCATAACCCCATGGCACAAACACTTCCACAATACTTCTCCAATTCTTTTAATTTCATCTCAAACTACATTCTCATCACTCAACAATACTTCTCATAATTGAAGTGTATTCAACAACCACAAAGCAAATATTTATCTCAACTCATCTCAATAGCATAACCTACTTATACATACATAAATCTTTACTCAATTTCTACTTAAATGATTTCTCAAATCTCAACTTAGGTTGGATTTACTTACCTTATAATGGAGAGATTTCACTAACACTTTTCATTTCCTTTGATAGCTTGCCTCTTCTCTACAACTTTAAACAATAAAACCATAAGACTTCAATATACATATATGAGCAAAACTTCACATCTAAAGTAAGAATTCTTACCTTAGGATGCCTTAGATTAACTTTCTACCCCAAACTACTCAAAAAGCCCTCTAAAATTCTTGAAATATTGAAAGAAGAGTTGAGAGGAAGTGGTGAATGGGAATGGCGGTGGAGAAGAAAAATGAAGGGTTTTCTAAACCCAAACCCTTATTACCTTACAATTAACACATGCCTTCCCATTTTGCCCTTGCTCTTTCTTGGAAATTCCATCTATGTCCCTTAAACAATTACAATAATGCCCTCATTTTTATTGCATTCTCCATGAAATTCTATCTCTTTTCACTCCCCACTTTTTCAGCTAATTTTGAGTGAAAAGACCATTTTTTTCTTCACATTTTTCTCAAAATAACTTTAACAAAATTCAACTAAGGGTATAAGAACATAAATTAAATTGCATACCTCCATGAGGGCGTTACATTGCTCTTTCATCAACTAAAACACCCTGCTTAGATGTTTCACACCAGAATCATGTAAGCAAAGCTTGAGTGAAATTGAATCATATCATTATAAATCTACTCTTGGAATGGTATTTAGTAATTGATTAGAACATAAATTAGTAATGGACTATGAGAAATAGGAAAAAGGTTAAAAAGATAAAAGTTCTAAAATTATATAAAAAATTCTAACATAGTCAAAGATACTGAATATATATTTCCTCAAACAAGAAAGAAGAATTCTCCTTATGTACAACAAGACTGTAATGAGATTCTGATACTACCTTATAAAAGAAAGCGAGGAATGAATCCCTGAAATACATGATACGTGCAAATTTACGTTCTTGAAAACTGAAATACAACTATGTATGAGAAAGGAAAATCATACTTCATATGTCACCAACAACATGAATTTAATTTGAGCGAATACGGATTATGTGGTCGAAACTTCTAAGGTTATGATTGCCATGGGTGCTTCAGAGCCTTATATGCAGAAAGGCATGTCGTAATATTCTCTTCAAGCAAATGAGCAATGAAGTCAATGAAGCCCTGGACCCCCATCAGCAATTAGTGAAATAATGAACTCAACGCCTCTATTCTTGAACAACTCAGAGACGAGCCTTCCATTTGCACTATTATGGATACAAAATTAATGGGAAAAATTGGATTCAATTGTCAACTGCTCCTCTAAATAGGATTGAGTATGGATTCGAACCATAGCACATGCTTTCATAAAACCGTAGGATTCTCCCAATCTAAATCAAGCAGGTTTTACATGAAGTTCTATTCAAAGCGCTTAGGAGAAGCAATATACTTAAAAAAATAAAGAAAGAAGAACCAAGTCATGATAATATAACAATATTTGAGCAAACACAAGGTTGGACAAGTTCCATAAAAGCAAAAATAACCATTGGATTTTGGAGTTCTAGCTTCATGCTTTTAGAGAACTTGGTAAACGAGCATTTAAACAAAGAAAAAATGTCTATTTACTAAATGGCTATCTTAAAACTTTCCTTCACGGTTAAACACCTACTGGCAAATATTTGAAAAAACAATCAAGTGCCATCTTTCCCTCATGATATTATACTCTCAGAATATTCAGAACTCATTGCAGAAATAAGATTTAAATTATTAGAGGAGTTAGAATTCAGGTGAGCAATAACAAATTGAAATACACTAAAAACTTAAAAAATAATATAAAGGGTTATATATGTTAAGACTTATTATCGAAGGTTGCAACATATAAAGATACCAAATCAGCCTATAGGTAATTATAAAGGTCAAGACTAGAAGATCAAATTATAGGATGCAAACCTCTTTGACTCATCAATTCCAACAACCCATTAGCTTCTGCCAACTTCCAGTCCTTGTAAAGCCCACTTATCATTGTAGTAAATGTCACCACATCAGGCTGCAAACCTCTTTGACTCATCATTTCTAACAACCCATAGGCTTCCTCCATCTTCCCCTCCTTGGAAAGCCCATTTATCATTGTATTAAAAGTCACCAAATCAGGCTGCAAACCTCTTTGATTCATCAATTTGAACAACCCATTAGCTTCCTCCATCTTCCTCTCCATGCAAAACCCATTTATCATTATAGTAAATGTCACCACATCAAGTTACAAACCTATTTGACTCATCAATTCCAACAACCTATTAGCTTTCTCTATCTTCCCCTCTTTGAAAAGCCCATTTATCATTGTAGTAAATGTCACCACATCAGGCTACAAACCTCTTTGACTTATCAATTCCAATAACCCATTAACTTCCTCCGTATTCCCCTCCTTGCAAAGCCCATTTATCATTGAATTAAAAGTCACCACATTAGGTTGCAACCATTTTTTATTCATTAATTCAAACAACCCATTAGCTTCCTCCATCTTCCCCACCTTGCAAAGCCCACTTATCATTGTAGTGAACGTCACCACATTAGGCTACAAACCTCTTTGACTCATCAACTCCATCAAGCCATTAGCTTCCTCCATCTTCCCTTCCTTGCAAAGCCCACTTATCATTGTATTAAACGTCACCACATCAGGCTGCAAACCTCTTTGACTCATCAATTCCAGCAACCTATAAGCTTCCTCCATCTTCCCCTCCCTGCAAAGCCCATTTATCATTGTATTAAATGTCACCACATTAGGCTGCAAACCTCTTTGAATCATCCATCCCATCAACCCATTAGCTTCCTTTACCTTCCCTGTGTGACACAACCTGTTAATCAAAGTCACATAAGTAATCACGTTAGGCATAACCCCAAACACAACCATTTTCTTGTACAACCTCGTAGCCTCCGAACTCCTATTCTACAAACACAATCCTTTAATCAAAGAAGTCAAAGTCACAACATTTGGGCTAAAACCCCACCTCAAAATCCTCCCAAAAACAATAAAACCATCACATACTCTACCCGTATTACAAAAACAATTAATTAAAATATTCAAAGTAGTCAAATCCGATAACAACCCAATTGAACCTACTCTCTTGTACGGAAAAATAACGTCTTTATAAAACTTTTTCTTACCAAGAGCTCCAAACAACTGGTTGAATGAAGAAATCAGTGGTTTGGCTTCATATGAGTCACTAAACAAAAGAAATAGTATGCTTCATCAAGAGTGATAGTACCTTCTTTACAATCTTTTTAAAGGAATTTATCAAGCCTCCCTACCTCTTCAACGTTATGTACTGAATCTTTTAGTATAGTTGTAGTCACTTTACATGACTTTGTCAATAAAATGAGATTTTGGTTTTAGTAACTATTTCAGAGGAAGAATAATAATGATGAAGAAAGGTTTTGTAGGCTATTTGAGTAGTGGCGTTTGTGGATTATCTAGGGTTCAAACTGCCATAGTCTTTTGTGGGTTTAGGGTTAAATAATACAATCGCAAAGGAAATGAGAGCGGGATAAAATGTATTTATCTGAAACTTGTAGGGTTCTCATGTAATTATCCAGACACCGAGGGCATGTTAAACAAAGCAAAATTATTGAGCCTTTCATTCCCTCTCTCATTATCTCTTTAATGTAATGACATGTATTCATCTTTACTCTTCATCTTATTTTTAAACCATATTTGCTATATCATATTATAACATTGCCATTTTCTCTCTTTTCTTTATGCTATTTTCTCATGTTTTCAACATACGATATTTGTTTTTAGTTTTCAATTTTTATTATTTATTAATTGTATATTCAATAATGCTACCTTTACCCTTCACACCTTTTTCTTTTTACTCCATGATATGGCATCCTATGTGGCATATGCTACCTCAGTTGCCACATCATCAGGATGCCACATCACTTCCCTCCAAATTTAAAATAAAAAAAAATTCTGCAAAAAACCCAAAATTTCAAACATTAATTTCTCTAAATCAATTTCATATCTCCCGAAACAAAGAAACCCAAAAATTTCTCCCAAAAAATCCTGTCAATTTTGAAAACCTAGCTTAATCTCTGATCAAAGCTTGTTCCCACGGAATGCAGCGGCCATCCAAAATCGGTTTGGGGTGTTGGTTGTGTGGCTGTTGCTTGCGGTGTGGATTTCGTGGCTGCTGCTTATGGTATGGATTTCGTGGCTGCTGCTTAGGGTGTGGGTTGTGTGGCTACTGTCCTTGATCCCATGGAGTATGTGGGTTGTTTTATTTTAATCCTTCCCCCATTTTAGGACCCAATAGGAGTATTTTGCTTGTATCATTTGCTGGTTAAATATATATAAATACTATTATTTTCCTTATATCATTTTTCGGTTAAATATATACACATACTTTTGGAATCTAATGATTGTGTAATATTTGCAACATTCATGTAAGGGGAAAGATATATTATATTGCCCAATGTGATATATTTTCGTGCACAAATTTATCGTAGTACGCCTTATTCTAATTTAGACTTCTGTTGTCGGTCATGATGAAGTTGTTTGTTTGACAATTTAGGAAGCTTTGGTTTGTGAATTGGGAATAAATTTGAATATTTGTGGGGTTGGCACCTAGTGTACTTCAAGTGATGGTCTACTGTCATTTTTTGTAATGAAAGATTTTTTCTATGTACAGACTTGTTAAATAAGCAAGCCCCCACAACCAATCCTAACCGGTTTACACATAGAAGAGTGCAGCTAGAAAAAAGTAGATAACTATTCCCCAGAAATCAATGTGGTTGAGGTATTCTTGTAATTGTTATCTATTTGTCTTAAGCATTAATATGATCTTAATTCCTTTAATGGTATTATTTGCACCTTTTTTTTTTTTTTTTTTTTTTTTGGTGGCGGGGGGTGGAATGTTATATACTAATTCTTTGCAATTATAATTTGTGTACTGTAGGGTAATGATGCACAACAAATAGGGGATAGAAGTAGTGCAGAAGATGAAGGCAAGGCTAAGCCTGGAACCTTTTTTGAATAATTTGATAAGTTTTTTCAATACTATTGGAGCTATGGAAATAAAATGGGGTTTGAAGTTACAATAAGATCTTCAAGGAAAGGAGATGATGGGGAGTTGATTTATGCAAATGTTACCTGTTGTTATGGTGGAAAGTGAGATAGTAACCCAAAAAATATCTTTAAATTGCATCCATTGACAAAAAGTGGTTGTAAGGCTCATAGTACTGCCTCTCGATGTTCAGATGGTAAATGGGAAATAGTGTCAATCATCTATAAGCATAACCATGAACTTATAAGTCCTAGCAAAACAAGATTTTTCAAAAGCAATGATTTATATAAGCGCATGTGAAAAGAAAGATTGAAGTGAATGATAGAGTGGGGATTAGACCGAGTAAAAATTTCAATTCCTTGGTAGTTGAAGCTGAGGGTGTTGAGAATTTTCAGTTTCTTGCAAAAGGATTGTAGAAATTACATTGAAAAAGTTAGGAAGATCCAACTTGGTGATGGTGATGCTATTGCGTTACAGAAATATTTTTTGAAAATGCAAAAAGATAATCCCAATTTCTTTTACGTTATGGATTTAGATGATGATGGTCGATTGCAAAATGTTCTATGGGTGGATGCAAGACGTAGGGCCGCATTTAGGGAATTCGGCGATGTTGTGACATTCGAGATGACGTATTTAACCAACAAATATGGTATGCTCATGTCGTTTGCTCTGTATTTGTCGTTTGCTCTGTTAACCATCACGGCCAATCCACATTATTAGGTTATGGGTTAATCTCCCACGAGAACACAAAAACTTTTGTTTGGCTTTTTGAAGCATGGCTTCCTTGTATGGGAAATTCTGCTCCTAAGGCAATAATCACAAACCAAGACAAGGCTATGCAAAATGTTGTCGAGATTGTGTTTCCCGATACAAGACATAGATGGTGTTTGTGGCATATTATAAAGAAGTTGCCAGAAAAGTTAAAAGGTTATAGGGAATATGAACATATAAAGTTTACTTTGCAAAATGTTATGTATGATTCATTGACATGTGAGGAGTTTGAAGAATGGTGGAATTGGTTCATTGAAAAATACAACATGCACGACAATGATTGGTTATCTGGTTTGTATAATGAAAGATATCGTTGGGTGCCAGCATTTGTGAAAGATACTTTCTGGGCAGGAATGTCTACTATGCAACGTAGTTAAAGTATGCATGCCTTTTACGATGGGTACGTAAATTCGAAAACGGCATTAAAACAATTTGTAGAACAATATGAGAATGCATTGCGTGATAAATTCGAAAAAGAAAATGAGGTTGATTTCAAATCGATCAAATCACGGATCCCTTGTATAAGCATTTATCCTATGGAGAAACAATTTCAAGAGGCATAAACTACTGCAAAATTCAAAGAGTTTCAAAAAGAACTTGCAGGTAAGCTCCACTATGAGATATATTCTTTGAAGGATATGGAGTCCAAAATTGAATATGTTGTGAAGGAAGATGTAATGGTTGGAGAAACATACTGTCGGGTTCCATTTTTGGTTTGGTCTGAGAACCGTTGTTCTGAGTGTAAACCCCACGTTATTATTCCGATGCCCTAAGGTATGAAATTTACCTTTTCAAGTAATTTTCTTTTTTTTGAATGGAAGGGTAAAATGGTCAATTTACATGTATTTTGAGATGTACCCATTATAAAGTGTAAGGGGTGATGTCATTGAAGAGAAATGAGGGTAGAATGGTCATAAAGTTGATTGATATGGTTAAATGGCGTAAACGGTAACTAAGGGTATAATGGTCTTTTCATACAAATCCATCTGATTTAAGCATCCATAAAAGTGCACCAAGGGTAAATTAGTCATTTACCTAATGGGATTGCTTAATTGTTAAGTGTTTTAAAGAAGTCAAATGGCATTAAAATGAGTGCTAATTATTATGTTGTAGTAGAAATGACCAAAACGCCCTTATATGAAAAAATTATGCCAAATGACCCTTATATCTAACTTTTATTGACCAATCACATTAGAGTAACAATGGAATAAATATTTACAAGGTTTTAAGAGAGAGTAGTCAGCCTTGTACACCCCAAATATATCATCTTCTTCTTCATCTCTCAAATCCACCATAAAAGCCACTAATCCAAGCATTTTATTCGCAAATTTTCACAGGATTTCAAGTTGATTTTCAAAGGAGATCACCATCCACACTTAAAGAACTTAAATTTCAGAGTTTAAGGTGAGTTTCAAAACCCTAGTTGTTCTGACCTTTTAGTTAAAAGAGAAATTCATAAGTGGTTATGTGTATAAGGTAGAAAGGGTGAACCTTTGGAGCTAAGGAGGAGTGTCTTTGTGCTTTGAATACTAACGTAAGAAAAAAAATCTCCCTTATGACTACAATTGATAACACCTAGGGTTTATGGAACTTACATTTATTTATGTTAATATGAGTGTGATGCTATGTTTTGGTTAGTGATTGTTTAAATGGGTGTGTTGATTGGTGTATGTGTTCATATGGAGGATGATTATGCCAATTAAGAGATTTGTAGTTGGACGATGTTTTGGCACTTTTTGGTTCTGTAAAAAGGGAGGTTTTTATGGCCTTTTATACTTAGAATGACATGGCAAATGATGTGAATGTGAAAATGAAGGTGACATGGTTAAAATGAATAGAATTCGGATTTGGCTTTTTAAGACTTATACTATACATGCTTCACTGAATCGGTCATAACTGAAGTTATAGAAGTTTGATTGAGTTGATTCTTAAAGTGTTAAAAATTGGAGAAATATACCTAAAACGTTTATGTTTTAGCTAAAAATCAATTCGAATTGGAAGATAAGGGAAAATTGCTTGAAAAGTGACAAAATATATGGCATCCACCTTCTTCATGGAAATTCCCAATTGTTTATAATTCTAATAAACCCCTGAATAATCTTACTACTGAAATTCCTTGTATTGTATGAGAAATTGAATGAATTAAGTTAAGAATTTTAGTAGAAGAATATAGTATGATTGAGCATGGGAGATGTTAGTCCATATGTTTGCATTCATAATGGTAATGCATATAGCTTATTTAGTTGTCTTATGAAAAATTTATGAAATGTTAAAGAATGAATTCCATGAGTCTCTTGAGGTATAAACCAAGATCAGAGGAATGGAATTCTTATGGAAACCATGAGTCCTTTGAGGTGTCGACCAAGAACAAGGTAATGGTTCAAATGAATCCGATCGGATATGAATCTGATCGGATAACAAAGATGAATGAAACCATCAAGTATAATGACAAAAGAAATAAGCATGCCATGTACATGAATATTTCATAAGTTGTAACAACTCCATTCTACTCATATTCTTTTAAAATATGCACAGTAAAATACAAGTAATATAACATAAAAAGTTGGGCCCAAAATTTTCTTTTATTAAACATATACATTCTTTATACAAAAAGTTGTATCATGTACAAAAGGATCAAAACAAGGTGGACAGTGTAGTCATTTCCCTTCGCTTGCCGATGCCCATCCGACTGTATCCTCGCCTAGATCCTGCAAAACATAGGAAACAACGGGGTGAGCACAACTAATGCTCAGTAAGTAAATCCTCTACTCATCTATCCCCGTAACTCTCTATCTAATTCTTTCCTTACAATTCTCATTTACTCTCTCTTTTATACTTCTCTCTATTTTCTCTTTCTCTTACCTCTTTCTACTAACTCTCTTTTGTAAGTCACGGCCTCATCTTACCGAAGGCACGGCCGGGACTCGCTCCCGCTCTCCGTGACTTCTACTCATTCTAGCCGATTGGACTCGGTTATGCATGGATTCGGAACCCTTGGCCATGTGAGTGTATAAAATCTCTCTCGGGTACTCTCGGGCATAGCCTTCATCCGCATGCACTCTCACGGGCTACACCACTTCTCTCTCTCATACTCATGCTGCTCTCTCAATACGGCGTACATGCGAGAATACTCTACCCATTACTCACGGGTTGCCCATCGCACAACCTACTTTATTCTCTTTTTATCTCTTTTCTCGTAATAAAGCTCACACTCAAAGTTCTCTACTCTTTCTATAATGCATAATTAATGCATATGGATGATTTATGCTCATTAATGCACTCATGAAAAGCACATCAAAGACAGTCATTCTGTGCAGATCACACTCAAGAAGGCATAACTTGAGTTATACACATCAGATTGCTACGATTTTTATCTTGTTTTAAATCTTAGAGACAGGGCTATAACTTTTATGTTTTGGTCTAAACCCAGTTCAATCTGTAAGATGTCCAAAAATCACTCAAAAAGTCACAGCTATGACAGGGCAGTTTAATAACATGTTTTCACTTAGACATTTCATCAAGCAACTCATGTGCATATAAACACTCTACTATAATTACTACTCTACTTAATTCTCTAGCCATCCAAAATGGGAGAAAACTCCCTCATATAATCATAATCCCTGTCAAGAAAAGCACTTCCAAATAGGTTTACACACAACATCTCTCAAACTTCATCTCAATTTCCATTTCTCAGTACACATTAAAACACTTCTCATACATGAAGTGTATCCAACAACCACCAAATAGCTACTCATCTCAACTCAATTCCTCAACAAGCATAATACATATTTATACATGCATACATCTCTACTCAATCTCTAAATCTCTACTCAAAAGCTTATTCGAAACTCAACTTGGTTGGATTTACTTACCTCGTCAAAAAGTGACTTTTCTAGCACTTTTCCTTC
This sequence comes from Pistacia integerrima, assembly GCA_026225825.1. NCBI lineage: Eukaryota > Viridiplantae > Streptophyta > Magnoliopsida > Sapindales > Anacardiaceae > Pistacia > Pistacia integerrima. The sequence goes on from CM047749.1 coordinate 49,236,391, forward strand.
CCCTTGTTGTTTTGTCTTTTCTCCACAACTTAAAACAACAACAAGAACAATAACAAGAATATAAGACTTCAATATAACCATAAGAAAACTCACATCTAAAGCAAGAATGCTTACCTTAGGATGCTTTAGATGAAATCTCTACTAAAATTACCCAAAAGCTCTCTTAAACTCCTTAGAAATCTTGGGAAAATTGAAAGGAAGTAGAGAATGAGAATGGCGGTGGAAATGGATGAAATGAAGGGTTTATTTCACTTAACCCTTTTTATCTCATATTATAACCATCCTTTCCTAATTTGCCCTTGCTTTCTTGGAAATTCCATCTATATCCTTTAATTCATTACACTCACACCCCCACACTCACCTATTCTCCATGAAATTTCCTTACATTTCACTCCCCACTTTTCCTACTGATTAGGTAGAATGGTCATTTTACCCCTATGGAGAAATATCTAGAAATCTCAATACACATTTTAGTCAACTCGTCACCGCAGCGAAGAAACTTCTGCCGCCCCGGTGAAAAAATTACAGAGCCGACACTGCCACACACAAAGCCAACGTCGCCGCGGCAAAGACTATTCTTCGCTCCAGCGAAGTTTGAAATTCCAAAATTCCTCAAGTTTCAACCAATTTCAAGGGAAACACTCAACAAACTCAACACACAAACTTAATTAAAGCTGAATCAATGAACATTTAAACAATACAGCAAATCTTAACTACGTACCTCACGTGGGGCATTACAATTCTCCCCCCTTAAAAGAATTTCGTCCCCGAAATTTACACGAATAACTCCGAGAAGCGATTTTGCATGTCTCATTCTACCTCCCATGTTGCTTATTCTACCTTGTGATTCCTCCAAAGGACCTTCACTAGCAGAATACTCTTGTTCCGGAGCTCTTTAATCCTTCGATCTAGAATCTATACTGAATGTTCCTCATACACGAGGTTCTCTGCTAACTCAATGTCCTCTACACATAGGATATGGGAGGGATCACTTACATACTTCCGCAGCATCGAGACATGGAAAATATCATGCACCTTGTCCAAACTAGGTGGTAGTGCCAATCTGTAGGCAACCTTTCCCACTCTTTGCAATATCTCAAATGGACCTATAAATCTCGGTGCTAACTTCCCTTTGTTCCCAAAGCGCATCACTCGCTTGTAAGGGGAAACTCTCAGAAACACTTTATAACCCACTTGAAATTCAACTTCTTTTCTCTTCAAATCGGCATAACTTTTCTATCGATCTTGGGCTTGCTTCATTCTTTTTCTGATTAATCTTACATCTTTTACCATTTTTTGAGTCACCTCTAGCCCAAGAGCGGTACTCAACTCATCCTTTTCACCTATCTCATCCCAATGTAGTGGAGACCTGCATTGTCTACCATACAAAGCCTCGTAAGACACCATCTTAATCGTAGACTAATAACTGTTGTTGTAGGCAAACTCCACCAAAGGTAACATTTCATGCCATGACATTCTATAATCCATGTAGTAGGCTTTCAACATATCCTCAAGCACCTGATTTGTTCTCTCTGTTTGGCCATCCGTCTAAGGATGATAGGCAGTATTGAATGCCAAACGGGTACCCAAATTTCTTTGTAAACTAGTCCAGAAAGCTGAGACAAATCTCGAATCCCTGTCTGACACTATGATCTCGAGCATACCATGTAACCTGACTATCTCTTTCATGTAGATCTGAGCCAACTGATCTGAGGTGGTACTCTCCTTTACTGGAAGGAAATGGGGGGAGTTAGTTAATCGATCCACAATCACCCATATAGCATTATAACCTTTCTATACTCTAGGGAGACCTATGATAAAATCCATCAAAAGGCTCTCTCATTTCCATTCCGGAATACTAAGTGGCTGAAGTAATCCTGATGGCCTTTGGTGTTCTGCTTTCACCTGTTGACAAGTCAGATACTTAGCTACAAACTTTGTAATATCTCTCTTCATACCTTGGCACCAGTAGCCTGTCTTTACATCTTGATACATCTTTGTTGCTCCAGGATTAGCAATGTACGGTGTGTCATGAGCCTCCAAAAGAATTCTCTTTCTCAACTCATCGCTCGGAGGAATACACAACCGATTTCTGAAATAGAGGACACCATCAACTAAGTGAAACTCCGTTGTCTTGCCCTCAAGCACTTGCTGCACTAATCTCTGACACCACTCATCAGCCACTTGCTTTTCTTTAACTTCCTCCAATAAAGTAGACTGAATCTCTAATCTGGCAATCCTTCCCTGAATCACTTCGATCTATTCTCTACATAACTCTTCTATTAGTTTTTTCTGCTTGGTGAGTCGAGATAAATAGACTTTTCTACTCAGGGCATCGGCTACTACATTGGCTTTCCCCGATTGGTACTTCATCTCACATTCATAATCCTTAACCAGCTCTAACCATCTTCTCTGTCTCATATTCAGCTCCTTCTGAGTGAAGAAGTACTTTAAACTCTTATGAGCGGTGTAGATATTACTTTTGGCACCATAAAGGTAATGCCTCCAAATCTTTAAGGCAAAGACCATGGCTGCCAACTCTAAATCATGCGTAGGGTATCTTATCTCATACTCTTTCAGTTGTCGAGAGGCATATGTTATCACCCTACCTAACTGCATTAACACCGCCCCAAGTCCTTGCAAAGAGGCATCTGCATAAATGTCAAAATCTACACCCTCTTGTGGTAGCACTAACACTGGAGCTGACGTTAACCTCTTCCTCAACTCTCGGAAACATTCCTCACAAGCTTCTGACCATATAAAAGGAGTCTTCTGTTTGGTGAAAGCTATCAATGGTTTAGCCAACTGGGCGAACCCTTCAACAAATTGTCTGTAGTAACCTGCCAGGCCTAAGAAACTTCTGACCTCTTTTACTGTCTTCAGCCTCTGCCATTCAAGGATTACCTTTACCTTACTCGGATCTATTGAAATCCCTTCCTTAGACACTGTATGGCCTAGAAATAATACTTGGTCGAGCCAAAACTCACACTTAGAAAATTTAGCATACAATTGCTTTTCTCTCAACCGTTGCAGCACTATTCTTAAATGTTCCTCATGCTCTTCTCTTGATTTGGAATAAACCAGAATATCATCAATGAACACCACTATAAATTGATCTAAACAGTCATGGAATACTCTGTTCATCAAATTCATAAAAACCGCTGGGGCATTAGTCAAGCCAAACGGCATCACTACACATCCGTAGCGATCCGTCCTTCTTCTTTACAAACAGGATTGGAGCTCCCCAGGGAGAATGACTCTGTCGGATAAAGCCTTTATCTAAAAGCTCTTGGAGTTGCTTCTTTAATTCCTGAAGCTCTGCTAGGGCCATTCGGTAAGGGGCTTTAGATATGGGTGTTGTTCTTGGTGCTAGTTTGATACTAAATTCAACCTCTCTTTCCAGTGGCAAACTTGGTAAGTCTTCTGGAAACACCTCTAAAAATTCTTGAACTATCGGCACCCTCAGAATATCTGACTGTGGAACATCACCACTCTGTACTACATGGGCAATATATCCAAAACACCCCTTTCTCAACATCTTTTTAGCCTTCACACTACTAATCAACATGCTCAATTGGTGGCCCTCTCCAAAACTAAATTTATTTCCACTATCAAGATTAAATCTCGCTTTTTTCCTCCGACAATCAATTTCTACTCCATACCTCCCTAGGAAATCCATGCCCAATATCACATCAAAGTTGGGCATATCAAAAACTATTAAATCAACTGCTAACTCTCGTCCATGGATCACTACAGACTCTTCTAACAACATCTCCTAAGTCAACACACTCATCCCATCAGGTAAATCTATCTTAATGGGTTGACTCACTCTAATAGGTTTCAAACCTAATCTCTCTATCATCCCGTGAGATATAAAAGAATGGGTAGCCCCAGAATCAATTAAAGCATATAAGGAAACAACATGGAATAACAAGCGCGATTCTGGCGATGGTAGGCCTCGGTCCTCACCTTGTCTGCCTGTAAATACTCTAGCAGTGGTACCTCTAGAAGTCTGAGCTGCTGGTGGAAGAGGAGCTTTACAATCCCTCTTCAGATGCCTTGGCTGTCGACACCTATAACATACATTTCTATCCCTCAAACACTCTCCTGAATGGTTTCTCCCGCATTTAGCACAAGGGGGAAACCCTTCTGTCCTAGGCCATTTATTCTGCCAATCTCCTCTATTCTTCCTTGGTTGGAACTTCTTCTTGGCCCTTGCTTCTCTGTTCCTTGTTGCATCTACTTTCTCCCTCTGTAGTGGATGGTCCACTGGGTACCGCTGAAGATAACCCTTCTACAATATGCTTATTTACATAAATCTCTACCCTTAAAGCCCTTGTCAAAGCCTTATTGTAGGTATGAGGAGGCTCAACTCATGTCATTACATCTCGGGCAATATCTGATCTCAACCCTTGTACAAACTTATCTCTCCTTAACACCGGAGTATACACTATTCCGGGTGCAAAGCAACCAAGGGAATTGAATCTTACTGAATATTCCTTCACCGTACTAGTCCCCTGCTTCAGATTAATAAACTCTTGGACTTTCTTATGTACCCGATCCTCTGTTCGATACTCGGCCTCAAACAATCTCTTGAATTCCTCCCAAGTCATCGAGGCCATGTCATGAGTTTCCTCCATTAATTCCTACCAGATTCGGGCATCTCCCCGAAATAAGAAACTGGCATATCTGATCCTTTCTCTATCATTCATGGGAAACAGTGCCGTCGTCCGCTCTACGGACTTAAACCACTCATCTGCCTCTAGCGGGTCCCTAGTACCCCTAAACTCTAACGGCTGGTGCTGGTTTGCATGCCCCTGAATAGGATCAACCCAAGTCTGTACTGTTTGAGGTACCAGCCTTTCTCGCTTTTGTCTTGTAGGCGGTACTCTACTAGGAGTCTCGGTTCTCTCCTGAACAACTCTCCCCTAACTCTCCGCTAGTACCTGCTGTATAATTGTCTGAATCATCGTCTCATCAAGGGTAGGGGGAGTTTGTTCCGGTGGGTTAGATGATTCTCCTTCATTCATCACACCCTTACCTTTCCTCCTATTACTACGTCTCATCTACAAAACAACCATACTTGATCAATTCAAGAGAACACCTAACATAAGGAAAGAATTAACTTACACAGTCATCTATCGGATGTCGTGGCGATGAGAATGGTACACTGTCAAATCCCAAAATCTCGGCTCTGATACAAAAAATATAACAACTCCATTCTACTCATATTCTTTTAAAATATGCACAGTAAAATACAACTAATATAGCATAAAAAGTTGGGCCCAAATTTTTATTTTATTAAACATATACATTCTTTATACAAAAAGATGTATCATGTACAAAAGGATCAAAACAAGATGGACAATGTAGCCATTTCCCTTCGCTTGCTGACGCCCATCCAACTATATCCTCATCTAGATCCTGCAAAAACATAGGAAACAATAGGGTGAGCACAACTAATGCTCAGTAAGTAAATCCTCTACTCATCTATCCCCGTAACTCTCTCTCTAATTCTTTCCTTACAATTCTCATTTACTCTCTCTTTTATACTTCTCTCTATTTTCTCTTTCTCTTACCTCTTTCTACTAACTCTCTTTTGTAAGTCACGGCCTCATCTTACCGAAGGCACGGCCGGGACTCGCTCCCGCTCTCCGTGACTTCTACTCATTCTAGCCGATCGGACTCGATTATGCATGGATTCAAAACCCTTGGCCATGTGAGCATATAAACTCTCTCTCGGGTACTCTCCGGCATAGCCCTCATCCGCATGCACTCTCATGGGCTACACCACTTCTCTCTTTCATACTCATGCTGCTCTCTCAATGCAGCGTACATGCGAGAATACTCTACCCATTACTCACGAGTTCCCCATCGCACAACCTACTATATTCTCTTTTTCTCTCTTTTCTCTTAATAAAGCTTACACTCAAAGTTCTCTACTCTTTCTATAATGCATATGGATGATTCATGCTCATTAATACACTCATGAAAAGCACAAATGCAATGTTGCATCAAAGACAGTCATTCTGTGCAGATCACACTCAAGAAGGCATAACTTGAGTTATACACATCGGATTGCTATCATTTTTGTCTCGTTTTAAATCTTAGAGAAAGGGCTATAAATTTTATGTTTTGGTCTAAACCAAATTCAATCTGTAAGATGCCCAAAAATCACTCAGAAAGTCACATCTGTGACAGGGCAGTTTAGTAATATGTTTTCACTTAGACATTTCATCAAGCAACTCATGTGCATATAAACACTCTACTATAATTAATACTCTACTTCATTCTCTAGCCATCCAAAATGGGAGAAAACTCCCTTATATAATCATAATCCCTGTCAAGAAAAGCACTTCCAAATAGGTTTACACAACATCTCTCAAACTTCATCTCAATTTCCATTTCTCAATACACATTAAAACACTTCTCATACATGAAGTGTATCCAACAACCACCAAATAGCTACTCATCTCAACTCAATTCCTCAACAATCATAATACATATTTATACATGCATACATCTCTACTCAATCTCTAAATCTCTACTCAAAAGCTTATTCAAAACTCAACTTGGTTGGATTTACTTACCTTGTGAAAAAGTGACTTCTCTAGCACTTTTCCTTCCCCTTGTTGGCTTGTCTTTTCTCCACAACTTAAAACAACAACAAGAACAATAACAACAATATAAGACTTCAATATAACCATAAGCAAACTCACATCTAAAGTGAGAATTCTTACCTTAGGATGCTTTAGATGAAATCTCTACTAAAATTACCTAAAAGCTCTCTTAAACTCCTTAGAAATCTTAGGAAAATTGAAAGGAAGTAGAGAATGAGAATGGCGGTGGAAATGGATGAAATGAAGGGTTTATTTCACTTAACCCTTTTTAGCTCATATTATAACCATCATTTCCCAATTTGCCCTTGCTCTTCTTTAGAAATTCCATTTATATCCTTTAATTCATTACACTCACACCCCCACACTCACCTATTCTCCATGAAATTTCCTTACATTTTACTCCCCACTTTTCCTGTTGATTAGGGGTAGAATGGTCATTTTACCCCTATGGAGAAATATCTAGAAACCTCAATTACATATTTTAGTCGACTGGTCGCCACGGCGAAGAAACTTCCGTCGCCCCGACAAAAAATTACAGAGCCGAAACCGCCATACACAAAGCCAACGTTGCCGCGGCAAAGACTATTCTTTGCCCCGGCGAAGTTTGAAATTCCAAAATTCCTCAAGTTTCAACCAATTTCAAGGCAAACACTCAACCAACTCAACATACAAACTCAATTAAAGCTGTATCAATGAACATTTAAACAATACAGCAAATCTTAACTAGGTACCTCAAGTAGGGCGTTACATAAGTCATATATGTTCTATGTTATATTATGTATGGCTATATTATGACTTATGTTTATGAGAAAAGTCCAAAGTGTATGATATGTTTTATGAACTTATTATGTCAAAGAATGAAGGTTATGTTTTGTAGGTAGGTAAGGTCCAAAGTAATATACTTGTATAATGAACCCTAGTAGTTTTTAAATGGCCATATTCTTTATTGAGCGATTAGTGCTCTCCCCACGAAATGTTTTAAAATGTTTTGCAGGTAAGGATTAAGGCATGAAGCTGGGAGAGGATTCTGAGGGACGCTATGAGCATGAAGGGATGTTTTAATCATGACTATTGAATTGTTTTGTTAGTATTTAGTGTAGTAATTATGTTTATATCTCATAATGCAGTAAATATGTCCATGTTATTATGGAATATATATGTTTGTGTTAATAGAGGAAATCAAATTGCTAGTAAATTTTGTAAAAGTGTGTATGTTCTCGTAAGTACTACTATGGATTTCATAATGTACTCCAAGAAAGGAAACTATTGTTAGTAAACGGTCCCGTATACGCAGCGGAAACGAAAAATATAATATAATAGGATCGTTTACATGAGCCAAGATCAAGGGTATGATTTTACAATTTATATTAAATAAAATCTGCATAAATATTCAACATGAGTTAAGAGAAACAAACGCACGTTGAAGGCTCCTCCAAATTTGTCGACAAACGTTTTGCTACAGATCCAAGTGTAGGATCGAACCTGCGTAGTCCACACGAAGACAATCTTAAAAGAACCAAAGAGGGATTTGCTAGATCCTCTTTGGCTTCAAGATTAAGAAGAAAAGAAGAATCAATGAAATTGATTCCAAAGCCAAATCAATCTGCCGTGGGAGTGTATTCAAAAGGGGGCTGCTGTGTGTTTTTGTTTTACAAAGAAAATCCTCTATTAAAAAATCACACACTTTTCCTTTTATATTTAAAAACAATTTGCCCAAATCCCATACGGAATAGGCTTGGGCTTTAACCTAAACGCCCCATGTTGCCAAACACTCCCAATTTGATTTATTTTAATTTCCATCATTATCTCAATTAAAATCAATTAATATATATATATTAACATTTAACATTATATATATTTAAATATGTGTGAACACATATTTAAACGTAATTTCACTTATTTAATTTTTCTAACAAATTAAATAAAGGCTACGACCTCAGCAAATTTAATTGCACTGTGAAATTACCAAAATACCCTTTCGCTTTAAAAAGACGAAAAACGCCCTTCTTTCTTCTTGCATCTTAAATTGTCTTCTATGTGTGTGACCCTTAGGCTCCTCATCATATCGGCAGTGTATAGTATTGCGATTAACACCAATTAATCGTCTCACTAATACACAGACCAAGATTGGCCCTAGCAAGGCATCATGGCCACCCGATAGATTCGGATTCAAAGAAAGTAGCTACCCGTCAACGATATGGTTACCGTGCAATTCCCGATCCTTTCATCATACATTATCTCGACGAGACGAAGGCATAGAAATAGTGTCAACCTTCGGTTACTCTCGATATTATTTATTCGGCTTCGGACCAATGACCCGTATTATAAACCTGGATAGAGCAACAACTCAATCCCACCGTGGCCACGCTTTTAGTGTCATTGCCATATACCGAATTGCGTCCGTGAGATAACTTTCTCCCGCACGGGAGTGATAAATCCTCACAATCCACCATAGTCTTGATACACTCCTTTATGCAGCCAATCACCACCGTATTGACAACTCAAAAGAATGCTGTTAGGGCTAGTGTCAAACTACACCAATCGGTGCACAAGGCGCTCCCAGTTGATCTCAAGTCTAAGGATCACATGCACCACCATTCGTTAGGGAGGATTTGTTCCATAGACACCGGGGTTACCATCAATATGGAATTCTCTAGGGTCAATCCAAAGGAACTTGCTGTGGTGTAATCGCCTACAACAAACACCCATGTGTTGTACCAGGTTGTCACCAAACAACCTTGACAAGTGAGATCAGTCACTACCTTTCGACAGGGTCGTTAAACACTATGATAGTCTTACCGTATTATCCGTCACTTAGTTCGAACAATATCGGGGTTACGGACGTTTCTAGAATGGCCACCATATGTGCTCATAGGGTTCTCACTATCAAGATTTGAAACACTTGATACCCTCGTCACGGCTCTACCATTCTAAGGACATATATCAATACATATTGCAATAATAATGATTTACGCGATATAGAATAAAATGCCTTTTATTGATTAATGAACATTATTACAAAGAGTCAATTCTACAATAGTTGATTGGCTCTAAGGCATCTACTCTAACAATCTCCCACTTGCACTATAGCCAATCATTCATGCCCTCAACACTGAATGACCCAAGTGCTTGCACTATAGCCAGTCATTCATGCACTCAAAATTGAATGACCCAAGTGCCCATCATGCTTCTGCCACAACAGAAACTTTAATAGTGGGTTGGTAGGTATTCTGCAAATCTGTACTTTCCCTTTCATATCGATCCTTCAGATCAGATTGAATCAACTAAGTAAGTGTTTGGATTACTGGTGAGACCGTGATTCCTCAGCCACAACAATGGCTCCATTGTTATCACAGTACAACTATACTGGATTAGCAATGCTTGAAATCACATCAAGTTTAGTAATGAACTTCTTGATCCAAACCGCCTACACGGCTGCATTAAAAAATGCGGTACACTTAGCATCAATTGTAGAATCCACTGTAGTACACCAATTTGAGCTCTTGCAGCTCACTGCAGTTATATTGAGACAAAATGTATAATCCCAAATTGCGAACTATAATCATCCTTTTCCTGTTTGGAAATAGCGTCACTGTATTCTCTTACAGTGAGCTCATCTTTCTTCCATAATCCAAGAATATATATATTATTAAGCCCTTTTCAAGCACTTAAGAATGTCCATTGACACTCACCCAGTGTCATTCACTTGGATTTAGTTGATATCTTCTACTAGTGCTGAATGCACATAAGACATCAATCTAAGTACATAACATATTGCTCACTTGAGCCTGATTGACATCCACTACAAATGCTGAATGCACATTAGATATCAATCTGAACATATAAGATGGATCCACTTGCTAAAGCATGTGGGATCCTCTTCATTCTATCTCTCTCATTGTGTGGTTAAAGACACATATCTTTACAGAGATAGACACCATATGCCATCAGAAGAAATCCCTTCTTGGATTTTTCTATACTGAATGTGTTCAGTACCTTGTCTATGTACTTTGACTTAGTTTGAGCAACTTACACGATCTATCAGGATAGATCTTTATTCCAAGGATGTAGGCTGTTTCCCCTAAGTCCTTCATGGAGAAGCACTTGGATAACCAAGTCTTTACCGACTGCAAGTTCGGTATATCATTCCCGATCATAAGTATGTTATCGACATACAATACTAGGAATGCTACTGCGCTCCCACTCACTTTCTTGTAAACACAAGGTTCATCTTCGTTCTTGATAAAACCGAATTCTTTTATGGCTTCATCAAAACGAATGTTCTAGCTCCTTGAAGCTTGCTTGAGTCCATAAATGGATCTCTGTAACTTGCATACCTTATTGGTTTGACTTTCAAGAACGAAACCATCAGGTTATGTCATGTACACATCCTCCTCAAGGTTTCCGTTCAGGAAAGCAGTTTTGACATCCATTTGCCAAATCTCATAGTCATGATATGCAAGAATTGCAAGCATCATCCGGATGGATTTAATCATGGCAACCGGCGAAAAGGTTTCTTCATAGTCAATGCCATGAATTTGTTTGAAACCTTTGGCAACCCATTTACACCCTATGGGTTTTACCCCTTCAGGTGGTTCCACCAGAGACCACACATGGTTCTGGTACATGGAGTCCATCTCAGATTTTATGGCTTCAAGCCATTTAATGGAATCTGGATCCGATATAGCATCTTTGTAGGTTCTGGGTTCCTCGTCTTGGTAGACTAGTACGTCACCATGTTGAGTCACAAGATAACCATATCTCTCGGGGTCATGGCATACTCTCCCAGATCTACGTAGCTCATGTGCTACCTGAGGTGGTTCACTTTGATCCACAAGTTGTGGAGTAACCTCCTCATGATGCTCTAACCTCCTCATGATTCTTAACCACTTCCTATGGCACATCATCCCATCCTTCGTCTAGTATATCCTGTGGTCCTAGAACTTCATCAAGTTCTACTTTTCTCCCACTAGTACTTCTTAGAAAATATTCATTTTCTAGGAAGACACCAGATCGAGCAATAAAAATTTTGTGCTCTTCTGGGTGGTAGATGATGCGTGGTTACTATAACATGCAAAACTAACAAGTGCACTAGTCGCTCAAGTAATAGAGTGATGGGTAGGATATCGTTCCCACGAGGACTGGTAGCAAAGCACTAAGTTTCCTATGGTGTTAACAAGTTGAAGTAATCGAAAATCTTGGATTTGTGGGAGCAATTTGTAATTGAAAGAAAAACAAAATAAAATCTAATTTTTAAAAAGAAAAGGAAATGGAACTCAGAGATTCAATGTAATTAAAACGGGTAGGGTTTTGACTTCGTTTGGATTATTTATGGGTTATACCTAAAGGTTACACTATTTTCACAATTACATGCAATGGTTGTAAATCGGATTCACTACTATGATAACATACCCTCTCGGGCTATGTTTTCCTATTTATCCTTATTAACATTCCGCACCCAACAATTTGAAGGTTAATAACTTTAAATCATGAAGCACAAGAATCCTAAATTGATTTCATTAGTTCTTGAATCTATCTCTAGCATCCAATACTATAATGGTTATTACCCAAGAAGCTTAACATGAATTATTTCTCAATCTCATCATGTTCATCACATACAACACTTAATTTCAGAGTAACACACAACCACAACTTATTCACATGAAAATAGCACAAACATAAACTCAACCCATTTCAAATCCAAACTACAATCAAAACCCTAACCCATAGAAGATTAGTTCATAGCTAATTTAATGTAATAAAAACGGAAAATACAAGTAAACAGAATAAACATAATGAAACTAAGATGAAAGAATAGAAAACTCCCCAAAAGATAATTATTCCAGTCAAAATCTGAACTTCTTCTCTAACAATCCGAAAAATCCAGCTTTTTCTCTCTAGGAAATGCAAAGACGGCTAACCTAACAGCTCGGGACCCCCTTTCTAAAAAGTTAAAGTTTTTCTTTTATACCTAGTCCTAAAAACCTCCCAGCCAAAAACACGCACACACGAAATCGTGCTTTACAAAACCGGAAATTTTAATGCCGCTTGCCAGGATTCTTCGCCGCGGCGAAGAATGAAAAATTCACATTCGACTCTGCCCAACTTCGCCGCGGCGAAGACAATTTCTTCGCCGGGGCGAAGCTTCTTCAAAAGTTTTGAAATTTACAGAACTGCCACTCTGCTTGCCTCTTTGTCCGATTCTTCGATTTTCGACTCTCCACCTTGGAAACAAGCTTCATCGTGCATTGTCCTACTCCGGAACTCTCCTAACTTCAAATCCTTCAATTCGAGTCAAAATCACAAATTTTGTCTTTATTCACTAAAAGAGTCCATTTTAACCCTCAAACACGAAAAAGTAGAGAATTACGCACCAATTCGGGGTAAAAATGCACTAGAAAGTACCTCAAACCGGCTGTAAAGATTAAATAAAAAGCGTATAATTTACGGATTATCAACTACCCCCAAACTAAAGCGATGCTCGTCCCCGAGCATACAGTACAACAATAACGAAAACAAAGACAATAACGAAACAAAAATATGAAAACATGCATACAAACTGAAAAACCAAAATAAAACGAATTCAAATGCTAAAATGAATTGCCTAGAAATTGCACATGTCTCACAAATTGTTGAAAGTTTATCATCAGGAAATGTTTGACATTCCAAGAAGTTATAGGCTACATCGGCTGTTTTCCTCAATTGGTCCACCAAGTAGGTAATCCCCACTTCAATCCACATTCCGACTTCCCGGATTATTTTATGCAAAAATTGTAAAGTTTATCAAATGGTAGCAGATTCCATAAGCCTAAATATCGAACTACTCTCCACTAATGAGGACTACACATAGATGAGAATCAACAGGTCTTAAAAAGCTTGTAACTTTAGGTTCGAGTCATGGGCTCCAACAAAAGGATAGGAAACAAAGTAAGAGAACTCGGTTGTCCTAAAGCAAAACTCAAATTACATCGAAACCCACACTTTCTCAACACCAGTCGACATGTCAACTCCTTCACAATCTTCATACGCGTATTCTTAACTTTTGGATACCATAATTGCAGGGGAGACTCGTTTAAGGTGTACGTGGCGTTGTTATACCAGAGGTTGCCAAGTACTGCCAGGCAGTTTTTAAGGCGGGTTCTGGTTTCCAGCCGGTATACCCTTAAACTAGGCAGCATTGTGTTCAACAAAATTTTTTTTTTTTTTTTTTTTTTTTTTTAACACAACACTAGAATTGAATTGAGGTGACTACCTCCTTTGTCTTTACTCTTTTATCCCAACTCCCACATCATTCTTTTTGGTCTCTTCTTCATTTTTTTTTTCTTCTCTTTACCCCCGAACTAATCTTTTACTCAAATGTAAACTCGTTTCGTTCTCGGTTTTGCATTAAGACCGAATTCTCCTAAAGGTATGGTGAAGTGTTTAGGGTAAAGGAATTTACAAATCTGTTGTTTTCTAAGAAAAACAAAGCAAAGTTCCAATGGCTCAAATGGGTGACTAGTGACAAATTCAATCATGGGTTGGCTAGAAAGGCTCAAACGTTCCAAAAATTGCCTAAATCATCTCCTCAACCATGTCTAATCCTAGAATTTCGCCTCAAGCATTTCTCAACTAGGTTCTAGAATCCACCAACATTATCAAGACTTTGCCTAATCACATAAAAATGAATCTAAGCATGTTGAAAAAATGAAAATCGTGGTTGAACCACTCAACAAACCTCAATCAAAAATTCAGCCAATAACGTAAACTTGAAGTAATGCTTAACATTTCCCAACAATAAAAATTCAACAATCTTATTCTCATCATTGATTTATACAACTCATCATCGGCAAAACAAAACAACTGAAAGCAAAATGCAACCCAAAAATACGTTATTATTTTTTTTTTTGAAACTTTAAGGTGTACGCGGCGTTGTTAAACCCGAGGTTGCCAAATACTGCTAGGCAATTTTTAAGGCAGTTACTGGTTTCCAGCCAAAATACCCTTAAAATATAATTTTTTTTTTTTTTTTCGTTTAAGGTGTACGCGGCGTTGTTAAACCCGAGGTCGCCAAATACTGCTAGGCGCTTTTTAAGTCGAGGTTACGGTTTCGACCAAAATACCCTTAAACTCAAAAAACAATCTATTCCCTACCCCCAAACTAAATATAACATTGTCCCCAATGTTCCATTATGTACAAGTTAGGAATATAGACAAACAACAACGGAAAAACAAATGAACAATAAAAAGGTACGAGAATGCTCCCTGGTTAAGTCATGAATTGTCGTTCCACAATGTTCACCCGTTCTTTGGACTTTTCATCATCCACAATCTGTCAAAACAATAAACTGAGGTGTTTCTTATGTTAGAACGAATTCACAACTATATTGAAAGTATTACAACCTGTATCGCCCTTTTAACACTAAAGAGAAAAAAAAACATTAACTAAACAAATGACAAAATAAACAACATCAAAAACCAAAATAAAATGAGTTTAATTTCAACTAGACAAGAAAATTAAATGAAAGCAATTAAACCAAACACAAACAAGTGCTCGGGTTCAGTCTGTTCTTCCCTCCCTTCCTCTCGATTCCTCTTCCTTCCTCGATTCCGGCCAATCATCGAGTTCCACAACCCAATGATACGCGGACGTGTCAACATTCGGGCCTCCTTGAAGCTATCTCTCAAGAATTCATGCATGCTCGTGTCCGCTCCATCATCCAATCCCCTGTTCTTCTTCATGTATTTCATCATGTTCATCATTTCTTGCAGCATCTCTTTCTGTGACCCTGTGGAGCTGGATGATGTGGCCATGCTTGTTCTCTGCCTCTTTGCCCCCGCTCTTTGTTGGGCAGCTCCTGTTCGGTCAAGGTGTTTCTTGAAATAGTCGACATCTAGAGTCGGAGCTGGATTAATACGCGGCTCATCATCTGTAACCTTGACTCCGGCTTTTAGACACATGGCTGTGATAAGATGCGGGAAACAATAACTTGATCGCCCCTTTTGGGACGCAATCCGAACACTGTTATAAATGATGTCTCCCACATCCATACTCTTTCCTGTGGCTATAGAGTAGAGCAATTCCGCCTTCTCATGAGTCATCTGTGTAGTGCGCCTCCCGGCATTAGTTTGACATACAAAGTATCGCCTAGACGAGCCATTGGTGTCAATCGCGTTCCTTTGAGTGTCTTTTTTCCTTTTCTTAGACACTTCCCATGCTGTCCCTGTGTTTTGCTATGACCGGCAAGATAATATCATGGTTATAGCCTCGATCTTTGAACGCCACATACTCATCACCCGTAATGAGAAAGGCGGGCAAGTTATAGAATTTGTTGATTTCTATTGCCGAGAACGGCACATCCTCCCTCGCACAAACACAATCCCATCTTGACTCTCGGGAAGTTGGCATAGAATTCTCTTACCAACGGTTCTACACCCTGCACATGAGGAGCACTCATGAACATGTTCCAATTTCTACCCCTACTCCATTCCACAGATTGTGGTGTCATTAATCCACGCCGGATGAAACCCTTATCCTTTTCTTTGATCACGCCCTCATAACGCTTACGGCGACCTCATTTACAAAACGCTTTGTCCACGTTCTTCCCCTTACCCGTATGCTTAATTTTCGGAGCCATTGAGTCACGAAATTCAATCCAAACCGTTAAACACAAGGAATTTCCCTTATAAAAAACATAGCCCCTGTTCAACCTGCAAAAATAATTCACACTTCCAAAGATTTTCAATTCGACCCCCAAACTACGATTTTTTCTATTTTAAGGTGTACGCGTTGTTATACCAGAGGTTGCCAAGCATCGCCAGTAGCTTTTAAGGCGGGTTCTGGTTTCCAGCCAATATACCCTTAGAATAGATTCCACATCACAATTTCAACACAATCCACACTTCTAAAATTCGCAACTTCACCCCCAAACTACGATTTTTTTTTCAATTCAACACAAACACTCCAAATAATCAAAAACTACACTTCTAACAATGAATTTGCATATAAACTTCTCAACATGAAGCACATCACAACTCAACAACCCAAAAATATCTCATATTAAAAATTCACATAATTTCTAGATCTACAGTATAGACTAAAAAATTTTCCAAAATAAAGCTTTGGGTTTTCGAATTCTTACCAAAATGAAGTCGCTTTGCACCACCAATTGACTTAGAAACGATCCAAACAAAAAACCCCTTGGGTTTTCCCTTTTTGATCCAAAAATTTTTTGTGAAATTTTTGTGAAAAATTGTTGTTGAAATGGGTTGATTTGGTGTTTAGGAATGATGTGGAGTGATTATTTTGGTTGGAAAAGTAAAATAGAAGTGAAAGATTGGAGGATTGAAAATTTTCTCAACTCACAATGGAAGGCGTGAAAAATGAAGAAAGAAAAGTTGGTATTTATAGAAAAGGAGCTTCGCGCGCCGGGTTCATCACGCATGAACCCTAGAATTTTCCCAGGTTTCGCCGCGGCGAAGAAAATATCTTCGCCGGGGCGAAACATTCCCGAGAGCACCAGGCTAACTTCGCCTCTGCGAAGAAAAATTCTTCCGCGGCGAAATGCCTTAGCCAATTTTTCAAAAAAATTTTTCTTTTCTTCAGCGGCGAAGATAATTACTTCGCCCCTCAAATAAATCGTCCAGAGCTAACCCTGGTTTCTTCCGTCTCTTCGCCGCGGCGAAAAATTCTTCGCCCTGAAGTCTTGAAAATTTCCATACCTTCCTTTGGCTTTAGACTTCACCTGAACACTTGAAAAAAAAAAAAAAAACATAAACATCAAATTTTATACATACTCATGATGAAATAAGAAGAATTCAAACAACAAAAAATTTAAACTCAAAAAGTTAAAAACGCTTGGGTTGCCTCCCAAGAAGCGCTTGTTTATAGTCGGAAGCTTGACTCTTTCCATCCCTTAGGTTGGGATATCCAGCCGGATTGGGATGAACTTGCAACTCATCACCCCTCAACGTATGGCTTCAACCTCGTCCCATTAACCGTGAAAGTGCCCTTTTCCTCATGTGTGACTTCCACTGCTCCGGATGCATATATCCTCGTTATAGTGAACGGTCCGGACCATCTAGACTTAAGTTTTCCGGGGAAAAGCCTAAGTCTAGAGTTGAACAACAACACTTTCTGCCCAACTTCAAAAGCCTTTACCCGGATGTGCTTGTCGTGCCACCTTTTTGTTTTCTCTTTATAATTCCGGGCATTTTCATATGCTTCCAGACGAAACTCATCCAGCTCATTTAAAGTTAGCATTCTCTCCTCTCCCGCGGCTTTCAAATCCATGTTCAACTGTTTGACGGCCCAATATGCCTTGTGTTCAAGTTCCACCGGCAAGTGACATGCTTTCCCATACACCAATCTAAACGGAGACATACCAATTGGGGTTTTGAATGCAATGCGATAAGCCCATAAAGCATCGTCCAGCTTCCTTGACCAATCTTTCCTCGAGGCATTGACTGGGGGCTTTCTAAAATCCCTTTCAGTTCTCTATTTGACAATTCTACTTGCCCGCTCGTTTGTGGATGATAGGGTGTTGCCACTCTATGTGTCACTCCATACTTACTCAGCAATGCATCCATTTACCTATTGCAAAAATGCGTTCCTCCATCACTAATAATCGCTCGTGGTACTCCAAACCTTGAGAAAATGTTCTTCCTCACAAAATTAATTACCACCCTAGCATCATTAGTTGGCAATGCAACTGCCTCAACCCATTTCGACACATAGTCCACAGCTACCAATATAAACGTGTTCCCATAGGAACTTGGGAAAGGCCCCATGAAATCAATCCCCCAAATGTCAAAAATTTCAACCACCAGGATGTTGTTCAACGGCATCTCATCTCGTTTAAAAATACTCCCCATCCGTTGACATTGGTCACACTCCTGGATCATCCGGAAGGAATCCTTAAAAAGGGTTGGCCAATAAAACCCTGTACAAGACCTTCACGCTGTTCTAGCTCCCCCGAAATGGCCACCCACTTCCCTCTCATGACAATGTCTTAGAATGTTCTCCATTTCTTCCTCCGGGACACATCTCCGTATCATTTGGTCAAGTACAAAGGTTGTGCAGACAGAATGGCTCTTCCCAAAAATAGTATTTTAAATCGAGAAAAATTTTTCTTCGTTGAAATGTCATACCACTTGGGAGCACCCTTGATGATAGATAATTTGCAAAGTCCGCATACCATGGTGCTTCATCCACTCTCAGTTTCTCATCCGAAATGTTTCTGAAATTGGGATTTCCACCTCATCCCCCATGGTTGGTCTCTCAATTCTTGACAAATGATCAGCTACTACATTTTCCGACCCCTTTTTGTCTCGAATTTCCAACTCAAATTCTTGAAGTAGTAGAATCCATCTTATCAACCGAGGTTTTGCTTCTTGCTTCGCCAAAAGGTGTCTGAGTGCTGAATGGTCTGTGTAAACGATTACCTTCGCACCTAAAAGATAAGAACGAAATTTGTCAAAAGCAAACACCACAGCCAACAGTTCTTTTTCAGTGGTGGTGTAATTCAGTTGTGCATCAACAAGTGTCTTGCTAGCATACTGAATTACATGCAACACTTTATTTTTTCTCTGCCCTAGTACTACCCCTAAAGCAAAATCACTAGCATCACACATTAGTTCAAATGGTAGTCCCCAATCAGGGACTGCTATAATAGGTGCAGAAACTAGCAATTTCTTTAAAGTTAGGAAAGCATGCATGCAATCATCATCAAAAAACAAAAACAACATCTTTATTTAAAAGATTGCACAGGGGGTTTAGAGATCTTAGAAAAATCCTTTATGAAGCGTCCTATAAAACCCCCGCATGCCCCAAAAAAGCTTGATTGCTTTGACATTTGATGGCGGTGGTAGCTTCTCAATAACTTCTGTCTTCGCCCGATCAACTTCAATCCCATCCTTGGAAATTCTATGCCCGAGCACAATTCCCTCTTGGACCATGAAGTGACATTTCTCCCAATTCAGCACCAAATTCGTTTCCTTGCATCGCTGCAAAACAAAAGACAAATTTGTTAGACAATTGTCAAATGATGACCCAAAAACTGAGAAGTCGTCCATGAAGACTTCTATGAATCTTTCCACCATGTCTCCAAAGATTGACATCATGCATCTTTGGAAAGTTGCTGGTGCATTGCATAATCCAAATGGCATTCTTCGGTAGGCAAAGGTGCCGTAAGGGCGAGTGAAGGTCGTTTTCTCTTGATCCTCCGGAGCGATGGCAATTTGGTTATATCCTGAATAGCCATCCAGGAAACAATAATATGCATGTCCTGCCAACCTCTCCAACATTTGATCGATGAAGGGCAATGGAAAATGATCCTTCCTTGTTGCTTCGTTCAGTTTACGGTAATCAATGCACACTCTCCAACCCGTTACCGTCCTTGTTGGAATCAGCTCCATTACTTTCATTCTTCACAACGGTAATTCCTCCTTTCTTTGGAACAACTTGTACCGGGCTCACCCATGGACTATCGGAAATCGGATAGATGATCCCCGCATCCAAAAGTTTCACCACCTCCTTTCTCACCACTTCCTTCATTGAAGGATTCAATCTCCGTTGTGGTTGTACCCTCGGTTTAAAGTCATCTTCCATGAGAATCTTATGCATGCAAAATGAGGGTGAGATACCTCTAATGTCCGTGATGGTCCAACCAATCGCCAATCTATGTTCCCTCAACACTCTAATCAACTTCTTCCTTCTAAGGCACTCAAATCTGCACTAATAATCACCGGAAAAGTATTTGAATCTCCAAGATAGACATATTTGAGGTGAGGCGGTAAAGGTTTCAGTTCAAGCCGTGGGGCTTCTTTATTATCTTCCTTTGCCTTTTCTTTGTCAAAGTCAAATTCCTCAAATTCCGCATCTTGACTCTCCTCAATTGGTTGGAGTGCTTCTAACATTCTAGCACAATCATTCCTTGCTGAGTCTTCAACCTCTCTTGTTTCGATTTTGCTATACATGCTTCTAGAGGCAATTCAGGGATATTTTCTTCTATGGACTCCATAACAAGATCATCCACCACATCCACACTAAAACATGAATCCGCTTCCGACGGAAACTTCATCGCATCAAACACATTAAAAGTTACTGTTTCATCCTGAACCCTTAACAGCAACTTCCCTTCCTGCACGTCAATCAGCGCTCTCCCCGTGGCCAAGAATGGTCGGCCCAAAATGAGAGGAATCTCCTTATCCTCTTCCATGTCCAGCACTACAAAGTCCGCTGGAAAAATTATTTTCCCCACCTTCACTAAAACATCTTCAACTATCCCCCTCGGGTGCTTTATCGACCGATCCGCTAGTTGCAACGACATTGTCGTTGGCTTCCCTTCACCAATCCCTAATCTCCTGAAAACAGAAAAAGGCATCAAATTTATACTAGCTCCTAAATCACAAAGCACACGATCAAAAGTAATATCCCCTATAATACAAGGAATAGTAAAACTCCCCGGATCTTTGAGCTTCGGGGGTAGTTTCTTCTGGAGGATTGCACTGCACTCTTCCGTTAGCATCACCGCTTTCCTCATCTTCTAACTTCCTCTTATTCGAAAGTATCTCCTTCAGGAACTTCGCATAACTCGGCATTTGCTGTATTGCATCTGCAAAAGGAATGTTAATATGCGATTTTTTAAAGATTTCAATGAATTTCGAAAATTGCTTATCCTGATTCTTCTTCTTCAATCTCTGAGGAAAAGGTACGGGTGGAGTGTGATGAGCTAATTGGTGGTATCTCGGGAATGGCAATTTCTCCTTCTTCTTTTGCCTTTCATCCTCTTTCTTGTTCTCTTCCCCTAAAGCACCTGAATTCTCTTCACAAATAATCTCTTCATCCATTCTTTCTTCATACTCTTCCTTTCCGGGTTGCTCTCCTTCTTTCGTAGGCTGGCCTACTTCTTTCCAAAACCTGTCCCACTTCTCAAAATGATTGCATTTGCTTGTTCACGTGGGTTGGTCACTGTGTTGCTTGGTAGAGAACCCTGTGGTCTATCATTCAGCTTCTCGGCCAATTGGCCCATCTGGTACCTCAAGATTCCGAATGGACGCCCTTGGTTTCTAAAGTTTGTCCTCGTCTCATTCATGAACCCTGTAGACTCTTGCATAAATTTACCGAACAAATCCTCCAACTTCGACACTCTTGGATCACCCGGTTGATTGGTCACCCCTGGTGGGTTATTTGGACTTTGCCTCTGGTTCCATTGATTACCCTGTTGGTTTTGATTTCCCAAGGCCAGATTTGGATGATGTCTCCACCCTGGGTTGTATGTGTTGGAGAACGGATTGTTCGGCTGTCTTTGATTTCCTGCCAAGTAATTTACTTGCTCCGTTGATGATGACGGTGCAAATGTGTTTCCGACTTGGCACTCGCTGCTCACATGGTTTCCTGCACAAAAATCACATGTTAATTGAGGTGCTTGTACAGAATTTACCTGCATAGTTCCCAACTGTTTTTGGAGGGCAGTGAGTTGGGCCGAGATGGCTGTGAAAGCATCTACTTCATGAAGACTAGAAGATTTCGTAGTTACTCTCTCATTCGGTCTTTGATAGTTGTTGCTTGCCAACACCTCAAGTAACTCATAAGCTTCTTCAGGAGTCTTATTCTGCAAAGCTCCTCCCGAAGCTGCATCCACCATGGTTTGCACGTTACCCATCAAACCATTATAAAATGTTTGGACTTGAAGCCAAACCGGCAAACCATGATGTGGGCATTTCCTCATCAATTCCTTGTATCTCTCCCAAGCCTCATACAACGACTCAAGGCCATCTTGTAGAAACGATGTGATATCATTTCTCAACTTTGCTGACTTCTCTGGAGGAAAGAACTTGGTTAAGAATTTTTGTGCCAAATCATTCCATGTTGTAATCGTTCCCGGTGGTAATGCCATTAACCACCCCTTTGCTTTATCTCCCAATGAGAATGGGAATAAACGCAGCCTAATAGCATCATCCGACATTCCATTCGACTTGAAGGTGTCGCAAATTTCCAGGAAATTTGCAATGTGTTGATTCGGATCCTCCTTCAAATCTCCGTTGAATCTTACCGACTGCTGGATCATCTGGATGATTGCCGGCTTGATCTCGAAGTTGTTAGCTTGTACTGTAGGTCTCGTAATACTTGACCCACTTCCGTTCACTGTGGGAACTGAAAATTCCCTCAGTCCCTATTTTCTGGTTCAGCCATTTCAACTACAACTTCTTCCGTTTAACGCGTAAGTGTATCTCTTTCTCCTTCTCTCTCTGTTTAGTCTTCGTATAGTCCTCTCAAGCTCAAGGTCAACAGGAACCACTGGTTGACGTCTTGCTCTTCGCATAAACTGAATGAACACAAGTGAAAGAAAAGTAAAATCACACTCAAACAAAAATTAAAAATAAAAGTAAAACTTCAATCTAGTTAAACTCTAGGAAAAACTTAATGTTAACTTAAAAACAATCCCCGGCAACGGCGCCAAAAACTTGATGCGTGTTTACTATAACATGCAAAACTAGCAAGTGCACTAGTCGCTCAAGTAATAGAGTGATGGGTAGGATATCGTTCCCACGAGGACTGGTAGCAAAGCACTAAGTTTCCTATGGTGTTAACAAGTTGAAGTAATCGAAAATCTTGGATTTGTGGGAGCAATTTGTAATTGAAAGAAAAACAAAATAAAATCTAATTTTTTAAAAAGAAAAGGAAATGGAACTCGAGATTCAATGTAATTAAAACGGGTAGGGTTTTGACTTCGTTTGGATTATTTATGGGTTATACCTAAAGGTTACACTATTTTCACAATTACATGCAATGGTTGTAAATCGGATTCACTACTATGATAACATACCCTCTCGGGCTATGTTTTCCTATTTATCCTTATTAACATTCCGCACCCAACAATTTGAAGGTTAATAACTTTAAATCATGAAGCACAAGAATCCTAAATTGATTTCATTAGTTCTTGAATCTATCTCTAGCATCCAATACTATAATGGTTATTACCCAAGAAGCTTAACATGAATTATTTCTCAATCTCATCATGTTCATCACATACAACACTTAATTTCAGAGTAACACACAACCACAACTTATTCACATGAAAATAGCACAAACATAAACTCAACCCATTTCAAATCCAAACTACAATCAAAACCCTAACCCATAGAAGATTAGTTCATAGCTAATTTAACAGAATAAAAACGGAAAATACAAGTAAACAGAATAAACATAATGAAACTAAGATGAAAGAATAGAAAACTCCCCAAAAGATAATTATTCCAGTCAAAATCTGAACTTCTTCTCTAACAATCCGAAAAATCCAGCTTTTTCTCTCTAGGAAATGCAAAGACGGCTAACCTAACAGCTCGGGACCCCCTTTCTAAAAAGTTAAAGTTTTTCTTTTATACCTAGTCCTAAAAACCCAGTCAAAAACACGCACACACGAAACTGTGCGTTACAAATCGGAAATTTTAACTGCCGCCGGCGAAGAATTCTTCGCCGCGGCGAAGAATGAAAAAATTCACATTCGACTACGCCCAACTTCGCCGCGCGAAGAAAATTTCTTCTCGGGCGAAGCTTCTTCAAAAGTTCTGAAATTTACGTAACGCCACTCGCTTGCCTCTTTGTCCGATTCTTCGATTTTCGACTCTCCACCTTGGAAACAAGCTTCATCGTGCATTGTCCTACTCCGGAACTCTCCTAACTTCTGAAATCCTTCAATTCTGAGTCAAAACTGTCCAAATTTTGTCTTTATTCACTAAAAAGAGTCCATTTTAACTCAAACACGAAAAGTAGAGAATTACGCACCAATTCAGGTAAAAATGCACTAGAAAGTACCTGAAATCCGACAGAAATATTAAATAAAAACTGTATAATTTACGGATTATCAGTAGAAATAGTATCCTTGGGTCTCCTTTGGATACCCCACAAATATACATTTACAGGATTTTGGGCCCAGCTTGTTCGAAGTCAATTTCTTAACATAAGCTTCGCAACCCCAAATCCTTAGATAAGACAAGTTGGGCTTTCGCCCCTTCCATAGCTAATATGAAGTCTTATCTACAGACTTTAACGGCACACGGTTCAAAACGTGAGTCGCAGTCTCTAGGGCATAACCCTAGAACGATATAGATAAATCACTAAAACTCATCATGAACCTAACCATATCAAGTAAGGTCTTGTTCCTCCTTTCCGACACTCCTTTGTGTTGGGGTGTATAAGGAGGAGTGAGTTGTGATACTATCCCACATTTCTTCAGGTATGTTTAGCTCAACTTGCCAAAGTTGGCATAGTAGTCATTTTGAGATTATCCTTGTTGTCTTTCTTAAGAACATATTATTATGAAACAGTTCCATAAAGAATATTATTTATACTCAAGGACAATAATCCATGAGTAAACTAATATTCTCATTTGTCCTATGTGGACACAGAAATATAATTTCTAGAAACTGAAGAAAAACCATAATAATCCACAAGTTCCAAGAAACAAGTCCATCGGCTAAATCAGACGATAAGATCCTACAAAGAAATGTAGCAGCACGTGCTTCATTTCCAACTGGTAGGTCCACCTCTCCCTCGGCGAGCAATCTACTCTACCGTAGTTCCTACACATCAATCAAATGTGAGTACCACATCTTGTGTCAACTAGATGTTTACGGGAGAAGTTAATCTCAATAACGTACCTGGTGAATAAGTAACATTCTTCTTCCCTTTTGCTAGGAAGGCCTTGCAATGTTTTCTCCGGGTGGTCGGGATTCCCACGGTGAGGACAAACGCCTTTCCTTTCTCGCAAGCTTCTTTCCATCGACTTCTGAGCCCTTTCCTTTTCACTTGAGTTGGCTTCAACCAACGTCAATGTTTCTGACATTTTCATGCCTGACTCAGTAGTCTTCAACAAATCCAGAAGCTCGGAAAGGGTATTCTTCTTATCTTCCTCAATAAAGTCATAGACAAATTGAGAATAAGAATCCGTAATGATCGTAATATTAGGTTTATTGCTAAACCTTCTCTAAGTCCACATCCCAAAATCTCAAGCTTGTTCATATACTCGGTCCACTTGAGTATATGATCGCCAATTTTGGTACCCTCTTCCATCCTACATCGAATAACGACGAGACACCATATGCTTCTCATTTCTTCAAGAAAATGAAGAATAGAAGCTAAATCCATTTTCTCGGCACTACGTCGCATAATGGTGCCATTGATGCAAGCACAATGTATCTAGTCATTTCGCTTTTTGCATCATGTGTATGCTTCACATATACATACCCAGTCTCATGGATAGAACTATCAGTAGGCTCCGGTGATATAGCTTGCTCAATGGTGTATAATCTATCGCTTGACTGAAGTATATTATTTATACTTCTATACCAGTCAACGAAATTTTCACCATTCCATTTCTCTCCCAGTTCGATGATTTGTTACAGTGATGTTGGGATCATTTTGCTCAAATTTAAGTGAATCTACAAGTGCAGAAAAAGTAACCGTTATTACCATGTTCATTATTATTGTTTAATATGGTCTTTTATTAAACGAAGCTCCCACTATTTTACTCAAGTTAATAGCCCTCACCATTAACTCGGGAAAGCCCGTTGACTTTCCTAGTGGACCGAGATCCCATCCTGCCCATTTTAAACCTTCGCTTTGGCGAACAAGCCAAAATGAGTTGATTAGGTAGGCCAACAAACTCAATCCGCACCAGTTGATAGCTCCCACTATCAACCTCAAATGTGAGAAAGCCAACAAGCCAATCACACAATCCAATGAACAGTACATGCCATCGTCCTTAAGTGTGATTCTCAGTATCAGTAGAGTGGACACTACATGTCACCATGTACACATAATATGTGTACTGCTCTACTATGCCTATGACGCGTGTTTATCAACCTTCGCTTTGGCGAACAAGCAAAACCGTCATTTTAAGTCGACCCATCACCATTAAGGAAAACTCCAATGCATTTTAACCTCCCACTGGTAGAAGTGTACCCTGCGCTTTGGCAAACAAGGTTTCGACGAACAGTGTTTGATTAAAACCATGGTGATGGAAGGCTTTCGTGACTTAATATACTTTAATTGAGGGTTTTGTTATTTAATGTCTCACCAAATTATTATCTTTGTTAGAATGACATTGTTTGGCATGTTATCAAACATTCAACCTTAGCATGCATTCTAAACAAAATTAAACGTGCCGGTACATGGCACAACTAAAATCGATTTCCTCGAGCCTAGAGGAATCGGTGGGTCACCTAGGGGTCCTGTAATAAACATCTTGAGTCTTCAAGTATGGTTGCCTCGTCCTTTGCTCCGACTTCAAGTACATTACAAAAAATATCGTTCTAAATTTACAATAAATAATTATACAAATTGTTTACATCAATAAATTTAGAAACCTCGATTTACATTCGAGGGGAATTAGATGAGAAGAGAATATACATCGAGAAGAGGAGAAAGGCAGGACACGCAGGCCCTATTTAATAAATAATACAACCATACATACCCAAATATTTTAAAACATTCACCCTTAGGTCTAAGGCTCATGTACCGGGCACCATACAATATACAAACATGTACAAAGCATACATTTCAAAAACAATCAATTTCTGAAATTTGTGGGTTAATTACAATTTACCCCTTGACAATTTGTAGATGTACAGTTTGGTCCAAAAGTTTTGAAACTTTGCATTTTACCCCCTGCACACTTGGAAGTGCGCTCGCTGCAGCGATGAGTTAGATCGCCGTGGCGTGCATTGGTTTTGGTACAGCGCACGTCCAAGGACGATCGCCGCGGCGATGGGTTATATCGTCGCGGCGAGTGCTGTTTTCAAACAGTGCTCGTCCAAAGGACGATCGCCATGGCGATGAGTTATATCGCCGCGGCGACAACGATCGCTACGGCGATGGATTATATCACCGCGGCGAGCGTACACAGATCTCTAGCTCCGGATCTGTTCATACAGCAACCACAAACACTCTAACCGGATTTTGCAATCAATCAAACACATTGATCTCAACAAAAATCCATCATGCATTAAACCAAACCAGCAGATCATCAACAAATTAAATTAATCGATTAATCAGTTTCTTTAAAACATATTTCAAGACAGATTTACACAGATTTAATATGGCAACATATTATCATCAAATACATGTTATCAACCATACACATAAAAATTGTAAAATTCAGTACCCTAGGCTCTGATACCACTGTTAGTAAACGGTCCCGTATACACATCGGAAACGAAAAATATAATATAACAGGATCGTTTACATGAGCCAAGATCAAGGGTATGATTTTACAATTTATATTAAATAAAATCTGCATAAATATTCAACATGAGTTAAGAGAAACAAACGCATGTTGAAGGCTCCTCCAAATTTGTCGACGAACGTTTTGCTACCGATCCAAGTGTAGGATCGAACCTGCATAGTCCACACGAAGACAATCTTAAAAGAACCAAAGAGGGATTTGCTAGATCCTCTTTGGCTTCAAGATTAAGAAGAAAAGAAGAATCAATGAAATTGATTCCAAAGCCAAATCAATCTGCCGTGGGAGTGTATTCAAAAGGGGGCTGCTGTGTGTTTTTGTTTTACAAAGAAAATCCTCTATTAAAAAATCACACACTTTTCCTTTTATATTTAAAAAAATTTGCCCTAATCCCATACGGAATAGGCTTGGGCTCCAACCCAAACGCCCCATGTTGCCAAACACTCCCAATTTGATTTATTTTAATTTCCATCATTATCTCAATTAAAATCAATTAATATATATATATATTAACATTTAACAATAATGATAATATATTTAAATATGTGTGAACACATATTTAAACGTAATTTCACTTATTTATTTTTTTCTAACAAATTAAATAAAGGCTACGACCTCAGCAAATTTAATTGCACTGTGAAATTACCAAAATACCCTTTCGCCTTAAAAGACGAAAATGCCCTTCTTTCTTCTTGCATCTTAAATTGTCTTCTATGTGTGTGACCCTTAGGCTCCTCATCATATCGGCAGTGTATAGTATTGCGATTAACACCAATTAATCGTCTCACTAATACACAGACCAAGATTGGCCCCTAGCAAGGCATCATGGCCACCCGATAGATTCGGATTCAGCAAAGTAGCTACCTGTCAACGATATGGTTACCGTGCAATTCGATCCTTTCATCATACGTTATCTCGACGAGACGAAGGCATAGAAATAGTGTCAACCTTCGGTTACTCTCGATATTATTTATTCAGTTTCTGGACCAATGACCGGTATTATAAACTAGATAGAGCAACAACTTAATCCCACTGTGGCCACAGTTTTAGTGTCATTGCCATATACTGAATTGCGCCGTGAGATAACTTTCTCCCGTACCCGGGAGTGATAAATCCTCTGTCAATCCACCATAGTCTTGATACATGTAACGCCCCACATGAGGTACGTTGTTATTGTTTCCTCTTTCGCCCTTATTCGAGTTGGTTTTTGTTATTATTGTTTGTTTGAGTGTTATGTTGAATGTTTGCCCTGAAAGTTGGTTGAAAAACCGAAGAATTTTAGTGTACCAAGCTTCGTCGGGGCGAAGAAGAATCTTCACCGCGGCGAAGAGGTGTTGAAGCCACGGGGAAGCTACTGGAAAGTTTCGCCGCGGCGACAGGCCGTTTAAATTGTTTGTTGAGTTTTAGATATTTTCTTCCCTAAGGGCAATTTGACCTTTCTACCCCTAATTAGCAGGAAAAGTGGGGAGTTAATTGTAAGGAATTTTCATGGAGAATATGTTGATTTAGGGGTGAGTTTGTAATGAATTAAAGGATATGGATGGAATTCCCAAAGAAGAATAAGGGCAAAATGGGAATGAGTGTGTTTATATTTCATTAAAAGGAATTAGAATCAAAGAAACCCCTCATTTTCTTCTTCTCAAACGCAACTTCCCATCCTTACTCCTCTCAACTTCTCTCTTCTTTTGATCAAGGTTTTCCAAGGGGTTTTGAAGTGATTTGGGGTGGAAAAGTAACCTAAGGCTTCCTAAGGTAAGGATTTCTCCTTAAGTTGTGTGATTTGTGAGTTTTAGTTCATTTTGGTATTTGAGGGTTTTCATTCTTTTGGTTAAGATTAGAGGAAAAGTCAAGCTAAACAAGTGAAAGGAAAAGTTGGTGAAGTCTCTCCATAACAAAGTAAGTAAAACCCAACCCAAGTTGAGCTTTATGAAATTTCTTGATTAGGGTTTTGATAGACTTGATGTATGTATGTGATGTGCATGTAATATGTCATGTATGAAGGATTAAATAGAGATTTCTATGCCTTGTGATTGTTTATTCATTGCAAATATGAGAAATGGGTTGTTGGATTGGCAAGGTAGTTGAGATGGATTTGAAGGGGTTGTTATGGAACCCTTTTTGGAAATGTTTCGTTTGACAGTTATTATGGCTTTGTGAAGGGGTTTTTCCCCATTTTGGATGGTTAGGAAAAGTTTTAGAATCATGGCTATGATAGAGTTTTATAGTGCACATGAGTTGTTTGATGAAATGTCTAATAGAGGTTTGAGTGTGAGTAATGAACCTTAATTCTTGCAACATTGCATGTTGGCATCTCATAAGTGCATTGGTGAAGATGAACCATCCATAGGCACTAGTTGTACATGGAAAAGTGACCTAAGAAAGTGTAAGGAAATGGTGTATGCAATTACCCTATGAGTAGAGAGCTTAGTGGGTAAAATTACTCTAAGGGTAGAGAGCATTGAAAAATGCTACAATAGAATGAATTAGAAGAGTAGTATAGTTGGGATGATGCTTTGTGATCATCACCAGACCGTTATGGGAATCGGATTGATGCTTTGTGATCATCATCCGAATAGCCCTTAGAGAGATAGGTTGATGCTTTGTGATCATCATCCGAATAGCCCTTAGAGAGATGGGTCGATGCTTTGTGATCGTCACCCAATGAGTAATAGAAATGGGGTAGATGCTTTGTGATCACTATCCGATTAGTTATTAGATAAGTGGGTTGATGCTTTGTGATCATCATCCAACAGTTAGTAGAAGCGGGTTGATGCTTTGTGATCATCACCCGACAATGACTAGAGACGGGTCAATGCTTGGTGATCGTTACCCAAAAGTCATGAGGAACGGGTAGGTGCTAAGTGGTTTCCACCCGATAGTCAGGAAAACCGAGTAGGAGCTTTGTGATCCCCACTTGGTAGTCTCTAAGAACGGGTTGGTACTATGTGAATTCCACCCGATAGTTATGGAGAGTGAGATGGTGCTGTGTGAACGCCATCCGACCGTACCTCTGGTAAGATGAGGTCATGGTATTTAGTAGAAACAGAATTAGAAGAGGAAAGAATTAAGAGTCACACACGGGGACAGACAGTTAGAGGGTTTTACTTACTGAGCATTATTTGTGCTCACCCTGTTATTTTCCTTTGTGGATGCAGGTTCTAGGTGTTGATGCGGTTGGAGGGGCGTCGGTGAGCGAGGAGCAATAGCTACACTATTCCCCTGTTTCGTCTTTTAAAATACATTTTGTAAACAGTACCCTTTATGTATAAAAGACACATGAATTGTAATGAAAAGAAAACTTTGGGCCCAATTTTCTATTGTTATTATGCATGCATTGTACTAGTTTTCAGTAGATGTTACAATACACTCCTTGATGCAGCCAATCACCACCGTATTGACAACTCTGAAAAGAACTGCGTTAGGCTAGTGTCAAACTACACCAATCGGTGCACAAGGCGCCCTCCCGGTGATCTCAAGTCTAAGGATCACATGCACCACCATTCGTTAGAGGATTTGTTCCATAGACACTGGGGTTACCATCCATATGGAATCCTCTGGTGGGTCAGTCCAGTGAACTTGCTGTGGTGTAATCGCCTACAACAAACACCCATGTGTTGCACCAGGTTGTCACCAAACAACCTTGACAAGTGAGATCACTCACTGCCTTTCGACAGGGTCGTTAAACACTATGATAGCCTTACCGTATTATTTGTGCCCTTAGTTCAGAATAATATTGGGGCTACGGACATTTCTAGAATGGCCACCATATGTGCTCATAGGGTTCTCACTATCAAGATTTGAAACACTTGACACCCTCGTCACGGCTCTACCATTCTAAGGACATATATCAATACATATTGCAATAATAATGATTTACGCGATATAGAATAAAATGCCTTTTATTGATTAATGAACATTATTACAAAGAGTCAATTCTACAATAATTGATTGGCTCTAGGGCATCTACTCTAACAACTATATTTTTTACTTGTACAATGAACTTATTATAGTTTATAAATTAAATTAAAATAAAAATATATATATTTTTAAACTACAAGTTTATTCTTTAAATAGGATTTTAAAATGAACTTCTTTCCTAGGTGTGCGTTTTCTAGGTTCTCAATGGCCAAGGGATACTTAGGAAATACTAGGCTAGGGAGGGGTTTTACATTTGGTATCAGAGCACGATTTTGGGTGTTCAAAATGATGTTTTGATTGAATTGTTATATTTATTTTATATTTAATCGATGATGAAAATGGTGTTTGTAAGTAATAGAAGCATTTTGGGTAGACATAGCTGGTCCACTATCAGGGGGTGCATTAATAGTCGTTGCTACTGGCTCACTAGTGCCTGCTTCATTAACATTCACCCCACCCCTCCTATTAACCTTTCGTGAATGCCTCGTAGCCATACCCTTTTACTCACACAAATTTCAATCAACATTAGCTAATTTTATTCACTAAGCAAGTAAAGAAAATACTTACAACAATCGACTAGCATGCGTTTTCTAGGTTCTCAATGGCCAAGGGATACTTAGGAAATACTCGGCTAGGGAGGGGTTTTACATTTGGTATCAGAGCGCGATTTTGGGTGTTCGAAATGATGTGTTGATTGAATTGTTATATTTATTTTATATTTAATTGATGATGAAAATGGTGTTTGTAAGTAATGGAAGTATCATTCCTCATGCGTCCCCAAGATACTCTCTCCAGCCGATTGCTGTAAGTATTTTCTTTACTTGCTTAGTGAATAGAATTAGCTAATGTTGATTGAAATTTGTGTGAGTAAAGGGTATGGCTACGAGGCATTCATGAAAGGTTAATAGGAGGGGCGAGGAGAATGTTAATGAAGCAGGCACTAGTGAGCCAGTAGCACCAACTATTAATGCACCCCCTAATAGTGGACCAGCTACGTGTAACGCCCCACTTGAGGTACGTAGTTATTGTTCCTTCTTTTGCTCTTATTTGAGTTGGTCTCTTAGTAATATTGTTTGGTTGACCTTTGTTTGAGTGTTGTGTTGAATACTTGCCTTGAAATTGGTTGAAAATAGAAGAAGTTTAGTGTGCCAAGATCTTCGCCCCGGCGAAGAGGTGTTGAATCCGCGGGGAAATGTTCTGGACAGTTTCGCCGCGGCGACAGAAGCTTCCTCGCCGCATCGACAGTCCGACCAAAATGTTTGTTAAGTTTTAGATATTCTCTTCCCTAAGGGCAATTTGACCATTCTACCCCTAATTAGCAGGAAAAGTGGGGAGTAAATTGTAAGGAAATTTCAATGAGAATATGTTAGTATGGAGGGTGTGTTAGTAAGGAATCAAAGGATATGGATGAAATTTCCATGAAAGAGCAAGGGCAAAATGGGAAGAATGAGTTATTAAGAGATATTTAAAGGGGTTTAGTCTTTGAAAACTCTTCATTTTCCCATTCCACCGCCTCCTTCATTCTTCCAAACTCTCTCAAATTTCCTTCAATCTTGTAAGGATTTCCAAGAGCCTTTTTGAGTAACTTTTAGTAGGGTTTTAATCTAAAGCTGCCTAAGGTAAGGATTCTTGCTTTAGATGAGAGTTTTATTATGTTTTGATTAGAGTCTCATGTTGTGGTTGTTGGTTAAGTTGTAGAGGCAAGGCAAGCTCCCAAAGGACAGGAGAAGTGTTAAAGAAGCTAATTTCTCATAAGGTAAGTAAACTCAACCTAAGTTGAGATTTAAGAACTCTTTTGAGTAGAGTTATATACATATGTGTATTCACTTAATTGTTGAATGAGATTAGTAGTTATGATTGAGTTATGAGAAGTGTTTTATTTGCTTGATGTTGGGTTGAGTTTGATAGAAGTTGGAGGAAGTTTTGAGCAAGCTTATGGAAGTGTTTTTCTTTTGACAGGACATTTAGGGCTTATGAGGGAGTTTTCTCCCATTTGGTTGATTAAAGAAAATAGAAAAGCTAGAGTTAGAGTAGAGTTGTTTATGCACATGAGTTGTATGATGAAATGCTCAAGAGAATCATAAGTAAGGGTAGAAAGCCTTAATTATTGCTACATGTCATAGTTACTTTTCATAAATGCATTAATGAGTATGAGTCATTGATGTGCATTAACTATGCTTTACTTATGCATTAGAAAAGAGAGTAGAGAAAGAGTAGAGACTTTTGAGTTTAGACTACTCTAAGAGTAGAGAGAATGAGAGAATGAGCACTATAGAGTAAAAGCTAGAGTAGTGCTTAATAAGAGAATAGAGTAGGTAGTGCGATGGGGAACCTGTGAGTACGGGTAGAGTATTCCCGCATGTACGCCGCATAGAGAAAGCGGCCAGAGTATCAGAAAGAGAAGTGGTGTAGCCCGTAGAGTACATGCGGATGAGGGCTATACCCGAGTTTACCCGAGAGATTCTATGCACTCACATGGCCAAAGGTTCCGAATCCATGCATAACCAAGTCCGATCGGCTAGAATGAGTAGAAGTCACAGTGAGTGGGAGTGAGTCCCAACCGTGCATCCGGTCAGATTGGGCCGTGACTTACTAGAAGGAAAGTTAGTACAAAAGAGTTATGAGAAAGAGGAGATAGAGAGTTGCATAAGAGAAGAGTCAGTAAATGGTAGGGAAAGAATTAGAGGGAGAGTTACGGGGATAATTGAGTAGATGGGTTTACTTACTGAGCATTGTTTGTGCTCATCCAATTGTTCCCTATGTTTTGCAGGTTCTAGATGAGGACACAGTCGGATGGACATTGGCACACGAAGAGATATGGCTACTCTGTCCACCCTATTTTGATAGTTTTCACATATGTTACAAATCTTGTATATATTTGTATAAAGAATACATATGTTTAATGAAAGAAAATTTTGGGCCCAACTTTTTATGTTATTTTTACATGTACTTTTACTATGCATGTTTTTATAAGAATAGAGTCGTTACACTACGTCTACCCAAAATACTGTGCGGGATGTTCATTCCAGGGCTAGGAAAATTTGTCTTTGGGTTGGTGATCTTTGGGTTCGATCTTTGCTCGCTTTGGAATGTTGCCATGTGCCTGAGAAAGAGATATCTACTGTAAGTTTCAGTTGTTACCCTTCATCTATTGCTAATTATGAGAGATTGTTATAAGTAGCTTAAGAGCAATGAAGTTTCACAAACTTTAGTGTTGGAATTCCATTCTGCTACTTTTACAAATATAGAGGTTTACTCTTGTTGTTTAAAAAGATTTTCATATCATATTCAGGTCTTTGAGAAGTCCCTTGTATGGGCTTTTTCGACCATTGAGGAGGTAAAGATATTCTTTTCTCTAATTTGCAAGCTTGACTTACTACTCTTTGTAACTTGTTATTGTTTCATCTACATTTTATGCATTAAAGATCTTTATTAATCGGGCCCTCTTTGTTTCAGTACCTAAACTTATTCCTCACTCGAGTGGATGGTTTTAGACGAAGAATCCTTTTGCCTATAGCAGAAGAGGATGAACTGAATTTTCCATTGATAAGGGAAACCTTTCAGGTTCGCATATGTATATTGTTCATTTTTCCTTGTTAAAATTGTTTTTACTCGATGTCAAGAACTTGAAGCTTCTCAAGACATTTGTAGATGCTCTATTCATGGTGAATTTCGGATGAAGAAAATGTGGACCTTGTAGCTAGTCTACTCTTTCAGGTTCCAGGCATAGATCTCTTATGAATGTGTATCAAGTTCTTCTACCCTTAGACTCTAAAGAAAAGTCTATTAATTTACTTCATTTAGTGTGCTGTTATAGTACCATTATGACCACTTTATGTAGAAATTACACTGCATAACTCTCGGTACTCTAAGATGGCACTTTTGCTAATTGGTAGATTGTTACCTTTGTTAATGGTTTTGTCATGGAATAGTGTCCTTTGCTAAAAAAATTCTCATTCAGCATTGGAATTGCATGCACGGAAGATATCTTTATGGATCTATGAATTTATAAAATTGGCATGTCATTTTCAACTGGTACATCGTTGTTGTGTAATGGTTGTCTTCAATATTTGTGTTTATAAACAATTAGCCTGATGTCTCTTTAGTGTACCATCAAAATTGCAGGCTCTATTTGATTGGATGTATTATATATACTTGAATACTTAATTGTGCAGTTTCTTCCTTTCAGCACGCATCAGATTATTTATCTCAACAGATGATGAATACATATGGTTTGCTGCATTTGCATGCTTGTTGGGCTCGTTTGGAGCTAAATTTGGCTGCAGGTCTGGGTGTTTGCGAGAGCCTGGTTAAGATCTAGTTTGGCTCAATCATTCTTTTTTCTTTCTTATCCTGTATAGTTCAATATGATTGATTTATGATTCATCTTTGTATTTTTTCCATATAACTTGCTTTTTTGTCCTGCAAGGCGAGCAATGTTGGAAGCCTAGCAAGGTTATATAGCTATGGAAATTGAATTGGGACATTTAAGTGAAGCTAGGTCCATCTACAGGAGATGTTACAGTAAAAGATTTAGTGGGACAACTTCAGAGGTATAATTCTTTTGCATTACTTATTTTCTATTATTCTAGATTGATTTATGGACAGAATTTGAATTTGAATGTTTCTAAACTAGTTTTTTCCTAAATTTTTTTTTTTTTTTTTGAAAATTGTTGCTTTTAGTAGTATACGATGCAGCTTTATTTAATCAATTGATATTTGTCATCTGCAATGCAAACATTTCTTTCTTTATTCTCTTTTTGCAGGAAGTTGAAACCAAACAAATGGCTTAAGTCAAGGTTGTTAAAATGTTGTTTATCAAGTAGGGTAATTTATGGAGATCTTTTGAACTCTTAATATAGAATCATGCTCTGCAGCTGAGAATATTTTTAGAGAGTAGCCTTGCAATAAGTCAACCTGTTACTCAGGCACCAAAATCACAATGGTTTAGTATGTCATTTTGAATAATTTTTCCAAATCATACGTAAATGACATATGATAGTATCTCTAGGGGTCATGCTAGTTGAAAATCCATGACGTTTATTTTTTTAACTTTAAAGTTTGGAGTTACTGATACTCTGATGAAATTATGGCATATATGAAGCAATCACATTTAAACCATAGGTAGTGGAGTAGTTTTTGAAACACAATAGGCTGATATAAGAGTAGACTAGGACACCCTAGCTTTCCTTATTTACAAAAATTGTACCCATTGTTATTCAAAAATAAAACCTTATTTTCTTTTAAGTGTGAAACTTGTCAACTTGCAAAATACACCAAGTCTATTTATCTAGCTCATAAATATAAGAGTTCTAGGCTTTCTTAATAATTCATAGTGATATTTGGGGGCCATCTAAAGTTACAAATATTGTAGGGTCTAAGTGGTTCATTACGTTTATTAATGATCACACTAGAGTATGTTAGGTATACTTGATGAAAAACAAGTTTGAAGCAGGTCAATTGTTTAAAAACTTTCATTCAATGGTTGAAACTCAGTTTCGAGAAAAAATCTAGGTTTTACGGACTGATAATGGTAAGGAATATTTTCACTCTATCCTAAGAAACTACCTATTACATCACGGGATTGTACATCAAAGCTCTTGTGTTAATACCCTTCAACAAAATGGGATAGATGAAAGAAAGAATAGGCACCTATTAGAGGTAGCCAGAGTCTTAATGTTTACCATGAATGTACCTAAGTATTTTTGGAGTCATGCGATTTTAACAGCTGTATATTTGATAAATAGATTACCTATTAGAATTCTGGATTTTCATACACCTCTTGAGACTTTGCTAAAGATCTTTCCTAGTTGTAGGGTCCTAAATACTTTACCCTTAAAGGTGTTTGGATGTACTGCTTTTGTACATGTTATGTCTCCTAATAGAGGAAAGCTAGACTCTAGAGCCATTAAATGTATCTTCCTTGGATATTCTCCCACATAGGAAGACTATTAGTGCTATTGTCCTGTAAAGAGAAAATTATATGTCTCTAGTGATGTTACATTTTTTTAGTCACATCCATTCTTTCCCACTTCCCTTCAGGGGAGAACTTGAGAGATTGTGAAGGTCATTTGAGGGAAGTAGTGTTACCCTTACAACCACACTTGAGTCAGTCTTAGTAGTCTCCCAATCCAGGTCAAAGTTCAAAGTCACCTAGTTTCCTATAGGTCAGCCTAGTCCTATAAGAATGAGTCAATCTCCTAGTCAGCCTAGTTTAGGTTAGGTTCCTATAGGTCAGCCTAGTCCCATAGGGATGAGTTAGTCTCACAGTTAACCTACTAATTTAGGTTCTACTCTAACTATATAACCCACTTTTGAGAAACCAAACTCTTAGGAAAGATTGGAACCAAGGGGAGGTCTGGAGAGATCAAATCAGTCGGGTCTGCAATGTTATTCTCGAAGAACTGACTATCAAAGTGGAAGGAAACCGAATGATCTGCATGGGCAATCATCCCAACTAGAAGAAACTAGTGATTCACAGTCACAAGGTAAGGAAGAACTATCTTCTGATAAAAGTCTAAATCAGGGCATGATGATTTACATTTACCTATTACACTAAGGAAGGGTGTTAGGTCCTGTACTTTTTCATTTATTGCTAAGTATGTGGCATACGATAAGTCAGATGATTTTTTGGGATTCACCACTAATCTCTCAGCTGTGAAGGTTCCAACACCAGTACATAAGGCATTAGGGGATGAAAAGTGGAGGAAAACTGTGATAAAAGAGATGGAGGCTCTTGAGAAAAAATAAGACTTGGGAGCTGGTGAGTCTACCTGAAGAGAAAACAACTGTGAGCTACAAATGGGTGTTTACTATTAAGTATTAGGCAAATGGAACAGTTGAAATGTATAAGGCAAGGCTAGTGATAAGGGGATTTACGCAAACCTATGGAGTAAACTATGAGGTGACCTTTGCTCCGATGGCTAAGTTGAACACTATTAAGGTGCTCGTCTATTGCAACAAATCTAGACTGGCCTCTACAACAACTAGATGTGAAAGAACACGTTTTTGAATGGTGAACTTGCAAAAGAGGTATACACGGAAATGCCACTAGGGTTTGAAGGGAGTGGAAAGGACAGAAAAGTGTGCAACTTGAAGAAATCATTATATGGCCTAAACAGTCTCCACGGGCCTGGTTTGAAAAATTCACAAAGGCTATTAAAAGGTATGGTTTTACTCAGGGGCAGGCTGATCATAATTATTCCTTAAAACCTCTGTAGGTAAGATTACTATTCTAATTGTTTATGTAGACGATATTATTATTACTGGAGATAGTTTTGAAGAAATTGAGGTTGTTAAGAAGGTTCTTGCTTAGGATTTTGAATTGAAAGACTTGGGGCAATTGAGGTATTTTCTTGGTATGGAGGGCAGTAGGAGTAAAAAGGGAATTTCAGTTTCACAAAGAAAATATGTGCTGGATTTACTAAAGGAGATAGGGATGCTAGGTTGCAAGCCAGTTGAGACTCCCATTGAACCAAATCTAAAATTTAAGAAAATGAGTTATGATGCTCTGGTTGATAAAGGTAGGTATAAAGGGTGATTGGGAAGTTGATATACCTATCTCATACTAGACCTGACATAGCCTTTCCGGTGAGCATAGTGAGTCGGCATATGCATATCCCACAAGAGAAGCATTTTGAGGCTTTGAGTAGGATTCTAAGGTACCTTAAAATGACCTTGGGAAGGGGTTCTTTTTTGGTAAAAAGAATGAAAGGAAAGTAAAAGCATTCATGGATGCGGACTAGGCTGGTTTTGTGGATGATAGAAGATCAACCTTAGGTTATTGCACTTTTGTTTAGGGAAATTTAGTAACTTGGAAAAGTAAGAAGCAGAACGTGGTAGCTAGAAGTAGTGCTGAGGCTAAGTTTCGTGTTATGGCTCATGGGATTTGGGAACTAATATAGCTAAGAAGAATCTCGGGAGAGCTTGAAATCAAAGTTGCGGAGCCTATGAGGTTGTACTATGACAACAAGGTTGCGATTGGGATAGCACACAATCCAATGCATCATGATAGGACTAAGCACATTGAAATAGATAGACATTTCATCAAAGAGAAGATAGAAGATAAGTTGTTGTGTGTTACCTACTTGCCTACAAGTCAGCAGACAACATATATTCTTACAAAATGACTGCCTAGACAGTTGGTTGTTAATCTAGTTTCCAAGCTGGGAATGATAAATATCTATTCACTGGCTTGAGGGCGAGTGTAGGATTTCTAGATTAGAATATGATCAATTTAAGAGTTATCTAAGTCTTATCTAGTTTAAGAGATTGAAATAAAAAGATTACCAAGATTTGTTTTCTCCTGATTTCATGTTTAAATCTCTCTATATGAGATTTGGGCCAATTTGGTTTGTAATTCAAAAATAATTTTGAAAAACTAAGTTACAATTAAAAATTTTAAAGTTCTATCTCTAAATTTTAAATATTTTAAAATATATTTTGTATTTTAAATCTCTTTATGAGATTTGGACCAGTTTGGTTTTTGATTCAAAAATAATTTTTAAAAAACTAAGTTACAATTAAAAATTTTAAAAGATAGCTTCTCAATATTTTAAATATTTGAAAATATATCTGGTATTAAAAATTGTTTTTGAAGTTAAAAACCATATAAAGACTAAGAAATGATATTTTTCTTTTTTTCTAATTTTACACCAATTTTTAGGATTATATGCAAAAACATTGTTTTTTAAAACATTTCAACTTATTTTAATAAAAACTGTTTTCATAAAATTCCTTATATTCCTTGTTTTCGAAAATAAAACACTATTTAAAACTTGTATATGTATTCATGTTATATTTGTGGTTGTGATTGTGGTTATTCAGCGTACGAGATTGTGTTAAATTTTAAGTATGGTTGTTGATCGCTTAACTATCAATTTAAGCTTTTAAGTCAAGTTGTTATGTAACATTGTTAAAGATGTTACTGAATTATGATACATCTGCTTGGTATTTATTGAATGTATACAATCCTTGCTATTTTAACTCAATGCGTAAAGATGCTTGCCTTTGTTCCCTTTCTCAGATTACACCCCGCTTGGAAGAGCTGCAACTATTTAGGTTACAACAGGAAGCCAAATCTGTTCCTGAACTAATAGATCAAAAAGAGAAGTCGTATAAGAAAAGTGTTAGTGGAAAGAGTAAAACAGATTCAAACATGAGAAAAATATTGCCCAAAACCCAAACAAAGTGCATGGAAAAGAAGAGAGACGAGCATAAAACTTAGCCGAAGAAAATGAAGTAGAAGAAGCAAAACCCAGGTTTGAATAGCATCCAAATGACCAACACATCAAAGACTCCACCACTGGAAGAGCCAAAGTATACACTGATGAGTGGATTGCATTTTTGTCAAACCTTAACTTCAGGGCAAGTAGAATTTCTCTTGCACTTCAGAGAGAGATTGTTTTTTATTCTTTTTTAACACTGGACATGCAAATACAGAGAGATAATTCTGATAGTTTTAAATTTTTTTTCAGGCAACTTCTGAAGATCTAAAAAAATTCATTAGCGATGTTGGTGGGGTTGAATCTATTCAAATTCTTCAGGACAAGTTCACTAGAAATTCAAGGGTATGACTCTCTTTCTCTCATTCATTATTTGTCAATGTCTTTTGTGTTTTATGCTTCAAATGAAAAAGGGGAAGCTATCCACTGAACTTTCCATGTGCACATCAGTTTTGTAGTCAAATCCTTATTTAACATTGCCTGACCTTTAAAGTTCAACATATGTATGCATAAGGTGGACTGTACCACATAAATTAGCCCTAAGAAACTAGTTTTAATGAGACGAAGAGATCAGCATGGCTGATGCTTTAGGGAGATAGAAACTGCTAATTGCAGTCCATTTTCTCTGATCAAATTTCTCAAGGGTGCTCACTGAAACTTCAATTTTATTTCTTCCTTTCATGTAGTCAATAAATCATTTAGTTCTTATGCTTTTGGTTTAAAGATGAATGTCCTTTTCATAGACGATTATGTAGTCTCAAATAAACCTGCAGAAGCATTGAATTCCATAATTATAGTAAAATTGCTTTATTTTCTGGGTATAAAGAGTCTAACTATCTAAACGCATATTTTTTTCATTTTGCTAGCAAGTGATATGCTTAGGAGACTCAACCATAGTCCCATACAGATTTACCCATATTCCAGCTTGCCTTTAAACTATAGAGCATCTGTATGGGACCATTGGATACTAATTTATAATATCCTCTGATCAATTTTTGAAGGGCCTTGCATATGTGGATTTTGCTGATGATACACACCTTGGTGCAACTGTAGGAAAGAACAAAAAAGTGTTTCTTGGGAAGAAGATAAGCATTGCAAGATCAAATCCGAAGCAAAAGAGAGGATTCTGCTGGTCATGGGGCCTCTGGAGAACATGGTAGGATAAGTGGAATTATGTTTTATCTTTGTTATTACTTGTATGTGTTTGTTTGTGTACAATGCAGTCTATAGACGTTTGCATGTTTGTGTTTCCCACTTTTACCTTTTATTTTCTTACTCCTTTGGGTTAAATGGCAGTGCAAAGTAGAAATCAGACTTTCAGGGAGTCTAGAGTGCCACACTGTGCTGCTAATAAACATAGTGATAGCATTCAGCTGAAAGGGAGGAACACATTTGCAATGCCAAGGAACGCCAGACCACTTCGTGTCCCCTCGACAAATCCAAAAGCCGGGGAAGTGGAAGATGAGAAGCCGAAGTCAAATAATGAGTTCAGAGAAATGTTCCTTAAGAAGTGAGGTTTGTTCCTGGGGTTACATGTTATAAGTTAACTAGAATAGCACAGTAATTGTCAAACTTCTCTTTCTTATGAAAAACGTAAGGTTTTGCTTTAATATATTTCTGTAAACATAGTTATGACAAAAGATACCTGTTTGAGGACAAAAAATATACGTGGTATTGAGATCAATCTATATCAGTATCCTTTTTGTAAATTTTCTTCCAGATATGTCAAAGTTTATACCCATTTTATTCAAAAGGGTAAAGTTCTAATATATTTCCAGTGGAACATATATTTCATCCAATTTGTGATGAGGATAGCCTGAATACCTTACCCCAAGATTCAGAGAAATTTTAGCTAATTAGATGGCGATCAAGTTCCTTTTTATGTGACAAATGACCAATGGTATAGGATCCAACAAGATCATGAAAACTATTATAGGTTGGTGGTCTATTCTTGGTCTAAAATAACATTGAATACTCACAGTGCAACTGTTAGGTTCTTTGCTTTTATGTGCCTATTGATTCTATTCTAGTGGAGAATCCATTTTACTATTTGTCATAGATGAAAATCCTAATGCAAAAAGATGGACCACTAGAGTACTATTTAGTTTGTGTACTAAAACAACAATGGCCTTGCATCTCATGCTTGTGGAAAATATGAAAAAATGACTTTGGTCTGGAAAATGTCTGAGGAAGAATATGAAGAATATCATTTGTATGCTCGCCCGATTAAAAATTCTGCACACATATATTCATTTTTATTGTCTATTTTGAATGAATATCCATATCTCATATGATTATGTTTGTTTCACTTAGACTCTTCATGATTCTATTGGATGCTTTCATAAAATTTCTAGTAGAATCGAGAATGAGGTTTTCGCTTTGTACATTTTAGATCATGAATTAGTACCAATCTTCAAAAAAGATCTAATTGTTTCACTTTCTATTTTCGGAATGGAATATTTACATAATCCCCATGAATAGGATTAAACGTTATTCCATGGTATTTGTATGATATTCTTTCTTAGCGAGTACTTGAGAGGGTTTAAGTGATCTATGAATTATGTTTCATTTTTTGTTTCTTTTATATACTAAGTCACTGAGTGCAAGATTCCCCCCGGCGACCATTATTAACTTGTTCCCCCATGGGCTCTTTCCCATGTCACCTCCTGGAATCAACTTGTCTTCTAACTTCACGCCCATGAGTCTCATATTTGGAATTTTCTAACCTCTTTCTCATATTTGGAAGGGGTATTTATACAAGTTTACACCAAAGGAAGTAGAGAGAAAATTGGGATTGCCATCACACTTGGCAAGCGGTTTCGTGATTTTAGTGA
This sequence comes from Pistacia integerrima, assembly GCA_026225825.1. Taxonomy (NCBI): domain Eukaryota; kingdom Viridiplantae; phylum Streptophyta; class Magnoliopsida; order Sapindales; family Anacardiaceae; genus Pistacia; species Pistacia integerrima. The sequence goes on from CM047749.1 coordinate 49,280,211, forward strand.
TTGCGCGTTGGGATCGCATAGATATTGATTCATTCTTATCCCTCCTGAGATGTTTGAGATAAGGTTTATCCCTTAGTCTATCGAACAGCTGTATTAGATGGTAGCGACGAGGTTATGTTGAGTCGGACTTCGAGATTCCATGACCTTGAGATCACGTCGATCTACTGATTTCTGGGCTACCGAGACTTTCGAGCTTATGACAAAAGTCACACACAATAGATATTAAAGTAGAGGTCATGATTTGAATCTCCCACGTATTACATCCTGCTATATTTGGGCTGGTCTTTTTGTCTGAATTTGGGCTTGGTTTATGTAACACATGAAGATGCCTCTTATAGAGCTTAATACCTTTTTCAGCTTAAGCTTTTATCAACAAAATTGTTGTTGAAATTTCTTTATAATTTCAATTTCTTGTGGTCTTTCTTGCTTTTAATATAAGTAATCAGTTTATGCATGCTTAAAGTTAAATGTTTTGCACTTAAATAATATTTTTATAAAGGAGATTAAATTATAGTAATCATTTTGATTAAGCATTATTGAAGTTATAAAAGTAGTTGTGTTCTGGATTGACGTAAGTAAATTTTAATTAATAAGCAAACACTGATTATAAATGTTTAACATTAAAATTCATGGATTCCCTTAAAATTAACTTGGCTTCTTTGAGCATTGTGATTAAAAATTATTAAAATTATCTCATAAAATTTGTGGTTCGTAGGATTAACATAAAAACAAAGAGGAGAAGATGGAAAATTTAATCAATAAACAACAAACGAATATTAAATAAATACATAATGATCCATCCACTACCATTAAATAAGAGAAATTAATAACAATATAATTCAGTCAAGCGATAGATTATACACCATTAAGTAGGATTTGTCACCAAAGCCTATAGATAGTTCTATCCATGAGACTGGGTATGTATATGTGAAGCAAACACATGATGCGAAAGCAGAAATGACTAGATACATTGTTTTGCATCAATGACACCATTACTGTGGTAGTAGTGCCAGAAAATGGACTTAGCTTCTATTCTTCATTTTCTTCAAAGAAATGAGAAGCATATGGTGTCTTGGTCCCAAAATTGGCGATCATATTCTCAAGTTAACCGAGTATATGAACAGGCTTAAGATTTTTGAATGTAGACTTAATGAAGGTTTAACGATAAACCTAATATTACAGTCTTTGCCAGATTCTTACTCTAAATTTGTCTATGACTTCATTGAGGATAATAAAAGGAATAACCTTTTTGAACTTCTAGATATGTTGAAGGCTACTGAGTCAGGCATGAAAATGTTAGAAACGTTGACATTGGTTGAAGGCAGCTCAAGTAAGAAGGAAAGGGCTCAGAAGTCATTGGAAAGAGCAGTTGTAGAAAGGAAAGGCGTTTGTCCTCACTATGGGAATCCCAGCTACTATAGGAAACATTGCAAGGCCTTCCTAGCAAAAAGGAAGAAGAATGTTACTTCTTCGTCAGGTACGTTTTTGAGATTAACTTCTCCCGTTAACATCTTGGGTTATTGACACAAGATGTGGTACTGACATTTGATTGATGTGCAAGGACTACGGCAGAGTAGATTGCTCGTCAAAGGAGAGGTGGACCTACCAGTTGGAAATGAAGCACGTGGTACTGCATTTGCTATAGGATCTTATCGTCTAATTTTGCCACTGGGCTTGTTTCTTGGAACTTGTGGATTATTATGATCTTTCTTTAGTTTCTAGAAATTATATTTTTGTGTCCACTAAGGACAAATGAGAATATTACTTTACCAATGGATTATTGTCCTTGAATGTAAATAATATTCTTTATGGAATTGTTTCATAATAATATGTTCTTAAGATAGACAATAAGGTTAATCTCAAAATGACAACTATGCCAACTGTGAAAGTTGAGCTAAACATACCTAAAGGAATGTGGGATAGTATTAAAACTCGCATCTCCGTGTACACCCTAGGATAATGGTGTATCTGAAAGAAGGAATATGACTTTCCTTAATATGGTTAGATCTTTGATGAGTTTCTATGATTTGCCCACATAATTCTAGGGTTGTGCCCTAGAGACTGCGACTCATGTACCAAACCGTATGCCATCAAGGTCAGTAGATAAGACACCATATAATCAATGGAGTAGGCAAAGGCCCAATTTATCTTATCTAAGGATTTGGGTTTGCGAAGCTTATGTCAAGAGATTGACTTCAAACAAGCTGGGTCCAAAATCATGTATATGTATATTTGTGGGGTATCCTGAGAAGACCAAAGGATACTATTTCTACCATCCAGAATAGTGCAAAATTTTTGTCGCTCGTATTAATGTCTTCTTAGAAAAGGAATTTTTCTAAGAAGTACTAGTAGGAGAAAAGTAGAACTCGATGAAGTTCTAGTACCACAAGATGCATTAGACAAAGGACGGGAAGATGTGCCACAAGAAGTGGCTAAACATCGTAAGAGGTTACTCCATGATTTGTGGATCAAAGTGAACCACCTTAGGTAGCATAGGAGTTATGTAGATCTGGGAGAGTACGTCGTGAGCCCAAAAGATATGGTTTTCTCATTACTCAACGTGGTGACATACTGGTCTACCCAGACAATGAACTCAGAACCTGCGATGAGCTGTATCAGATACAGATTCCATTAAATGGTTTAAAGCCATAAAATCTGAGATGGACTCCATGTACTAGAACCAGTCATAGTTCTTTGGTGGACTCACCTAAAGGGGTAAAACCCATAGAGTGTAAATGGGTCTTCAAGAAGTAGACTAACACGGATGGCAAGGTGCATACATATAAAGCACGACTAGTTGCCAAAGGTTTCAAACAAATTCATGGTATTGACTTTGAAGAAACCTTTTTCCGGTTGCCATGATTAAATCCATCTGGATTATGCTTGTGATTGTTACATATTATGATAGTGAAATTTGGCAAATGGATGTCATAACTACTTTCCTGAATGGAAACCTTGAAGAGGATGTGTATATGACACAACTCGATGGTTTCATTCTCGATAGACAAGCTAATGACTATGAGATTTGGAAAATGAATGTCATAGCTGCTTTCCTGAATGAAAACCTTGAAGAGGATGTGTATATGACACAACCTAATGGTTTCATTCTTAATGGAAAGGCTAATAAGATATGCAAGTTGTAGAGGTCCATATATGGACTCAAGCAAGCTTCAAGGAACTAGAACATTCGTTTTGATAAAGTTGTAAAAGAATTCGGTTTTATCAAGAATGAAGATGAGGCTTGTGTTTACAAGAAGGTAAGTGGGAGCGCAGTGGCATTCCTAGTGTTGTATGTCGATGACATACTTCTGATCAGGAATGACATATCAAACTTGCAGCCGGTACAGACTTGGTTATCCAAGTGCTTCTCCATGAAAGACTTAGGAGAAACAGCCTACATTCTCTGAATGAAGATCTATCATGATAAATTGGGTAGGTTGCTTAAACTAAGTCAGAGTACATAGATAAGATACTGAACATATTCAGTATGGAAGAATCCAAGAAGGTATTTCTTCCGATAACACGTGGTGTCTATCTCTTTGAGGATATGTGTCTTTAACCACACGATGAGAGAGATAGAATGAAGAGGATCCCACATGCTTCAGCAAGTGGATCCATCTTGTATGCTCAGATTGATATCTAATGTGCATTAAACACTTGTAGTGGATATCAATCAGGCTCAAGTGAGCAATGCCATGTTGTATGCTCGGATTGATGTGTCATGTGCACCAAGCACTTGTAGGGAATATCAATCGGATCCAAGTGAGCGATGTTGTATTTACATGCTTGGAATGATATCTTATGTGCATTAAGCACTTGTAGAAGATACCAATAGGATCTAAGTGAACAATATGTTATGTACTTCGATTGATGTCTTATGTGCATTCAATACTAGTAGAGGATATCAATGAGATCTAAGTGAGTGACATTGGATGAGTGTCAATGGACATCCTTAAGTATTTGAAAAGGCTTAAGAATATGTTCTTGGATTATGGAAGGAAAGATGAGCTCATTGTAAGAAGATACAGTGATGCTATTTTCAAACAGATAAAGATAATTATAGTTCGCAATTTGGGATTGTATATTTTGCCTCAATGTAGCTACAGTGGGCTGGAAGAGCTCGAATCGGTGTAATGCAATGCATTCTACAATTGATGCTAAGTATATTGCATTATTTAATGCAGCCATGTAGGCAGTTTGGATCAAGAAGTTCATTACTGAACTTGATGTGGTTCCAAGCATTGCTGATCCAATAAAGTTCTATTGCAATAGCAATGGAGCCATTGTTGTGGTTGAGGAATCACGGTCTCACCAGTAATCCAAACACATACTTAGTTGATTCAATCTGATCAAGAGATCAATCAGAAAGGGAATGTCTAGATTTGCAGAATACCTATTAACCCACTATTGAAGTTTTTGTTGTAATAGAAGCATGATGGGCACTTGGGTCATTTAATGTTGAGTGCATGAATGATTGACTATAGTGTCAGTGAGAGATTGTTGGAATGAGTGCCCTAGAGCCAATCAATTATTGTGGAATTTACTCTTTGTAATAATGTTTATTAATTAATAAAGGCATTATCTACTATTTCATGTAAACCATAGTTGTATGCATTGATATATGTCCTTAGAATGGTAGAACCGTGACGAGGGTATCAAGTGTTTCAAATCTTGATAGTGAGAACCCTATGAGCACATATGGTGGCCATTCTAGAAAAGTTCATGGCCCCAGTATTAATCTAGCCAAGGGCACAGATAATACTGTAAGGCTATCATAGTGTTGAACGACCCTGTCAAAAGATAATGACAGATCTCACTTGTTAAGGTTGTTTGCTAACAACTTGGTGTAACACATGGGTGCTTGCTATAGGCAAGTTCACTGGGCTGACCCACCAGAGGATTCCATATAGATGGTAACCCTAGTGTCTATGGAACAAATCCTCTAACGAATGGTGATGCATGTGATCCTTAGACTTGAGCACACAAGAGCGCCTTGTGCACCGATCCATGTAGTTTGACACTAGCCCAACGTAGTTCTATTTAGAGTTGTCAATACGGTAGCGATTGGCTACATCGAGGAGTGTATCAAGGCTATGGTGGATCAATAGAGGATTCATCACTCCCGGGTATAGGAGAAGTTAAATCACGGCGCAATTCAGCTTGTCAGTAAATCTGTGATCATTGTGGGATTGAGTTGTTGCTCATTCCAATTCATTATTCCTGTCATTGGTCCAATAACTAAATACAAATATATATCTAGAGTAACTGAGGTTGACACTATTTATGTGTCACATTCTCGATGAGATAACAGATGATAAAAGAATTTGATTGTACAGTAGCCATATCGTTGACAGGTTACTGCTTCGCTTTGAATCTAAATCTATCGGGTGGCCATGATGCCCTACTAGTGGCCAATCTTGGTTTGTGTGTAGTGAGATGATTAATTGGTGTTAATCGCGATACTACACTCTGCCAGTATGATAAGGAGCCTACGGGTCACACACATAGAAGATAATTTAAGAATCAGTTTATGCAAGGGGCGTTTTCGTCTTTTAGGGCGAAAGGCTATTTTGGTAATCTCACAGTGCAATTAAATTTGTTGAGGGTGTTGCCTATATTTAATTTAATATTAAAATTAAATAAGTGAGATTATATTTAAATATATGTACACATACATCTAAATAGATTATTATTATTAATTAAATGTTAATGTATTTCTATAAATACATTAATTGAGTTTAATTGAAAATAATAATAACTATAAGTAAAATATCATGATTGGGAGTGCTTGGACATAGGGGCTGTTTGGGTTGAAGCCCTAGCCTATTCCTTAATGGAATAGGGTTTTGTGAGCACTATATAAGTGCAAAGTTTTGTGAATTAAATAACAGGTGAATTTATTCAATCATTTAATTGAAAGAAAAGAAAAACACATGGCCCTTTCCCTTTCTCACGCCAGCCTAGTTTTCATTGAATCAAATTTATTGATTCTTGAAGCTAAAGAGGATTTAGCAAATCCCTCTTTAGCTCTTCGGGTTATCTTCGTGTGGACTACAAGTGGTTCGATCCTACTCTTGGATCGGTAGCGAACTTAATTAGAGATAGGTTTGAAGGAGCCTCCAAACATGCGTATGAACTCTTAACTCTAATCTGGTTGTTTATATTACTGTAGATTTTGATTTAATGTATAAACTGTATAATTTGTGCCCTAATCTTGGCCTAAATGGATTCAATCTATGCTCTAATTTTTTTGTTTCCGCTGCCATAAGTTTGATCGTTTCCTAACACAAATAGATCAGCATGCCATCTAGTTAGGCTAATGTTTCATGTTGGTTTTGGATGGATTTCAATGTGGTGCTCTTTGAGAATAAGTTGATACTTACATTGACTCCAACCGAGGAAGACAAAAGAGTTCAACGGGTATAGGTCCTCGAAGATTTGTGTTCTCCATTGCTCTACTAGTGCAAAGTAATAAGCATTGTAATCATGGTAAGCAATTCAAGCCCCAAGAGTGAATGGCATTTACAGTTTTAGGCATTGAAATGATAGATGGCAAGAAAAGTTTATGATACTATCTAATGGAAGACTTGTTTTTGTTATAATGAAGAACAAGAGAGATTCAACGATTTTAACATGTCGGGTAAACCAAGCAGTGGATAGTATTTGTTTGGGTTTAGACTATGTCTTAGGTTTAAACCCGTACAGTTTTGGTTTTTTTTTTTTTTTGGTTGTAAACCTGGTAATTGTATTGAAAAAAGAATAAAAAATATAAAGGAAGAGGAGGGGCTAAAACCTTGGACAGGTCCAAGTAAAAGCCGAACAAAAGGAGGTTCAAGGACCTAAGATATGCAATCCTCTACAACAAAGCCCAACCAACAGGCCTTAGCAAAAACGAGGAGAAAAAACTAACTATATGAGGCCCCAAAGCCCAAAAGAATTCTTTGCACAACCCAAAGGGAGCCCAAGAAACGTAGAGGACTAGCTAGCACACTTTTTCCACCATGCAACTACTGACGCAATCAACCCATGAAAATGGCCCACACAAACTGCTCACGTAAACAGGCCTCTCACACAACACCATAAAACCTCATCCACGGATGCCTCATGGCCTAAAACCGAAACAGGCTAGTATAACTTGTTGGGCTATCATCTTCTCACCACAGAAGGGCCCAAACACTTTACTGCCGAAAGAAGACCACTTACAAAGAGAAAAACTACCCTAAATAGAATACAAACAAATTACACCAACCTCAACCGACCACCAGTCAAACGGTCAAACCCCAGACAAGAAGGAAGCCCAAACAAGCTAGAGTGCCAACTCTTGTAGTCCACGGTCACCCTCTGTTAGAGTCATGAAAGTGACTCTAGTTTGTGATAAAAATACCTCATGTGTGATTAAATTGAAGTATATTGAGATAATTAAAGAATTTATGAATTTATTCACGAAAATCGCTTCCTAATATTTTTCTTATGAATTTAACGTGTTTGGAATGATTTTGGAAAATATATGAGTTGATATTAGGTTGTGGTTTATGGATTAAGGGTGATTTTGTCTCATTTATGCTGTTTAGGGGGTAAAATGTCATGTTTTAAGGGGTTGATTTTGTCACTTTTCAATTATGCAGGGACCAAACTGATATTTTGCAATTTATTCTATAAAACAAAACTGCAGTTCGCGTGAACATAGGGCTGTTCATCCATCATTTTTCGGTGACTCTTCACCTTCTCCGATCAAGCTCCGGTGACCCTTCATCTCCTTTTCTGGCGACGTTTCGGCTTCCCCTTGCTCCGGTCACCATCATCCCTTCATCACCACCGTGAATCAAGCGCGCCACCGTGAGCTTCATCTTCCAACCGCGACGTTTCATCTTCCCGGCCAGATTTGGCCATTTTTCGACGACGTCTCAGCTCCCCAAGGGTCGATCTCCCTTCCCCACGGTCGGATCTATACTTCCCTAGCTTCTGCCGCCGCGAAAACCGCCTGAATCTGCGAGTTTGCCGCCACGCCTCTTCATCATCCAGGCCAGATCCTGCTCATTTCTAACGACTTCTCACCTCCTTAGGACCTGATCTAAACTCCCCATCACCAGAGCTTTCCATCGGTACCTTCGGATCCCATTTCCGCCACGGTTTTCTGGAAGACCCACCGAAAAATTAACGTTTCGCGAAGTACGGCTGTTCGTATTTCGGGCTGTCCGTGGGTCGTTTTCGCCCCTTCTTCGCATCATATCGCTGTCGATTACCTCCTCTCCGCCATGGTCAGCTTCGTTTCCACCGTTTCAGCCTCCGTCATCACCACCATGAGCGGCTAAGTTCTCGGTTGTCTATTACGGCATAGGCAAGATCGAGATTGACTCCACGACTCTCCTTATCAGCTCTCGACTAGTTGGATGAGCCCGATTATAGGATATTTGGTAGTATTGTGCTTCAGATTATATTTTTTTTCGTTTCATGTTTGATTTTGATACTTTAATATGATTTGAGCATAACTTGTGATGAATATTGTTGTCCATTATGATTTAATGTTTGCATAGAACTTGTTGAATGATAAACGTTGGTTTGAAATAATTAAATGATGAATATTGCTTTTCATTACTTCGCATCGATTGTAATTGAGTTGTGTTCGAATTTAATTTAATTTCTACTATTGTTGCGTTTATTGTGAAGTTGGTTGATTGGATTTTACGTGTTGACAAATTGTATTTGTTAATCGCGTACCAACTAGTGGTATTGCCTTGTAGCGTTTTTCGGCGTTTAATGATAGTCTTTAACCAATCGAACTTGAGTGATCGGGTGAGACAGGATAGATTATACCTAGAGTGTCGGGAGGCCATTTCATTGATTTACCTTGCCTTGTAGGTTTAGGGGATCGTAGAGGGTGGAGAAGAATTGTGTGAGTCGGTCTCGTGTCGAACCAAAACCATAACGGCAACATTTTTATTATAAAGTCTTTATTAGTTTTAATTGCACTATTTCATTATTTGCATTTAGTCTATTTAGTTTCTTTAATCGATTGCCAATTTCATTTCCGCTACTTAAAATACATTAGGTTGTTAATCTTGCTCCCTGTGGATTCGATTTTGCTTACCGCTAACTATGGTATTTAGGTTTAATTTTTAGACCGTGACGATCGGTCTAACAAAATTTTGGCGCCATTGCCGGGGAGCAACGTGCTTTTGACTTTGTGTGTTTGGGTAGTCATTAGTTTTTGTTCTAGGTTTATTTTAGTCTTTGTTCCGTTTAGTTTGTCTCTTTGCATTGTTAGTTAATTATTTTCTTTTTAGGTTGTTTGCGTAATTTCATTTTTACGTTGTTTTATTTTATTTTCATTGGAATAGTTTCATTTGCTTTTGTTTTTGTTTTGCAGGAAAATTGCAATTGGGAAAACTCTTCAGCGTGTTGTGAACATTGAAGATCCTACACGTCCCGATTGTGAAATTCTCTTAACCTTTGATTTTTTTTTTTAATTCCTAGGATTTAATTTTTGTCCTTAGTATTAAATTCTTTTAGGTTGCATTGATAAATTTAGTTTTGATTAAACATTTTGTTGTGTGAAATTTCATTGGGTATAGTTTCGTTAGATTTTAGATTTGTTTTAGTTTTGTTTCGTGTGCTTAGTAAAATTTGTTTCTTAGGTTTTGCATTTAGTTAATTTTCTTTGACATTGTTGCTGCCTTGCTTGTTGAGCCTTTTGTGTGTTTGGTTGGTGAATGCAAACTAGAAGGTCTTGTAATGAAGAGTTATTACCTTTGAATCTTGAAATTGAATGCACTTATAAGAAGAATAGAAAACAAGCACGTAGGATGGCTGACCAGGATGAACCCGCACATGTGCCCCTTAGCCAACATTTCGCACCCACCACCTACACTTTAGCCTCATGTATCCATATCCCCAATGTCTAGACACAACACTATGAGATAAAAACTAGTGTCATCCAATTGTTGCCAAATTATTATGGGAATTTAAATGAGGAGCCATACAAACACTTAGATGAATTTTTAGAGGTTTGCTCCACAGTTAGACTTCAACATGTGAATGAAGATGTCGTGCGCTTAATTTTGTTCCCATTTTCACTTAAGGATCGAGCCAAACAGTGGCTCAATTCTTTGGCAGCAGGGTCCATTATCTCTTGGACCCAAATGCAAGAAGGATTCCTAAAAAAGTATTATCCCATTGGTAAAACCAACAGCATACAACGAGCCATTACTAGTTTCGCTCAACTTGATGGCGAGGAATTTTATGAGAGTTGGGAACGTTTGAAGGAAATGCTTAGGAAGTGTCCCCATCATGCAGTCCCTAGGTGGCAATTAGTTCGTAGTTTCTATGATGGACTGACCGAGAGGCATAGGAATATGGTAGACGCCTCTTATGGAGGAACATTTATGCACAAGGACGAGAATGAGTTATGGCAACTCTTCGAGACCTTAAGTGAAAATTCAATGCACCACATTTCTGCGTCTAGAATGCCTATCTCAGGGCAGCCATCCAAGAAGGGTGGCGTGTATGAGGTGTCATGGTTAGATGACATTAGTTCTAAGTTAGAGGTGTTGGCCCACCGATTTGACCAGTTTGTATCTATACAAGGGCAACCCTCTACATAATCATCTCAGAAGGCGAACCAGGATGTTTTTGCCATGCACTCCACTCTTGACCATCCGGTTGAGGAACATGCCCCTGACTATTTTGAGGAGCAAGTGCAAGTTGCAGAAGGCTTCTAGAGACGGAGCGATCCGTACTCGAACACATACAATCCTGGGTGACGTAACCACCCTAATTTTTCATGGAAGCCATAACCACCTCAAAATGTCCCTAATAATATGCCATACAGGAACAATCCTTCCAATCAGCAAGGCAATTATAGGGAGCAACCTTCAATCCAACCACCCATCCAACCTAGGTTCCTACCTCCCATTCAGCAGCCTACTCCAGTGTCTAGTTCACTAGAATCAATGATGGCTCAAATCCTCCAAACCATGTAGGAACAAAAAGCTGACATGAATGCTAGGTTCCAGGATTTAGAGTAGAATACCCAACTTCTACATTCCCATTCCCAATCCATTAGTAAGCTAGAGACCCAGATTGGTCAAATAACAAAGCTTGATCAGGTAGGAGGGAACAAGGCCAATTGCCTAGTCAAGTCATAGGTAACCCTAGTGGTTCTTCTCAGCAGAGAGGGTTTTCCGAACAAGCTAAGGCCGTGATGACTCTTCGGAGCGGCCGAGAGCTAATTAGGCCTGAGAGGGAAGTAAAAGTCCAGGGTAGAGAAGAGGAAAGTCTAGGTAAGGACCAAGCCAAAGAGAGTGAGAGTGAGCCTCTTGTAGAGTCAAGTGTTCAGAGATCGGGTAAGGAGAAAGTTGGGGAGAATGAACCATCCCCTGCATCGTACATACCGAGAGCACCATTTCCTAAGTGCTTAGAGCCCCCAAATGTTTCCACTACTAGGAAAAGCGCTAGGATGGATGAAATGATTAAGTTGTTCAAGCAGGTGCAGATTAACATTCCACTCTGGGATGCCATTAAGCAAGTACCTGCTTATGACAAATTCCTCAAAGACTTGTGCACGCAAAAGAGGAAAATGAAATCTCACACACCTAAGACTATACATTTACTGGAAAATGTAAGTGCGGTTGTCTCAAACCGCATTCCCCCGAAGTTGAAGGATCCTGGAGCTCTTATTATTTCTTGTGTGATAGGTAATGTCACGATTGATAGAGCACTCTTAAACTTAGGGGCGAGCGTGAACTTATTACCCACTTCCGTGTATGAACAGTTTAATTAGGTGAGCTCAAGTCGACTGAAGTCATACTGCAGTTAGCTGACCGATCGGTCAAAATGTCTAAGGGCCTAATTGAGGACGTATTAGTTAAGGTTGAGGAACTATATTTTCCGGTGGATTTTCATGTCTTAGACATGGAGTATACGAGCAGTGGAAGTATGCCACCGTTATTTTAGGGAGACCTTTTCTAGCAACGACAAATGCTTGCATTAACTGTAGACCAGGAGAGATGGAAGTGTCTTTTGGGAATAGGAAATTGAGACTTAATGTGTTTAATACTGGTTTAGGACCGATGCATGAGGACGATAACGAGTGTTTCATGGTTGATGCTATTGACAGTCTAGTGGAGGCTCACGCCCCGCAGATGTTATGTGATGATGCAATTTACACTCTTATGAATCCATTTGTTGAGGAGATATCTAGCTTGAGTGTCGTGTCTGAGATTCAGGAGGTTAGTACGTATATAGTTGGGTCGCCCACTCTAGAGCGTCGACCTTAGAACAGCAAGTATGAACCCTTACCACCTTTGTCTAAGACGACACAACCGAGGTCAATTGAGTCTCCACCAGTCTTAGAGTTGAAAGCCTTGCCTGATACTCTAAAGTATGTTTTCCTAGGACCCAACAAGACCTTACCCGTGATCATTGCTGCCAACTTAGATAGTGAGCAAGAGGAGAGATTAGTGGCGTCTTGGCAAGACATAAGGAAGCAATCGGTTGGTCGGTAGCCGATTTGTGAGGGATTAGCCCTTCTTTGTGCATGCATCGCATATTTTGTGAGGAGAATGCTAAACCGGTGCATGAAGCTCAAAGAAGGTTAAACCCGAACATGAAGGAGGTGGTGAAGAAAGAGGTGATCAAATGGTTTGATGCGTGTATCATTTACCCTATATCCAACAGCCAATGGGTGAGTCCAACCCATGTTGTACCTAAGAAGAATGGCCTTACCGTTGTTGAAAATGAAAAGGGTGAGCGAATTCCTAGAAAGATCAACCTAGCCACTGGAAAGATCATTTCCCGCTCCCATTTATTGACCAAATCCTAGAAAAACTTGCAGGGCAAGCTTTCTATTATTTTCTGGATGGCTATTCCGGATATAACCAAGTACCAGTTACCCCCGAAGACCAGGAAAAAACCACGTTCACATGTCCTTTTGGCACGTTTGCCTTTCGTCGCATGCCCTTCGGGTTGTGCAATGCACCGACAACGTTTCAAAGGTGCATGTTATCGATATTTTCTGACATGGTGGGTCAATTCCTTGAAGTCTTCATGGATGATTTTTCTATGTTTGGTACATCTTTTGATGATTGTCTCGAAAAACTTAAGTTGGTGTTAAAACATTGCAAAGAGACAAATCTTGTTCTTAGTTGGGAAAAGAGCCATTTCATGGTTCAAGAGGGAATTGTCTTAGGCCATGTAGTTTCCAAGGAAGGGATATCGGTGGATAAGGCAAAGGTAGAGTTGATTTTCCAACTACCACCACCTTCGTCGGTCAAACAAATTAGATCTTTCCTAGGCCATGCAGGATTTTATAGGCGTTTCATCAGAATTTTAGCAAGATCTCCAAACCTTTGTGTGATTTGCTTGCTAAAGATGTGCCATTTGTTTTTGATGACTCTTGTATGATTGGCTTTACCATTTTAAAGGAAGTGTTGACCACATCACCCATCATGCGACCTCCTGATTGGAACTTACCTTTTGAAGTGATGTGTGACGCATCGGACTATGCCATTGGTGCAGTCCTTGGCCAACGGGGGAATAAAAAGCCCGTTGTGATCTACTATGCAAGCAAGACCTTCTCCGATGCTTAATGTAATCACACCACCATGAAGAAAGAGTTGCTTGCAGTAGTGTTTTCCCTTGATAAGTTTTGGTCTTATCTTCTTGGGTCTAGGATAGTTGTCTTTACAGACCACATTGTAGTTAGGTATTTGTTAGCCAAGAAAGACACTAAGCCTAGACTAATTTGATGGATTTTGTCGTTGTAAGAGTTTGATCTAGAAATCAAAGATAAAAAGGGTAGTGATAATGTGGTCGCCGACCACTTGTCTAGACTCTTTACAGAGTTTGTCCCTGGTCAATGTTTGAATGAATCTTTCCCGGATGAGCAATTGTTTGCGATATCCCAATCCAAAGCACCTTGGTATGCCCATATAGTCAATTACTTGGCCGTAGGACAATTACCATTAGGGTGGACCAAAACTAAGAAAGATCATTTCTTTGCAACCATCAAGCATTATTTTTGGGAAGACCCGGACCTTTTCAGGGTGTGTGCAGACCAGATAGTTAGGAGATGTGTTCCTGACCACGGGTTTAGTAGTGTACTTGCATTTTGTCATTCTTATGCTTGTGGTGGTCATTATAGTGGCAAGAGGACTGCTTTAAAGGTCCTCCAGTGTGGTTTCTATTGGCCCTCTCTCTTTCGTGATGCATTCTTTTATTGTCATGCTTGTACTTCATGTCAAAAAATAGGGAATATTAGTAAACGAGATATAATGCCCCTGAATCCTATTTTGATTGTGGAAGTGTTTGATGTGTGGGGCATTGATTTCATGGGTCCATTTCCCTCATCTTTTGGCTTTGAATATATCTTGCTTGCAGTAGATTATGTGTCTAAATGGGTAGAAGCCATTGCCACTAGGACCAATGATCATAGGGTGGTCGTCAACTTTGTTCAATCGCACATCTTTAGCCATTTCGGTCATCCGCGCGCCATCATCAGTGATGGTGGCTCACATTTCACCAATAGGCACTTTGGCTCACTATTGAAAAAGTACTCAATCACCCATCGAGTTGCCACACCTTATCACCCTCAAACTAGTGGACAAGTGAAACGTGCTAATAGGGAAATTAAGACTATCTTAGAGAAAATGGTACGACCCGATCGTAAGGATTGGTCAATGTGTCTGAATGATGCACTTTGGGCCTATCGAACCGCATATCGTACCCCTGTTGGCATGTCCCCTTATCGGTTAGTTTTTGGGAAAGCATGTCATTTACCTGTAGAACTTGAACATAGAGCATATTGGGCCACAAGGAAATTCAATTTTGATATGACCACGGCCGGTGACCATAGGAAACTCCAACTTTCGGAGTTAGATGAGCTAAGACACGAAGCTTATGAGAACTCTCGCATCTCTAAAGAGAAAACTAAAGCTTTTCACGATAAACACATTGTTAGGAAGTCATTCTCTCCTAATCAAAAAGTGTGGCTCTTTAACTCTAAGCTTCGCCTCTTTCCGGGAAGCTTCGGTCACGATGGGATGGCCCTTTTATTGTTCTTAATGTTTTCCCTCACGGAGCTGTTGAAATCCGAAACCCAAAAACGGGACAAGTTTTTAAGGTGAATGGCCAAAGACTTAAACCATATGTCGATGGCATTAATGATGGAGAGGTGATTGAGGAGTGTTCTTTATTAGAACCACATTAGCGATGTCAGTGCACTGAGTCTGGCTGAAGACTTTAAACTTAGCGCTTGTGGGAGGCAACCCACCTTTGTAAATATGTTTTTATTGCTTTTATGTTTTTGTTGTTTTTTCTTCGCAGGATTGTCATGTTTGGAAACTCATTAACTAGTCCAAGGCTACGCTTATGCATGCTCCACAAACTCTGTTGATGACAGCCCCACCATTGTTCCTCAGGTTGTATCTCTCCACCTTACATGCTATTATTGTTAGATTTCTTGTTTCTCAAATATGTTGGAGGATTTTAATGTTATTGATCATATTGCCATTTGAGATCATTTGATGCTAAGTTGGGGAGGATATTTGTAGTTGTGGGTCATTAAGAACAATGACATTTTAAGTTGGGGAGTGTTGATTTGATTTTATATTTTTGTGAAGTGTTGTTGATGATGCTTTTGTGGAGATTGTGATAGCTTTGTGAAGTGTTGTTGATGAGACTTTTGTGGAGATTGTGATATTTTTGTGAAGTGTTGTTGATGATGCTTTTGTGGAGATTGTGCTTAAATTTTTGTGGCATGATGATGCTTTTGTTGAAAATATGTTGAATCTTATTCTTGTAAGTCCAAAAGTGGTTAAAGTGAACTAAAGTGAGTTATTTTTAAAATTTTTCATGAATTCATGCATAATTACCATTTTAGAAGCAATTAAAGTGCTAGTTGAAAGGTTTTATGAGGTTTTTGAAAAATTTTTGTGCAACATGGTTTTAAACATTGAACAATTGGTTCTGTTTTGTGCTAGGTTTGTCCATAATTGTGGTTAGACACTGTTTTGTATAAATGTCATGTGTTTTAGTGTTTATACAAGTCTCCCACATACTTTACATGCCCGTGGAGCAAATTTTCATTTATTATCTTGCGTGTGTTAAAAGTGCTTAAATGTTGCTTGATGATTTGGTTTTGATTTGTAGCCCAGTTTACTCGAGTGAGTACGCCCGAGGGGTGTTCTACACCTAATCCCCTAAAGCTATCTAGCTTGGGAGCGGTTGGCCTAAAGCTCGTTACATGGGTCCTCTAGAAAGCTTAATAAGTCATTATATAAATCATGAGCTTTATAAGAAATAAAGAAATAAAGTCTTGACTTGTAGCCTAATTGGTTCGAGTGAGTAAGTTCGAGGAGTATTCTACACTTAGTACCCTATAGCCATCTGGTTTGGGAGTCATTGACCTAAAGCCCATTACAAGGACCTTCTAGAAAGCTTAAGAAGTTAAGACAACAACAAAAAGAAAAAAAAAAGGTGATGAATGAAAAAGAAATTATATGTCAAAATCTTGTGTGGAAAATGAGCATTATGTTGCGTGTACATAAGTTGGGGAGTTTTGCATGATATTTTAACATTGTGATATGAATATGAAATGTGTGTTTGAGAAGCTTGAATGGAGATAGGCACATCTTGATAGAAACTTTAGTTCTTTATTTAGAATTGTGTTATTTACTTGTTATGTTCAAATTCTTCACATTACCTTTTGATGAATGTCTTGGTTGTTGATGAATATGGTTGTGTATGGTTTTGTGAGAATGTTGAAAGAGTTCCTTTAACTTTACTCGAGGACGAGCAAAGAGTAAGTTGGGGATTGTGTTAGAGTCATGAAAGTGACTCTATTTTGGTGATAAAAATACCCCATGTGTGATTAAATTGAAGTATATTGAGATAATTAAAGAATTTATGAATTTATTCACGAAAATCGCTTCCTAATATTTTTCTTATGAATTTAACGTGTTTAGAATGATTTTGGAAAGTATATGAGTTGATATTAGGTTGAAGTTTGTGGATTAAGGGTGATTTTGTCTCATTTATGCTGTTTAGGGGGTAAAATGTCATGTTTTAAGGGGCTGATTTTGTCACTTTTCAATTGTGCAAGGACCAAACTGATACTTTGCAATTTGTTCTATAAAACAAAACTGCAGTTCGCGTGAACATGGGGCTGTTCATCCATCATTTTCTGGCGACTCTTCACCTTCTCAGATCAAGCTCCGGCGACCCTTCATCTCCTTTTCCGGCGACGTTTCGGCTTTCCCTTGCTCCGGTCACCATCATCCCTTCATCACCACCGTGAATCAAGCGCGCCACCATGAGCTTCATCTTCCCACCGCGATGTTTCGTCTTCCCAGCCAGATTTGGCCATTTTCCGGCGACGTCTCAGCTCCCCAAGGGTCGATCTCCCTTCCCCATGGCCGGATCTAAACTTCCCTAGCTTCAGCCGCCGTGAAAATCGTCGGAATCCGTGAGTTTGCCACCGCGCCTCTTCATCTTCCAGGCCAGATCCTGCTCATTTCCGGTGACTTCTCACCTCCTCAAGACCTGATCTGAACTCCTCATCACCAGAGCTTTCCATTGGTACCTTCAGATCCCATTTCCGCCACCGTTTTCTGGAAGACCCGTCGAAAAATTAACGTTTTCCGGCGAAGTGCGCTTGTTCGTATTTCGGGGGCTGTCCGTGGGTCTTTTTCGCCCCTTCTTCGCATCATATCGCTGTCGGTTACCTCCTCTCCGCCATGGTCAGCTTCATTTCCACCGTTTCGGCCTCCATCATCACCACCATGAGCGGCTAAGTTCCCGGTTGTCCGTTACGGCATAGGCGAGATCGGGATTGACTCCACGACTCTCCTCATCAGCTCTCGACTAGTTGGATGAGCCCGATTATAGGACATTTGGTAGTATTGTGCTTCAGATTATATTTGTTTTCGTTTCATGTTTGATTTCGATACTTTAATATGATTTGAGCTAACTTGTGATGAATATTGTTGTCCATTATGATTTAATGTTTTCATAGAACTTGCTGAATGATAAACGTTGGTTTGAAATAATTAAATGATGAATATTGCTTTTCATTACTTCGCATCGATTGTAATTGTGTTGTGTTCGAATTTAATTTAATTTCTACTATTGTTGCGTTTATTGTTAAGTTGGTTGATTGGATTTTACGTGTTGACAAATTGTATTTGTTAATCGCATACCAACTAGTGGTATTGCCTTGTAGCGTTTTTCGGCGTTTAATGATAGTCTTTAACCAATCGAACTTGAGTGATCGGGTGAGACAGGATAGATTATACCTAGAGTGCCGGGAGGCCATTTCATTGATTTACCTTGCCTTGTAGGTTTAGGGGATCGCAGTGGGTGGAGAAGAATTGTGTGAGTTGGTCTCATGTCGAACCAAAACCGTAACGGCAACATTTTTATTATAAAGTCTTTATTAGTTTTAATTGCACTATTTCATTATTTGCATTTAGTCTATTTAGTTTCTTTAATTAATTGTCAATTTCATTTCCGCTACTTAAAATACATTAGGTTGTTAGTCTTGCTCCCTGTGGATTCGATCCTGCTTATCGCTAACTACGGTATTTAGGTTTAATTTTTAGACCATGACGATCGGTCTAACACCCTCAACCACAAAACTCCTACCACACCTAGTTGGGCCCTTAAAACTCCTCATATTGCAAGGCCTAGAAGACAACCATAAGGCCAATCCAGCAAATAATGATGGGCCATTTTAATTACACCCCTACAGCCAGCCCAACCCCAATAGTCCACCACAAAAAATCTCCCATGAGAGCAACTTCAGGACTAGCGAAAAGTCATTCTGCCAACAAAAATCTGGAAATTTTGCAACTCAAGCAGATTCCTACAAAGAGGGGACACACTCCCATGCACAAGATGAATAATTATCATCTAGACAAAGCAGCCTAAATTGGAGAACTCCCACTTTCTTACCAACCCAGACACAATCCCACGCAACCCGAAATCACTAATGTCTGCACTAAAATTATACTTCATAACATAGCATGCCCAGATGAATCTAAAAGGATGCATGTTACCCATGTCACTGCCTATTAAAACATGAGGAAACTGAGAGGGGCCAGTCCGTATACCAATCTCATACAAGAAGATACCACCTAAATGCTTCTCAAACCCTGCAGGACACCCACCCTTTTGCCAATTTTTTAATAAGGCCATACCAAAAAACAAAAACCAAAACACCTTTATGACCCCTCTACTTCACAAAACAAAAGATCCTCCTCATTCTAACATGCATCCTCTAGATATCCTCCCAATTTATAAACTGCCCCTTGCCTATATATTTATAGCTATGGTTGTTCCACCGATAACTCCTCCATACCTCAACACATACCAATACTCCCATAATAAAAACCATAGTAAACATAAACCTACTCACCCTACAACTTCGAGCATCATCTAGCACACTACACAAAAAATTCAATAAAAATAACAACATAGAAAGGATTATCAATTTCTATGATCATTCACAACAATGCAATCTCTAAGGAGATCCCAATCAACCACGACTTTATGCACTCTCATATTATCTTTAAATTTTAAAGAATGAAGCTGGAGCCTTACCTCCCAAAAAATATGAATCTCCAGGGTATCACTACTCCTCCCCTTATTTTTGAACAGACGAAAATTGTGATCTTGCCAAACATAATACACTACAACACCAAGAAGCAGTTTGCACTTCAAAATTAGTGGAGCAACAACTTATAATTTCATCCCAGCCTCTTGAAGGGGGCCTAAAATGACCTTTAGAATGAGCTGATTTCCACATCTTCTAGGAATAGGAGTATTCATAGGTGTTCATGCGAGCCCAGGTGGCACTACACAGCTTACAAAAAAGCTCCTCCCCTCATGTCCATCCTCTCATTCTATCCTGTGTTAGCAGTTTATGTCTTATGGCCAACCACATAATAAAAGAGTGTCGAGGTATGCATATATCATTCCATATCAAAATGCTCCAAGGTTTAGTATGATTATCTGTAGATAAATCCTTCCAAACCTGTCTAGTAGTGAATCTCATTCTCCTACCATCCTTATCCTACCAATAGGTAACATCTATTTAATTATGGGGACCAAACCTTAGAAACTGAATCTTAGACTCCTTTTGCTAGCAATGTTGGATATGACAATGATTGTTAAGCATTCCAAGCTTGAATGTTGAATCCCAAATTCCTTTCACTGGCGATTTAAATGTGAGAATGATTATTAGGCATTCCAGGCTTGAATGGTATGGATGCTTGCTTTATATATGTGTCTGTGAGTGAGAGAGAGAAGAGAGAGATGTACAAAGTTGTCAAAGATTGCAAGATTGAAAACCAAATATTATTGCTATTATTAATCTCTGTTATTGCTCATGTCCTGGTGAACCATATATTTTTTAGAGGATGCAAATGAACTTTAGTAGAAATAGAATACATTTATCCAAATTATATGAATAAGAGAATCAAAATGCTGAATTGATGGCAATAATGAATGGCCTTTCAACACCACATTATGCATAATGCAAACAAATTTATGAACTTTTGTTAACTTACACATAGCTGAGGTTGCTCAAGCCTGTAAGGTTAGAGAAAAGGCCAATCAATTGATTTTTTGAAAAATATCTGAAAAAAAGTTGCAAATATTCTTAAGAAGAAACCAATAATGATTTATAGTATATTACATTGATATCTCATAAGTAAGACTAGAAGTTTAAGTTATGAACTTCTCTGCATAATCCACTTGCATTTTAATGATATTTGGGAAGCTAGTCCCGTTGAAATTCAAATGTTTATGGCTAGAGAAATTGAAACTTATGAGCGGATGTTTGGAATACTCATTTGACTTGCAAGTTTAGCGGTTGTATAGTGAAGTAGGAATGCACCAGTGAAGTTGTCAAAAAACCTACTTAAAAACAATAGTAATTCTTATCTCATCTATCAATGACAATTTCTTTCTGAGTGCATTCTTTATTTTATTCTGAACTCATTGCCAATTATTAAAGCTCATGTCAGTTGTGGTTTGTGTCTCCATCATGTTCATTCCTATTTCTCTTTATCATGACAATCCTACCTGTTTCTTAGACTTCTATCATATCTGAAAAGGGGGGCATATGTTTTAGGGATATATCAACGCACAAAAGCCAATGCTTCGAACATATTGACATTTGGAGGGGTTCTATTGGATGTAAGTTCGCTTGAAGTATAGAAGTAAACACAAAACTTGATTGTAGGATGCACTTACACCTACTGCATCTACTCATCAAGTAGCCAGTCCAAAACAACTTACACATGCATCAATTTCATTTCTGACCTGAAAGGTGAAAGTGATAGACACCTCTCCCAACTCAACCAACCAAAATAAGAACAACAAGCAAAAACCCAAAAATAATAGTAACAGTAACCAAAACCCAGAAACTAAGAGACTTTGGTATTGATATTCCAGCAAACAAACTACACAGACAATTAGCCAATAAAAGAACAACCAACTACACAATCAAATAACACCCAAAACTCAAATAAAAAAACCCAGATAATGCTAGATTTTGAGGGTCAACTCCTCCCTAAATATCAGACTCTGAGAGCTAGTTCCTCCCCAATTTTCCTAGTTTCTTCTTTGATAAAACAATTCTCTTTTCTCCTTTCTTTTATTCTCATCTCATACTCTCTCAATAACCGAATTTCCCTTCCTGAGCAACCAGTATATGCCATCAGTCCCAGCCCAAATATACTCCTTAACACCTTTTTACAATAAGTGTAATACTTTCTCTCTAGCTAGTATACTCGGAGAATAGACAATATTATAAGAAAATATATAAAAATAGATGAGTATGAAATAATTTGCCCATAATTAATTTTTCTTTATATACAAATCTTTACATAATATAATAAAGTCACAAAACAGTAACTCGACAGTGTTGCCAAACCCTTCCGCTTCTTGACGTTCTAAGTGACCGCATCTCACCTACTACCTGCAAAAACATTTAAAACAACGGGTGAGCACTAATTGCTCAGTAAGTAAACCCGTTATGCTACCCTTCTCTCTCCGTTGCTTAAATGCTGAATTTCTTTCCTTACATCACACTTCTCTATTCTTCTCTGTTCTTTCTCTGTTCATTCTCTATTCTTTCCCTATTCTTTCTCAATTTCTAATTTCTCATTACTCAAGATAATAGGCTTGGTATTATGCATAGATATGATGCAAATGCACAACTGCTTAGAATGTGCATTTTTATTTCTATTTTTCTTATTTTGCTTTCTTTCTTTCTTTCTTTCTCTCTATTCTTTCTATTCTTTCTTTCTTTCTTTCTTTCTTGCCGATCGGACTCGGTTGAGGCATGGATTTGGAACCCTGGCCGTGTGAGTGTAATCTCTAATTCTGGGTACAGTCCTCATCCACATGCACTTCTAACGGACTGTACAATTCTTCTTTCTAAATTCTGAGGCCGCTCACTAAAAGCGGCATGCATGTAGGGCTATGTCACTCACGGGTTCCCCATTGCAACAACCTTCTCTTCTTTTATCTTTTTACACTTCTTTAAGTAAAATTTTAGATTTGAATTTCTTTAATATTCTCATTTCTTTCTATTTACTCTTTAATATTCTTTAATGCTTTTTCATGCTTTCATGAGTATGTATGCATGTAGATGGTTCATGCTTATAATTCTTTCTAAATTCACATGTTTAGAGGCAATAATGCAATATGGAATGCAAACATGTCATTTCTCTACCATCTACAAACTCATCTCAAAATAACACATAATCATACTCATACATGCACTTCTCTTTGACATTTCATCAAACGATTTGTGTGCACATCAAAGCTCTAAATTGGCTACACTTCTACTTATTTTTTAAGCCACCAAAATTTGGAACAAAATCTTCCAAGATTAACGCCAAACCTGTCCAAATTGCACACTCCATAATTTCTACTCCAATTCTTCCATAACTAATCCAAACTCTCATCAAACATCAAATACACAAACACTACTTCTCATAGATAAGTTCTAACCATCATACAACCTCAAATCCATCAACAATTCTTCATATAAAACACATATATGCATAAAAGAAATTCTCTACACAATATTACTTCAATCATAACTAGGGTAGGATTTACTTACCTAAGATGTGAACAATCGAACGCTTTAATACTCTTCTTTGATCCAACTCTCTTTCTCTTAAATCCTATGAACACAAATCATCAAAATTCAACACTTTAGAAATTAAAACTCACTTCTTAGTGCAAGGATCTTACCTAAGGATGCTTGGGATTGAAATTCCACTAAAAATAACCAAAAATCTATGAATTTCCCTTGAAAAAGAATTGAAGAAATTGAGAGAATTTGGGGATGAAGGTGGCGTGAAAGTGGAGGAAGAATGGCTAGGGTTTCACTCTTCAACTCTTGATATAACATAATATTATTTATAGTTTCCCATTTTACCCTTGCACTTTCTATAAAATTCCATCTATGTCCTTTAGTCAATTACCATAATGCCTTCATTTTTATTGCATTTTCCATGAAATTCTATCTCTTGTCACTCCCCACTTTTTCAACTAATTATGAGTGAAAAGACCATTTTACCCCTAATGACAGTTTAAGGGATTTTCTTCACACTTGTTCAAGATAACTTTAATAAAATTTAACTAAGGATATTAGGGCATAAATAAAACTACATACCTCGATGTGAGCATTACAATAAGAATCTTCCTATCTAACTCCTGTTTTATCTACTACCAACTCGCTTACCTTTCCTTCCATACACTTTCATCTTTGTAGTTTCATCAGAAAGCAAGATTGGTCATGTGAGCTAATTTCTTCAAATGACTGCAAATTTAATAGAAAAGGTGTTGATTAGTTGTTTTTAGAAAACAATACTTGCAAATGAAGGAAAGTGTGTTATACATACAAGTGCAATGCATTAACTAGTCCATCCAATCTAGGTGAAGTTTCACTAGAGACTGGAATTGTTCCATTGGGCTGATAAATTAGTCAAATCCAGTAAACCAAGTTTGGCAGATCACTAATGGAAGCTAATATAGGTCCACTAAAGTTATTCGAATTCATATTTCTGTAGAGAATGTCATGAAAGAGTTTCACAAGGTACTTTAGGTAAGAAGACACTAGAACAAGCTTATGAATTGCTAGAGAAAATGGCTTCAAACTCTTATCAATGGCTGATAGAAAGGTTGCATGTGAGAAGAACGTCAAGTGTTCATAACATAGATGCTATCATGATTTTGACAAATGCAGGCATTAAATAAGAAGATTGATGGACTTCAAATGCAAAAACCTGGCGAAGATCACCCTAACCATGAGTGTCAATCAAGTAACATGTTTGATGTTAATTCTATGCCTGATCAAGCTAACTGTGTTTCAAATTTTCACAGGCCTAATAATAATCCATACAGTGAAACATGTAATCTGGGGTGGAGGAATCACCCAAATTTCTCTTGGAGTAACAACAATCAAATGAAACCTCCACCACCAGGTTTTCAATCTCCAGAGAAGAAATCAAATTTAGAGGAGATAATGGCGAAGTTCTTGAGTACTACAAAGACAAGAATTCAAAATCAAGAGGCTTCCATAAAGAATTTAAAAGCTCAAATTGGCCAAGTGGCCAATATGATTTCGGGTAGACAACAAAGGCATCTACCGAGTGACACAAAAAAGAACCCAAAGGAGCAATGTAAGGCCATAACCTTGAGGGATGGAAAGGTGATTGGTGAAGAAGAATCACAAAAGAAGGCAGAAAGTGAAGCGGAGTTACCGGTCTCTATTGAAGAAAAGAAAGTGAATTCAGAAAAGAGACAGAGAGCAAAAGGAAATTACAAGAGGTAAAGGAAAAGGTATGTCAAATTATGATTTTGTTGTTGTTGAAAAAGATGTATCTAAATTTCCTTATCCCGATAGAATTAGAAAGGATAAACTGGATCAACAATTTTCAAAGTTTTTAGAGGTCTATAAAAAATTGCAAATAAATATTCCATTTGCTGAAGCTTTAGCACAGATACCTAGTTATGCAAAGTTCTTAAAAGACATCCTTTCTAACAAGTGGAAGATCAAGGAGCATGGGACAATTATGCTCACTGAAGAATGCAGTGCCATACTGCAAAATAAATTACCTCCTAAACTAAGAGATCGAGGGAGTTTTACTATACCTTGTGCATTAGGAGATCCATTCTTTGATAAAGCACTGTGTGATTTAGGTGCTAGTATTAATTTTATGCCTTTATCAATTTTCAGGAAGCTAAGACTTGGAGAAGTGAAAGAGACAAACATGTCGCTCTAGCTTGCTGATAGATCAATCAAACGACCTGAAGGCATTTTTGAAGACATTTTGTTAAAGGTCGACAAATTTATCTTTTCGGTGGACTTCGTAGTTCTTGATATGGAGGAGGACCAGGAGGTGACTTTAATTTTGGGACGTCCATTTATGGCGACAGCTCATGCTCTAATAGATGTGCAACAAATTTAAATTAACTCTAAGACTAAATGACAAAGAAATAGTGTTTGATGTCCATAAAGGGATGAAAAATTCTACTGCATTTTATATTGAATCTTGTTTTCACTCTAACAGTTTTGGTGAGATTGTAAGTGATCACAGAGAAGCAGTTTTGTAGAAGGACTCTTTAGAGAGATGTCTAATGGCATTAAGCAAAACAAAAGATGAAGGCCTGTGCTTAAGAGAAGAAGCTGAAGCGCTAGAGAATGAATCTCTGACTGATAATAATACGGAGCTAAAGGAGGATTTGCCTAAAACTCCTAATGAGAGCTCCTAAACTTGAGCTTAAACCTCTTCCTTCACATTTAGAATATGCTTTTCTAGATAAAGATGCTTACCCTGTGATTATTTCTGCATCTTTGATAGATTTGGAGGAGAAGTCACTGCTAGACATTTTGAGGAAGAAGGCTATGGGATGGACAATTGTTGATATCAAGGGAATAAGCCCTTCCATCTACATGCATAAGATCCTCATGGAAGAGAATTTCAAGCCAACAATACAACCACAAGGGAGATTAAATCTTGCCATGCAAGAAGTGGTATGAAAGGAAATGGTAAAATTACTCGATGCATGTATTATTTATCCTATCTCTAATAATAATTGGGTTAGTCCTGTGCAAGTAATGCCTAAGAAAGGGGGAATGACTATAGTGAAGAATAAAAATAATGAGCTTATCCCCACTAGGATGGTAACTGGATGGCGTGTGTGTATAGACTATAGAAGATTAAATTCTGCCACTAGAAAATACCATTTCCCATTGCCATTTATTGATCAGATGTTGGAGAGATTAGCGGGTAATAAATTTTACTGTTTTCTTGATGGCTATTCTGGTTATTATCAAATTCCTATTGCTCTAAAGGACCAAGAGAAAACAACATTTACTTGTCCTTATGGCATGTTTGCTTATCGACGTATGCCATTTGGTTTATGTAATGCGCCAGCTACTTTTCAACATTGCATGATGACAATTTTCTCTGACATGATTGAAAAATTTCTGTCATGGATGATTTTACGTTGTATCAACTAACCTTTGAATCTTGTTTGCAAATTCTTGCATTAGTTTTACAGAGTTGTGAGGAATCAAATCTTGTGCTAAATTGGGAAAAGTGCCCTTTTATGGTATGAGAAGGTATCGTGCTTGGACACAACATCTCTGAGCGAGGGATTGAGGTTGATGAAGCAAAAGTGGAAATGATTGAAAAATTACCTCCCCCAATGACGGTTCGAGCAGTCAGAGGTTTCCCTGGCCATGCGGGATTTTATAGAAGATTTATTAAATATTTCTAAAAAATTGCAAAACATATATCTAATCTTCTTGCCAAGGATATAAAATTTAACTTTGATTATGAATGTTTGTAAGCCTTTAATTTGCTAAAGGAGAAGCTAGTGACAACACCAATAGTGGTCACATCAGATTGGAACAACCCCTTTGAAATTATATGTGACGCGAGTGACTATGCCATCAGTGCTACTCTCGGTCAAAGGAAATAAAAAATGTTTCAGGTCATATCCTATGCTAGTCATACCTTAAATGGTCCGCAATTGAACTACAGAACAACCGAGAAAGAATTACTAGCAGTGGTCTTTGCATTCGAGAAGTTTAGATCCTACCTCATAGGCACGAAATCCATAGTCTACACAGATCACACAACTCTAAGACATCTCTTTGCTAAGAAGGATGCCAAACCACGCCTTATCAGATGGGTCCTTCTAGTTCAAGAGTTTGATTTGGAGATTAAAGATTGAAAGGGGACAAAAAATAAAGTTCCTGATCATTTGTCCCAACTAGATAATTCAATCCTTGAAGAGGGAGATATTAGTGTAGAATTTCCTGATGAGCGAATTCTATCTCTTAACTCTTCCTTTTCCAAATCTCCATGGTTTGCTGATTTGGCTAATTTTCTTGCAAGAGGCTAGATTCCAAAGCATTTTACATTCCAGCAAAGGAAGAAATTTTTGGCTGATGTCAAATATTATTTGTGGGAAGACCCTTACTTGTACAAACTATGTGCAAATGAAGTTGTTCGAAAATGTGTGTCGGAAGTAGAGATTGAAGCTATTTTGAGTCATTGCCATGATAGAGAAACCAGAGGGCATTTTGGGGCGAATCGCACAGCGGCAAAGGTGTTACAATCAGGTTTTTATTGGCCCACTGCGTTTCGGGATGCTCAAAGGTACGTATCCTCTTCTGATCGCTGCCAAAGAATAGGAAATATTTCTAAGAAAGATGAGATGCCTTTAAATAATATATTGGTATCTGAAATTTTTTATATGTGGGGTATTGATTTCATAAGACCGTTTCCATCATTTTATGGAAACACTTTTATACTTGTGGCAGTAGATTACGTTTCTAAATGGGTGGAGGCAATTGCCACCAAAACTAATGATTCTAGAACAGTACTCAAATTCCTTAGGCGGAATATTTTCACTAGATATGGAACTCCTAGGGCAATCATTAGTGATGGTGGGAAGCATTTTTGTAATCACCAATTTAATGTACTCTTAAAGAAATATGGAGTCACACACAAGGTAGCCACTCCCTACCATGCCCAAACTAGTGGTTAAGTAAAAGTCTCTAATAGAGAGCTAAAACAAATTTTAGAAAAGACCGTTAGTGCCTCTAGAAAAGATTGGGCGACAAAGTTAGGTGATGCTTTATAGGCATATAGGACAGCCTTTAAAACACCTATAGGTATGTCACTTTATAGGTTAGTATTTGGAAAAGCATGTCACCTGCCGGTAGAATTAGAGCACAAAGCTTATTGGGCTACTAATTTTTTGAATTTTGATATGCAAAGTGCAGGTACTAAACGTCTTTTACAGGTGAGTGAGCTAGATGAATTTCGTCATTAGGCATACGAGAGTGCTAGATGGCATGATAGGCACATTGTGAAAAAGGAGTTCGAGTCGGGACAGCAAGTTCTTCTTTACAATAGTCGTCTTCTTCTTTTCCCAGGAAAGCTAAAATCAAGATGGACGGGTCCATATGAGGTAATTCAGGTAACACCTTTTGGAGCAATTGAGATCCACCATGGAAAGATAGGTGAAACGTTTAAAGTTAATGGACACCACTTGAAACACTATGTTGGAGGACATTTTGATCCAAACACCGCATCCGTCTAGTTTCTTGAATGAAGAAAGTTGACGAAGTCAAGCTAACAACTCTAAATTAGAACTATAAATTTTTTTTTTCTTTTCTCTCTTCTACAATTATTTTATTTTTGTTTGATTTTGTTTTTATTTTTGTTTTGTTATCGTTAGAACAAGGAACAAGTTTGGGGGAAGCTTAAGTGATAGAAGAAGAAGACAATTTTGAGTAGAATAAAACACAGGCTACCCTGTGTTATTTTACACAGCCGTGGTCATATTAAAAGATAAAAAGCTTGCAGATTCTAGCCTTCACCATGCGGTACCCTATGTCATTTTACACAGTCGTGGCCATGTGCCAAAAAAAAAAAAAAAAAAAGTCTCTTCTTTTTCAAGGAAGTTTCTATCTTTTATTTTCCATATTTTCTATTTTGGTTTTTGTTTTTCATGCATTGAGGACATTGCATTCTTTAAGTTTGGGGGAGTGAGCAATTTGATTTGTGTTGCATTGTTGTTTGGTTTGTGTTGCATTATTGATAGTCTATTTCTTTTGTTTGGTGGGTTTGTTTTTAGGAAGTGTTTATTTTATTTGTGTGTTTTTGGTTTGTATTTTGTATTGGTTGCATGGTGGTTATTATGCTTGTGCTTTTGACACAATCCCAAACGAAACTTTGTGATATCTCCAAAGAAAAAAAAAATGCTTTTTGTGATGAACTTTGTAATCATTTGGAATAGTGGTAGTATCAAGTCATTGAAAGGATTCAAACATGCTCATATCTTTAGGAATGCTGAAGAGTTTACAATTCTAGATGGTTGTACAAATCTGGTTTATTATTTGAATTTGTTGTGTACTAGCTGAGCCTCGTCTTCACTCCCTACACAAAAAAAAAAAAAAATAAAAAAAATAAAAAAAATTGTATTACAGTCTTGAAATAAATTAACTATGCTTATTTGTTGGTTTTTGAATAAACTACTCCGCTGTTTCAAGCTACTTAGTAACCAGGAGTATTCATGAGCCCCATGATTACTTTTGCGTCAAACCGTGGCTTGAAGTATGAGTATGCAAAGCACTTTATGTGTTTGTGACATTGTTGAGTAACCGAGGGCACTCATCACAAATGTGTGCATTCGTGTAAAAAGGTGATGTGACAATCTGAGGAAGCAATTGAAGAAAAAAAAAATAAGTAGGGGGTTGAGTATAAAGTCTTGGTGAGGCATGATCGGGTTGAGGAAAGATTAGAGTTGCACAACTAGTTGGGTTATATGTTTGGTAGCATGAATATTATTTAAAGCATGTTTGCTTTCTTTTCCTTGATTTTGGGAATGCTGCGAATCCTTGATAATTGTTGAGTTTATTTTTCTGATATTTTCTTTACTTGAGGACGAGCAAAGGATTAAGTTTGGGGGAGTTGATAAGTTGCATAATTTGAGTGTTTTTAGGGTTGTTTTGATGTTAGTTTAATTAACTTCTCATTTGTTCCTTTGTTTTGATGTTTGTTTTTGTTAAGTTTGAGATATGAATGGTTACCTATTGATTTGGATAACTTTTGTGTTTTTTTAGGCTTTGATTGAGTAAAATTGGAGTATGGGAATGAAATTGGGACTTAAAGCTTGAAGAAGTTGAGATTACCTAACATTCTTGAAGGCCACAGCCATGCCTTGGTAGTTCACCATGGCCATGGTGATGGAACAAAGAGAAAACAAAGAGACCAGGAAGCACCACGGCTTGGGCTGTGGTGACTTAAATTTGGCCACGGCAAGGGTTGTGGCGGAAACTATTAGGGCATTTTTATCAGTTTTTCTTTCCTTTTTCACTTAGGACTCCTTTGGGTATTTAAGTATAATCGAGATTAGTTGTCAAGGGACGAATTTTGCATATTTTTTAGAGGAGAAGACTCGTTCTTGGGGCTTGAAGATTGAAGATCAGATTTAAGAGTTTGATTTTTATTTATTTTCAAGTCTGATTATGTTTTCTTTCTTCTCTATTTCTTTCTTTGTTCTTAGGATGGCGTAAATCTCTTTTGTTAGGGGAGGATGAAACCCTAATTATGTTTTGAACAATTTTTATCCTTAATACCAGATTTATGTTTATGAATTTGCGCAAGAGTTTAGGTTTAATGCTTTAAGAATGTTGGATTGATTCAATTACCTTGATGATGTTTCGAATAGAGAAGTTATGGTTTATTTCTTAATTTATATTCATAATTGTTCTATGGGAATAACATTGCACAACATATTAAAACTAGAAGTAATTGAATAGAGATTCTAGGATTAATTTGTGGTCTATTTAATTCATAACCAAATAGGGTGAATTAGTCGTAAGGGATTGATGAATTTATGCTTCTTAATTTCAAAGTAACCGAATAGGGATCTGTATTAAGTTGAATATTATGCTAAATAAGGATAATTGGCCGCAGAAGAATCCTACCAATTCATAGCACAAACGGATATTAAGAGTAGTTGCCAAGCATAATTAGGGGGAAATATGTACCCTAACTTCATTAATATTGCAAAGTTCATCACATTATTTATTTGTTTAATTTAGTTATTTTTAATATGTTACTTTTACACTCTAAGATTTCGTTTTCCCAAATAACATGTAGGTAGTTTTAGGTAATTTAAAATAGTCACTTTGATCTCTGTGGGACGATACTCAAACTAATCACTTTATTACTTGAACACGACTAGTGCACTTGCTAAGGTTGATTTAGTCACATCAACTATGTTTCCTCCATTACTCATGTTCTGATTTTCCTTTTCTCATATTCTTTGATAATATTCTTCATTCTTTTTTGATATTCTGCATTCTTTTTTGATACTCTGATTTGCTACTTACCAACGTGCAAAGACAATGAATAAAATTGTACATCATCAAGCACATAAGAAATACTGAATCATGTAAGTAGCATAATACATATGTAGAATAATAAACTTTCCTGAGAAAAAAACTTTCTTTTCTTTTCTGTTTCTCTTTCTCTTATGATGTATCTCTTTCTTTTCTTCTCTGTTTCTCTTTCTTTTCTTTCTTCTTTCTGGTTTGCCGATCGAACTAGGTTGATGCATGGATTTGAAACCCTGGCCATGTGAGTGGGTACAATCCTCATGATCTACGTGCACTGCTGACAGACTGTACAAATACTATATCTCTCTGCTGTGGCCGCTCGCTCGTGGTGGCGTGCATGTAGGTATGCTCTGCTGGGTATAGTCCTTATCCAGATACACTACTAACAGTCTATACAAATATTGTATCTCTCTGTTGTGGCTGCTCGCTCGTGGTGGCATGTATGTGGGCATCTCTGTCACTCACGGGTTCCCCATTGCAAAAACCTTATATCATAGCATGATGTAGAAAGAGAATAGAAAGAGATACTATGCACATTTCAACATGAATTTCCATGCTATGGAAATTCTACACTTGCATTCTTTAGTAAATGAGAAACTATACATACTTACATGTTAGCTTAAAAGACAATTACTAGTCATTTTCTTTTCTTTCTTTCTCATTCTTTGCTAACATATTCTTTCATATTCTCATTTACTAAATCAAGGCTATACATATATATCATGTATACAAAATATGCATGATCAAGCCCATTCTTTATGCTTTTCAAATTCACATATATAATTTGCAAATATATTATGACATAATGGTATGTCATGACATATTCTACCATTCTCTACTATCACAATTGTCATATCAAAATAACACTTCAACTTGCAATTCCTTTCTAACACTTTCATGTGCTATTCAAAAAGTAGGAAAGGTTCAAGTAACTAGAACCAAACACTAAGGGTCATTTCTCTCATGGAACTAACATGACCAAGTGATATTCTAAATTTTGGCATAACAATCTGCACCCATGAATATTAACATTTACACTTGGTTAAGCCCAAACATAATCCTCCTCAATTCTTGCCTTTCTCTAACCCTTTCTTCATTAGGGTTTAGCCAACTCATGCATGCATTTTCTCTTTGGATTTTCATCAAACACTTTATATGCACATGCAACTAACATGTTGGCTACACTTCCACAACTCTCTAATTCAACCAAATTGTGAGCCAAAAACTCACTGACTTTAGTATCAAACCTGGCTGAATTCATCACTTCTCCACACTCCAAAAATTTCAACACAAAATCTTCCACAACTTCACCAAATCATCACATAACCTTACACTACATCTCATGGCTAGAATTTATGCATCATTAAACATCAAAAACAGCCAATAATTCTCTCATACCATCACATACAAACATGCAAAAATTCATTCAACACAAGTCTTGCTCAAATCAAGGTTTAAATTAAGTTTACTTACCTTGAATATGTGAGATCACTTCCCTTTTGCTCAAAATCTCTTCCTCTTGGACCTAGATCATATAAAAACCATAAGAATTCAAAACTTTAAAGTTTAATCATACTTCTTTTGCTAGAATCTTACCTTAGGATACTTTAGGATTGAAAATCTCCAAAAATCCAAACCAAATTCTATGATTTTCCTTTGAAATTTAATGAAGAAAATTGAGAGAAAATGGGGTAAAGGTGGCGTGAACAAGGGCTGAAGGTGTGTTAGGGTTTATTCAAATAAAGTCTTATATCAAATAATATAAACATGTATTCCCATTTTGCCCTTGCACTTTTTGTGAAATTTCATCTATGTCCTTTAGTCAATTACTGAAATACCCTCATTTTTATTATCTTCTTCACATTATTTTGCTTCCTTTCACTTCCCACTTTTTCATCTAATTAGGAGTGAAAAGACCATTTTACCCCAAATGAACTTTTAAAGAATTTTCTTGACATTTGCCTAAGGTAACTTCAAAGAAATCCAACTAAGGTTATTAGGGCATAAGTAAAATTACGTACCTTGATTTGGGTGTTACACCTTTCTTGTAAAGCTTATCCATACCACACTAAACGTCACCACACTAAACGTCACCACACAAGGCCGCACACCTTGATCCATCATCGCAAAGATTAATTTTTTACCCTTCTCGCAATCACCTGGACAATATAAACCATGTATAGAGTATTATAAGCGATTGCATTTGGACTAATACCCAAACTCTTGATTTCCAAAGACAATAATTTCGTCTTCTCAAAAATCCACCCTTACAAAGACCATCAATAATACTATTATAAATAACAATATTTGTCCTACAAATAACACCCGATTCGTCATTTCCCTAACCATTTCTTCATGAAACTTAATGGCAACATTGTTTTACACAAGATTACCCAAAAAAAAAAAAAAAAATACACTGTTTTACACAATCCATCAATTCAATTAAAGTCCCATAAGTAATCACATCAGGCCTACGTCCAAAAGCAACCATTTTCTTAAACAAATCTGTTAGACTCCATAATCTTACCTTTGAGAATTTAGGCTTAAAACCTTTCTTCAAAATCTCCCCCAAAACGGCAAAACCATGAGATACACTTTTAATATTACAAAGCAATTCATAAAAAATGTTCAATTGGGTTGTCTCCAGATTTTATGTCTTTGAGCATTTTGATGAATTGCTTGTGTAAAATCAAACAAATTTCTTCTTAGTGAAGGATGAAATTGGAGAAATGAGTTGCAAATTAATCCTGTAATAAAAAAAGTAAATATAGCTTCGTTTAGAGTGAAGTTACCTGATGGGGAATCTGGCAAGTGAAGTTGGTTCTAGGGGTTTTTGAAAGAAGTGAATAAAGATGAAACAGTACATTTCAAAGATGGGTTTTGAGTGCACAAAGGACGACGAATGAGGCTCAAAGCCATGATTTGGAGGGCTTTTTTTTGGGGGGCCTTGTCAAGGTTTACGTATTAAAGAGAAAAATGTTTTGACAAATTCCAAAAGTTTTAGAAAAATTTCACGACCCTAACATTTCAAAAATTGTTCACTTTGTGTCACGACCTTAGAGAATCATGCTGCCCACACAAAACATCTAAAAAATATCGAAAGAAAGAAATGGAGAGAAAACTCTCTTCTATTACTATTATTCTCAAAATAATACAACACTAAAGAGTTTACAAACATATATGAGGATCCAGATTCATATAAATGTAATAAATTGGATGATCAAGATTTGTCATATTAGAATAAGAATCATAATCTTATTCTATCTATTACCTATTTGAGGGAGGAGTGTTCCATAATATTTTAAAAACTTGAATATTCTCTCAATACCCTTTGGATTCAAACCTTCCATCATGGATGGAGCCCAATGGATCTCTTAATTTGGGCTGGCCATGACACTTGTCACCCCTTCAATTAATGGTGTGGAGGTTAACGTAGGAAACTTATATTAATTTAAATATTTTTTACGAGAAAATTTTACAGGCAATGTGGTCTTTTCACCAAGATTTTGTGTCACCAATAGATTCCTTTAACTCCCTCAGTTTTGAGGACTGATTTGCCAATAAAAATAATTATGTCCTGAATTAATAGTTAGGCTATAAGTGAAGGGTAGTTTTTTTTTCCTCTAAATATGGTTGTGAAATGGCCAAGCATCTTTAGATAGAATAATATCATTCTCTTACAAACGCAACGTGACAGTTCGTAATTGGTAAGCTCTAAATAGATCACGCCTATCCAATTGCGAACTACCATATCGCGTTTGTGAGAGAAAGTGAGAAATGTTTGTTAACATATCTTTATTGCTTTAGATAAGTACAAACTACTTTTCAACTTCCAACAAAAGTATAAACAAAAAATTAAAAATTAAAAAAAAAAACCATTAAACCATCTCATCAACTTCAGGGAAACACCAATCTAGATGAACTCAGTTTTGGAAGCTTTGACAACACATCCATCAAATTGTCTATAATCATGGGCTTTGGATCAAGCGTCGGTAAGAAACATTCAATCTTTATATCTTTT
Source organism: Pistacia integerrima (assembly GCA_026225825.1). Lineage (NCBI taxonomy): Eukaryota > Viridiplantae > Streptophyta > Magnoliopsida > Sapindales > Anacardiaceae > Pistacia > Pistacia integerrima. The sequence goes on from CM047749.1 coordinate 49,315,676, forward strand.
TAAGTAATATCTCCAGCACTTGAAGTCACAAGAATTGTAATAATTCAAATCCCTATTCAACAAGATTGCATAAAGTGATTGCAATGCAAACAAATATCTATAAGTCATTAAGACGGTAAATAATTAAATTCAAAACTTGAAAAATACATTGTATACCCAAGTTAGCAGCAATCTGAAAACGAAAAAATAGGATTAATTTTTATCTATATATCTCTTATCCCTTGTAACAATGATGATTCTCTAAAAACAGAAAAAGAAAATAAAGTAGGAATGTGACAAGATTAAAAAAAAAAAAAAAAAAAACTCATTCAACTCATTTCCATTATATACTTTTTACAGTTTTACTCGGGGAAAAAATTAAAAGACTATAAAAAAATAAATTAAGAGCTTCCACATATCTTTAGTTAAACTGTTATAATTAGATCCAAGCTTTTTTTTGTGAGAGAACTTATAGCGACAAAGCATGGAAAGATAATTCTAAAATGTATTTCTCTTCTTACCCTGTTTTTCCTCTCACTTCATCATAAGTTACATAAGCAAATCAATAACAATTCTGGTACTTTAATAAAAAATTCAATAATGACAACATGTCCACCATGATCATCATTGAGAAATAAGGAAATAAAGAAAAAAAAAAAGATAAATAAGAAAAATCATCAATGATAAGATGAATGTACCTCAATGAGGTTGATGTGATCCTACCCCCATGCGTCTACACTCAAAACACTTTGGGATAGCAGATCCAAAGAAGAGCATCCTACAAAGCTCCAAAATCTGATGATAATAGAGTTGGACATAAAGACACATAACCAACTTTATAGAGTGGTGAAGGTGAACCCTTTTGGAATTCTTCCAAATCAAACGAAACCTTGATATATTGCACCAAACAACAATAATGAAAAAACAAAAGAAATCAATAATAATATAAAATGCAAAAATACAGGTAAAATGTAAATAATCAATTAACTTGTGTTAAAAGACTCACCTTATCCGACATGCAACATAAAGTCAGTGCTTTAATCTTTGAAGACGTTGCTAGAAATTTCTTCAACTTAATATACCAATTAGTGTAAAAATTATGTTCAATCACAAAACAAACTATCTATGGACATGGAGCATTCATTGAGGATATAGGAATTATTTTATTTTGGTAATCAAAGGAAAGGAAATTTGGAGTATCAACATCAATTGCCGCAAATTGTAAGAGTTATCAATACTGAAATTTTAAAGTTGATTGCTTGAATTTTATTCCTTTCAATAAAATGACAGCTAATCATGCTAAGATTTTGAAGCAAGGGAACTTTGAGAGAAGGTAATGAAACTCTTCATCACGAAAAGCACAACATGCAAGACGTAAATCTTTCAATTGTGAACACCCACTCATGTAAATCTCACATGACTTTTGGTACTATATAAGATCAAATTGTTGAAGACCTAGAATATCAACTTTAACTCTTTCAAGTTCACTGGGGGCTATGTGAATCTGCAAAATCTTGAGCTCATCAGGTTTACAAATGCAAACACATTTCAAACCCCAACAATGGAGAAAATATAATTCTTGAAGCAAAACACATTCACAAGTAAGCTTCTCCACCATTGGTTCACTTATGTGGACTCTAACTAGTTCTAATTTTTTGAGAAAACAGAACCTTATTGTATTAGGTGGCTTCTCAAACTTAAAGCCATTTAGCCTAAGCAGTTAACAATTTAGCAGCATAGATTAGGTGAGGCAAAATGTACAGCTTCTTATCATCTGTTTTAATAGTAATATCTAACTCTTTCACATTCTTCTCTACTGCCAATCTTATCCATTTGTCAATAGAACAAGGCAACCCTTTAACATCAACAAGACTTATAAATAACCTAAATGTCTTCATAGAAACCTTATGCTCACAAAATCGAAGCAGGGAAACATCCATATTTGTTTCTATCCATACATTTCAATTACAAAAGGCTCCATAACTCATCATATATTTCAAGCAATTTCATAAACTTTTAACAAAACTTCAGCATAACAAAGATGTACAAAGAGAAGATTAACATGAAATTGGTGGTGTGGCAGCTGCCATATTACTTTGTACAAAAACTCTTACAAAGAATCTTTGTACAACTAACATTTCTCTAAAAAATTAGGGTTTAGAGAAGATGGCAGTAGGTACACTTCCTTTTGATTTGTTTTATACCCTCCATGTCCCACATCTAGCCCATTAGCACACAAAGTCTTCTCATTATTGAACGAGCAATTTGCCCATAAGGTCTTCTCATAATTGAACTGCAAAGAAGAATGATATCTAACAAAAGGGAGAACGACTTACACCTACCCAAAGTTTGCTGTCAAGACAAGTTGGTACCCAAAAAGTTTTGAAACAACAAATACCCACCTTTCGTTAGAGTCTGTTAGTAAAAACTGACATGGCATTATTGATGTTCTTTAATCTCTAAGGGATAATTTTGACTTTTATATTTTATAAAATCCCAATTATTTTCTATTTCTTTATTATCTTTTACTTCATTTTCTCTTTCCTTCCATCTGATCACTTCATCTTCTCCGTGTCTCCTCTTGCTCTTACTTTTCTTTCCTTTCTTCTCCCTTTCTCTTTTCTTACTCCCTCCTTCTCCTCTTGTCTTCTTTTTCTTCATCTACCCCTCTTCTCATCTTCATCTTCTTCATCTTCGCATCCAGCCAAATAGCACCCGATCGGTGTGATTCCTATTGGAATCATATCAGATCAAGGATGATTTTGCCTGGGTTGGGTGCCATTCCGGTCAAAATTGCCTCCAACGGTGTGCGATTTGGCTAGAATCGCACCATCTACACCTCCACCAAACCCGCCATCATTTCCTCCTCCACCCTTGCCTCGAGTTCCTCCTCCCCACCATTTCCTCTCTCCCTCTCCTTTCTATTGTTTAAATGTGAAGTAATTCCTTAAATAAACCAAATTATGTGCTTGTCTGTTGTGGAAGCTCTTCACGAGAATGCTTATGTTTTGCTTTTGCTTTGTTTGGTTAGGCAGAATGGTGAAGGTAGGGCTAATTCTTTTGCTTGCAATTTGTGTTGCGTTTTTGGAGGAGAACCACTGCGTATTATGATGATTGCATGTGGCATAAAGGGGGATAGTTGGATTGCGGAGTTTCTTTTTTTATTCGGCTTTGATTGTAAAGGATCTTTCTTTTTTGTTTCTTTTTGCTTCTTGTTTTGTTGCTTCCTTGGCCTGCCCCAAGGTGTTTTGCTTGGAGGGTTTAGGGGAGTCCTCTTTTGGGGTCTGTTTGGGAGTTTCATAGTAGTGGTTATGAGGGTAAACCACCATAGCGGTTTTGAGAGGTTTTTAGTAGTGATTTTTAAAACACCTAACCAATGCTTGAAAATTTATTTTCTAATGGTTCTGACAGTTTTTTAAAATGATAAATTTACATACATGCCCATAAAAATACCCCAACTTCAACCCGTACTTAAAAGTTTTGTTTTTTCAATTACAAGGTAAAGGTTCTTTATTTGTTTTCTACTTATTAGAATTTTATAACTTCAAATGTGATAAAGTCTCTTTATCCTTCTTCGCCATTCTTTGCAATATCTAGAATGATTGAAAAATTATAGCTCCACTTCTTCAAGAAAGCATCTAGATATGAGATTTTAATATTATTTTTTTTTTTTTATGATTGCTTAAAATTATTTTATATTTAATATGGTTGGAGATGTACATAATATGTTTAAAATTTTTTTTTTGATACAATTGGGATATTTCTATAGTGGATAGGGTATTTGTAGAATAACATTTTAAAACCAACCAAATCACCCCGATTTGGGGTGTTTTATAAACCCCTCAAAAATACATTACACTGGTTCTTGTGAGCTTTTGAGCCAGTTAAAACCAATGCATAAAAAATCTGGCAAGTAATGGTTTTAGAACACCTCAAAACTAGTCTAATTAAAAACCCCTGAAAACCAGTGAAAAAAAAAAAAAAACCTAGGTTTTTTTTTTTTTTTGATTCTTTTCTATAAAACTACTGGATTAAAAAAAAAAAAAATTCTGAATTTGTATTTTAATTTTAAGTTGAGCAATTGAGAATTTGAGTTGAGAGGAAGGATTTGAGAATTTTTAAGTTGGGAGTTGATTATGGTGTTTATAAATTATTTTGCCTAGGCCACGGTGGTTTTGGCCACAGTGGACGTTTTGATGGAGGTGTGGACGGTGGATGATTTGGTGGAGGTGTGGATGTAGTTTTAGATTTTCTGGTTGTATAGAAAATTAAGGTTTTTATTAATAGATTTTGATAGAAGGTGAGTATTTGTCGTTTCAAAACTATTTGGTACCAATTTGTCTTTATTGTAAACTTTGGGTAGGTGATGATGACGATGAACTTTTGACTCATTGATCTTGAAAGTTAAAATTCATATTGCGTTGAATTGAGGTTCCACCTCCCTAAGTTTTTTTCTTAGTTCATTACTTAGTCTTTCCCTTGCATAACAAGATTCTTAATCACATTCTAATAGTCATAACAAAATTTAACTGATTTGTTCCGTCGAATCTAATCGAGCTTTTCAATAATCTAGGTTGAACACTCTGCTTAAAGACATCAAACCTTCAAGGATTTATGTGGAGGAAGCAGTTCAACAACAAAGAGGGCTTGGGCAATGGCTGAAAAAATAAAGACCCAATACCGATTATCTATTTTATGGAAAAGTACGATTGACTTAGTCAAAACTACTTTCAATGAAAAAGAATCTTAATCTAATACTAAGACATTCCTCTTAAGAATATTCAAATTATCTAGGTTAATTGAAACTAATAGAAAACACTAATGGTTGAGATTAGAGATCATTAGAGTCAGCTAGCTGCAGGATGTTTTCAATCTCTTTGACTACCTCACCCATTGTAGGCCTGTTGGCTCCCTAAACAAAATTCTCCAAACCACTTAATGTTGTGTCCTCACTGATGGCATAATCAAGCATATCATGAAGGTTATATAAAAAAAATTTCCTATCCATTGCCAACTTCAACACACTCACAATGTAACTCCCTCTTTCGATCGGACTTTGCCCAGTTATTAACTCTGACAATACCACTCCAAAGCTATAAACATCACTTTTTTCGTTAACTATAGCGTCCTGAAATATTCGGGATCCAAGTACCCATGCACCATTAAAAAAGAAATTATTTTCTCAAGCAAACTTCTACAATGCTATAGTATAATGTTCACTTAACTCAAATCCATTAACCAACAAGCTTATTACCTGTTATAATTCATTACTTAATTAATATAGATATAGGAAATTAAACTTCATTTTTGCTACTTGCTAGTGTAAGTTTTGGAGGATGCTGATATACTTACTGGGGTTCCTTTGACATCAGTAAGAATTTGATTTTTTCATAGCCCACAGTGTCTTCGATAGACCAAAATCAGCAAATTTTGCAATTAAGTGATCATCAAGTAGAATGTTATTTGATTTGATGTCCCTGTGTATAATTGCTGGATTTGCAAGCTCATGCAGATATGCCAAACCTCTTACTGAGTCAAGGGCTATTCTCAGTCTCCATATCCAACTTAACCGGATTCCTGATTTTCTTGCATTGTCAAATTAGATGAAGACAACACATTATAAATTTTTATGTTTATGCTCTTGGCTTATGTTGTTAACCCTGTTTGACTTAGAATTAAGTTTGGCTAGTGACGATCATAAATGGAGTATATGATAAAATATGCGACAGAAGTGCGAATGAGGTACCTAAGAGACTATCCTTTAGAGTACAATTCTGAATGAATTCATAAACCAGCATCTATTCTCCTTGCTCATAGCAGAAATCCACAAGACTAACAACATTTTTATGATTAACCCTTGGTAGTAGTTCAATCTCACTTTTAAACTCATTTCGACCCAACGACGATCCCTGCTTAGCTCTTTTAATTACAACTATTAACCCCGTTTCAAGCGTTCTGACATGTGAACATTTTTGAAATCCATTTCCTAGAAAACATGTCATAATAAATTAAAAAATTATCAAGGCACAAGATAAAAGTTCAAAGCAACTTTTGCTTGCAAGACAAGCAACACATGCTAAAGGAAAGTGACTAACGTTGTCACATTAGAAACTTTATCCCATATGTTTGTTGAAGCAAGAATCCTATTAAAATTCATACTTAATTTTTAAAGGGAATAATGGCAAAGAAACAAGCGAACGAACCTGTCGAAAACCTCCAGATCCTAGAATGTTGGTGTTTGAAAAAATTTTGGTACATTTCTTTAGCTCTTCAAAGGAGAAACATCTCACACCATTGATCTGAGGACGGCTAGTAGGGTCATTTAGATCCCAAGATGCTGCACATGACACATGAAGTTTAAGTAATGTAATGGTAATTGCATAGACTGCATTGGAGAAATAATGGTTTTCATTTACCAAATGGATCGTTTAGTCAAGTTGCTCTTATAGCTTTCTTCCTTTGACGGATAGCATATGTAACGCCCCACTTGAGGTATGTAGTTAAATTATTGTTGCATTTATTGAATGTTTATTGATTTGTTCTCATTTGAGCTTGCATGTTGTTATTTTTGGTTGGTTGGCCTTTAGTTGAATTTTGTTAAAGTTATTTTGAGAAAAATGTGAAGAAAATCCCTTAAACTTTCATTAGGGGTAAAATGGTCTCTTCACTCAAAATTAGTTGAAATTGTGGGGAAAGTGTGGTTATGAATTAAAGTATTAAGGGTTTGAAACCCTTATTTTCGTTCATTCCACCCCCCATACTCCTCTTTCTTTTTTCTCTCAAATTTTCATTCACTTCTCCAAGGAATTTGAGGGCTTTTGAGTAGATTTTCATAGGGTTTTGATTCAAGGCATCAAAAGGTAAGGATTCAAGCTCTTTATCTATGATTTATTTGTGTAAAGGTTGAGTTCTTATGAAGTTTATGATTAGGGGTAAGAGAAGATTGGAATCCAACAAGAGTAGAGAGCTTAGGAGAGACTACTCAAGCACAAGGTAAGTAAATCCAAACTAAATTGAGATTTAAGAATTTATTTGACTACAGATTGTGTATGTACATGTATTTATTATGCTTGCTGAGAAATGGAGATGTTATGAGTATTTATCTATATTGATATGAATTTAATTAAGTTATGAGGAGTGTTGTGATTGCATGATGATGAGTTGGGTTTGATTGAAGTTGAAGGGAGTTTTGAGCAAACCCTATGGGAGTGTTTTGCCTTGACAGGAAATTAGAGTGTATGAGGGAGTTTTCCTCCCATTTTGGATGGTTAAAAGAAGAGTAGAGTTATAGATAATTAGAGCTTTGGTATGCACATGAGTTGTTTGAAGAAATGCCTAAGTGAGAAACTGCCCTGTCACAGCCGTGACTTTGTGAGTGATTTTTGGGTATCTTAGAAATCTAACTGGGTTGAGAATAAAACCAAAAAGTTGTAGCCCTATCCAAGCTTTAAAACGAGACAAAAACAGTAGCAATCTGAGGTGTATAACTCAAGTTATGCCTTCTTGAGTATGACCTGCGCAGAATGACTGTTTTGATGCAATATTGCATTTGGCATTTCATAAGAGCATTAATGAGCATGAACCATCCATATGCATTAATTGTGCATTGAGAAGTAGCTTAAGAAAGAGTAGAGAACTTTGTGAATAGACTACTCTAAGAGTTAAGCTATACTATGAGTACTAGCTTGAGGAAGAGATGAATATTAGCTTGAGCAAGAGTAGAGAATTTTGAGTATAAGCTATACTATGAGTAATAGTTTGAGTGAGAAAGAGTAGAGAATGTTGAGAATAGCAACTCTAAGAGTAAAGAGAATGAGAACACTCTAATAGTAAAGAGAAAGAGAGATTGAGCACTAGCGAATAAAAGAGAGAAAAGTGCTACAGAAGAGAATAGAGTAGGTTCTGCGATGGGGAACCCGTGAGTGATGAGTAAAGTCACGAGAGTGGGTGCTTTGTGATCCCCAGCCGTGCCTCCGATTAGATGGGGCCGTGACCGTTACGAAGAGTGGAACATGAGGTTCCAGCCGTGCCTCCGATTAGATGGGGCCATGACATTCAGAGAGAGAGAGAATACACTCACGTGGCCAAGGGTTCCGAATCCATGCATGACCGAGTCCGATCGACAGAGAATGAGTAGAAGTCACGAAGAGTGGGTTGGTACTTTGTGATCTCCACCCAGCCGTGCCTCCGGTAAGATGAGACCGTGACATGCAAGTGAAGAAGAATGAGTAAACATGAGAAAGAATAAAGAGAGACAATGAGTAGGGTTACGAAGAGTGGGATGAGTACCCAGCCGTGCCTCCGGTAAGATGAGGCCGTGACCTACAACAGGAAGTTAACAGAAAAGAGTTATGAGAGAGAGAGAGAGAAAGAAAGAGAATCAGTAGAAGTCATGTAGAGTGGGACAAGTCCCGGCCGTGCCTCCGGTAAGATGGGGCCGTGACATTCAAAGAGCGAGTTACTAGGAATGAATTATGAGAAAGAATGAGATAATAGAGAGAATGAGAAAGAATGAAAAAGCTTGAGAAAGAATGAGATAATAAAGAGAATGAGAAAGCTTGAGAAAGAATGAGATAGAGAGAGAGAGTATGAGAAAGAATGAGAGAGTTTGAGTTAGTAAGGAGAGAGAATAGAAGAAAGAAACATGCAGTCTTTTTGCATTAAATGCATGTACATCTCATATATGCATGCACCATGAGTTCTTCCATGGTTAGTGAGAGTATAACGAGAATAAGAGAGAGAACCATGATTTTCCTTCATGGTGAGTATGATGAGAATAAGAGAGAACCATGAATTTCCTTCATGGTGAGTATGATGAGAATAAGAGAGAACCATGAATTTCCTTCATGGTGAGTAAGAATAAGAGAAGGAGAAAAGATAATAAGAACAGAGAGAAAGAAAGAATAAAAAGAGCAGAATAGAGTTAAAGGAGAATAAAAGTATTAGCAAGAAAGAGAAAAACTGTGAGAATTAGAAATATAAGAACGATAGAGTAAGGAAAGAACCAAAGAGTGAGTTGTGGGGACAGGTAGTAAAGGATTTACTTACTGAGCATTGTTGTGCTCACCCCACTGTTCTTCCTTGTTTTACAGGAAATTAGGAGCAGCGGTCAGAAGGACGTCGAGGAGCGGAGAGTACTGGCACTACTGTCTACCAGTTATGATATTTTGTACTATGTAGAAAGTTTTTAATACAGAGTATTTTGTATATGTGAAGAATTATATTTTATGAGTAAAGAAAAGTTTGAGCCCACTATCTTCCATACGCTATGTATATCTATAATTTACATAGTATGAACTATAAGAATAGTAGTAGAGAGCAGGTGTTACAGCATACATTCCAGCAATAACTAATAGTACTAGAAGTATAAATCCACCTACTGTTACTCCAATGATGATCCCAATATTTGGTGAATTTTTCTCTACATTACTTTTGGAAAAGGTTGAGACACCATCAATTTTCCCTATAAGCTCTACGAAATGTAGATGAATTCATATGATAATGATATAGGACACAGCAAAATTTGTTCTTACCTTGATAATAATTAATGTTGTAGTTGTAATAGAAGGGTCCAAAAATTGGTTGGAGAGTGACAAAACTTACTTTATTGAGTTAAGAGATGATAAGAGAGAAATTTGTTTTGTCAAGAAGACCATTAATAGATGGAAAAACTACCACCTGCATATCTAGGCAATCATTCGCAGACACGACCTGAAAGGTCACTGACATTGAGTCTATAGGAAGATTTGATGCTTTAAAAGAGTTCATGAACCTGTCCTTGACAATGGAGGTGTTTAGGCAATTCCAGAGCCAAGGAGTGGAATTAAATATTGTGTCTTGGACGTCAATGATTGCTGGCTCACAAAATGGGAAAGGTATTGAGTGGAGGTTTTTCAGGGTTCAAAAGCTAAAAGAAAGAAGGATTTTTGTGCACGAGAGAGAGCTAACAATAAGAGTAAAAACTGATTCCAAAAAGCTATATTTTTTCATTCATTAACAGAGAGATATATGGACCTAATACACCACTGTTTCAACAAATTTGCAGTGAATAAACTTTAAATATAATACAATTTAAACTACTCTTAACTAACACAAATTGCATTGAGATATTGTGGCCTTAATCACCAGCTGTCTTCACCTAAACATCACACCAATACATTTCCAAAAATGGACAGGAACTTCACTTGACAGACAGCCCCTTTTAGTTCAAAAACTGGCGCCAAACTTTCAAACCAGACATGCAAAATGATTTCCAGCAAAATATCATTTACTTCAACACTCTTCCTTGATATTTTTGCTGGAAACTCCAAGTCTGAATCTTAATTCTTCAAACTTGCATCTTCCTAAGGGTTTGGTCATTATGTCAGCCACTTGCTCTTCTCCCTTGCAATGAATTAGCTTTACTCACCATTTTGCTCTGCCTCTCTCTCTGCATGATATTTGATTATGATATGCTTTGTGCTACCATGGAGTACTGGATTCTTGGACATAGCAATTGCCGATTGGTTGTCACAATGCAGCACATTTCCTTGAGTCTGTTCCAGCCTTAAGTCTTTCAAAATCTTTCTTAGCCAAACCAACTGGTTGACTGCAGCAGCAGCAACAACATATTCAGCTTCAGCAGTTGATTGTGCTACCACCTCTTACTTTTTTGAATTCCAACTTATGGCACCTGCATTCACAAAAAAAAACATATCCAAAGGTGCTTTTCATATCATCCAAGGATCCACCCCAATCACTGTCAGTGAAGCCATGTAAATTGAAATTTTTAGCTTCCTTAAACCATATTCCCAGGTCTGGACATCCTCTAATGTACCCGAGGACTCTTTTTGCTGCTTGCAAATGCAGCTCACTTGGTTCATTCATGAACCTAGAGAGTAAACTTGTAGCATACATAATGTCCGGCCTTGTTGCAGTCACGTATAACAAGCACCTAACTATGCTTCTATACTTAGTTTCTTCAACCTTAGTAGCACCATCATTTTTGCACAGCTTCAAATTTTGCATCAGAGGTGTGTTGACAGGTTTGCAATTTTCTATTGCAAAATTTTTGAGTAGTTCATTAGCATACCTTTCTTGGGAGATAAATATGCCATAAGGGGACTACCACACTTCCATTCCCAAAAAGAAGCTCATCTCCCCTAAATCGATCATCTCAAATTCCTTATGCAGCTCCTTCAAGAAATCCAGCAGCCTAGTGGAATCAGTCCCTATCACTAGGAGATCATCAACATACAAGGATACAAATATCCTTTCATCATCAACCTCTCTAACATATAGGGTGTGCTCATTTGGATTTCTTTCAAACCCCAAACTTATCAAGAACTCATTAATTCTGATGTACCAGGCCCTAGGGGCCTGTTTTAATCCATAAAGAGCCTTCCTAAGGAGATACATCTTATCCTCTTGCCCTTCAACCGTATACCCTTCAGGTTGCTCCACAAATATCTCTTCATTAAGCCACCCATTTAAGAAAGCAGATTTCCCATCCATTTGAAAGACTTTCCACTTGAAATGGGCTGCAATTGCAAGAAGGATTCTGATGGTGTCATGCCTTGCAACTGGTGCGAAAGTGTCGATGAAGTCCACCCCAAACTGTTGTGCATAACCCTTCACTACAAGCCTTGCTTTGTGTCTATTAACTGAACCATTAGGATTCAGTTTCTTCTTATAAATCCATTTCACCTGAATGATCTTTCTTCCGGCAGGTCTGGTTACCAGTTCCCAGGTTGCATTCTTCTCAATCATGTCAAGTTCTTCTTCCATTATTGTCCTCCACTCTTTAACTTTGGCTGCTTCAACATAACAAGTTGGTTCCATCAAGGCCAAGTTACATCTGTCATAAATTTCAGCCAAAGGTCTAGTTCCCATGACTGGAGAATCAGCTTCAGAATTAGAACTGAAATCTGAAGCATCCTGATTAGTTGTTAAGTCTCCTCCTTGTTCTTGCACATTACTCCTTTCAATTTCATTTCTGTCCCAATTCCATAACCCTTCTTCATCTACTTTTACATCTCGATTAACCAGGAATTTTTTGGTCTTAGGATTGTAAATCCTATATGTTTTGGACAAGCTACTATATCCAACAAAAATTCCAGTTTTAGCCTTCTCATCCAGCTTACTCCTCTTGTTGGCTGGAATATGAGCATAACAAATGCTTCCAAATACTTTGAGGTGGTTGATGCTTGGCTTTACTCCATACCAAGCCTCAAATGGTGTTTTGTTATCCAAGGCTTTAGTTGGCAGCCTGTTTAGAAGGTAAACTGTTGTATTTACAGCTTAAGCCTAGAAAATTTTGGCAGTTTTCTTTCAAACAGCATACATCTTTCCATTTCCATTACGGTTCTATTTTTTCTTTCACTCACACCATTTTGCTGTGGTGTGTAAGGAGTGCTCAACTGATGCTTTATTCCGGACCCTTCACAAAGCTCTTGAAACTGGTTTGAGGTATACTCAAAACCATTGTCACTCTAGATGGTTTTCAAACTCAAACCAGTTTCATTCTCTACCATTTGCTTAAACCCCTTAAACATTGTAGCCACCTCACCTTTTTGTTTTAGGAAGTAAACCCAGCACAGCCTAGTGAACAGCATTCAGAGAAGGCACCTGCATGGGACCACACACATCTGTGTGTATAAGCTGAAGTTTTTTAGCAGCTCTTTAGGATTGATTTGCTGGAAATGATTGTCTACTGAGTTTCCCTAGTTGGCAAACTTGACACACTCATTCCTTCTCCTCAATTTCGGGCATGCTTTGAACAATCTCTCTCTTCCTCATTTCCGTAAGACCTGAATAATGAAAATGCCCAAGTCTTTTGTGCCAAACTTCAGTTTCAACACATTTTGCAGACAAAGCATGTAAAGCTGAGTTTTTCCATTCAATTGGAAAACTTTTCCCTAGCATTCTCACATTCATCAACTCATTCCCTAAGCTATCTACTACAATGCAAGACATGTTTTGAAAGTGCAAGGAGTAGTTCTTTTCCAGCAGTTGACCCATACTCAGCAAGCTTTGGTTAATTTCGGGTACATAAAGGACATTTAAAATATATTTAGTGCCTAATGGAGTTGGGACAGCAACCTTACCTCTTCCTTTGACTTCCATAAATTCTCCATTGCCAATCTTGACTTTGGAATGAAAAAACATATCAATGCTCACAAAGCTTGACAAATTTGGTGTCATGTGGTTTGTACAACCACTATCAATTAGCCATACGTCATCACACATGTTGTGGTTTGTGCATGAAGCCATGAAGACCTGTTCTGCTCCTGGATTTGGTTGTTGGACCTCCACCACTGCAGCTTGCTGCTCCTGCTGATTTCCTTTGCTTTTACACACTTTTTCTATGTGTCCATATTGCTTGCATGACCTGCATTGTATGCCAAGTCTGAACCAACACTTATATTCTGGATGGTTCTTCTTTTTTTAGTGCACACATGGAGGAAATGATCTTGGTCCACCACGTTTCCCTCTTTGATTGTTGCTCTTCTCTTTTCCTTTCTTTTCACCACCGTATTTCTTGTCTTCCCTTCCTTGTACTCTTCCTTTCTGACCTACAAACATGGCTGCTTCAGTTGAGTCTTCTTGCCTCATCTGCCTCCTTTGTTCCTAAGCTTGAAGTGAATGAACCAGCTCAGCCAAGCTGATTCAGGACAGATCTTTAGAGTCTTCTAGAGACAAAATTTTTGCTTCAAACCTCTCAGGTAAGCTGACCAGGACCTTCTCCACTACCCTCTGGTTGGTTAGTTCTTCCCTAGCAGTTTGATTTTGTTCACCACAACCATAAGCCTGTCCACATATTCCTTGACAGATTCTGCCTCCTACATCTTGAGTACTTCAAATTCTCTTCTCAAGTTTAGAACTTGCATATTTCTTGTCTGGTTACTGTTAGGAAACGACCCGGTTGCGCATCGGAAAACAAAAATTTTACAACCACGGATCGTTCCTTAGAACCCAAAATCAAGGCACGATTTTACAGTTTATGCATAATATGAATGCAGAAAAATAAATCCAAAGGTTTAGATTTATACCCACGTTTGGAGGCTCCACCAATGTTGTCTCTGAATGTGTTTGCTACCGATCCAAGTGTAGGATCGAACCAAGAAGTCCACACGAAGACAACCACCAAGAACCAAGGAGGGATTTGCTAGATCCTCCTTGGCCTTAAGAAATCAAGAAGAAGATCAGTATTTGTTTTTTCAATCAAACTGTGAGATTGGCGTGGGAGAGTGTATAAGGGGCTGCTGTGTTTTTCTTTTTCTAAAGGCAAAATCAATTTTTTTTTTTAATAAAACACACTATTCTTTTTATAGGCAAACCAAGTTGCCCTATTCCCACATGGAATGGGCTTGGGCTCCAATCCAAACACCCCATGTTGCCAAACACTCCCAATTTGATATTTTAATTTAATTCATCATTATCTTAATTAAAATCAATTAATATTTAATTAACATTTAACAATAATGATGATTTAATTAAATATGTGCGAACACACATTTAACCGTAATTTCACTTATTTAATTTTTAACAAATTAAATAAAAGGCTACGACCTCAGCAAATTTAATTGCACTATGAAATTACCAAAATACCCTTTTGCCTAAAAAGACGAAAACGCCCTTCTTTCTTCTTGGCTCTTAAATTATCTTCTATGTGTGTGACCCATAGGCTCCTCATCATACCGGTAGTGTATAGTATCGCGATTAACACCAATTAATCGTCTCACTAATACACAGACCAAGATTGGCCCCTAGCAAGGCATCATGGCCACCCGATAGATTCGGATTCAGCAAAGTAGCTACCTATCAACGATATGGTTACTGTACAATACGATCCTTTCATCATACGTTATCTCGACGAGACGAAGGCATAGAAATAGTGTCAACCTTCGGTTACTCGATATTATATATTCGCCTTCGGACCAATGACCCGTATTATAATCTGGATAGAGCAACAACTCAATCCCACTGTGGCCACAGTTTTAGTGTCATTGCCATATGCTGAATTGCGCCGTGAGATAACTTCTCCCATACCCGGGAGTGATGAATCCTCTGTCAACCTACCATAGTCTTGATACACTTCTTGATATAGCCAATCACCACCGTCTGACAGCTCTGAATAGAACTGCGTTAGGCTAGTGTCAAACCGTACCAATTGGTGCACAAGGCGCTCGGTGATCTCAAGTCTTAGGATCACATGCACCACCAATTCGTTAGAGGATTTGTTCCATAGACACTGGGGTTACCATCCATATGAATCCTCTCGGTGGGTCAGTGAACTTGTTGTGGTGTAATCGCCACAACAAACACCCATGTGTTGCACCAGGTTGTCACCAAACAACCTTGACAAGTGAGATCGATCCCCGCCTTTCGACAGGTCGTTCAACACTATGATAGCCTTACCGTATTATCTGTGCCCTTACTTCGGAATAATACTGGGGCTACGGACGTTTCTAGAATGGCCACCATATGTGCTCATAGGGTTCTCACTATCAAGATTTGAAACACTTGATACCCTCGTCACGGTTCTACCATTCTAAGGACATATATCAATACATATTGCAATAATAATGATTTACGCGATATAGAATAAAATGCCTTTTATTATTGATTAATGAACATTATTACAAAGAGTCAATTCTACAATAATTGATTGGCTCTAGGGCATCTACTCTAACAATCTCCCACTTGCACTATAGCCAATCATTCATGTATTTAATACCAAATGATTTCAAGTGCCTTTCATGCTTCTGCTGCGACAGAGGCTTTGTTAGTGGATCTGCGAGATTGTCGCCAGTATGCACTTTACTAATCTGCACGTCTTTCCTCTCAACTATCTCTCTGATGAGATAGAATCGTCTGAGTATGTGTCTGGACTTCTGATGAGACCGTGGTTCCCTAGCTTGAGCAATTGCTCCATTGTTGTCACAATAGATGTCTATAGGATCAACAATCGTAGGAACCACACCAAGTTCAATGACGAACTTCTTAATCCGTATCTCCTTGGTGCATCGACAATGCAATATACTCACCTCCATTGTAGAGTCCGCTACAGTGCTTTGCTTGGAGCTCTTCCAGCTCACCGCACCGCCATTGAGACAAAATACAAACCCTGATTGCGATCGATAATCGTCTTTGTCCGTTTGGAAACTAGCATCACTGTATCCTCTTACGGTGAGCTTGTCTTCCCTCCATAAACCAAGAACATATCCTTAGTCCTCTTCAAGTACTTAAGAATATTCTTGATGACCATCCGTGATGCTCACCGGATCCGATTGATATCTACTACAAGTGCTCAAAGCACATGAGACATCAATCCGAGTACATAGCATGGCATACATGATGGATCCAATTGCTGATGCATATGGGATCCTCTTCATCCTATCTCTCTCATCTTGTGTTTTAGGACACAATTCCTTAGAGAGATAAACACCATGTGACATCGGAAGAAATCCTTTCTTGGATTCTTCCATACTGAATCGTTCAGACTTTGTCAATATATGCACTCTGACTTAGGCCAAGCAACCTACGCGATCTATCACGATAGATCTTTATACCAAGGATGTAGGTTGCTTCCCCTAAGTCTTTCATGGAGAAGCACTTGGATAACCAAGTCTTTACCGACTGCAAGTTCGGTATATCATTCCCGATCAGAAGTATGTCATCGACATACAACACTAGGAATGCTACTGCGCTCCCACTCACTTTCTTGTAAACACAGGGCTCATCTTCGTTTTTGATAAAACCGAATTCTTTTACGGCCTCATCAAAACAAATGTTCCAACTCCTTGAAGCTTGCTTGAGTCCATAAATGGATCTCTGCAACTTGCATACCTTATTAGCTTGACTATCAAGAACGAAACCATCAGGTTGTGTCATATACACATCCTCCTCAAGGTTTCCGTTCAGGAAAGCAGTTTTGACATCCATTTGCCAAATCTCATAGTCATGATATGCAGCAATTGCAAGCATAATCCGGATGGATTTAATCATGGCAACCGCGAAAAGGTTTCTTCATAGTCAATGCCATGAATTTGTTTGAAGCCTTTGGCAACCAGCCGTGCTTTATAAGTATGCACATTGCCATCCATGTCAGTCTTCTTCTTAAAGACCCATTTACACCCTATGGGTTTTATCCCTTCAGGTGGTTCCACAAGAGACCAAACTTGGTTCTGGTACATGGAGTCCATCTCAGATTTCATGGCTTCAAGCCATTTAACGGAATCTGGATCCGATATAGCGTCTTCGTAGGTTCTGGGTTCATCGTCTTGATAGACTAGTACGTTACCATGTTGAGTCACGAGATAACCGTATCTCTCGGGCTCATGGCGTACTCTCCCAGATCTACGTAGCTCCTGTGCTATCTGAGGCGGTTCACTTTGATCCACAATTTGTGGAGTAACCTCCTCATGATGCTCAACCACTCCTTGTGGCACATCATCCCGTCCTTCGTCTAGTATATCTTGTGGTTCTAGAACTTCATCGAGTTCTACTTTTCTCCCACTAGTATCAAGTTCTACTTTTCTCCCACTAGTACTTCTTAGAAAATGTTCCTTTTCTAGGAAGACACCAGATCGAGCAACAAAGATTTTGCGCTCTTCTGGGTGGTAGAAATGGTATCCTTTGGTCTCCTTTGGATACCCCACAAATATACATTTACAGGATTTTGGGCCCAGCTTGTTCGAAGTCAATTTCTTAACATAAGCTTCGCAACCCCAAATCCTTAGATAAGACAAGTTGGGCTTTCGCCCACTCCATAGCTCATATGGAGTCTTATCTACAGACTTTGACGGCACACGGTTTAAAACGTGAGTCGCATCTCTGAGGGCTTAACCCCGAGCGATGCAGGGTAAATCACTAAAACTCATCATGGACCTAACCATGTCAAGTAAGGTCCTATTCCTCCTTTCTGACACTCCATTGTGTTGGGGTGTATAAGGAGGGGTGAGTTGTGATACTATCGCACATTCCTTCAGGTACTAAAAAACCCCGAGCTTAAGTATTCACCTCCTCGATCCGACCGAAGAGCTTTAATACTTTTGCCCAACATATTCTGTACTTCATTCCTAAATTCCTTGAATTTATCAAAGGCTTCAGATTTATGTCTCATAAGGTAGACATAACCATATCTACTGAAATCATCAGTAAATGTGATGAAGTACGAATATCCACCTCTGGCTTCAACTGTTAGTGGACCACATACATCACTATGGATGATGCCTAATAGCTTCAAGAGCCCTTTCACTTTGTCCCTGTGAAAGGAGACTTGGTCATCTTGCCTAAAAGGCATGACTCGCATACCTCAAATGACTGAAAGTCAAAAAGGGCCAAAACTCCATCCCTTTGAAGTTTTGCAATGCGAGTCTTATTAACATGACACAATCTACAATGCCAAAGATATGTTTGGTTTTGATCGCTATGTTTAGCTTTCTTGGTTTCAATATTGAGAATATCTTTATTGTTTAAATCAAGAACATATAATCCATTATATAACCTTGCAATTCCAAATAGAATATCATTCAAACTAAAGGACAACAATCCATTAGATATCTCAAAATGATACCCCATATTATCCAAAACGGATACTGAAATAATATTTCTAGAAATAGAAGGTATGTGATAACAGTTATGTAGTTCCAACAATAAGCCCGTAGGCAAAGATAAACAATAAGTCCCTACAGCTAATGCAGCCACATGTGCTCCATTTCCAACTCGTAGGTCCACCTCTCCCTTGGCGAGCACTCTACTCTGCCTTAGTCCCCCGCACATCAAGTACAAATGTGAGTACCACATCCCTGTGTCCATGACCCAAGATGTTGAGGGAGAGAAGTTAATCTCAATCATGAAAGTACCAAGTCGTAGCCTCGACTTCTTCTTACTTGCGAGGAAAGCCTTGCAGTGTTTCCTCTAGTGGCCAGGCTTGCCACAAAAGAAGCAGACTACCTTGCCCTTTCCTATGCCACTCTCAGGACCAAGAGCAACCTGTCCTTTAGGCTTGGGCTTAGGTTTGGCCTTAGCCTTACCCTTGTTGTTACCCTTTGCTTTCTTTGCGGGACCGGCAAAGAACCAAGAAACAGGCTTGGACTTTTTCAAGTCCTTCCTCTCCGCCCTTAGCATGTTCAGAATTTGTCAAAGGGTTTTCTCCATCGTGTTCATATTGAAATTCATTATGAACGGAGCATATGAGTCAGACAAGGATTGCAGAATTAAATCCATTTGTAATTCTGCATCCAAGCCACATCCCAAAGTCTCAAGCCTCTCTATGTGCTCGATCATCTTGAGCACATGAGGACCAACTTAGGCACCCTCAGTCAGACGACTCCCAAACAGTGCTTTCGACACCTTGTACCTCTCATGTCGAGCATTTGTTTTGTAAAGCTCCTTGAGGTGTAGAATAATGGAAGAAGCATCCATATTCTCATGCTGCTTTTGCAGCATTGGTGTCATCGATGCTAACATCAAGCATTGTACGCTATCAGCATCATCAAGGAACTTTTGATAAGTATCGTTAACTTCCCGAGTGGCATCGGGGATCGCTCACCATGTATGGCTTTTCAAGGATATACAATTTCTTTTCGACTTAAGTATAATCCGAAGATTACGATACCAGTCTGAGAAATTGGATCCATCCAACCTGTTTTCTTTTTTCGATTATCGGTCGCAGGTTCATAATACTCATTTTCGGTGAATCTACAATTGCAAAAAAGATAAAGTTATTATAAAGTTCATTATTATTTAATATGGTCTTTTATTAAACGATGCTCCCACTATTTTACTCAAGCCAATAGCCCTCACTATTAACTCGGGAAAGCCCGTTGGCTTTCCTAGTGGACCGAGATCCCATCCTGCCCATTTCAAACCTTCGCTTTGGCGAACAAGCCAAAATGGGTTGATTAGGTAGGCCAACAAACTTAATCCACACCAATTGATAGCTCCCACTATCAACCTCAAATGTGAAAAAGCCAACAAGCCAATCACACAATTCAATGGCTCCAACCATTGTCCTCAAGTGTGATTCTCGTGATCGAGAGTGGACACTACATGTCACCACATACACATAATATGTGTACTGCTCTACTATGCCTATGACGCGTTTATCAACCTTCGCTTTGGCGAACAAGCAAAACCGTCATTTTAAGTCAACCCATCACCATTAAGGAAAACTCCAATGAATGTTAACCTCCCACTGGTAGAAGTGTACCCTTCGCTTTGGCGAACAAGGTTTCACGAACAGGTGGTTTGATTAAAACCATGGTGATGGAAGGCATTCGTGACTTAATATACTTAGTTGAGGGGTTTGTTATTTAATGTCTCATCAGATTATTATCTTTGTTAGAATGACATTGTTTAGCATGTTATTCAACATTCAACCTTAGCATGCATTCTAAACAAAATATTAAACGTGCCGGTACATGGCCTAACTAAAACCGATCTCCTCGAGCCTAGAGGGATCGGTGGGTCACCTAGGGATCCTGTAACAAATATCTTGAGTCTTCAAGTATGGTTGCCTCGTCCTTCGCTTCGTCTCCAGGTACATTACAAAAACATCATTCTAAATTTACAATAAAATTAATATTAAACTAATTTTACATCAACAAATTTAGAAACCTCGATTTACATTCGAGGGGAATGAGATGAGAAAAGAATGTACATTAAGAAGAAGAGAGAAGGCAGGACACGCAGGCCCTATTTAAAAATTTTACAGCCATACATACCCAAAATAATTTAAAACATTCACCCTTAAGTCTAAGGCTCATGTACCGCGCACCATGCAATATACAAACAAGTACAAAGCATACATTTCAAAAACAATCAATTTTTGAATTGGGTGGGTTAATTAATTAATTACCCTCTTAAATGTGCAGAATGTACATTGGCTTTATAGGTTATTAAAAACTGCAGATTAGTCCCTTTGCAAAAATACAGAATTGGAAAACTACAGCCTTCGCCGCGGCGAAGGTTTTATCTTCGCCGCGGCGAGGACTTACAGTATGCACTTCCTTGCTGCATACTTTGCCACGGCGAAGGTTTTATCTTTGCCGCGGCGAGGATTTAAATTAGGTCTAGCCGCCACAGACTTCGCCGCGGCGAAGGTTTTATCTTCGCCGCGGCGAAACTTTCCAGAGGCTCCTCTGGAAATCCCCAATTCCTACTGTTCGCGTTTTTGCAGTTTTTTGTGTATAAACACTAATCCAAATCAAATCAAACGCACATACGTTCAACCAGGATATTAACTAACCAATATCACATTCATCAACACATTATTAAACCACTTTATCATTTGAATCACTCATTCAACAATGGATTTACAGATTTTTCAGTTTTAACAAAATCTGGGTTTTTCATGGCGATTCATCAAGGCAGCATGTTATCAACAAATACATGTATCAACCATTCAATAACTGTAAATCTAGTACCCTAGGCTCTGGATACCCTTGTTAGGAAATGACCCGGTTGCGCACGGAAAACAAAAATTTTACAACCACGGATCGTTCCTTAGAACCCAAAATCAAGGCACAGATTTTACAGTTTATGCATAATATGAATCGCAGAAAAATAAATCCAAAGGTTTAGATTTATACCCACGTTTGGAGGCTCCACCAATGTTGTCTCTGAATGTGTTTGCTACCGATCCAAGTGTAGGATCGAACCAAGAAGTCCACACGAAGACAACCACCAAGAACCAAGGAGGGATTTGCTAGATCCTCCTTGGCCTTAAGAAATCAAGAAGAAGATCAGTATTTGTTTTTTCAATCAAACAGTGAGATTGGCGTGGGAGAGTGTATAAGGGGCTGCTGTGTTTTTCTTTTTCTAAAGGCAAAATCAATTTTTTTTTTTTAATAAAACACACTATTCTTTTTATAGGCAAACCAAGTTGCCCTATTCCCACATGGAATGGGCTTGGGCTCCAACCCAAACACCCCATGTTGCCAAACACTCCCAATTTGATATTTTAATTTAATTCATCATTATCTTAATTAAAATCAATTAATATTTAATTAACATTTAACAATAATGATGATTTAATTAAATATGTGCGAACACACATTTAACCGTAATTTCACTTAACAAATTAAATAAAAGGCTACGACCTCAGCAAATTTAATTGCACTGTGAAATTACCAAAATACCCTTTCGCCTAAAAAGACGAAAACGCCCTTCTTTCTTCTTGGCCCTTAAATTATCTTCTATGTGTGTGACCCATAGGCTCCTCATCATACCGGTAGTGTATAGTATCGCGATTAACACCAATTAATCGTCTCACTAATACACAGACCAAGATTGGCCCCTAGCAAGGCATCATGGCCACCCAATAGATTCGGATTCAACAAAGTAGCTACCTATCAACGATATGGTTACTGTACAATACGATCCTTTCATCATACGTTATCTCGACGAGACGAAGGCATAGAAATAGTGTCAACCTTCGGTTACTCTCGATATTATATATTCAGTTTCTAGACCAATGACCCGTATTATAATCTGGATAGAGCAACAACTCAATCCCACTGTGGCCACAGTTTTAGTGTCATTGCCATATGCTGAATTGCGCCGTGAGATAACTTCTCCCATACCCGGGAGTGATGAATCCTCTGTCAACCTACCATAGTCTTGATACACTTCTTGATATAGCCAATCACCACCGTACTGACAGCTCTGAATAGAACTGCGTTAGGCTAGTGTCAAACTGTACCAATTGGTGCACAAGGCGCTCCGGTGATCTCAAGTCTTAGGATCACATGCACCACCATTCGTTAGAGGATTTGTTCCATAGACACTGGGGTTACCATCCATATGGAATCCTCTGGTGGGTCAGTCCAGTGAACTTGCTGTGGTGTAATCACCTACAACAAACACCCATGTGTTGCACCAGGTTGTCACCAAACAACCTTGACAAGTGAGATCAGTCACTGCCTTTCGACAGGGTCGTTCAACACTATGATAGCCTTACCGTATTATCTCGTGCCCTTACTTGAGAATATCATACGGGGCTACTGGACGTTCTAGAATGGCCACCATATGTGCTCATAGGGTTCTCACTATCAAGATTTGAAACACTTGATACCCTCGTCACGGTTCTACCATTCTAAGGACATATATCAATACATATTGCAATAATAATGATTTACGCGATATAGAATAAAATGCCTTTTATTATTGATTAATGAACATTATTACAAAGAGTCAATTCTACAATAATTGATTGGCTCTAGGGCATCTACTCTAACAGTTACTCCCTCCAAACTCCTCCTTGAGAGTGTCCCAAGCTTGTTTAGGGGTCTGACACTCCACCATCCTAGAGAAGACCTTATCTGTCACGACTGAATGTATACAAGACAATGCTCTTGGGGCTTTGGCTGCTTCTTCTTCATGAACTCTCATTTGGTTCAACGTCGGGTTTGGTCCAAGTTGGGGAACTTGCTTCTCCTTCTCCACATATTGCCATAAACCATGGCCCCTCAAGTATGTTTTCATCTTGACAGCCCAAACATGGTACTGATCACCATTGAAAACTGGAGCAGAAATTGGAGCAAAATTGGATGCCATGGAAAAGCTTTTCTTGCGTTAGTATTCTGGTCCTGAAGGATCAAAGACGCTCTGATATTAATTATAGGTTTTTCAGGGTTCAAAAGCTAAAACAAAGAAGGATTTTCGTGCATGAGAGAAAGCTAACAATAAGAGTAAAACTGATTCCAAAAAGCTATATTTTTTCATTCATTAACAGAGAGATATATGGACCTGATACACCACTGTTTCAACAACTTTGCAGTGAATAAACTTTAAATATAATACAATTTAAACTACTCTTAACTAACACAAATTGCATTGAAATATTGTGGCCTTAATCACCGGCTGTCTTCACCTAAAAATCAGACAAATACATTTCCAAAAATGGACAGGAACTCCACTTGACAAACAACCCCTTTTAGTTCAAAAACTAGTGCCAAACTTTCAAACCAAACATGCAAAATGATTTCCAGCAAAATATCATTTACTTTAACATTGAAGCATTGGAACTTTTTATAGAGATGCAGACAGCGGGGATTAATCTCTCTCTCTGACTTGAATATTGTCACTGTCAGAAGAAGTTATATAACCAATCATTTCAAGGGCTTTCTTGAATTGAATATCAGCTTTAGCCACCAGATTATCTATAGAAATGGAATATCAATATGAAGATTACGCGTTCGAAGGATTATCCGTCAGAGAAGATGGTAATTTCAGTAGCAGTAATTCAAGAATGGTGAAGGGGAAACATAAGTATGATGATTCCAAAGATCATGACTACAAATCCAAGAATCTCGTGGCAAAGAAGAAGCGGCGGAAGAAGCACGATGATAGACTCTTGACTCTGCGAGTATTAGTCCCAAGAATTACAAACGTATGGAATCGCAACCCATGCTCAAAACTTAATAATAAGTAAATAAATTTAATTTCATATTCTAAGTATGTTGTTTTTCTTGTTTATAGATGAAACAGGAAACCATAATTGAGGATGCTTTAAAAGAGTTCATGAACCTGTCTCTGACAATATTGTAGTAACTAGTGTTTTTCCAGTTTGAGAAGGTAAAGGATCTGAAGTATAACTATATAAGGTTCCTACGATTGGTGGAAATGAACAGGTCTCACAACATACTGTTTGTTGGTCTGGAAGGTGAGGAACTTGGAACTTGCAGAGGGAGCAGTTGTTTTCTTCTGAGTTCTCGCAAATTGGATTATTATGAAGATTGGAAAAAATATGATAAGAAAAAGTTACACCTTCAGGTAACATAAAGTTACAAAACAAGCAAGGGTTGAATGATGTTGAAGAGTTTAACTTACTATAATGTCTTATTGTATCCTGTTGCTTCCACAAAATCTATGGAATTGTTTTGCAAATCAATGAATTGCAGCTCGCTTCCGTAGCTTGAACCAATATCTAAGGTTCCATTGAGTTGGTTGTTTTTCAGTACCCTGCAACCATAATCAAATTGATCAGATTATAACATCATTCCATCTGATTAGGCTAGCAGTTCATGTTTGTTTCTGATAAATTTCAATGTGGCGGTCTTTGAGAATAAGCTGATACTCACAATCACTCCAACCGAGGGAGACTAAAGAGTTTACCAAGTATTAATCCTTGAAGTTGTGTGTTCTCCATCATTCTGCCAGTGCAGGGTAATAACCATTATAGTCATACTCATGTAAGCAATTCAAGTAGAAAGGTTGTGCTAGAACAAGCGACATTTATAGTTTGAGCATTGAAATGAAGAACAAGAGAGAGATACAATGGTTTTCAAGCATTCCAAGTCTGAATGCTGGATAAGTTGTTTCCTCCTAACCTTAATTGTTAATTGTTGTGTGAAAGAGTAAAAGAGAGAGTGAGAGATGTACAAAGATGGCAAGCATTTTCAAAGTTCTGTTTACTTACTCATAGCGCAGGCTGCTCACGCCAATAAGGTTAGGCATAGGGCCAGTCAATTGATTGTTGGAAAAATGTCTGGAAATAAGTTACTAATAATTTTCACAAGAAAACAGTAATCAAATAATAATTGAGCATAGAAGTTTAAGTTGCAAACTTCTCTGCATATTTCACTTACATTGTACTGATATTTGGAAAGTTAGTGAAATTCAAATCGACTGTCCTGGTAAATGAATTGTTGTCCATGCGTATCTCTCACCGCATCAACCTTAGTCCACATGCCTTTGGAAGCATATATATAGGATAGAAGGATGTGGTTCTGAGAATTTGTAGGTTCCAATTTAAAGGGATATTTAGCAGCAGTCTCACTTATACTCACATGACTGTGAACTCTACAAATACTACGCAAAGCTCTCCAAACACAAGCGTCTGGCTTGAAAGACATTCATTCAATCATGTTATATGCCTCTCTAGAAGGGTCGCCATACAACCATAATGCTCTACCCTCGTTTCAATACCATGCTCTTTACACATGCTATCAAAAAAATTGCAGTTTTCATCAGCTAGGTCAGCCTGGCTGCAGGCAGATAATACACAAGTGAAGCTAATAGAACGAGGCTTTTGTCCAATCTTTTGCATCAAATGAAAAATCTCTATAGCTTCTTTAGGCTTTCCATGCATAGCATATCCACCCATTATAGCGCTCCAATCAACCCAAGTTTTTGGATGACATTATATCAAAACAAAGTCGTGACATTTGAATCCTTCCACACTTTGCATACATATCAATTAGTGCCCTATACACATTACTATCGTTAGAAATACCTTTTTGATAAAAAAGCAATGAGTTGTGGGCATCAATGCTACAACACTTCCACATGCTGGTAGCAAGCAAGGTATTGTAACATTGTTTGGCTTTATCCCCACTGTCTACATCTCTCTAAAAGTTCCAATGCCTCAATACCTTTCCCATTTTGTGAGCAACCAGTAATCATTGACGTCTAAGACACAACATCTAATTCCACTCCTTGGCCCTGGAATTGCCTAAAGACCTCTAACGCATTATCAACAAGACCATACCTATAGAGACCCGTAACAAAAGCATTGCAAGCACTTACATCCAAATTTTCCATTTCATGAAACACTTTGAACATATTACATGTACACACACACTTTTCGTACATATCAATAATGAACTACTGATGCACTTATTCTCTAGTAGACCCTCCTTAATCACAAAACCATGAATCTGAATCCCAAGTTTGGGAATCTCTAAGTCGCCCACAGCAAAAAGAAAACTAGAAACACTATGCTCCTCAAGCGTAAATCCTTTAAAATGGATCCTTTGAAAAAAAGAACTGCCTCTTCATAATGTCCACTATGATTAAACCTTACAATCATACCATTCCAAGACAACACATTGGGTTCCACTCTCAAACAACCCATCTCGTTGAAGAGGTTTTTTGCTACATCCATGCACCCTTGTCACGCGTAACCCACAAATAAAGCACTAAAAGTTTTCACATCTGGTTGGGCTAATCTATCAAACACTTTGTGAGTGGAAACTGTTCATCAATTGGATTTTTATTGAGCAGGTTATGGCCAATTTACTACCGATTGTTCAATGGAAACTGAGAAACAATGGAAACAAAAATGTGTGTGATAATAAAATGAATGGTTCGGTTGTGGGTCTACAGTTATCCAAATTCAGCATATAATATATCAAAATAAAGGCATGTTTGTCTAGTTTCTGAATATTCAAACTATTCATCAATTAGATTTATATTAAACAAGTTATGGCCATTTTACTACTAACCATTCATTGAAAACTAAGAAAATGAGGAAATCGAAATGTGTGATGATAAAATGAATGGTTCGGAAGTGGGTCTATAGTTGTTGAAATTTAGCATATAATATATCAAATTAAAGCATTGTCTATCTAGTTTCCAAATATTCAAACTACTCATCAATTGGATTTTTATTGAGCAAGCTATGGTCAATTTACTACTAATTGTTTTGTGGAAACTGAGAAATAGGAGAAACTGAAATGTGTGAAATGATAAAATAAATGGTTCGGTTGTGGGTCTACAGTTATCCAAATTTAGTATATAATATATCTAATTAAAGCCTTGTTTGTTTAGTTTCCAAATATTTAAACCGTTCATCGATTAGATTTTTATTGAGCAAGTTATGGTCAATTTACTACTGACTATTTAGTGAAAACCGATAAATGGGGGAAACCGAAATGTGTGTGATAATAAAATAAATGGTTTGGTTGTGGGTCTACAGTTACCCAAATTTAGCATATAATATATCAAATTAAATCTCTGTCTATCTAGTTTTTAAATATTCAAACCGTTTGTCAACTGAAATTTTATTAAGTTATGGCCAATTTACTACTAACTGTTTAGTGGAACCGAGAAACGAGAGAAATCAAAATGTTTATGATGATAAAATGAATAGTTCGACAATGGCACTATAGTTATCTAAATTTGGTGTATAATATATCAAATTAAAGGTCTGTCTATCTAGTTTCTAAATATTCAAACCGTTTGTCAATTGGATTTTTATTGAGCAAGTTATGGCCAATTGACTACTGACTATTAAGTGGAAACTAAGAAATAGGGGAAGCTAAAATGTGTGTGATGATAAAATTAATGGTTCGGTAGTAGGTCTACAGTTATTAAAATTTAGCATATAAGATATCAAATTACTATCTATCTAGTTTCCAAATATTCAAACCGCTCGTCAATTGGATTTTTATTCAGCAAGTTATGACCAATTTACTACTGACTATTTAGTGGAAATCGAGAAACAGGGGAAACTGAAATGTGTGTGATGACAAAATGAATGGTTTAGCAGTGGGTCTACGGTTATCTAAATTTAGCTTTTAATATATTAAATTAAAGCCTTGTATGTCTAGTTTCTAGAAATTTAAACCGCTCATCAATTGGATTTGTGTTGAGTAAGTTATAGTCAATTTACTACTAACTGTTCAGTAGAGACCAAGAAATAGGGGAAAACAAAATATGTGTGATGATAAAATGAATGGTTCGACAGTGGATTTACAGTTATCCAAATTTAGCATATAATATATCAAATTAAAACCCTATCTGTCTAGTTTCCAAATATTCAAACCGCTTGTCAATTGAATTTTCATTGAGCAAATTATGACCAATTTACTACTGACTGTTACAATTATATAGTACAATAAATAATGGTTCACCATTTGGTCTCTTGTAATTCTATAGTACAATCTTCATTTGATATGTTTATTGATTGTATTTTGGTAGGCAACTTGCTTGCAACAATTATAGTTGCAACAATTATAATGAACAGCATGAAATAAACTTTTCATATAGTATTAACTAAAAGGGACACTACAATATTACAATTGTTAATTGGATAATGTTCGACAAATGGTCTATTGTAATTGCACTGTACAATCTAAATAGCTTTGCATCTTGACTCTTATAATTAAACATAATGGTTCGACAATTGACTACAATTATAGAGTACAATCGTCAACAACATTATGATAAAAATGGTTCGGCACAGGCATCAGCAAATAGCAACAAAACCATTGATCATAATTGTTCACCACATAGATTTTTTCAATATAGCAGTTGACAAATAAATTGTTTGGAATGGTCCGCATATGTCTTCTTATAACTTGTTATAATTGAATAACAAAATTGCTGGTTTGACAAATTGGTCTAACAATTCTATAGGAGGATGTACGATTCACCATCTAGACTAAAACAATTAAATAGTTAAAACCATACAATAACTTACATACCCTTTCAAAAAAAAACCGTATAGCAAACATGATAAGCAATTGAATGGGAATATAACAATACAATAGCGAATAAATTCCTAGCAATTAAAGAAGCGTAGTCAAATGAATACATTACCTTCAATAGGACATAATTTCCAACTATAACAACAAATATTATGTTCCAACCAAAAGTATATAACTACATGAAATCAAAATAAAAAGTTTAACAATAAACTGGAAAAACCAAAAGAAAACAATCACAAATAAGAATTAAAAAGTGACTAGAGAAATCATGTAACAAATAGTTAATATATCGACATATATATATAGGATTTAAAGTAATGATATTGTAATTGATATAATGTATCTTTTCACATTCACGAAAATCAATAATACACCTTATCAATCCATTAATATTTACATTTATTCATGTGTCTATACCCTTTTACAAATAACATAAATGTGCCCCTTCACATTCAGTTAGACAAAATCAACAATCAAACTAAATTCATAAAAAATAATGAAACATAAAACAATAAATATAAATGTGAAGTGTTTATATTTATCCAATTAAACATTAAACAAACATATAATCATCAAAACATTTAATGTGAATGTGAAGTGTTCCTACAAAACCTTGAATGCTTGTAGTTATACCAAATAGCCTAGACCAATAACATGCTGACACATATATTCGTTCGATAACGGTTCGACACTATTCACGAACAGTTCGAAATTCGTTCGATAATTTATCCGATCGAGTTCGAATATGAGCTGTTTGTCCGATTATGTTCGCGAACATTATATGTTCAACTAATCCATTCATTCGTGAACAATCTGTTCGATTGTTCGTTCTTTTATGTTCGAAAAACATGATATTATTATAATTTATATTTTTTTTATTTTTTTATTTTTATATTATGTTTGGTTTAGTTTGGATGAATTTTTTTTAATGGTAATCAATAATAAAATATTATGATACTTTTGTTTTTCTCATATATATAATATATTTGGATTTTTTTTTTTTCCAAATGTCATCAATAATTAACTATATAAGTATATAGCATTTTAATTAAAAAGTAATAAATTATTATGATACATAGTATGGCAAATTTAATAATATATGAGATTGTATAATCAAGTAATATATAATATAGTAAATCCAATAACATAATAGCTTCATATTTTTTCAAATGTAATCAATAATTAAATATTACAAGATAGCATTTCAATTAATAAATAATAAATATAGTATGGTAAATTGATAAACATAATATATTATATAATCAAGTGATGTATAACATAACAAATTTAATAATATAATAGCTTAGTTAAATATAGTATGGTAAATTGATAAACATAACATATTGTATAATTAAGTGATATATAGCATGAGAAATTTAATAATATAATAGCTTAATTAAATATAATATGACAAATTTATGAACATAACATATTGCATAATTAAGTGATATATAGCATAACAAATTTAATAACATAATAGCTTAATTAAACCTAAATTAATCACACATTTGTGTTGATCATTTATTATAATAAACCCTCATCCCACTATGAATTTATAGGTGTTGAAACAAAATATATATATAGATAGTAATATATATAATAACCTATAATTTTGATAATTTAATAACATATTTAACCTATGATTAATATATGTATGATAATAATTGTGTATATACACAATTACACATTATATATATATAGATAACAAATTAATCACACATATGTATTGATCATATATTACAATAGATCCTCATTCTACTATGAATTTATGGGTGGTGATACAAAATATATATGTAAACATTTAAAATATTTATGATAATTTATGTAATGATAATAAATATATGATAACCTATAATTTTGGTAATTTCATAACATATTTAACCTATGATTAATATATGTATGATAATAATTTTGTATATACACAATTACACATTATATATATATGCAAAATACAAATTCCTTTTGTTTGTGTCATGTTTGATATGGAACCAAATTTGTTTTGAACGATTTATTGTTCTGTTAAATTTATTTTGAACTTTTATTATTTATTATGGTTAATTATTTTAATTTACTGAGTTTTTATTGATTTATTTAAAATATAAATATAGATAGAGAGTTGGTTTATTTTCAAATGTTGAATTAAATGGCTATGAATTATAAATTGTTGTATATTTGTTTTTTAGAGCATGAATTGGAAAGTTAGTGTATATTTTTTATTCGAACATGTGTTTACAAGTTATCGAATGAGTTATTTGAACAGGTATTTACAAGTTATCGAACGAGTTATTCGAATAGATATTTACGAGTTAGTCGAACGATCACGAACTGGCATTTTATTAATCGAACGAACATGAACAGTCATCCTATGTTTGTTCAAGTTCGAACACGAAATCGAACACTCCTTCATGCTTATCGAACGAGTTTCGAACGGGACTGTTCGTTCGTATTCGGTTCGATTGCAGGCCTGATATTTGCAACAATTAAAGAATCCTATGTGGCATTCAAATAGCAAATGTTTTAGGATTATATAGATGTATAGATATAAATTTTAGTAATTATAAAAAGATTCATTCACATTAAAACTTTTTATTGGTATTTTTGAAAACAAAAACATCATATACAAATACAATACTTAAGTTTTGGAGTCAATACCCTAAACTAAAACGTGACAATAATCAGAATTTTTTTTTTAGGACATAATATTGTAAAGTTTAGTATCAGCCCACTATTGATTTATTATTTCGAAAACCTCATGGTAACTCTAACTAAAAGTAAGTCCTAATAAAAAAATTCTTCCTCAACATCCACTTCCTCAGTATATTCCGCCATCCCAAAAATGAGGCAATGGCAACAACAGCACCAGCAAGACCTTTCTCAACTCATCTCCACTCACTATCATCTCGCAATTTCCCAAACGGCACCGGTTTCACTCATCATCAGGAGAGCAAGAACAAGACCAAGAACACTACTACGCTCTCATTAAAAAGCACAAGTTTTCAGCCAATTGCGGCATTGCCTTTCGATCTCTCGCCTCCTCCAATTGATCACGACCTCCTAGTAAGATTCACTGCGAACCTTTTTTTTTTTTTTTTTTTTTTTTTTTTTTAATTAAACAAAAACATGAAAACAAGAGAGTTGCCAACTGGGTTCTTTGCAGGACAAAGTGAAGAGTGCAGGGGCAGAGGTTTCGGAAAATGGGATTGTTGAAACATTCGGCAATGATGATGAAGCTCTGGATGCAGCTGAAAATGGGGTTGCAGTGAGTCTTTATTGAGAATGTTTATATTTTACTTTGAACTAGTTGAATTTATTACATTTGAAGCACGTTCAAGTATATTAGCTCAAGTTTTATATATTTTAATTTAATTTAATTTAATTTTAATTTTGTGTGTTTGAATTTAATTGCTAGATAGGAAAATTTTTGGTTATGTGACTTAGGTTTGAAAGCATGTCTTTTGGACTTCTGCATTTACATTTTTGTTACTCAAGTGATATGCTGAGTGCTATGTAATTTTTTGTATAAATGTGAATTGAATGCAAAAGATGGTAAGTAGGAAATTGATTATGTATAGGGACAAATTGATATCAGATTTTAGGCTGAGTTGTATTTTTCCTGAGAGTTGCTTTTGGTTTTGGTTATGTAAGCTAGATGACAAGCCAGGAGGTTTGTAGACGAGTTGGTAAGAATAATGTCCCTATGATGGTGAAATGAACAATTCCTTGTTAACTTCAGATATTGAGTTGATGTCATGCCTCTAATTGATATTATCTCTGTTGTTCATGTTCAATTTGTCTAAACTTTGTTATTATTTTGTTTTATGGGCTTGTCAGAATTTATGGTGTTTATTTTTCAAAAAATTCTGTAACGAGTAGACAATCATTGCCATTATTGATTCATCTTTGAATAATGACCTAGGTGGTGGATCTTTCACATTTTGGAAGGATAAGAGGTACATTCTTCCCTGGTACTTTAGCCATACATGTATCATATTCTTTGTTCTTCTGAACACTTTCAGAAATTACTTGACGGGTGGGACATTTAGTTCACTATCGTTGAAAGTTTTCTTTCCAAAACTAATGAGCATGTTATTTTCATTTTAGTTTTATAATTGTGCCGTGAAGTTTTGGCCTATAACACTAGTGTATATTTTGAGTGGTCTTCAAAATGATGATTCTCTCTCTCTCTTAAATAAATAGTATTTTTAATTGTCTTTAAGTCTTGAATGAAAAGTTTTAATTTAATGGTTTGAAGCTTGGATTTGCATTGCATCATGTTTCACTTTTCAGTAGTATAAACAGCTGTTTGCTGCTGTAAACACAGTAGTCTGTATGATTATCAGACAAATTAGGTGATATTGGCTTACATCAGCCAAGGTCTTCGTCTCTATTACTCAAAAGGCTGCTCCTCTATTTTTTACTTTTTTGTTTTATATATTTTAGGTATTCCTATATTTTTTACTTTTTATATTAATGTATGGACTTTTACAGTTAATTGTTATTTCTGGTGTGTTTATTCTTTGGTTATTGAGAGTCCGATTTATTTAAATGAGGTTTGCAAATATTTAAGGTTTTCTATGATTGCTGCTCTAATGTTTGTTTACATTGTCAAATATGGGTTCAATTATCTTGAAGTCAGTGGAGATGGTTGTATTCAGTTACTTCACAATCAAAGCACTGCAAATTTTGAAAATCTTCGAGAAGGACTAGTAAGTTTGATTACATGTCCTTCTGTTTGATTCTGTTTCAAAAAAAAGAAACACAAACATCATTTCGTATATTTATTTTTTGATGCAGTCATATGAGGTTAATTGATGGGATTTATTCAATTGAAATCCGTAGGGATGTGACACTGTTTTTATTACACCAACAACTGGGACAATAGATATTGCTCACGCTTGGTTCATGGTAATCTCTTTCATCATGTTTCTCCTATAAAGCTTTCTTTTTCTGCTGTTTAATAATTCAATATAGTTTTGTCAACTCATTAGGATTTCTATGGCATTCACAGAAAAATTCTATCATGTTGGTGGTCTCGCCACTGACCTGTGGAAGCATAAGTGACATGCTCAATAAGTATGTGTTCTATTTCTTCCAGATTTACTAATTGATTTTCTATGCTGGCAGATATCCTTAGTCTGCCAGCCTTGCCTTTGTTCTTTATCAAAAGAACACAAAATTGAAGAAAATTACCTAATAAATTGCCTCTCTTCTTGTTTTTACATAGTATGCCAGCTTGATTGGCACTAATTTAAAAATATTAAGTTAAAACTTTTCTTCGTGTAAAATTTCCTGTTTCTTCCTGGTGTTTTAGGTTCATATTTTTTGCTGACAAGGTAGAAATTCAAGACATCACCAAGCAAACTTCCTTATTCATTCTATTGGGACCTAAAAGCAACACAGTAAGTATATTTTTGATAAATGATTATTTTTCTTTCCTGGATTTGTCATTGAGATAGAGATTTCGTGATGATGACATTGACCTAGTTGTGGTGTGCAAACAGGTAATGAGCAGTTTGAACCTCAGTGATCTTGCTGGACAGGTATATGGCACACATCGACATTATAGTGTAAGACTGAATGGTCTTCTAGATTTTTAACTGCAAGATGCTTTTAAACTAGATTTGTAAACTTACTGTTAATGAACTTTGTAATGCTCAATCAATTAATTTCTACATAGGGATTTGAAAAGATAAATTCTTTTTTTCAATCATTCAAACATTAACACATCTCATGATTTTAGACCTGCTTTAGGAATAAAATCCCAACAGGTTTTTATTCACGAAATAATAATCAATCATGGAAGTCATGTGTAAAATATAAATCATAACTCTCCAAAATCTAGAGCCACCTAAAAGAATGAATATTCCTCAATATAAAGCAATTTACAATCTAAAATCATGTTGAATGCAGGAAATCCTCAAATTGTCTATAAGATGAAATTTGAATAGTACATGTAGTTTTGTAAATTTGGAACAATAACATAAGAACAATGCATTTTTTGATGCAATGAGATATGAAAAGAACTTTTTTTCCCATTTTAGGTGAATGGCATGCCA
This sequence comes from Pistacia integerrima, assembly GCA_026225825.1. Classification (NCBI taxonomy): domain Eukaryota; kingdom Viridiplantae; phylum Streptophyta; class Magnoliopsida; order Sapindales; family Anacardiaceae; genus Pistacia; species Pistacia integerrima. The sequence continues at coordinate 49,350,912 of CM047749.1, forward strand.
ATAAATGTTGCGGTGGGAAATGTCATTTCTGCAGAAAGATTTTCTCTGTTGATGTCACCAGCCATTGCTAATACTGGATCAATTTGGCAGTCTCTTTTATCTCTAGGTGCTATTCCGATGGGTTCTAATGCCGGGGAAAAACTAAGGGTTATTCAAGGTGATTAATTCTTGACTTCTTGGTTTGACTTGCATTTCTTTTTTTTTTTTTTTTGCAGATTTGTTTTACTTAAAACATTTCCAAATCTTCCTCGCATTTGATGTTTGAGAGTTTTCAAGTTTCACATCTGAAATAATTGTTTAATAGATGCAGTTGAACTTTAAATCTCTTTGTTATTGCCTACTGTTATTTTAGCTTTCCAGTGAATTTTAGCTTTATTGTTACTTTACGTGAAGCAAATTAACCAGTATGATTAAATGGAAGAGAATAAATATTGGTTGTTTTTACAAGGTCTCATTGCAATTCAAAACTATACAACATCCTCTCTTTCATGTTCTTGTTCAAGAGAATAAAACTTCAGCCTCAAACACTGTTAAATCGAAATTCTTGGTTAATCTAGCTCAAAAAGTTCAAGTGCAAATGAATTAACGGAATCATTTAAGTTTTTAAACCATAGAAAAAAAAGAAAAAAAAGGAAAAAAAAAAAAGAGAAACAAACAAAATATTGTTATTCCCTAATTACAAAAGTTCAAGTTAATCATTCGGCACTGTTACTTATCTTCGAGTAATGCATTTAAAGTCTTTGCTGATTGCTTGGACAATAATATGATGATAAAAGATTTAGCTTCTTCAGTATTTTTAGTTGTTGCCTAAATCATGGGGGAAACTTAAATGGTACAAAAAGCTTGGAAGCAAGTCGCTTTTCAGTTTAGATGGTTGTTCATGTTCGAAAATTTGTATCTGTTCTCAACCAAACAAAATTTAGTTTGCATTTTAAGAAAGACATTGTGATGACAATTTTCTTGCTTTTTGCAGGGAGGCCAACACCTGGAAAGGAGCTTACTAATGAATTTAATGTTCTGGAGGCTGGTCTCTGGAGCTCAGTTTCTCTAAACAAAGGTATCATTTTTTACTGAACATGCATTTAGCAAGATAAAAAGAAGGTTGACCTGACTCTTAAACAATCTCAGGATGTTATAAGGGACAAGAGACCATTTCTAGGCTCATAACATATGATCGAGTTAAGCAGAGATTATGGGGAATTTGCCTCTCAGCGCCAGTAGAGCCTGGCAGGGCAATAATGGTTGATGGGAAAAAGGTAGAATTCATTCCCTTGTCACCTACCTTTCAACATAGAGAAAATTATATACAAATTTGTGAAATATTTCTCTGGCATGGTCACATTTTAGCTATTTCTCCATTTTGTAGATTTTTCACAACCTCCTTGTTAATAACATATGACATGAATTATGTGCAGGTGGGGAAACTGACGGAAGAAAAGAGTCTGATCATTTTGGTTTAGGCTACATTAAGAAGCAAGTTGCTTTAGGAGACACTGTCATTATGGGAGAGAACATTGTTGGAACAGTGGTGGAAGTTTTCTTTCTCAGCAGCATCCCCCAACGAAAAGCACGACTCCTTGACGTTCGCAATCTTATTTTGGAGTATACATGAGACAGTCTCACGACCCCATGTTACTAACGGGGTGAGATAGTTCAATAGAACAAGATTTCAAATTTGCCTGGAGTGGTGGTGCTTATTAAGAATGATAACGGATGGTTATTCTTGAACAATGCCAACACTCGGATGAAAGAGATTTTGACATATACGTGGCAAATACAAGTCATTATATAATTGGACAATTTAACATCGTCACTAAAGTGAGATGATGAGATTGTCCGCATTGTTGTGCACAGCAGACCCTCTTGCGGCAGCAAGCAGGCAGTCCACGTAAACTTGCTCCCTCGCGTGTTGTAGTGTGCGAACAGGTTTGGGGACGACATCCACGTGTTGTTCCATGTGACAAGGTTGATCCGAACTGGCTGCACGGGTTTTTCCGCTCATGCAGCAAAAGGGTTTTGCTTAGGGGTGAGCGGTTCCGGATACCCTGCATTTTCTGAGGGAACCGGAACCGGAACCGCACAGTACAGATTCCCAAAAAAAGGAACCGAAACCGGAACCGCACAATGCAGGTTCTTCAATTCAAGGAACCGGAACCTAAAATGTAGGTTTTGGTTCCTTTCCAGGATACCCTATAAAAAATCAATTACCTCCCTATTAGTTTAAAAAATAACTAAAACACCTTATAAGTTTACAAATACACCCCTAACAAATTTTCATTATTCATTCATTTGTGTCCAATGTAACTCATAACATATAATCTCTAAGCAATACTTGAATTCAATCAATTCATCACAATTCACATAAAATTCATCAATCAAAACCAAAACACAAACAATTATTCATTATACTACAATGTTATAATTAATTAAGTAATATATTATTTAATTATAATGTAATATTATAATTAATTAAATTGTTAATCATTTAATTAAGTATTGTAATATTGTTTATAATAGAATGTTATAATTAATTAAATAATCATACCATAAATTTATAATATAATGTTATAATTAATAAAAATTTTAATCGTTTAATTAAGTAATGTAATAGTATAGTAAATTACTAATGTTTATAATGTAATGTTATAAATTCATAATTAATTATGTAATTATGTAATCATTTAACTATATAATGCTATAATTAAGTAAGTGATCATAATATAATGTAATATATAATATTATAATTTAATTGAGTAATTATTTAACTATAATGTAATGCTTAATTAATGTTTATAATGAAATGTTTATAAGGTAATATTATAATTAATTAAATTTCTTATCATTTAATTAAGTATTGTGCTAATGTTTATGTAGTAAATTAGTAATTACTAATGTTTAAAACATTAAATCATAACTCATAATCAATTAAGTAATCATTTAATTATGTAATGTTATATTAATTATATGATCATACTATAAATCTATAATTTAATATTATAATTAATTAAATTTCAAATCATTTGATTAATATACTAATGTTTATAATGAAATGTTATAATTGATTAAGTAATCATATTATAAATATATAAGGTAATGTTATAATTAATTAAATTTTTAATCGTTTAATTAAGTAATGTAATAATATAGTAAATTACTAATGTTTATAATGTAATGTTATAAATTCATAACTAATTAAGTAATTATGTAATCATTTAACTATGTAATGCTATAATTAAGTAAGTGATCATAATATATAATGTAATATAATAATATTATAATTTAATTGAGTAATTATTTAACTATAATGTAATGTTTAATTAATGTTTATAATGAAATGTTTATAAGGTAATGTTATAATTAATTAAATTTCTTATCATTTAATTAAATATTATGCTAATGTTTATGTAGTAAATTAGTAATTACTAATATTTAAATTACAATATCATAACTCATAATCAATTAAGCAATCATTTAATTATGTAATGTTATATTAATTATATGATCATACTATAATAGTATAATGTAATGTTATAATGAATTAAGTAATCATACTATACATCTATAATTTAATATTATAATTAATTAAATTTCAAATCATTTGATTAATATACTAATGTTTATAATGGAATGTTATAATTGATTAAGTAATCATATTATAAATATGTAAGGTAATGTTATAATTAATTAAATTTTTAATCGTTTAATTAAGTACTGTAATAATATAGTAAATTAGTAAATTACTAATGTTTATAATGTAATGTTATAAATTCATAATTAATTATGTAATCATTTAATTATATAATGCTATAATTAAGTAAGTGATCATAATATATAATGTAATATAATAATATTATAATTTAATTGAGTAATTATTTAACTATAATGTAATGCTTAATTAATGTTTATAATGAAATGTTTATAAAGTAATGTTATAATTAATTAAATTTCTTATCATTTAATTAAGTATTATGCTAATGTTTATGTAATAAATTAGTAATTACTAATATTTATAATATAATGACATAATCAATTAAGTAATTATTTAATTATGTAATGTTATAATTAATTATATAATCATACTATAATGTAATGTTATAGTGAATTAACTATTAAGTAATCATACTATAAATTTTTAATGTAATATTATAATTAATTAAATTTTTAATCATTTAATTAAGTTTGTACTAATGTTTATAATAAAATGTTATAATTGATTAAGTAATTATACTATAAATCTATAACGTAATGCTATAATTAATTAAATTTCTAATTATAAGTCAATTAATTAAGTAGTAATCAATTAATGCAATGCTATAATTAATTATACTATAAATCAATTAAGTAATGTTATAAAATTATAATTAATTAAGTAATCATTTAACTATAATATAATGTTATAATTTATTAAGTATGATATTTAACTAGTAATTAAATTTAATAATGTTTATCAATTTATCATATATAATTAATTAATTACTAATTTATTATAGATATACTTAGAACTTGATAATTGAAGTAAATAACTAAATATATTATTACTCCATCAAATATACTATTTTATTCAAAAATAATTCTTTTAATAACATTAAAAATGTAAAACACTTTTAATTGGATCATAATTCTAATTATTTACTTAATTGATCAAAACTTTAATATTAATGTATTATAATATATTAAAGCTTTTAATATGGTGTAATTTATATGTAATAAGTATAATTGTATTCGTATATTTATTTAATTAGGTTATTCTAAAAATTTAACTTTTTCTATTTTAATTTTTTTTATATGTAAAATAATAGAAACTCCCCCATTATTTACATTTCACAAATATTTCATCATAGTCCAGGTTCCAAAATAGGTTCTAAACAGGTTCCAAAAACAGGTTCCAAAACAGGTTCCAAACAGGTTCCAAAACAGGTTCCAAAGCAGGTTCTAAATAGGTTCCAAAACAGGTACCCCTTACAGGTTCCAAACAGGGTACCCTTTTTACAGGTTCCGGTTCCGGTTCCTCCACATGCAAGAACCGGAACCGGAACCGCACAGTAGCGGTTCCAAAAAATTGAAACCGGAACCTACCCGCATGGTGCAGGTTCTAGGTAGGTTCCAATTCCGGTTCCGGTTCTTACCCCCGGTTACGGTTCTACCCGCTACCCGTGCTCACCCCTAGTTTTGCTCAATTTACGAGCAACTAGTTTGACTTGCTATTTGTGCCATACGCAAGGACACATCTTAAAGTAATAAAATAGTTGTTGCCCACGTGCGTTGTTGCTGCGCACGACAGCTTTTACGAGCAGCCTGTGTAATGGCACATGTGGACCAAAATTTTGGGTTGATGATTGACGCACGTAAGTTTGCATGATGGTTGACAATGTGTCGTAGCACATAAGAGATAATCTGGTGGCCCAATTATTGACGTCCATGAATAGGGATTAAACTGCAAAGTTTAAAAACTATTGGACCTATTGATTCTACAAATTATAAGGGGGTAAACAATATTTTATAGACCAAATCAAAATGTTTTTGATTGATTGAATGCAATGTTCTAGTGTATGAAATTGCATGGTGTGCGATACATGAGCCTTAAACCTGTGGTGTTTGATAATGCATTTTATTTTTGGGTTGTAATATTTTTAAATAAAATAAGGTATGCGTGTCTTGCCTCTCTCTATCTTCTCTATGTAAATTCATTCTCTCATCTCACTCTCTTGGAATGTACTCGAGGTTTCTGATTTCATTATGTAAAATTAGATTAGGTTTAATTTAATTTTGAAATATTGTAATGTACATGATGATGATGCGATGGAGCGATGGAGTTGCAAGCAAGCTTGAAGACTCAAGATGTTTTGCATTTGACCCTAGGTCGACTCGCCGATCTTTCTAGGCTTAAGGAGACCGATTTTAGTTAGGCCATGTATCAACACATTTTATATATGCTTAGTATGCATGACAAGGGTGAATGTTTTATTGACATGATTACAAAAACAAATGGTGAGACCTAATAAAAACCCCTCAATTAAATGATATTAAGTTGAAATAATAACCCCCGATGCCTTCCATTACTATGGTCTTTATCAAACCATTGTTCGTTGTGACCTTGTTTGCCTCAACGAAGGGTACACTTTAACCAATGGTAGATAAAGATTCTGGATTTTTCCCCCAATAACTTGGTGATGGGAGGGTTGAGCTTAAGTAACATATTTTGCTTGTTCAACTTGGTGTATGTGGGGCAAGTAGTGTCCACGTTACTAATCCAAGAATTACACTTGAGGACAACGGTTGGTGCCACTGAATTGTGTAATTGGTTTGTTGATATGACTTACATTTGAGGTCATTGGTTGGTGCCACTGATTGGTGTAAATCAAGTTTGTTGACCTACCTAATCGATCCATTTTGGTTTGTTTGCCTCAACGGAGGTTGAAAATGAAGTTGATGCGATCTCGACCCACTAGGAAGACCAACAAGTCTTCCCCAATTTAATAGACAATGTTGTTAGCTTGAGTAAAATAGTAGGAGTGTTTAATTTATTTAAAGTCCTAATTAAATAAATCAAAATAAACATGATATTTAACTTTATTTATTTTGCACTTGTAGCTTCATACTAAAATGAGCAACAGTAACCTTTCATTACAATCAATAATCAAGAAAGAAAACATGTTGGATGGTACAAATTTCACGGACTGATATCAAAATCTAAGGATTGTACTGAAGTTAGAAAAGAAACTATATATCATCATGAGCCCTATCCAACTGAGCCGGGTCCTAATGCCATTCAGGAAGTCAAGGATACTTACCAAAAATAATACTACATAATGTATTATACTAACATTGATGACACTTGAATTATAGAAGCAACATGAAAAGATGGATGCTAATGCGATTATTTATCATATCAAGGAGCTTTTCCAAGAAGAAGCTTGTCATAAGAGATATGAGGTGTCAAAGACTTTGTATAGGAGTTGATTATCAGAGGGTGCCCCAGTTGGTCCTCATGTACTCAAGATAATTGGGTACATTGAGAAACTTGAGACTTTGGGTTTTGGCATAGATGCTGATTTGTAAATTGACTTGATTTTGCAGTCTTTGCCTGATTTGTTTGCACCATTCATAATGAATTTCAATATGAGTATAATGATGAAAACCCATTCTGAGTTCTTAACTATGCTTAGGACTATAGAACAAGACATCAAGAAGTCTAAACCAATTTTATTAGTTGCTGTTGACACTGGTAATGGAAGGGCAAAGGCAAGGCTAAGGCTAAGGCTAAGGCCAAGCCCAAACCAAAGCCTAAGTCCTAAGTCCCAAGATGCTCTAAAGTCTATTTGTTGCATTAGTAAGGATGGGAAGGTTGTTTGCTTCTACTGTGGAAAGTCAGGCCACTAGAGTAAACACTTTAAGGCCTTCTTAGTAAACAAGAGGAAGTCAACGTCTTCTTCGACAAGTATGTTTATGATTGAGATCAGTCTATCTTCTATTACATCTTGGTTCATAGAATCTAGTTATGGTTTTCACATTTGTACTAATGTGTAGAGACTAAAGTAGAGTAGATTGTTCACCAAAGGAGAGGTGGACTTACGAGTTGGGAATGAAACGCATGTTGCTGCATTAGCCTTAGAAACTTATTATTTATCTTTGCATACGGGCCTAGTTTTAGAACTATTAAATTGTTATTATGTTCCAACAGTTTCAAAGAATAAATTTATTTCTACATTCATTTTGGATGAACAAGGATGCCATTTTACTATTGCTAATGGATTGATGTCTTTTAATTTAAATGGTATGCTTAACAAAACTACTTATTTACATAATGGTTTATATGTTCTAGAACTAAGTAGTAAAGAAGTTCTTAATCTAGAAACCAAGAAAGCAAAATATGGTGATCTAAACCAAATGTATCTTTGACATTGCAGATTAGGATCAAACTCGCATTGCAAAGCTCTAAAAAGATAAAGTTTTGGACCCATATATGACTTCCAGTCTTATGAGGTATGCAAGTCATGCCTATTAGGAAAAATGACCAAATCGCCTTGCTATTTTAACTCAATGCATAAAGATGCTTGTCTTTGTTCCCTTTCTCAGATTACACCCCGCTTGGAAGAGCTGCAACTATTTAGGTTACAACAGGAGGCCAAATTTATTCCTGAACTAATAGATCAGAAAGAGAAGTCGCATAAGAAAAGTGTTAATGGAAAGAGTAAAACAGATTCAAACATGACTGACGAATAGTCTCCAACTAAGCGGCAGAAAAATACTGCCCAAAACCCAAACAAAATACATGGGAAAGAAAAGGGACGAGCATGGAACTTACCTGAAGAAAACGAAGTAGAAGAAGCAAAACCTAAGTTTGAAGAGCATCCAAATGACCAGCACATCAAAGACTCCACCATTGGAAGAGCCAAAGTATACACGGACGAGTGTATTACATTTTTATCAAACCTTAATTCAAAGAGATAATTCAGAAAGCAATCTTATTGTTTTTTAATGATGGATAGGCAAATACAGAGAGATAATTCTAATGGTTTTAAATTTTTTTCAAGCAATTTTTGAAGATTTGAAAAAAAATCTTTAGTAATGTTAGTGGGGTTTAATCTGCTCGAATTATGCAGGACAAGTTCACTGAAAAGTCAAGGGTATGACTCTCTTTCTCTCATTCATTATTTGTCAATTTTCTTTGTGCATTATGCTTCAAATGAAAAAGGGGAAGTTATCCACTGGAACTTCCATGTGCACATCGGTCTTATAGTCAAATCCTTATATATCATTGCCTGACCTTTAAACTTCAACATATGTAACAACTGCTGAAAACTAGTACAATGCATGCATAATAATAATATAAAATTGGGCCCCAAAATTTTCTTTTCATTATAAATCATATGTCTTTTATACACAAAGAGTACTGTTTACAAAAGATTCATTTTTAAAAGACAAAACAGGGGAAACAGTGTAGCTATTCTCTTCGCTTGCCGACGCCTCCTCCATCCGCATCATCACCTAGATCCTGCATCCACAAAGGAAAATAACGGGGTGAGCACAAAATAATGCTCAGTAAGTAAAACCCTCTATCTGTCTGTCCCCGTATGTACAACTCTTAATTCTTTCCTTATGCTATTTCTGATTCTATTTCTGTTTCTAATAACATCATGGCCTCATCTTACCGGAGGTACGGCCGGATGGCGTTCACACAGCACCATCTCACTCTCCATGGCTATCGGGTGGAATTCACACAGTACCAACCCATTCTTAGTGACTACCGAGTGAGGATCACAAAGCACCTACTCGGTTTTCTTAACTATCGGGTGGAGATCACCTAGCACCTACCCGTTCCTCATGAATTTTGGGTAACGATCACCAAGCATTAACCCGTCTCTAGTCACTATCGGGTGATGGTCACAAAGAATCAACCCACTTCTACTAAATGTTGGATGATGATCACAAAGCATCAATCCACTTATCTAACAACTAACCGGGTGGTGGTCACAAAGCATCTACCCGTTTCTACTACTCATCGGGTGACGATCACAAAGCATCGACCCATCTCTAAGGGCTATTCGAGTGGTGATCACAAAGCATCAACCCGATTCCCATAACTATCGGGTGATGATCACAAAGCATCAACCCAACTATACTACTCTTCTAATTCACTCTATTCTAACATTCTTCAAATTCTCTCTACCCTTAAGGTAGTTGTACCCACCAAGCTCTCTACTCATAGGGTAATTGCATACACAATTTTCCTACACTTTCTTAGGTCACTTTTCAATGCACAATTAGTGCCTATGGATGGTTCATCACTACCAATGCACTTATGAAATGCCAACATGCAATGTTGCAAGAATTAAGGTTCATTACTCATACTCAAACCTCTATTAGGCATTTCATCAAACAACTCAAGTGCACTATAAAACTCTACTATAGCAATGATTCTAAAACTTTCTCTAACCATCCAAAATGGGGCAAAACCCCTTCACATAACCATAAAACCTGTCAAAGAAAGCACTTCCAAAAAGGGATCCATGACACCCCTTAAATTCCATCTCAAACTACCTTGCCAACCCAACAACTCATTTCTCATTTTTGCAAGGTATAAACAATCACAAGGCATAGAAATCTCTATTTAAACCTCCATACATGGCATATCACATGCATATCACATACATACATCATTTCTACCAAAACCCTAATCAAGAAAATTCTTAAATCTCAACTTGGGTTGGGATTTACTTACTTGTTATGGAGAGACTTCACCAACTCTTCCTTCCACTTGCTTTGCTTGACTTTTTCTCTACTCTTAACCAAAATAACAAAAACCCTTAAACTTCAATATCAACTAAAACTCACAAATCACACAACTTAAATAGGAATCCTTACCTTAGGAAGTCTTAGGTTGCTTTTTTACTCCAAATCACTTCAAAAATCCTTTGAAACTCCTTGATCAAAAGAAAAGAGAAGTTGAGATGAACAAGAATGGGGAGCTGCGTTTTTGAGAAGAAGAATGAAGGGTTTGCTAACTCTTAATTCCTTTTAATGAAATTTATACCAAAGCATTCCCATTTTGCCCTTACTCTTCTTTGGGAATTCCATCTATATCCTTTGATTCATTACAAACTCACCCCCTTAACAACATATTCTCCATGAAAATTCCTTACAATTAACTCCCCACTTTTCCTGCTAATTAGGGGTAGAATGGTCAAATTGCCCTTAGGGAAGAAAATATCTAAAACTTAACCAACATTTTAATCGGCCTGTCGCCGTGGCGACAGAAGTTTCGAGGCGAAGATTCTTCTTCGCCCCGGCGAAGCCTGAAACACTAAACTTCTTCTATTTTCAACCAATTTCAGGGCAAACATTCAACATAACATTCAATCAAACAAGATTACCAAAACCAACTCAAATAAGAGCGAAAGAAGAAACAACAAATACGTACCTCAAGTGGGGCGTTACAACATATGTACGCATATGTGGACTTTACCACAGAAATTAGCCCTAAGAAACTAATTTTAATGAGACTGGGAGATCAGCATGGTTGATGCTTTGGGGAGATAGAAACTACTAAATGCAATCCATTTTCTTTGATCAAATTTCTCAAGGGTGCTCACTGAAACTCCAATTTGATTTGTTCCTTTCATGCTGTCAATAAGTCATTTAGTTCTTACGCTCTTGGTTTTAAGATGAATGTCCTTGCTAGAGACGATTACACAATCTCAAATAAACCTGCAAAAGGTTTGAATTCCATAATTATGGTAAAATTCCTTAATTTTCTAAGTATAAAGAGTCTAATTGTCTAAGAGCATATTTTTTCATTTTGATAGCAAGTGATATGCTTAAGAGACTCAACCATAGTCCCATACAAATTTACACATATTCCAGCTTGCCCTATGTCTGGAACTATTGCATACTAATTTATAATATCCTCTAGTCGATTTTTGAAGGGCCTGGCATATGTGGATTTTGCTGATGATGCACTCCTTACTACAGCTATAGGAAAGAACAAACAAATGTTTCTTGGGAAGAAGATAAGCTCTGCAAGATCAAATCTGAAGCAAAAGAGAAAGGATTCTATTGGTCATATGGCCTCTGGAGAACATGGTAGGGTAAGTGGAATTAGGTTTTATCTTTGTTATTGTGTGTGTGTGTGTGTGTGTGTGTGTGTGTGTGTGTGTGTGTGTGTGTGTACCTAAGCCCCGTTACAACCCATTTAAGACCCTTAGATTTTTTGCATTCAATTCAATCCATTAATGATAAAGACGTGATATATTAGCAAGCTTATGGTAAAGATCTTCTATGTTTTGACTGGAGAGTTCATTGATCCCCTAAACACTTTGAGCGTATTGAGTGAATCCAATGAGAGGGTGTTAGATCCTATTGCATTTTGATTTCGCGAAGATCATTGAGGTGATTGTTCATGGATGTGGTTTATAAGAATTTACTCTATGAAATGGCTCATTTCTTATTTGTCTTTAGATTTAAATCTTTAAGGCATGATAATTTGGATTATAGAGGATGTGTAAAGGTAGAGGAAGGAACGATGATGAGAAAAGGTGACGAACTTGAGCTATTGTATGCTTGAGGACAAGCATTGTTTAAGTGTGGGGGAATTTGACAAGCATTCATAATATCTATATATTTGTTATATTTCCTCATGTTTTAATGGTTATAAATGCTTAAATCTTGGATTTTGATTATGTTTCATATTTTGTGGAGTAGATTAAGGAGTTAAATCAAATTGAATTCAAAATCAGGAGATTTGAAGAGAAAAAATCGAAGCTCAAAAAGAGATACATTCCAGAAGTGAATTTTGCTTAAAGTGTGGGCACATCCTGTTTTTCCATAATGTTCACAAAAGCAGTCAGCAGATAAAGCATGGGCGCGCCTTACTGGATCCGAGGTTTTTGACCTAGGTTTACAAATTTGTTAGAGAAAAAGATATGCATGACAGCTGGAAAGATTTATTTACCCATTCTTAATCTCTAGGATTTCCCAAGACTCCCTATTAAGGTGGGATTTGCTTTTAATTAGTTTCCTGATCTAGATAGGGTAACTATTATTAGATGGAGTTATAAATAGGAAGATTATTCACAAGAAAAAGGACATCGATCACTACCTCTCTCTTCTCTTCTCTTTTCTTTAGGCATTCTTTTAATTATGAGTAGCTAAATACTTTTCTTCCAACTGAAGGATAATTGAAGTTTTGGTTCTTAAAGATTTTTAAGATCTAAATAATTTTCAGTGTTCTTTTATTTCTTCACTATTTATATATCTTCTATGTTTATTAACAATTATTGTCTTGATTGATTGATGCAAAGGGCCCGTTGTTCAATTATCAGGGTAATAGATTGTCATTTAGAACTTTAAATCCGTAATTGTTTAAATGTTCTAATATTAGTGGTAAAATAACATAGTTGATTATAAAGGATTTTTTATTTATGTTATGAAGATGTATAATCTAGTCTAAATGAATCGAGCTTGTGTATTTGTTGGCTAGAATTGGTAGTCTCTCTAATTATTAATGTTGTCGATAGATTAAATCCTAAGAGCTTGTTTTGGTTTCCAAGAAAGTAAGGAGAGATAGGTTGTTAGAGCTTGTTAATAACCATAACCAATTTAGTGAAGAATAGAAGATTTTATCCTTGTATCTGTGATCAATTCTCTGAACCAATTCTGAGATTATACCTTTGGTTGGATATTTGCTTGATATTGATTTCTCCTTAATTTTTAGTTGATTATAATTGCTTTCTTTTATTTCACTTCGAAATTTTAAAACCCTTATTTTCTTTGCTTTAATTTTTATTAAAATAAATCTACCCAATCTCTGTGGATACGACCTTGCTCATCACTATTACAATTTGTATTTTTTGAGAGTGAGAATTTTATTATTTGTTGGATTCGACACCCACCAAATTTTTAGCGCCATTGCTGGGGATTGGGGTTAATTAGATTTATTTTAATGCTTCGTTCTTCTCGTGCAAGTGAACTCCAATACAATCTTGAGATTGAGAAGACGGCTCGAAAGTTGAGGAAGGAAGCTAAATTGCATGACAAACAAGCATCTTCATCCTCATTCCTCGAATTTAATTTAATACCTGGCTTGGTTGATTCATCTAGTGATTCTTCTAGTGACTCTGAAACAGAAGAAACAATGGATGAACAAGAGAGAACTTTAAGGGAATTGTTGCACCAAATGTAAATCAACAGCCACTCTGCATTACATATCCAACTTTGGAAGTGGGTTTTGAGTTAAAATCTAGATTGATCCATTTGCTTCCAACTTTTCGTGGTCTTGAGAATGAAGATCCTCATAAACATCTGAAGGAATTCTACGTGGTGTGTTCAAGCATGAAACTGCAAGGAGTGACCGAAGAACAAATCAAATTACGTGCTTTCCCATTCTCGCTGACTGAAAAAGCAAAGGATTGGTTATTTTATTTGCCCCCTGGCTCTATAACCACATGGATGGAGATGGTGAGAATGTTTCTTGATAAATTTTTCCCTGCATCATGAGCTGCTTGCATTAGAAGGGAGATATGTGGAATAAAACAGAAAGATACAGAGACCCTTCATAAGTATTGGGAAAGATTTAAGCAACTCTGTGCAAGCTGTCCATAACATGGAATTTCTGAATAGCTCCTCATTCAATATTTCTACGAAGGGCTCCTACCCATGGAAAGGAAGATGATGGATGCAGTGAGTGCAGGTGCCATAGTGAACAAAACTCCTCATGACGCTAGAGATTTGATCTCCACCATGGCCTCTAACTCACAACAATTTGGATTCAGGCAGGACACATCTCCAATAAGGATGAATGAGGTAAGTATATCTTCCTTTGAAAATCAAATATCCAATCTAACTTCTATTGTTCAACAGTTAGCTGTAAGAAATATGCAACAAGTGAAAGCTTGTGGAATTTGTGCTACCATCGGTCATCCAACTGACATATGCCTTACACTTCGAGATGATTGCTATGAGCATGCCAATGTAGCTGGAGGATTTCCAGGCCTACCACAAAGGAAATACGATCCTTATTCAAATACCTACAACCCAGGATGGAGGGATCATCCCAATTTCAGCCATGGAGTAAGACCACCATTCCAACACTTTCAGCCTAGACCACTTGCTCCACCACCACAACAAACTTCCACAAGTTCAGGTATGTCTCTAGAAGAAATTGTTAAATCACTTGCAACTAACACGCAGCAATTTCAACAGGAGACAAGAACAAGCATTCAGCAATTGGAGAATCAAATGAGTCAACTGGTATCTTCTATGAGCAGATTGGAGTCTCAAGGTAAATTGCCCTCACAAACTGTTGTTAACCCAAAACAAAATGCTAGTGCAGTTACCTTGAGAAGCAGGAAGGAGTCGAAGGAACCCAGTAAGACAGCACGTGGAGAAGAAATTGAAAAGGAAGTAGTTGCTTCTCAACCTTAAACTGACCAGCCTAGAGGACTCGATAGTGAACAACCAAAAGCATTGGTGACAAATCCTCCCTTTCCTACTAGATTGGCTAAATCCAAGAAAGAAGAGGAAGAGAAGGAAATTCACTTTTCGCAAGGTTGAGGTAAATATTCCCTTACTTGATTCAATTAAACAAGTGCCTCGATATGTTAAATTTCTCAAGGAGTTGTGCACCAACAAGAGGAAGTTGAAAGGTAATGAAAAGATAAGTATGGGGGAAAATGTTTTAGCCATCCTCCAGAAAAAATTACCTCGAAAATGCAAGGACCCAGGTATGTTTACTATACCTTGCAAACTAGGTGATGTTAGGATTGAGAAAACAATGCTAGATTTAGGAGCTTCAATAAATGTCATGCCTCTCTCTATTTATTCATCTTCGAATATTGGTCCATTAAAAGAAACAGGTGTGATTATTCAACATGCTGATAGATCTAATGTATATCCTAAAGGAGTCTTGGAGGATGTCTTAGTACAAGTTAATAGGTTGGTCTTTCCTGCTGATTTTTATGTTCTTGACATGGAAGAAGATGACTCTTCTAATTAACACTAATGTTATTAGGAAGGCCATTTCTAAAAACATCTAGGACAAAAATTGATGTGCATGATGGTACACTCACAATGGAATTTGATAGTGAAATTATTAAATTCAATATTTGTGACGCCATGAGGTACCCTAATGATGTGTCTTCTATTTTTGTTATGGATGTTATTGACCCGTTGGTGTAGGAAATCTTTGATCTAAGTGATGATGATAAGCTAAAAGTTATACTTAGTAGGAATTTCACTCTTGAAGGGCTGCAGAAGATCATGAAGAAGTTTGTGTTAGAGTCCGACCTGCAAGATGCAATCTACGGATTCGAATCACTTAAACCTATAAGGTATGATGTGTCTTACATTGAGTTGCCTCTTTCTCAGACAAAACTTCTTCCTTCTATTGTGTAGGCACCGAAATTGGAATTGAAACCCTTACCATATCATCTGAAATATGCATTTTTGGGAGAAGGAGAAACTCTTCCGGTGATAATCTCAAACAAACTCTCCATATTAGAGGAAGAAAAGTTTATTCGGATACTTAGAGAGTATAAAGAGGCTATTGGCTGGACTATAGCTGACATTAAGGGATTGAGCCCTTCCCAATGCATGCATAGGATACTATTAGAGGAAGATTGTAAGCCTTCCAGAGAAGCCCAACGCTAACTGAATCCACCAATGATGGAAGTGGTAAAGAAAGAAATTTTGAAACTTCTCGATGCAGGTATGATCTATCCAATTTCAGATAGTAATTGGGTAAGTCTGGTTCAGGTTGTGCCAAAGAAAACAGGTATAACGGTAATAAAAAAATCCCGATGGTGAGTTGGTGCCCACTCGAATTCAAAATGGGTGGTGGGTTTGTATAGATTATAAGAAGTTAAATGCATCAACTAGAAAAGATCACTTTCCTCTTCCATTTATTGATCAAATGCTTGAACGTTTGGCTGGTCGTACTCATTATTGTTGTCTTGATGGTTATTCAGGTTTTCATCAAATCCCAGTCGTACCTGAAGACCAAGAAAAAACCACCTTCACATGCTCGTTTGGCACTTTTACATACCGACGAATGCCATTTGGACTCTCCAACGCCTCTGCTACATTTCAAAGGTGTATGGTTAGTATATTTTCAGAGTACGTAGAAAACATCATAGAGGTATTTATGGATGATTTTACCGTCTATGGTGATTCTTTTGATACTTGTGTAACTAACCTTACAAAAGTGCTTAAAAGATGCATAGAAACGAACCTTGTTCTGAATTATGAAAAGTGTCACTTTATGGTTGATCAAGGTATTATTCTAGGCCATATTGTATCTTCTAAGGGAATTGAAGTTGATAAAGCTAAGATAAAAATTATCAAATCCTTGCCTTACCCCGCAAGTGTGCGGGAAATTCACTCTTTTCTTAGACATCCAGATTTTATCGACGCTTTATCAAGGATTTTTCCAAAATCGCTCAACCTTTATGTAGGTTATTGCAAAAAGATGTGGTGTTCGAATTTGATGAGGCATGCAAAGATGCATTCGATAAGTTGAAGGATATGCTGATTTCGGCGCCGATTATCCAGTCACCAAATTGGGATATTCCATTCGAAATCATGTGTGACGCAAGCAATCATGCAGTTGGTGCCGTTCTTGGACAACGGGTGGGACGAGTTCCTCATGTCATCTACTATGCTTCAAGAACACTTGATAATGTGCAGAGGAACTATTCAACGGCCGAAAAAGAACTTCTAGCTATTGTTTTTGCTTTAGAAAAATTCCGTTCATATTTACTTGGCACTAAAGTAATTGTTTATTCTGATCATGCAGCTCTCAAGTATTTGTTGTCAAAGAATGAGGCAAAACCTAGACTCATTCGGTGGATACTTTTGCTACAAGAGTTCGACTTGGTGATACGCGATAAAAAAGGTGCAGAGAATTTGGTCGCCGATCATCTCAGTAGATTACCCATAAATGAAGAATCATCACCATTACAAGACGACTTTCCAGATGAGTATCTCTTTTCTATTAAAAAGTCAATCCCCTGGTATGCTGATATTGTTAATTATCTAGTTACTAGAAAACTGCCAGATGATTTGTCTAGAGCTCAAAGAGATAAAATCAAAAGTGATGCTAAATATTATTTTTGGGATGATCCGTATTTGTGGAAACATTGTTCTGATCAAATTATTCGAAGGTGCATCTCTCAACAAGAAACTCCTTCCATTTTGAAATTTTGTCATTCATATGCATGCAGAGGACACTTGGGTCCCAAAAGAATAGCTCGTAAGGTGTTAGAATGTGGGCTGTTTTGGCCTACTTTGTTTCGTGATTCATATATGTTTTGTAAAGCATGTGAACAGTGTCAAAAAACTGGAAATTCTTTAGATCTCACAAATCTTAAAGAACCAAAACTTCAATTATCCTTTAGTTGGAAGAAAAGTATTTAGCTACTCATAATTAAAAGAATGCCTAAAGAAAAGAGAAGAGAAGAGAGAGGTAGTGATCGATGTCCTTTTTCTTGTGAATAATCTTCCTATTTATAACTCCATCTAATAATAGTTACCCTATCTATATCAGGAAACTAATTAAAAGCAAATCCCACCTTAATAGGGAGTCATGGCAAATCCTAGAGATTAAGAATGGGTAAATAAATCTTTCCAGTTGTTATGCATATCTTTTTCTCTAACAAATTCATAACCCTAGGTCAAAAACCTCAGATCCAGTAAGGCGCGCCCACGCTTTATCTGCTCACTGCTTTTGTGAACATTCTGGGAAAACAGGACAAAATCCGCTTCTAGAATGTATCTCTTTTTGAGCTTTGATTTTTTCTCTTCAAATCTCTTGATTTTGAATTCAATTTGATTTAACTCCTTAATCTACTCCACAAAATACGAAACATAATCAAAATCCAAGATTTAAGCATTTATAACCATTAAAACATGAGGAAATATAACAAATATATAGATATTATGAATGCTTATCAGCAATGCAGTCTATAGATGTTTGCATGTTTGTGTTTCCCACTTCTACATTTTACTTTCTTACTCCTTTGTGCTAAATGGCAGCGCAAAGTAGTAATCAGACTTTTAGGGAGTCTAGAGTGCCACACTGTGCTACTAATAAACGTTGTGATAACATTCAGTGAAAAGGGAGGAACACATTTGCAATGCCAAGGAATGTCAGACCACTTGGTGTGCCCTCGACAAATCCAAAATCTAGGGAAGTGGAAGATGAGAAGCTGAAGCCAAATAATGAGTTCAGAGAAATGCTCCTTGAGAAGTGAGGTTTGTTCTTGGGGTTACATGTTACATTTTAACTAGAATAGCACAGTAATTGACAAACTTCTCTTTCTTATAAAAAAACATAAGGTTTTGCCTTAATATGTTTCTATAAACACAATTATGACCAACGATACCTGTTTGAGGATGAAAAAGCAATGGCCTTGCATCTCATGCTTGTGGAAAATATGAAAAAATGTCTTTGGTCTGGAAAATGTCTGAGCAAGAATATGAAGAATATCATTTGTATGCTTGGTCGATTAAAATTTTCGCACATGTATATTCATTTTTATTGTCTGTTTTGAATGAATATCCATATCTCAAATGTAACGACTCCATTCTTATAAAAACATGCATAGTAAAAGTACATGTAACAATAACATAAAAAGTTGGGCCCAAAATTTTTCTTTTATTAAACATATGTATTCCTTATACTAATATATACAAGATTTATAACATATGCAAAACTATCAAAATAGGGTGGACAGTGTAGCCATTTCTCTTCGTGTGCCGATGTCCATCCGACTGTGTTCTCATCTAGAACCTGCAAAACATAGGGAACAACTGGATGAGCACAAACAATGCTCAGTAAGTAAACCCCTGAACTCAAATATCTCTGTAACTCTTTCTTTAATATAACTATCTATTTTCTCTTTCTCATAACTCCTTTATACTAACTTTCTTTCTAGTAAGTCACGGCCCCATCTGACCGGAGGCACGGCTGGGACTCGCTCCCACTCCCTGTGACTTCTAGTCATTCTAGCCAATCGGACTTGGTTATGCATGGATTCGGAACCTTTGGCCATGTGAGTGCATAGAATCTCTCGGGTAAACTCGGGTATAGCCCTCATCCGCATGTACTCTACGGGCTACACCACTTCTCTTTCTGATACTCTAGCCGTTTTCTTTATGCGACGTACATGCAGGAATACACTACCCGTACTCACAGGTTCCCCATCGCACAACCTACTCTATTCTCTTATTAAGCACTACTCTAGCTTTTACTCTATAGTGCTCATTCTCTCTTTCTCTCTACTCTTAGAGTAGTCTAAACTCAAAAGTCTCTACTCTTTCTCTACTTTCTTTTCTAATGCATAAGTAAAGCATAGTTAATGCACATCAATGACTCATACTCATTAATACATTTATGAAAAGTAACTATGACATGTAGCAACAATTAAGGCTTTCTACCCTTACTTATGATTCTCTTGAGCATTTCATCATACAACTCATGTGCATAAACAACTCTACTCTAACTCTAGCTTTTCTCTTTTCTTTAATCAACCAAATGGGAGAAAACTCCCTCATAAGCCCTAAATTTCCTGTCAAAAGAAAAACACTTCCATAAGCTTGCTCAAAACTTCCTCCAACTTCTATCAAACTCAACCTAACATCAAGCAAATAAAACACTTCTCATAACTCAATCATAACTACTAATCTCATTCAACAATTAAGTGAATACACATATGTATATAACTCTACTCAAAAGAGTTCTTAAATCTCAACTTAGGTTGAGTTTACTTACCTTATGAGAAATTAGCTTCTTTAACACTTCTCCTTTCCTGTGGGAGCTTGCTTTTCCTCTACAACTTAACCAACAATCACAACATGAGACTCTAATCAAAACATAATAAAACTCTTAACTTAAGAAAAAATCCTTACCTTAGGAAGCTTTAGGTGATAACCCTACTAAAAGTTACTCAAAAAGGCTCTTGGAAATCCTTGGAAGATTGAAGGAAATTTGAGAGAGTTTGGAAGAATGAAGGAGGCGGTGGAATGGGAAAATGAAGAGTTTTCAAAGACTAAACCCCTTTAAATATCTCTTAATAACTCATTCTTCCCATTTTGCCGTTGCTCTTTCATGGAAATTCCATCCATATCCTTTGATTCCTTACTAACACACCCCCATACTAACATATTCTCCTTGAAATTTCCTGACATTTTACTCCCCACTTTTCCTGCTAATTAGGGGTAGAATGGTCAAATTGCCCTTAGGGAAGAGAATATCTAAAACTTAACAAACATTTTGGTCGGACTGTCGCCGCGGCGAGGAAGCTTCTGTCGCCGCGGCGAAACTATCCAGAACATTTCCCCGTGGATTCAACACCTCTTCGCAGCGGCGAAGATTCTTCGTCGCCCCGGTGAAGCTTGGCACACTAAACTTCTTCTATTTTCAACCAATTTCAGGGCAAGTATTCAACACAACACTCAAACAAAGGTCAACCAAACAATATTACCAAGAGACCAACTCAAATAAGAGCAAAAGAAGAAACAATAACTACGTACCTCAAGTGGGGCGTTACATCTAATGATCATGTTTGTTTCACTTAAAACTCTTCATGATTCTGTTGGATGTTTTCCTAAAAATTCTCACAAAATCGAGAATGAGGTTTTCACTTTGTACATGTTAGACCTTGAATTAGTACCAATCTTCAAAGAAGACCTAATTGTTTCACTTTATATTTTCGGAATGGAATATTTACATAATCCTCATGATTTAGATTAAAAGTTATTCCATGGTATTTGTATGAGATTCCTCCTTTTTTTTTTTAAGCAAGTGCTTGAGAGGGTTTAATTGAATTGATCTATGAATTATGTTTCATTTTTCGTTTCCTTTATGTACTAAGGCACTTGTTTTTTGTTGATATTGAATAAGTGCACATATGATGTGGTCTTTATGATACTGTTAAATGAGCGTATGAATAATATGATACAATCATTTTACGAAAGAGCATATCACTTCATTTGTATGCCCATCTAAGAGAATAAATGAACAAATTTGAGTAGCTAGAGTTGCACTTGATTTGGGCAATCCACCAAGCTCGGCTTTGATGGGGCAAAAGGGCACCCGGATTTATGTTGCATGGTGAAACTTCAACCTTTAAACAAACAAATCTTGTATTGAAGTAATGGCTCTTGCTTGGATTGAATAAACCTGATCAATGTCAGCCTCATTCCAACAAAAAACAAACAAACATCACAACACCAATATGTACTGAAAAAAGCAATTTCTCCAGTACAAAAAATGTACCATTGGTTACAACTTTGGTGAATCCAGAATCCTCATAAACCAGACTTTAAAATTAATGTTGTCTTTGCTCAAGTGACTAAACAGTGGGAAAAAGCACTTTGTTAGAAGCTGATCAGAGAGAGAAGCAATATGTTGCTATGAGTATGCCTAAAAGAAGAGAAAGAGAGTAATTCAATTGAATTCTTTGTATTAAGTGTTGTATGATTATACAGAGTTCAATTTATACAGTGTTTTGGAGTATAAATAAGGTAATACAATATTACACCTTAATGGTGAGATTACATGTAATCAGCCTATTAATGAAGAATAATTCAGGATGTCAAGCTTTAATCCTAGCTTGCCATTTTGTAAATGTGTAATATTTGCTTTCCAAATTACATCGCTCCCCCTCAAGCTGGTGGTTTGTAAATGTTGAAAACACCGAGCTTGCCAAGCAAATACGAATGTTGTCGACTACATAATGGTTTCGTAAAGATATCCGCTGGTTGTTCTGAGGTGCGAATATGCATGGTCTTGATTTCCCCTTCCTAAATTTTATCCCTGACGAAGTGGCAGTCAATTTCAATGTGCTTTGTCCTTTCATGGAAAACAGGATTTGCTGCTATGTCATTTGCGGCCCTATTGTCACAGTACAAGACAACCGATTTTCTTACTTCAACTCCTAAATCCTTTAATAACTCGAGAATCTAAATGATTTCACATGTGGCTTTTGCCATAGCTCTATATTCTACTTCTACAGAGGAAAGGGATACTATTGACTATTTTCTTGTTTTCTAAGAGATCGGATATCCACCAAGCTTTATACAGAAACCGGTAAGAGATTTTCTTGTCATTGGACATGTAGCCCAATCGGAGTCACAATATGCCGCCATATTCAGATTTCCATTCCGAGGTAAAAGAAGTCCCAAGCCAAGGCACCCCTTTAAATATTTGAGTACCTGTGTTGCAACATCCATATGGGATTGGTTTGGTCCATGCATGAATTGACTAAGGATGTGGATAGCATAGCTGATGTCTGGACTCGTCATGGTGAGATAGATTAATCGTCCCACAAGTCTCTGATAAATTGATGTATCTTTTAGCGGTGGTTCATTGTCTGAGACTGAAGTTGCATTGTCATATTGCTATGTGATGAGCTTGGTATTTTGTTCAATGGGTATGGCACTTGGTTTGCATGCAGATAATCCTGAGTCTGATACAAGCTCAAGTACGTATTTTCGTTGACTAAGGGATATCCCTGCCGTAGATCTTGCAATCTCAATTCCCAAGAAATACTTTGGCTCCCCCAAATCTTTTATGCAGAAATGACTATGTAAACGCTCTTTTAGAGTCTTGATTGCCATGTCATCATTTCCTATGATAAGGATGTCATCCATATAGATAATAAGGGCGATAAATGAGTTACCTCTTTTCCAAGAGAATAGTGCATAATCAAGTTTGGATTGAATAAACCCTATGCCAACAAGAGCTTCTGTGAATTTTGCGTTCCATTGTCAATATGCTTGTTTCAGACCATAGAGGGACTTTCGCAAACGACATACAATATTCTCCCCCTGTCGGCAAATTCCCGGAGGTAGATCCACATATATTTCTTCATGTAAATCACCATGAAGAAAGGCATTATGGACACCATTTGGTGGATAGACCAATCTCGAATGGCAACAATGGAAAGGAAGGCTCGAACTGTGACATGTTTGGCAACGAGAGAAAAAGTGTCCTGATAGTCAAAGCCTTCTCGTTGAGTAAAGCCCTTGGCCATAAGACGAGCTTTGTATCATTCAATGGAACCATCTGCTCAATGCTTGATCTTGTAAACCCATTTACAACCAATAGGCTTTCTGTGTGGAGGACAAGGGACAAGATCCCATGTATGGTTCTGGGCCAAGGCTATAAGTTCATCAGTCATGGCTTGCCACTAATGTTCATATTGGACAGCGTCAGTGTAACTAGAGGGCTTATGGTTATCGTAGATCTGACTAACATAAATCTGGGCAGGAGAAAGCCGGTCATAACTGACATAATTGTAAGTTGCATAAGGAGTACATGAAATGGCCTGTATGGTAGGACAGACATAATCAGTAGTCCAAATGGGAGGTCGAGTGGAGCATGTAGACCATCGTTGGGTAGGTTTAGGTGCCATAATAGAAGATGTAAGAGAGGAGTCGTCGATAGATGGAGAAGACTCAAGAGTGAGTGGAGCATCTGATAGAGAATTTGATGTACTGTCTGAAGGATCTGGAGGCAACTAAGTGTAAGTGATAGGCTCCACGGTGAAGAGAGGACCAGTTGGTACTGGAGAGGGATCATCCTCCAGAAAAGGCATAGAAGGTGCAAAACTATTGTCCAGAGCAGTGGCTGTCTTAGAAAATGGGAAACTGTCCTCATGAAATGTGACATCTCTAGAAACTAGAAACCTTTGTTCAACTAGATCATATAAATGATATCCTTTCTTATGCATCGAATACCCCATAAAAATGCACCGAATAGCTCGAGGTCCAAACTTGTCATGGGAATCAAGGACATTTGAATAGCACAAACACCCAAAGACCCAAAGATGACCAATGTCCGGTGCTTTTCCAAAGAGTAGCTCATATGGGGTTTTACCTTTTAGAATTCGAGATAGCATCTGATTGATCAGGTATGTAGCTGTGACCACTCATTCTCCCCAGAATGAGACAGGTATGTTGGCTTGGTGTTTCAGGGCATGAGCGACTTCTAACAAATGTCTATGTTTTTGCTTAACGACACCGTTCTATTGAGGGGTGTAGACACAAGAATTTTCATAGAGGATACCTAAGAACAGAAATAGTGACGAACAATGGGAATTGAAGAAATCTCAAGCATTATCAGTTCTAATGCTTTGGACCAATAGGTTGAACTGGATTGTGACCATGGATAGGAAATTCTGAATGTGTGTGAGTGTTTGTGTTTTAGAGGTCATGAGGTATACCCAGGTTCCCCGTGAAAAATCATCAACTATTGTTAGAAAAAATCTAGAACTCTCATGGTTGGGTGCATGATAGGGTCCCCATGTGTCAAGGTAAATGAGAGCAAACAGGTGTGTAGTGTGTGTGGTACTATTCAAAAAGGTTATGCGAGACTATTTAGCATGAGGACAAATTGGACACTTAGGGTGTGGAATTGATGCACTATGACCTAATCTTTGATGCAGAATAAATGATTTTTTATTAATACTTGCATTACAATCAGAAAGTTCATTTTCTGTAATACAAGATAATTTTGGAAAAGTTGCGACCAAATAACCCATCTAGTAGTAAAGACCGTTTTGAACCTTACCCAAGCCCATTGGTTTCCCAATCAAAGGGTCCTCAAATTCACACATGTTAGGAACGAATTTTAGGATGCAATTGTTATCACGACAGATTTTGGAGAGAGAAATGAGATTAAACCTAAAAGTTGGGACAAATAAAACATTTCTAAGAATTAAATTTTGTGTGAGTTGAATAGTTCCTGAGTGTGTGGCTGGAGTGATATTTCTGTAAGGAAAACGTACAGAAGTGGAGGATTCTGTGGATATGTGGGAAAAATACTTCTGGTTGCAAATAATGTGGTCACTAGCTCCTGAATCAATAATCCAGATATCATCTTTAATTAAATTAGAGCAAAGAATAGTACATACATAGGATGCCATGTTTGCTTAGGGAATGTTATTCATCATCTGGATGAGTTGTTGGTATTATTCTCAACTGATCATGGGTGCAATGACAGTGTTTCTCGGATTAGTGGAAGTCTGATTAACAGATGAATTACCAAATTTCTGATTGGATGATTAGCCATGGAGCTTCCAACAATTTTCCCGATTGTGATTCCTCCTCTTACAATGATCACAGTATAATTTGCCCCTCTTTGATGATCCAGAACCGTTATTTTGAAAAGATCCATTAAACCCATTAGATGAATTAATATGAGATGTGGAATTTTGACCATTGGATGATAAGATTAGATTTGAGCCATTGGTTACATTAGTGCCCCCATATGAATTAAAATTTTTGTCTTCTTGAATCCCTAGCCACACAAAACCTCCACCACCATTTCCATTTCGCAAAACACCATCTGCCCTTGCTATCCCATAAGCTTCTCCCCTTCCATTTTTCTTTACACCATCAGAGTCTCCTTGGGTAGCAACGAACATGGTAGGATCAGCAGATCGCGACAGCTTTTGGGTGGTTTGGCGTTGACTCTCATCTTACACTACCAATTGGTAAGTGCGGCACAATGATGGGATTGGTGTGGTTGCCAATATTTGGGTGCGAAATGGAAGGAATGCTTCGTTCAGACCCATGAGAAAATGGATGAGCCGATCTTGGTCCTTGGCTCTCTAGATTTGCTGAAGAGTCACCGGCGGCCCTTCAAAGGGCTCTGCCACTACATCTAATTCATTCCAAAGGGCATAAAGTTTGTTAAAGTAAGCTGTAACAGTAAGTGTACCTTGCTTGGTTTCGGCAAGTCTTTGCCCGAAGGTGAAGATTTTGGCGAAATCAAGTTGGCCATACATTTCTTGAATGTTCAACCACATTTCGTAAGCATCTTCTATTTGTGGGAGTCCGGCAACAATATCCTGGGTGAGGGAATTGCTCAGCCAAGCCTGAACGAGTGTGTTGCATTTTACCAAATATTTGTGCATTTGTAGATCTTACGGGGGCAAGAGGGTTCCATCTATGAACCCCTCTTTGTCCTTTGTGATTAGGGTTCTCCAAAAATTATGAGCCCAGGTTGCTTAGTTGTTGGATCCAATGAGAGGTTGTTTCACGAGCACAAGCTTGGAGCCATTAGTTACCAGAGAATAGAGAGGATCACCTAGTTTTGGGCGTTTTACTAAGGATGATACAAGTTGGAAAAGTGGGTAAGGATTAGAACCTGTCGGGTTGGTATTCAGACCCGACAGATTTGGGAGGGTTTTGAGTATTGGTTTGGTTAGTTTGGGTGGACTAGTTTGAGGTTGGTGATGTGATGTGTTGGTTGTTTTCTGTTGGTTCCATGTAGGGAGTCTTGGTTCAAGCAAATTTCTTTGATGAATTTTGAAAATTTTGGAGAAAAGATAAAAACTGTGGCTGACTCAACGTGTTGGTTACAGGTTTTGATAGATTGGCTAAAGGGAATTTGTTGTGGGAAATTGGAAAATTGTTGCTAACTTAATGTGTTTGCTGTAGGGTGTGGCAGATTGGCTAAAGAAGAGTTGTTGGATAAAAGAGACCCAAATGCCTTGCTCTATAAAATCTGGAAGACTGGCTAGAGAGGATCCATAATGTAGAAGCAAGAAATTATCAAGATAGCTCTGATACCATGTCAGAAGCTGATCAAAGAAAGAGGCAAGAGAAGTAATATGTTGCTAGGAGTATGCCTAAAAGAAGAGAAAGAGAGTAATTCAACTGAATTCTTTGTATTGAGTATTGTATGATTATACAGAGTTCAATTTATACAATGTTTTAGAGTATAAATAAGGTAATACAATATTGCACCTTAATGGTGAGATTACATGTAATCAGCCTATTAATTAAGGATAATTCAGGATATCAAGCCTTAATCCAAGCTTGCCATTTTGTAAATGCGTAATATTTGCTTTCCAAATTACATCACACTTATCTATAAATATGGTCTTTCTTGCTTCTAATATAAGTAATCAATTTATGTAAACTTTAGATCTTCTCTTCTTCTTCTTCTTTTCCTGAGGGTGGGGGTTGCATAAGAACTTGCACTGTGGCAATAGGTTACTTTTTTTTTTTTTTCCTTCTTTAAAGTGTCAATACTATTATTTTAATTTGGAATTTTTGCATATCTACTTGAAGTTTGAACAGTCTTCTGGAGATCCAACTCGTGTTCAACTTCTCCATGAACGTGCTATTACCGAGTTTCTTGTATCAAGTGATCTCTGGCTTGATTATACTTGTTATTTGGATAAAACCTTGAAGGTTTCACTCATATTTTCTTTTTTCAATTCTTTATGTTTCAGGTATTTGTAATTTTAGCAATTAATCATCTCTTTTTCTCTTTAGGTAGGAAATATTGTGCAGTATGTTCATTCCAGGGCTAGGAAAAATTGTCCTTAGGTTGGTGATCTTTGGGTTCGATCTTTGCTCGCTTTGGAACGTTGTCATGCGCCTGAAAAAGAGATATCTACTGTAAGTTTCAGTTGTTACCCTTCATCTGTTGCGAATTATGAGAGATTGTTATAAGTAGCTTAAAAGCAATGAAGTTTCACAAACTTTAGTGTTGGAATTTCAATTTGTTGTTTAAAAAGATTTTCATGTCATATTCAGGTCTTTGAGAAGTCCCTTCTATGGACTTTTTCGACCATTGAGGAGGTAAAGATATTCTTTTCTCTAATTTGTAGGCTTGACTTACTGTTCTTTGTAACTTGTTATTTTTTCATCTACATTTTATGCATTAAAGATATTTGTTAATTAGGCCCTCTCTGTTTTAGTACCTAAACTTATTCCTCAATCGAGTGGATGGTTTGAGACGAAGAATCCTTTTGCCTGGGGCAGAAGAGGATGAACTGAATTTTCCATTAATAAGGGAAACATTTCAGGTTCGCATATGTATACTGTTCATTTTTCCTTGTTAAAATTGTTTTTACTCGATGTCAAGAACTGACGCTTCTCAAAGACATTTGTAGATGCTCTATTCATGGTGAATTTTGGATGAAGAAAAGGTGGACCTTGTGGCTAGTCTACTCTTTCAGGGTCCAGGCATAGATCTCTTACAAGTGTGTATCAAGTGCTTCTACCCTTAGACTCTGAAGAAAAGTCTATTAATTTACTTCATTTAGTATGCTATTATAGTACTCCAAGATGGCTTTTTCTAATTGCTAGATTGTTACCTTTGTTAATTGTTTTGTCATGGAATAGTGTCCTTTGCTAAAAAAAATTCTCATTTAGCATTGGTGTTGCATGCACGGAAGATATCTTTATGGATCTATGAACTTATAAAATTTGCATGTCATATTCAACTGGTACATCGTTGTTGTGTAATGGTTGTCTTCAATATTTGTGTTTATAAACAATTAATCTGATGTCTCTTTAGTGTACCATCGAAATTACAGGCTCTGTATGATTGGATGTATTATATATACTTGAATTCTTAACTGTGTAGTTTCTTCCTTTCAGCACGCATCATAGTACTTATCTCAACAGATGAAGAATACAGATGGTTTGCTGCATTTGTATGCTTATTGGGCTCGTTTGGAGCTAAATTTGGTTGCAACTCTGGGTGTTTGGTAGAGCCTGGTTAAGATCTACTTTGTCCCATTCATCCTTTTCTATTTCTTATCCTGTATAGTTCAATATGATTGATTTATGATTCATCTTTGTATTTTTTCCGTATAACTTGCTTTTTGTCTGTGCAACAGGTCAATGTTGGAAGCTTGGCAAGGTTATATAGCTATGGAAATTGAATTGGGACATTTAAATGAAGCTAGGTCCAACTACAGGAGATGCTACAGTAAAAGATTTAGTGGGATAGCTTCAGAGGTATAATTCTTAAACATTACTTGCTTTCTATTATAGTAGATTGATTTATGGACATAATTTGAATCTGAATGTTTTTAAACTGGTTTTTTCCTATTAAGTATAAGGCAGATGGAACAGTTAAAAGGTATAAGGCAAGGCTGGCGGCAAAAGGATTTACGCAAACCTATGGAGTAGACTATGAGGTGACCTTTGCTCCGGTGGCTAAGTTGAACACTATCAGGGTGCTCGTCCCTTGCAATTGAATTATAATCACATGAAGATGAAAATCATGGTCATGGCTACAAGAAAAAGAAATTAAAATTTCAAGTATAAGATGATGATACCTGAAGAATACTAGAATGGTCACCTTTGGCGTGTTCACTGGAAGGAACTGCCCAAGTCCCAGGCCAGTGAGTGCCATCAGCCATCTATGTAGCCTTGATGACATTCAAAGACTCTGTAGGGTCAGCCGCACTCTCCCTCATATGTTTCAACATCTTCATTTCCTCACTTGCATTGAAAGCATTAGATCTCCTCCTGATTGAGTCTGGTAGCCCATTAATCCTCGCTTTGAACTCATCATACTCTCTCTTTATTTTCCTTCTATCCTTGACAAAATCAGACCTACTTTTGTTCTTTATAGGGTCGACTTTCAAGGCGAAGTAGCTTTCAGGATTCCTTGGCTCAATGTTGTGTTTTCAACAAAATGGAACACATAAATCAGCGAAGCTTGCAGCCTCTGCCATGGCCTCAAAACTAAGAAGGGCGCCTCCATCATCAAAAATGTAACACGCAAGCTTCTATACAGGGTAATCAACGGCAAGAATTGAAAGACTAGTGTTGGCAGTGACAAGGGGTGGCTGTTTTTCAGGATCAGCCGTAGATACAAACACATCAACACCAGGAAGATCAGAGCGGCCAGTAGGATTGGAAGGTGAAGGCATGTCAAACTTGTCACAGAGGGCTACCAGGTCTGTGGAACAATTGATTGGGCAGAGCTTGGGAATTTGATCAAGAAGCTAAGAGAAACCAAACCAAAGCTCGCAAGTAACTGACATCGCCCACAACCACATTGCATCAGGATTTCGATGCATTATTCTCCAGTGCAAGAAAAATGCCAACACTATTCCACGAACAGCAATTAACATTCTATAGGCAAGGACCAAAAAAAAAAAAAAAAAAACAATGGTTAATCATTAATTTGTTTGATTCAATATAATCAAGTATGTACATTATCAATGATCATATCATGTTAACCAATTAAGTTGACCTGTAGGGGCTGATGATAGCTTGTAGGATTGACAATATCCTACTAAGGGGCTTCCATGGCTTATCAGAATTGTCTAGAATACCACCCTTGAACCCTTCATCTCCCCAATCACCATAAATGTCATCTTGAGGCCAAAATGCATTGCCATATCCTTAAGTACCATTTGTGTCAAACAACCATCTGTTGTGATTAAATTCTCCATTTTAGCCCCTCTTCATCATGCTCATGTTATTCCCTTTTGGGGCTGGCAATGGCAATGCTCCATTTGAAAAGCTTGGAACTTCGTCATCATAGTCTCCAACTTTATAAGGCTCCTTGCAACCCGGAAACAGCCCATTTTCCTTTTGTGCATCTAGGTAACAATCTCTGCATATTTTGAACCTGGAAAAGAAAAAATTTTATCATTATTATTATGAAAGACTATTGATAAACTTTGTTAATCAAATTGTTGTAACTTGAGTCCAATTTAATCAATCCACAATCTATCTAAACACAAACAAGAATCAAGAATCACACACATACACAAGACAGGATTTACCATGGTTCACCTATCCAATGATGGATAGATTACATCCACGTTGAGCTCTAAAATATGGAGACTCACTGCACTAGGATTATTCAACAATTACACAACGATTACAAGCTCATACAACCAAATCTGAACAATATCTTTACCCAGACTTAATCACCCTAATTCGTACCTGTAACTTGGAAGATTTCAGAGAACAAATCTAGCCTCAAAAGGAAACGCAACCTTTAGTACAATCCTACCCAGATTACAAAGAAATAGCCCCAGCAACTAAGTCCTAATCAATTGCTCACTCATGCAAACTAAAACCCTAACAGAGAAGACTAACCCAATAAATCTCTTCCATTGTTTTGCCTCCTTTTATATCATTAACCATCAGTGATTGTGAGCCACACGATCTGTCTTGAATCAACATCTAGAATTCATTCCTTTAATTAAAATGAGAACGACGTCATTTGGCTTCATAACACTTTCAATCTCCACCTTGAAGCCAACATTCTTCCTTTTCATTTTCTATTGAACCTCGTTCAGTGCAGTAAGTATCTCTTACATTTCTTCTCAGCTCCGAAAATTGACTAACTGATGTGAAGTAAATTTAAGCAGTGCTTGAACTTGGCTGTTGTCACCACTTTGGTTCCCATGTCTGTTGGGTTTTCTTCAGTTGTACCTTCAAGAGATTTACTTTTCCTTTTACAATAAGATCTCTAACAAAGTGATGCCTAACATCTACATGTTTTGTCCTTTCGTGATACACTCGGTTCTTACTCAAGTGGATGGCACTTTGACTGTCTGAATAGACTATTGCAATGCCACTCAATAGATCTGCTTCCTTTAGAATTCCTTGTAACCATGTTGCTTCCTTGAAAGCATCCGAGACTGCTACATATTCAGCTTCTGTGGTTGATGATACAACCAGTGGTTGCAACTGTGATTTCCAACTGACATAGTTGCCCCCTAATGTGAAGTAGTATCCTGTAGTAGACTTCTTGGAATCTCGGTCACCTGCAAAATCAGCATCTACATACCCAACCAGATCAAGTGATGCATTTCTTTTACAAAAGACCAAACCAATCTGAACAATATAGTTTAAATATCTAAGCAACCACTTTAGAGCATTCCAATATTCATTTCCAAGATTTGACATAAATCTATTTAATAGTTATATTGCATAAGCCAAATCTAGTTTGGTGCTTATCATGGCATACATCACAGAACCTATGGTATTCGAAACAGGACAGTTTCTATTTTCAGCATATTAGATTCTGTTTTTGGGGATTGTGACTTACTAAGTATGAAATGGTTTGCAAGGGGCATTGTTACAACTTTGGAGTCAATCATGCCAAACTTAGAGACTAGTTTCTGTAGGTATGGGAATTGATTCAACTTAAGGGTGTTTGCACTGCTTCTCTATCAATCATTATTCCTAGGATTTTCTTTGCTCTACCTAAGTCCTTCATATCAAATTCAGTACCTAATTTTGCTTTTAATTCATTAATCCGAGACATGGACTTACTAATCAATAACATGTCATCTACATATAACAGTATGTATATTGGGATATTATTGATGCAAGCAAAATATAAATAATTATCATACACGCTTCTAGTGAATCCACTTCCTACTATAAATGTATCAAACCTCTTATACCACTGCCTAGGGGACTATTTAAGTCCATACAATGATTTATTCAGCAAACTTACATACTCAGGCAACTTTTTATCGTTAAACCCTATAGGCTGACTCATGAAAATCCTCTCATCCAACTCACCATGTAGAAAAGCAGTTTTAACATCCAATTTTTCTATCTCTTAATCATATTGTGCAACAATTGATACCATGAGTCTAATTATTTTAAATTTAACTACTGGTGAGAAGATTTCAATGAAATCAATACCTGCCTTCTATGTGTAGCCCTTGGCCACTAACCTGGCTTTGAATCTTAGTGGATCAGATTGGTTTATCCCCTCTTTCAGTTTGTAGAGCCACCTGCATTCCACCAGTTTTTTATCTTTAGGCTTTGGAACAAGTGTCTAGGTGTTGTTCAGGTGCAGTGACTCCATTTCCTCTTTCATTGCAGCCAACCACTCTTTGTTGTCCTTTGATCTCATTGCCTCAACATATGTATTAGGTTCAGATCTGTGTATTTCTGCACCAGCCAGCTATATAGATCATATCAGCATAGCTGTACCTTATGGGAGGTCTGATTTCCCTCTTGACCCTGTCTCTAGCTAATTAATATTGGGCCAGATCACCATGCTGGTCCCCTTTAGTATTCACAGGTGGGTCTTTTTCATACTCCTGATCTTGGATTGGCTGTAGCTGGTCTTCTGTTATATCAGTCTCATCTGTTTGGATGTGTTGATCATAATCAGTTACAAGCTCCACCTTAAACTGTGTTATCCCAATTTGCCCAGAATCTTCAGAATCTTCTTGTGAGCTACCTGCATTGTTAGTACCAGATTTGCAAGGAAAAACAGCTTCATTGAAAATCACATCTTGACTAATAACCACTCTGACCCCTGGGACGGCCCTTTCCCAAAGCCTATATCCTTTGGTTCCTTCTTGATACCCAAGAAAAACATACTTGAGGGATCTAGGCTCTAGCTTCTCATCCCGGGTGTGTGCATATGCAACACACCCAAACACTCTCAATTGATCAAGAGATGCTCTTCTCCCAGACCACCTTTCTTTAGGACATTTGAAATCTATAAAGCTTGAGGGACTTCTATTAATCAGGTAGACTGCAGTACCTAAGGCTTTCCCCGAGAAAGTTTTTGGTAAACCAGCAGTGAATATGAGACATCTAACCCTTTCTAGTAGGGTTCTATTCATTCTCTTAGCAACCCCATTTTGCTGAGGGGTTCCCCTAACAGTCCTATGCCTTAAAATGTCCTCTCCTACAAAGTAAGAGTCAAAATCCAGGTTGCAAAATTCTAATCCGTTATCAGTTCTAAGGGCTTTTACCTTCCTATTTAATTGGTTTTCAACCAGGTTTTTCCAACCTTTAAACTTGGTTAAGGCTTCATCCTTAGACTTAAGGAGGTACACCCATACCTTCCTACTATAGTCATCCATAATGGAGAGGAAATAACAATTCCCTCCATGTGTCCTAACCCTTTCAAGACCCCAGATATCTGCATGCAAATAATCCAAACAATTTTCAGCTAGATGAGTTCCCTTTTGGAAACTCATCCTGTGATGTTTACCCAACACACATGTTTCACAGAAACTTAACTCAGATATGGATTCCTTACCAAAGTAGCCCTGCTGGCTTAAAACAGACATACCTTTCTGGCCTATATGGCCAAGTCTCAAGGCCCATTTCTCTGCAGTAAAAGGTTAGAAGATAATAAAGTAGAATTAATAGTAGGTGCATAGTATTGGTCACACATAATGTACAGTCCATTTTGTTTGACTCTTTCAAGCATTATATCATTATTCTTATAAACTACTATGGACCCATTTTGTGCCTTGTAACTACATCCAGCTTCATCCAATGTTAATCAAGTTCTGTTTAAGTTCAAGTATGTACCTTACTCTAGTTAGCATTATGATCTTACCATTATTCAACCTAATGGCTATATTTCCTATGCCTTGAACCTTACACGAGTGATTATTTCCCATGAACATAGTTTCAAATTCTCCTTTCCTAAGGTTCTGGAACCATTGTATGTTTGGGCTCATATGGAAAGTGCATCCTGAATCTAGGACCCAATCCTTACTGCTAGCTAGATTTGATATTGTGAGAGCTTCTAAAATCTCAATATTGGTGCTAGTACTAGCTAAATTACTCTCTGTACTATGTTGTTTTTGTTTCTTTATCCAGTCATAATAGTTCTTTTTAAGATGGCCAGGCCTATTATAGTGGAAGCACTTTTTGGTTTCTCCCTTAGTCTTATTATTATTCTTCCCCTTCTTCTTAGTTCTAAAACTCATGTTTTGTAGGAAGTTCTTACCATTATCCTTTACTAATTGTACTGAATCTGTTTTAACTTTGACAAACAAATTATTTCCATTTCTCTTCTGAATTCTCAACTCTAATTCTCTGGACTTCAGGCCAGCTATCATCAGGTCAACACTGGGGACTTGTCCCAGTGTATTGTAAAGCATTTTTCACAACTAAATACTTATCAGGTAAAGAATTCAACAATATCATTGCTATGCTAGAGTCCCCTAACTCCTGATCAGTACCTTTCAACAATATAGTCATTTTTAGAAATTCATCAAGGTTTTCTTCTAAAGACCTAGTCATATCCATCTTATAAGAAAATAGAGCACCTTTAAGAAAGCTAGATTTGGTGTGGACTATAAAGAATACAAGGATTCGAGTTTACCCCAAAGTGTGATCGGTGTTTCCATGCCGTCTACCTTTAGCAGTACAGCATCGGACAGGTTCATTATGACCAGATTATAGGCCTCCTCGTCAATTTCAGACTTCTTTTTCAGTTTCTCCTCAGGCCATTTGGTGGTGTCCTTCTCCAGAGCAATCCCTACCTTATTGTGGGAAATGAGGGCCTTCATCTTCTTCTCCCATGTATTGAAATCGATCTTCCCATCGTATTCGGAGATCTCCATATGCATAGTACTCATGACTCTGTAACTGTAACTGTAACCCTAGACAAAATTCAAGATTTGCTCCCTGACTTGTGTTTCTGACCCAGACTCACGAATTTACCCAAGACTCAACAAGATTCGAAGCCCTAGTGATCCAAAAAACTTTAAATCGTAAAACCCCCAAATTCTAACAAACCCTAAATTTCCAATTTGTCGTGAATTAATCGATCACTTGTGTTTGTGACCTAGGCTCACGAATTGACCCAAGACTCAGCAAGATTCGAAGCCCTAGTGATCTAAGAACCTTTAAATCGAAAAATCCCCAAATTCTGACAAACCCTAAATTTTCAATTTGTCGCGAATTAATCGACCTTAAACATAGATGCACCTTAGGACTTTGGCTCTGATACCACTGTTGTAACCTGAGTCCAATTTAATCAATCCACAATCTATCTAAACACAAACAAGAATCAAGAATCACATACATACACAAGACAAGATTTATCGTGGTTCACCTATCCAATGATAGATAGATTACATTCACATTGAGCTCCGAAACATGGAGACTCACTGCACTAGGATTATTCAACAATTACACAATGATTACAAGCTCATACAACCGAATATGAACAATATCTATACCTAGGCTTAATCACCCTAATTCATACCTGTAACTTGCAAGATTTCAGAGAACAAATCTAGCCTCAAAAGGAAACGCAACCTTTAGTACAATCCTGCCCATATTACAACGAAACAGCCCCAGCAACTAAGCCCTAATCAATTGCTCACTCACGCAAACTAGAACCCTAACAGAGAAGACTAACCTGATAAATCTCTTCCACTGTTTTGCCCCCTTTTATATCATTAACCATCAGTGATTGTGAGCGCCACGATCTATCTTGAATCAACGTCCAAGATTCATTCCTTTGATTAAAATGAGAACGACGTCGTTTGGTTTCATAACACTTTCACAAATGAATTAATACCGGCATTCACAAGGAACAATATCAACTCCTCTCTCATCCTTCATGGCCTTGCCATCACAAGCAGGCATGGAACAAGAAGAACCTTTGGCTCCAGCCATATGAGGATGAGTGACCTCGGACTCAATCACCTTGTCCATGAGATGTGCACGCGTAACGCTATTGAATCCGCTGTAAAAGAGAATTAGAAACGTATTGCTCTTGACCTTCCTTGCGGCAGAGAGGAATCCATGGGCTGGTTGTCGGGAGTTGGAGGAATGTGGGACGTATAATTCATGTAATCTCCTGATATTTCACGAGACATATCAAGACCTTCTCTCGACATACTGGCATACCGCCCACTTGAAGTTCTTCTTGCAAATTTTACAGTTTGTCCACTTGTTGAATTGCGACCGCTGGGAGAATCCTTAGAACTCCCGCCATTTCTTACCTTCTTTGACGTTTGTGAAGTTAGAGAAGCCATTGTATAAATAAAAGTTTGTTTGTTAATTACAATTATATGTTGCAGAGTGATGAAAATGTAATAGCATGATTAATTAATTGGACGCTCGAGAATAGTAAGTGAAGATGCATAATGGAAGGAGGATTCAGGCTGATGATGAAAGCTTGTTCCACCATATTCTTAGGGGCGGGGACGAAATTCGGAATGGGAAGGCACATTGGAAATAATATTGAAAGAAAAGAAGTGATTTAATGGTGAGAGACCAAGTCTGATACAAGGCTGTGTTGTTACGAATTTTAAGGAGATTGTTTGAAAGCAGTGACAGTTATTTCAACACTTTCTTCCACGTCCATGAAATTTTTTTCACCATTGATCAATCCATGCTTTTTTTTCTGCCCTT
Source organism: Pistacia integerrima (assembly GCA_026225825.1). Classification (NCBI taxonomy): domain Eukaryota; kingdom Viridiplantae; phylum Streptophyta; class Magnoliopsida; order Sapindales; family Anacardiaceae; genus Pistacia; species Pistacia integerrima. The sequence goes on from CM047749.1 coordinate 49,388,331, forward strand.
GTCATTCTCAAAATAGCTAACTCATCTACATTATTAGTTTCTTTACAAAGTGTAACATGTAACATTTTCAATTGCAACCACTATATTAATTAAAGTATATTCATTTGTTCATGGCCATCAAAAACGCTTGCTAATTAGCTTTTTAACTAATTTCCATATTTAAGAAAATTAATTCAAGGATTCATATATATATATATATATATATATGCTAGCAAACTGGCTCAGACACCTTCAATGGTTAAAAAAGAAAAACGTACGAGTGGAATCCAAGCATATATAATTTTGCTAAACAATAGTATTTTTGGTGTTAACTATCAATTGCATACTTGCTATTTGAAGAGATCAAGAGAATATATATTATTAGAGAAGAATTAACAAGTTAATGTATTGCCTAATGGCATACCAGATAACACTACTTGACTAAAAGAATTTTTATTTATTTATCATTGGAGGTTTTTAAGTCCATTTGTACATACCTCAACTAATCTCCCAAGATCTTGGAACTGTCGGCTGGATAAGAGCCCAAGTGGTCATCCTTATTAGTGGTTGAAGAGACTCGAATATAAGAGCTCATGAAATATCTTTTTGCTCTTTTACCTCAGACCACCCAATAATGGTTACTAAAAGAAATTAATTGGTAAAGGGATCATGAATGGCATGGAATTTAATTTTATATAACTATAAGTTCTAACTTCTTAATTTATTCCATTAAGTCAAGACAGTGAATTTGAGATAATCAATGGGGAGGGAGATAGAAATAGGCTAAGAAACAAAAAGGTAAAACCTAAGAAGAGCACTATTAATGCAACTAATTAATTATATATATATTGGTGACCAGAGGTGTGTCCAGTCAACTTGTATGCATCTCAACTAATCCCCCGAAGTCCTAAATTGAATGATCGGGTAAATTCTTTTAGTAGTTACCCCTATTAGTGTTTGAGGGACTCGAACTTAGGAACCCATGTTGGCTCCTTTACTATTTTACTTACCCTAATGGTAATGCTAACTACAAGCAAAGCAATGACTAAGTAAAATTGAAGAAGCAAAAGAGACAAAGCACTACCCAACCCATCCATGCATACTAATTTTTCAAGTTTCAATGTTTTGATTCAATAGTTCCAATACCAACATCTGTTTTCCGCTTTTTGGAATTAGGGTTTTTCTTTTCTGCCCAAGATGGTGGTTTAATTAGAATCTTTTCAACAACAAAAGAGATTTGACTGAGAAACAGTGTTCAATTCTACCAGGCCATTTCGTAACTGACATTAGAACTTTCCTTTCCTATAGCCCTTCTTCTTCTGTAACGTTTAGTCAGCACAGGGCAAAGTGGAGCTACTGTTACTGCTACTGCGTAGAGGATTACAAAACCAAAATATAAAATGATAAGAGTTATGTATAAATGCGGTACTGGTAGAAGAAGAAGAAGAAGACATTGGTGCAGAGGCTATATATATATAGATCATCAACAGAAAATAAACAAAATTAAAAATGTCAGAATAATATTTTGTACATATGAATTTGGAACTTACTGATTCAGAAGCTTCAACCCTACGTACATGATCTTCAGTATTCCTATTTAAAATTTCTTCATTTAGCTTTAATTTTAGAGGACTTTATGATCTCTACAGCGGTTCTCAGTGACAAGTTTAATTTGATTTCTCCTTATTCTTCTTCTGCTGTTCTTCTTCAAACTTACAATTAAAATGGTGGCCTTGTAGAACTACCAGCTGCAGTGCCACTACCCCAACCAAAAACATCACCAGGGAAAGGAGGATAATTTCCCATATTCACTCCCAAATTATAGAAAGGAACACCTCCACCGGAATTACTTCCGCCGTTTCCTCCATCGCCCAATTGCCCTCCACCACCTGTCACTCCCGATGACTGGGAAGCAGCTGGCCGAACCTGCCCTGGTGATTCTTCTTCCTCAAGTGGTAACCTATCATAAACTGCATTTGCAAATGATGCCGCCATCAAAACCACCGGACTTGAAGCCATCAAAGGCCCCACAACGCTCCCTCCCACCACTTGTCCCTGTCCACCCGCCAGATATATAGTCAAGCCACCCGCTCCTGTCGGCGCCGGAGGTGGCAGTGACGTCCCCGTGAGGGACAAAATCTCGAACCGCCCGTGTAGTGTTATCACACTCCCGGCTGGAGCAGCCGGCTGCTTCAACGTCACATTAGTAACCGCTCCCGTTCCGCTGAGGACACAAACACCCCGTCCACGGCGCCTAGCGTAGTTTGACACAACATCAACTATGTCTGAGCCAGCTGAAATTTCAAGAACGTGGGATCTAAGCGCGTTTGGACTGTCCCGAGTGATGATAATTGGTGGCTTGGGCTTGTTTTTTGAACCCGAGGGACGCCCACGGGGCCTGCGGCCGGAACCAGTGCCTCCTCCACCTGAACTGGTGGCTGCTGCATCGGAATCATGACTGCTTCTTTGTTCTTGCTCCGGTGATTCTCTGGCATCCGTCTGGTTTTGGAGCTGCAGAAGCTGGTGAACATAGCGAGAACCTGGACTCGGTTCCAACCCAGACATTGCCAATATATCGATCTTTTCTTCAAGCTCAGAAATAAATAACCCAAAAAAAAAAAAAAGCAAAGCAAAGTTTTCAAACTGTGAAACTAGAATTTCACCTCTCCTTTATACAAAGGAAGATCTGTGAGAAAATATAAACAGTTTTCTTCAACAAATATGCACAAGATATATAGAAAGATGCAAACCCAGAATTGCCTAATACAGCACACTACTGGTATAGTGTTAGTGAGATGACTTGTAAATTTGTTTAAACAGTTTCTTTCTCTTCACTGTGATATCTCTGATACGATCAAAATGCATTAAAACTTGGTAAAAATCAATAGCTTAATTAAAAATACTTCTCTAATCAGATCCAGATTTGTGGAGATGATGGAGGGAGGATGGCTTGCTGCAGAAACTTCAAAGAAAAACAAAGCCCAGAAACCTAGCTGAACAGTGATTAAATATATAAGAAGAAAAGATATCTATTAGTATAATCAATAATGTAAACTATATGTTATTATATATATTAATATATAGTAGTGGTAATTTCTTTTTAGTTTTGGTTCTCTGAAAATCTATGAGCCAGTTTGAATGTCTGAAAACCAAGGTTTGAATGGATTGGATTCAAAGTGAGGAATATAAAGAGGTAAAAAAAAAAGTGGAAAGCACAGAGAGAGAGAGAGAGGTAATACTTTTAATTGAAAAGCTAAAAATAAAGGAGCATGCTTTCGTGACTATGAAGGCATATATCAATTTTTCATGCATTATTAATTTGTTTAATTAATCCATCTATATATATATATATAACAAACTTAGTATTTATGCAATTAATTAAAACTAAATTCATCATGAGTCAATTTAGTCAGCCCAATTACTCTAATCAACTAATTAATTAATGACTAATCTTTCCACATCACCTCTCTAATTCTACCAACCACTACTTCTCATATTTATTATTTATAATTTTTTTATTTTTTTTTTTTAATGACCGAAGGTGCCCAAATTAGTTTATGCGCACTTCAACTAATCATCCAGGACCCTAGAACTACCGACCGGGGAAGAACTTGAGTGGTTACCCCTATTAGCAATCAAGGAAAGATTCGAACTCAGAATCTCTTGAGTAATACACCCAAAAGTCCTTATCGAACTGCTTGATCACCCAGAGGTAGTTTATTTATGATGTTTTGGCCACTCATATTAACGCTTGGGGAGACTTAAACTCAGCTTATGGAATCTCTTTTTGCTCTTTTACCATCATGTCACCCAATGGTGATGAATTATTTAGGATTTTTTGGTGGTTTCCAAGAACACTACTTTTTTTATTTTATATTATCCCTCAAAATCCTAGAATTATCAGTCAGGTAAGAGTTCCAGTGACAAGTGGCTATCCCTATTAACAACCGAAGAAAAACTTGAACTTAGCACCTCTTAAATAATACATTAAAGAGTCTTTATCGAACCCTCGTGACAAGTGGCTACCCCTACTAGCAACCAAAGAGAGACTCGAACTCAGTATCTCTTGAATAATATATTTAAGAGTCCCTATCTCGGTCGTCCAAAAGTAGTTAATTTTGATCATTAGTACTACATAATCTTCAACTAGTTAAGATGGTATTTGAAGGTGGCCCAAGCAATGCATATTTCGGTCACTAGGGTTGAGGGATAAGTAAGTAATTAAACAACTTGATCATCTGATAGCTTTTATGTATTATTGTGTACATACAAATTTAAATAGTTAGTTTGGTTGTAATAAATTAAGAAAAGTGATAGAGTTATGGAAGGTTGCGTACCGAATCAGTGCACCGAATGACGTGATAAAATCTTGACCGTTAACTAATATTAACTGATAATGAATCAACGGTCAAGATTTTATCACATTATTCAGTGCACAAATTCGATACAGTGGCTATAACATTACTCATAAATTAAGGATTAGTCAAATGATGTCCACTAATTAATATAGGTTGGGCTCGGGGCTTGGGGCTTGGATAATATTATTAATTAATTAATAATTAATATAAATTTAACCACCTTTCTTGAGCCAACAAAAAGGTTGCAATTGCATCACTAATCTATAATTTATATTAACCAAAAAGAAAAAAACATTGATTGGATGTTTAGTACTCTTTAGTGGATGCAATCATCATACTTTTGCTTTTACTATGGACTATAATATTATCTAATTATAATTATATAAGCACATGAACATATTGTTCTTCATTAAATTCTTACCTTTTTTTTTTCTTTTTCTTTTTTTGTTCTTTCTTTTTTATCGTGCCGGGTTTTTATTCTTCTTCTTATATAGAGTTAACAACTTTTTCCACCTAAATAATAGTTTAATAACATTTTTTCACCTACAAACTTTTAAAATATCAATTTTCAACAACAAACAAAAAGTTAACTCGATCTAAACTATTTGGACTTTTAAAAAGGGAAGGTCATGTATTTTGGTGGTTAAAAGTCAAATTTTGGTGGTTGGGATTGATTGAAATTTGATTTAAGAGGAGCAACTGCACAAACTCTAATCGCTCGATTGTCAACGATGAACGAAATCGACGAAGTAGAGTTTGAAAAATTTTGATAAGTGATGATCGAAGAAAAGAATAGTAGTAATATAGGATCGTAACGATGTTAGAATTTATTAAAAATTAGTGCATGCATAATGAAGATGTGAATTGAAAAATAATTAAGGGACGGCCAGGGTTCATTAAATCATAATTTCATGTTCAAGCGGGAGCTAAAAGAAAGCCACTTGTAAATTAAAATAATCAAAAGCTGCATTACACGACAAATTAAGTGCTACAGTATCAATTTACTTATTATTATAAAAGTTATCAGCAACAAACCCCATGTGATTACCTCCATTAATTAATTAATTAATTTTAAATAATCTTTTCTTAATTAATTGTCTATTCCCAAAACATCACCTCCGTAAATATATACAACTGGTTTGATTGATAATTAAAATTCATATTAAGAAAAGATGACAATGACATTAATTTATAGATTTAATTACTTTTTTTTTTTTTTTCCCCATAGTTGAGGATCTTCAATCAATTTGTACACACATAAATTAATCATTTAAAACCCTAAAATTATTATTTAGATAAGTGTTTAGGTGATCACTCTTATTAGGGTTTCAAAGAGATTCAAACTTAAGAGTTTATAATATTTTTTTTAATTATTTTATTATCAGACTATCTAGTGATATACAATTGGTTGGAATGATAATTGAAATTTAATTAAAACAATAAAGTCGGCTCGGTGATGTAAAGGTGGACTAATTAATTAACTATAGATTAATTAACTTCTTTATTATGATAAGACACATATTATATAATTAAATACAAAGTTAATAATGAGTTTAATTTTGCGGAATCTCAAACTGATTAGACTAGTCTAAATTATGTTAATGTTGAGTGATAGACTACAGAGTGAGCTTCAACTATATATTATATAATTATGGTCATGTAGTAAATGAGTTGAATCACGCAAACCCATTTGCCAAACCAAAACCTTGATTTTGCATACTATATTATTAAAAGATAAAGTAAGGTTTGTATTTCAAGATAAATGTTAATGAATCTCATAAAATATTTTTAATATTTAACATTAGTGAACATATTTAGGTGTTCTATATATATATATAACATGATATTTGAAATATATAATGTGCAACAAAATTTATAATACATTTTAAACATGGAAATATTTGAAAATTGAAGTATATTATAACCATAAATAAAAATTGTTAACACTAAACTGAATTTTTTTTTTTTTTTTATAGGACCAAAGTGTCTGAATTAGCTTGGACGTATCTCAATTAATCCCTAGACTCCATTAAAATATTTCAAGGTAAATTACAAATGTGGTAGATAACTTTAAAGTGATTCGAATCCAAGAAGTCAATGAATAGAACAAATCTTCTTGACTATCAGACTAACCCCTTAGGGTTAAAAACTGAAAATTATTAACATTGAAAATCAATTTGTAGTTGTTGCATAGAACAAGTTATAAAATAATTACAATATTTGCACATACTATAATTATTTAGGAAAAAACATGATCTTGGTCTTTTGCTTCTTTGGATTGAGACCTTACTACCAGACAATCTCTTTCTAGAAGTTAAATTATGGGCCTCTCAAACCACATCATTTTGTTCTTCTAAGAAATTCAATTTTAAGTGCAAAATCTGGAAAACTTATTCAAACTCTAAAATGGTTTCTTCTTCCAAGAACATAAATTTAAAACTATCTACTTTCGACGCCTAAATGCAGTTCCTGTATACAATTTTGTGTACTTAAACTGATGATGATGTGCAGAAACTGGTAGGTTTCCCATCGCTGTGTTTGTGTTCTGTCTGGGGAGGGATGCGTAAAAATCTTTGCTTTTCGTTCTGTTTATTTGGTTTTCTTCCTCAAAGATGGGTTCCTTTTATCTCTCTCAATTTCTGAAGAACTTTTATGCTTTTATCAGTTGAGATTCATGCTTGAAAAGATGACACACTTCTTCACAATGTAAAAGCTGAGCCATTCACTATAATTATCAGTTTAGTAATGAAAGATTGCGAACTGCAAGTTACAACATAAAACCACAGCATTTGCAGAAACAGAGGGCATCGGCGCAGTTCTTTATAAGTCCAATACAACCCCAAGGTTCTTGATGAACACAAAACTATGTAGACTATCTGTGAAAATAAGCATAGGTCAAATACTGGACACAGCATGAAAAATCAAATGAACTTTCACAACTTATGAAAAAGAAAAAGATTCTGCTTTCCTACCGACACTATTTTTCACCTGGAATTGAACAAAACCAAAAATAAAAGAGATCAGATCAGAGAACGGGCATACTCTCAGTTGACGTCGCCAGCAACATTTGGTCAGGAAAAGAGCGCCAGACAAGTAGATATTTTCCAGAGTAAGTGGCAGCCTCCTAGTCCTAACCCCACTTTAACATGAAAATCAGTTTCCCAAGCTTCCCCAATTAGTACCTGCAAATTTCACAACAGAACTCTAACAACAAACACAATTTCCATGTGGAAATTTTGTGATGACTATAGGAGAACTTGTGGAAATCTCAATTCTCGTAATCATGCTTTAAAGGTTGTATTCATTCATGAGTAAATAGATAGTACAATTGATTGAAGTACTAGATTTGACTTATGACGTCAAGTAATTCCAGAAAGGAAATGAACTAAAAGCTTTCACATCGTGGTTGTCATTATCATCATACAGAACAGAATCTGCGGATACTAAGGATGACTGAAACCAAGAAAAAAAAAAAAAAAAACCACGAAACCCAGAGAAACAATTTCCTTTATGCTGCCAGTCATCCCTCCCTATTTGCCTACTTGAAGATTCATCGATATCCTTCATTATGCCTTTCTACACCAGAACTGAGGATTTCCATTTCTGAACGATTTATTATTGCCTACGAACAAACCTTAGTAACGTCTTTGCTTGATCTATTGTACTTCATGTGGCTCTTAACAAGTTGTCCAGCTGCAAGAGCAGACATGAGAGACAGCTCCCCTGCAAGAACAGAACCAGCTACAATGGTAGCCAGCAGCCTTGCGTTTGCTCCTGGTGTTTCTTTGCTGGCACCTTTGACCCCTAGTAGGTTCAAGCATGCTGACTGAGATGCAAGCTGGGTGCCACCTCCAACTGTACCAACCTGATGAAGCACAGCGTTAAAACAGTGAGAACTCAGACCTTAACACAATACATGCTTTAACAATTCACTTATTGAGGCTATGAAAGAGATATGAGTTTCTAGCAGATTCCACAAACTGATAATCCAAAATTCAATATTTTTACTCTCCGAGCTAGGTGAAACCAACTTTTCTAGACTGCAACTTAAACTAAGTTTTGACGAATCTGATTGTTAAAATTCTAAGGTAGATCAAATTACCTCAATAGAAGGCATTGTGACAGAAACGTGAAGGTCCTGGCCACCATTAATCGATTCCATCATGGTGATACAGTGAGAACTCTCCACATTTTGAGCGGGATCTTGACCAGTGGCTATGTAAACGGCAGTAACAATATTACTGGCATGGGCATTAAAGCCACCAAGAGCTCCAGCCATAGCAGAACCAGTAAGGTTCTTGAGCATGTTAAGCTCCACCAAAGCTTCCACACTAGTCTTCAATACCTTCTGCACAATATCACCCTTAATTGTAGCCTCACAAACCACAGACTTTCCCCGTCCCTCGATCCAGTTCACAGCTGCCGGCTTCTTATCCGAACAGAAGTTACCTGACCATTATTCAAAACATGTTTACCAACTACAAATGGGGTAATTACAATAAAGGTATTGAATATGTCGAATGTAAATCTTCTTACCAGAAATGCCAATAACATCCATGTCAGGGAACTTATTCTGGAGAAATTCCAGAACATTTTGAACACCCTTAGAGACCATGTTCATCCCCATAGCATCACCAGTACTGCAAGTAAATCTCAAGTAGAGATTTTTACCGGCAATTGCACATTTAATACTTTGAAGCCTGCCAAATCTGCTAGACTTGTTAAAAAGTGCAGATAGATTTTTAAAATTGGCGGGATTCTCCAGGAAGAATTTCAACTCAGCAGCTCGTTTAGCACTACCAAACCTAACAACAGGAGCTCTAGTCATCCCATCCTTCAACAGAACACTACTCGCCCCCCCGGACAAATGAATAGCTTTACAACCTCTGTTAGTACTAGCCACCAAGCAACCTTCAGTGGTCGCCATGGGAACCGAAAACTCCTTTCCGTCAAGCAACAAAGGCCCCGCAATTCCAACAGGAATCTGAACATAACCAACCGGCAATTCACAACACTGCCCTAAAATGGAGCCGTAATCAAACCCCTCCAAGGGCAAACCAGTCAAAGACTTGCCCGTGATTCTCTGTAAAGCCTCACGCCTAATCGAAGCGGCCCTCTTGCAATCCCCCAATTTCGATTCCAACGCATAAGACGGCGTCGTTCCGTCGACAACTGACTTAATTATATCCTCATCGTCTTCGTTAGCAACAAGAGGTGGTGACGGTGAAGTAAAAACAGTACAATCAAGAGCTTGGGCGCAAGGAGTTAACTTTCTAGAATCGTGTTTGAGAAGGACGTCGTTGCTGTCGTCATCCTCTTTAAGAATAAAGGAGTGAAAAAACCCGACACCAAAGAATCCCAAGAGGTAGATAAAGGAAGCGAAGAAGGCGACAATTGCGAGCATCTCGGAGAGGGTGACGAGATGAAGAGGCGTGGATGTACGGATCTTCTCGCGCCAACGAGATAATAAATAATAAACGACAGTGAAGAAGAGTGTGAAGAAGACGGCATTTGTTACGTACAAAGGAAGAGAAACGGCATCGGGGGAAGGTTTGGCAGTAGGCTCATGTTGGAAGGTTTTGGAGGAGTGAAGAGATCGCCGGCGAGCCTCCATAGACGGCGGTCGGAGAGGAGAAGAAAAGGGAAACGGTAAGAAATTGACTTGATATATGATTTTAACGTCAAGTTGGTTGTTGAAGAAGCGAGAGTTAAGGAAGCCAGTATTTATAGAAATGGGGGAAGAGAAGGGGCCCACAGGGGGTGTTGCGTTGGGCGGGAGAGTTGAGAGTTAGTTAGTCAAAGGTAAATAATGCGAGTGCTTGTTGTCTTGCATTTCTTTGTTTTTATTAGAGTAAGCGACTTTTTCCCACCCATTGTTTGCCTTAAAAGAATTTTCCACCTAACAAATTTCAAAATATCACTTTTCCACCTAATATTTATATTCTGTTAATACCTAAAATACACTTCATTTTCTTAGCCATCATTCAACAAGTTATTAAGAGCTAGGATAATAGGGTTTTTATATAGTGGAGATAGGTGGATCGAATGATGGTGATCGATTGAATATTTGTCATCGAAATCAGTCGAAATCGGCCAAGAAAAAAAAACCTTAGCTTTACAATGGCTGAAAATCAGTGAAAAATCAGGTGTCGAAGTGAGAGGGATTTTGTATAGAGGAGAACGAAGGTTTAAATGATGGTGACGATGAGAATTTTCGCCACAAAAATTGGATTTGGGTAGTAAGGAAGGAATATACATGCTGGGTGAGAAAGTGGTGTTTTGAAACTTTCTGGGTGACAACAACATTAAGGCAAACCTTGGGTGGGAAAAAGTCGTTTACTCTATTTTTTATTATTATTATTATTATTATTTTATTTTGTTTGTTATTTATGATAATAGAATAATAAGGTCATTATCTTCTTCATATTGTGTTTGATTCGAAGGGGTACTTTAGGTTGTTTTCACTATGGTTTTATTCCAAGTTTCAACCATTAACCACCAACCTATTCTTCTTACAATATCTACATTTTACTAATTATATTCATATACAATTATATATTATCAAATATAATATAGAGTTAGAGACATTAACCCCCTTTGATGTAATAACAAAAGTCTCTTTGTGTTATCTTAAATAATGAAAATCCAATTAACTATGTTAGTGTGTTATTAGAATTTACGGAAAAAAATTTGTTGTTTAAGAAACCCTGGGAAGATTTTTGTTATTTAATCAAACCTCAACGAGGTTATTTTATATTGAGTAAACGACATGTTTCCATGCAATGTTTCGTGAAATGGCAAGGTCTCACGCCTTGTTTCATAAATTCCATATTCTCATCCTTAAATTGACAGAAAATTGTTTAATGTAATGATTGAAGGGTAAACAATAAAAATTGGCTCACAATCTAATCTTACAAACTTTTTCTTATAATCTCGACGTGACAGCTCGCAATTGGGCAAACAGTATCCATTGCAAACTGATCAATTGCGAGCTGTCACGTCGAGGTTGTGAGAAAAAGTTTGTGAGAGTAGGTTGTAAATGTAGTATTGTCCAAGGGTAAATGGTCATTGAACCCACCCTATTCCAAACCACCACAGCCATCCCAACCCTCTCTCTCATATTTGGTTAACAACCTAACATCACCCAACCATGGTTGTTAGTATCCTACGATACTCGATACGTATCATACGATACGATTCGATACAGGTCACCAACGATACGAATCAGAGAGTGTATCCTACACCATTCGATACGTTGATATGTATCATACGATACGATACGTATCCGTTCGTATCCTTAAAAATATCAATATAAATCGATACGACTTTATTAATTTGGGCCAAAGTCCAAAATAAAAATTCGGGTTGAAACCGGGTCACCCAACCCGATTCACTAAAACCTGTCCAAATTTACCTATTTTGCATGAAGAAAGTGAAGAAGAATATGTATTGCCCATTTTACATGATAATAATAATATAAGTGGAGATATAGATATTGACATTGATCTTGGAATTTTGTGATTAATTTTGATTATGTAATACCGTAATTTAAAGTCAATAATACCATAAAATTTTTTAATTAATCTTGGGGATTATATTAATTTTTAGAAAATTTTGATTATTTTATTAATTTGTTTGAAAAAGGAGTATCTTACGATACAATACGATACACGATTCAAAAAATTAGGTTTTCGATACACGACACGATACACGATTTGATAACCATGCAACCAACCACTGCCGCCTCTTCTTTTTCTTCTTTTTTGCCTTTTTTCCTCCTTTATTTCTTATTCTCTTCCTTCTACTTTCTTTCTTCTTCCCTCTTATTCCCTCATTTCCCTTCTTCGAATCCCTCTTTTCCCTTCTTCAAATAGGCTCCGAGGCGGTTGGATTTGGTCATCGCACGACCCCACGCTGAGGCCTGACAACCACCAAGCCATCGCACACCGCCACCATCAAGCCTATCGATTGAACCTCGCTGTCTAGCCGTTTTTCATGCGCGAATCATACATCAATCTCATGTTGCTTGCAATTGTGTTTGATTTTTGATTGAATCAAAGTTTGATTGAGTTGGTTGTATGATTGAATCAGAGTTCGGTTCAATTTGATTTTTGTTTGGGAGTGTGATTTGTTTGTGATTGAATGCATATCTTCCCTCACTGCTAGAAACTCAACTAATCTCCCCTTTGCCCACCACCCAAGCCTGCACAACACCCCTAACCTACTCAATAAATTGCCCCAACCAAGTGCTACTGCTGGCCCTTTGCCTATAGAGGGATTACGATGGTGATGGTAACTTTGGGGTTTCAATCATGATGGTGTTGAAAGGTGGTGGTGGTGGTGGCTGGATGGTGATGGCAAAGGTGGTTAGGTGGCAATGAAATCAAAAGTTAAGGGCAATATGGTAATAGCATCCTTTGTAGCTCTATCAAAAGTCAAAATTTACTAACAGTGTTAATTCAGGGATGAGAATCTAGAATGGGAACTTACCATTTCGCGAAACCTCGGTGGGACCATGTCGTTTACTCTTTTATATTTCATGTTTCTTGAAGGAGAAAATAATAATGTAGTGACAGCCCAAACATATATGTTGAAAAGGACACTTCATAAGAATAAATAAATAAATTAAATTATTGGAGTGTATGGTTAAGAAAGACTTTTAGTTTTAAAGTAATAATTAGGACTGTTTAACGAATCAAGCCACTCGCGAGCCGGCTCGACTCGACTCAAGTCTGGCTCGTTAACGGCTCGACTCAACTGTGTTTGAGCCGGCTCAGCTTGATTCGTGAGAGGAAACAAGCCGAGTTCAAGCCTAACTCGGCTCGGCTCGTTAGGCTTGCGAGCCGCATTCGGCTCGAATTCGTAGGGGCATATTAGGGGTTTTTTACAGTATGGAGGATTAAACTAAAATTTTCAAAGAAAAAGGTTTGCAAAAATGACAAAGATCCCCCCATTTTGCAATCCCTAAAAACGCGACTCCACCACTGTTTACTGTAAAACCAAAACGAGTAAAGAATTTCAACCAACTTTTCAGCCGCTCCGGTGTCTTTCCTCATCGTCTTCAAACGACTCAAACCCATATGCTTCATCGTTGTGTTATCGCAGTGTTATCGCATACTTGTTGTATCTATCTCTTCAAATCTCGCCCACGTCTGGACGCTTCATGTTTTCCTTTTGTTTTGTCACTGTCAAACCCATCTCGTTGTTGCCGTCGCCATCGTCAAAGTTGCTGAAGGTGTAGGCTTGTAAAGGTATGTGTGCGATATTGCTCGTAGATCTTATAAGAGTTAGGGTTGTTTAGACTTTAGCTTAAAAGAAGTGACATTTCACATTTGTAAAGTTGCAGCCTGCATGAGTAATTTGCTCGAAAAAGTTATTTGGAATGTGAGCCTGCGTGAGTTTCAAGCCAAATGGGACAATATAATAGATACATCTTATTGACCATTGGTTTTTTTTACTACATGCATACAAACAAAACAAAGGGTATTTTGAATTCAAAAATATTGAAATCTGCTCTTAATTTTTTTTTTTTTGTAAATTGTTTTTTATCGGCTCGCGAGCCAGCTCGAACTCGGCTCGTTAAGTTGGCTCGCGAACCAGGCTCGAATTCCCCTCCTTCCTTCACGAGCCGAACCGAGCCAGAAAATCAGAGGCTCGGCTCGAACACGATTTCTCCTCCCTTCTCACGAGCCGAGCTCGTTAAGCCAAAAACTCGGCTTGACTCGGCCCGATAACAGCCCTAGTAATAATTTAAAGATGATGGGTTTGAAAATTTGCATGTATTTAATTGACTCAATTTTTCTTAGTTGTGAGACACTTAATATAAATAATACAAGATTAATATATTAAAATTCATTAATTTAAATGTTTATTCTTTCTAACAAATATTTTATTTAAGTGCCACTAAGGACATTTATTGAGTATATAGTACTAAAATATAAAAAAATTCAAAAGAATAAAAGATAGCAGGAGGGAGGGCACTTGCCCCCTTTGTTTCTATGAAACTCCGTCCCCCATATGAATCATAACAAATTAAAGTATTGATACATAATTTTGAGGTACGCATCATGGAGCAATTAATCATAGCATACACATGTAACACTAATACAACGTTACATTATTGGGGATACAAGAATATATCTACCTAGATGAGCGTACATTTAAAACCACAAAAATATAAAGTTCTAATATATATTAAAAAAAGTATTTCTTAATTTTACAAATAAGTATTTTTGACAAGTTAAATGTGTAGATATCAGGAAATATCATAGTTCATAATGAATGTATTGGAAAATAACATGAACAAAATTATTATCGGCTCTTTTCTAAGGATTAGTCAAGCTGTGTATAAGTTGGTTCATATATATTGGTTATAATTGCTGAGTATTCTAAAATAACATAAAATAAAAAGTGATACAATAGCCAAGGGATTCATTATTATGTGGTTTGAATAATGTAAAAAAAAAGGTAAATTTCATCATGTTTAATTTGAGTTGGTGGTTAGGAAGAAAACAGATTTCATTGAGGCATTGCATATTTTTTACACTTCTTTCATAATTCATAATAAAAATTAATCTATCATTTTTATTATTGAAATTTTACAAGAACACTCTTTATTATTATTATTATTTTAATTTCTTCCCATTTTAAGTTATCAAATGTCATGCATTTTAATAGTTGAATACAAAATATTATTTAATTATATGGGTTTATTTATAAGAATATGAAGTACATATGAAAAATATGAAAAAGATATTAATTTAATTTTCCAATATAATGGAGTTTCATCGGTAGCACTACAAATATATATATGGTCAAAAGCTTATGGTTGGTGCCAATTCATTTCTTTCCTTAATATTATATCATGATTTTTTCCTCCAATAGCACTCAACGGGGTATTTTTATTGTTCTGGATTGTTATAATGAATTTAGAGGTACGATGAAAAAAAGTCCAAGTTCTAGGAAATTTTGATTCATAAGAAAAATCAATTCCAGTATGGAAATCATAACTCCTAGAATATTATTTTGTATCACATAATGACTCTTGAATGTATTATTCAAGAAGTCTTAAGTTTAATCTACCTCGACTGTTAATAGAGATGATTACTGGAGACTTACCCAATCATTAACTTTAAGACCCCGAATGATTAATTGAGTTATGCACAAACTCTCAACTATGTCCATCTTTTGTAATACTAAGGCCTTATATAATATCAAAAGCCATAGAATTTAAATGAAATTTTGGATGAAAAAGGTTTGAAGGGTTCCAAGTATTTGCATATTTATTAATTGAACGAACTCCGTCAAAAATGAGAATAAAAATGCTATGTTATTTAACAAAAACTCTATCTTAACTTAATTCAAGTCAAAAACCATTCAACTATTCCAATTAACTAAAAACAAAGTTTGATAAAACAAACAAATACAGGAACAATAACTCTTCTGACCATCACCAGATCTGCTCAAATCCCAAAATCGTAAGGCTGTTTTTAGTGGGCTTCATGTTTGGTATTTTAGGAGCAGATTCATTAACATTTCTAATGGGTTGGGTATTTCTCCACCCAATCATCAATTAGGCTGTCTAATGGGTTCTTGTATTAGTGTTTAAACACCAAATTTATGCAGAGAATTTAACCCACAAACCCCAACATCTTTAGTCAATACTATAATGTCCAACTAACAGGGTCTAAAAATTGGATTCAAATCGACTAATTTTTCCAAGAAATGAAAAGAGGAAAAAAAAAAAAAAAAAAAAGGATGATTTATTGGCTCTTTAATATAACTAATTAGAAAAAAGATCAAAACTGTGAATTGACTTCTTGTTGATGATGATACACGTGTGTTTAATATGAATAAATTCAATGCATTATTATTGGGCCTATACAAGATTTGAACATGTTGCCAAGAACATGTTGAACTTCTCTTGAGCTATGCTCACTCCGCACAAGATCTACCAACAATGGGAAGAAATTTGAGACATACTTCCTAAACGAATCCCTTTCCAAACCACTCAACATTTGCAATGCTGACACCACCAACGACGTCCTAGCTGCCAATTCTTCCTTTTTTGCCGAACCCAATGGAAGAATCCAATGTATCACCCGTGGCTGTTTACCTGGTTTCGGCTGAGACACCGTGCAGTTTAAGTATATCTGCAGTATTTTTTCACAAACTTCTACAAGATGCGATTCTATGTTCATCTCACTCACAAATGGATTGTTTCTAAGCAAACCTTGGAGGAAGTTGAGATAATTTTGGTATGAATCGTTCTCAAAATGAACCACCGGAGGGTCGGACAGTTCCAATACAGAGGACACTTTCTGCAGTTTCTTCTGCAGGATCGTCTCTGAGTTCAATTGATGGGCATGCGAGGCAACAGAGGAAAACATGTTGAGAAGGATCTTGATGTTGGCTGCTGACAAGGATTGTATGCAAATCTTGGACAACTCACTTGCGACCTGAAATGATAAAAGAAAATAAGATCTATGTAGCAAATCAAATATCAAACAAATCTACCTTAACAAAATTTTGTCCAAAGTCACTGAATGTCCAACAGATAACACAAAGGGTATTTGCAATATAATGGTTATTTCTCATTAATGCGATGCTAAAATAATTCTAAAAATGCATGCATATAAATACATGAATGGGAGAGAGTATAGAGAACAGAACAACATGGAATGGAAAGAGAGAGGACCTGTAAAACGAGTAGCTGCACGGAGATATGAGACTTCATTTTTGAGACCACATATGCTGCAGTCTGTAGTTTATCATCCTCAATATCATCATTGATCGACCCATGTTCAGAATTCATTTCAATGTCGGCATCACTTTGAGAACCGTCTGGAATCTCAATGTCATCCATGGTTCTTAAGACCTTCATGAAACTTGGCAATGTTATTGCTGCAGCCTCCTTCAAAGCCACAAAAATCTTCCTCCATTCATCTTCCGAAAGTTTGCTTCTCAGTTCACGAGCCAAATGCAACAATGAAGCAACTCCAGTGCTTGCAGGACCCTGAATAGGACTTCTAATAAATCCTGTCAAAATCGATACCACATGTGGTAGTTGAGACCTCACCACGTCAAAGAAACAGATAAATAGATCAACCAGACACTGTGATGCAACAGCAGCAGTTTCAGAATCCCATGTATTGCCTTCAGGTTGTGTAGATTGTGAAGCTGGTGAGTCCTGGTCATCTTTTACAAGAATGTCTCCCTTGTCACTTGCAACATTAAACATCGGAAAAATAACAGAAGAAAGAACACCAATAAAAAATGGCCGAGGGAAAAGATGACCGTGGTCCTTTAGAATATTAAAAAGCACTTCCAAAGAACTCTTTCTGATGGTTGATCTGGGATCAGATGTTAGTTTGGCCAAACCTGAAACAGAAACACCCACATTTTAAAATTCTGAAAAAGAGAAGGCAGATCAATCTTCTTAAACTCATGTCATAAGTAATCCATACTAATACCTTAAATAACTCCCTAAATTTCTCTGCACTATCTTAGACCCTTCAAACTTTGGGAGTTGGTATCACCCCTAACTCAAGTACCGCTTATCTAAATTATTCTTTCTTCCATTTCAAACAAATCTGCACTAGACAATGGACTATTCCAAATCATGTGTTATCCTCAAAAAAAGGTGAAGAATGCCCCAATGCCCAACCACGCATGGAATAGGCTGCAATGGCTAATCATAGAAATGAGGAAAAAGCAACAGGTAACACCAACTCCAGTATTTTGTATGTGATGATCTTCAGTAAGGAGTATTCATGTATGGCTCGTCAGACAGGCATATAATGTCTGAATAGCAGTGCATAGAAGAAGGCAGAAGGAAGAGGGGAAAGTTCTGTTTGATTATATAACTCAGAACCATTCATGTGCAGTTGTTCTTAATGGAAGAGAGAACTGATGGGGTAGAGTCTGACGGTAAATGTTAGGTGTATGTGACCAAAATCAATTTACTTCTATTAAGATGCAAGTAACCACTGAAGTAGCTGTTTCCATCCTTAAAAAAAGTATTGCCATGTAGAAGGTATGGTGTTTGATAGGAAGCAAAACATGAAAGTAGGTTACCTGTGAGCAAAGGAATCCAAAAAGATGCATGATCATCTTTATTGGTCAAACTCTGAACCTCTGAAGCACCCTCATTTGCTTCAGAACTGGATAAACCATCAAAACCACTCCTCTCATTGGAGACAAGACCGCCATCTGCAAGTTTCACGGCACAGAACCGGAGAAAGGCAATAGCATTTAGGCTAACATCACTGTTAAATCTGCTATTTGTGAAGGTCAGGAGGCATTTAACACAATCAGTAAAAGTTCTAGTCTCCGTCTCAGTTATATGAGAAAAATATTCCCGCACTATCTTCTCCATTGTCTCAAAGGCCAACAAGACGATATTCTTCCTCTCATCAGCTGCAGCAGCCGTAAATATCTGAAAAGGGGCAGAATATACTTAGCAACAAATAAATGTAATCCACGAATAAAGCTGAATCACATAATCACTTCACAAAAAAAGTAATGCAAGAGTCTCCTCAATTACTCGTGTGAGCACCTATACTAATAACAAATGATGATGGTTGAAGATATTATATGGAGTCTAGGTTCTCAACCTTTACATAATCATTAACAATTAAAATATATTAACTTTTGATAGAAGAATTAAATAAAACTTTGCTAGATTTTAATTTAAATATGAGCTAGAGAAAAAATTCATCAGCTGGGTTTACAGTTCCAGCCAGTCCTCATTTCCAAAATTTCATCAATCATTAAGAAATCAAAACAACATATTAAAGTATGGAAGTCTCAGCTGTGCTTTTTAATGAATTAAAAAAAAATTCAACTCAAGCCGCCAGCAAAACCAACTATTTCTGTCTTCTCCGTGAGTTAAGACCATGTAAGACACCATAAATCTATAACAGCACTCTTTAACATACCATAAAAACACTTTTCCAGCCGGATTTCACATTACTAACACGGCTGAGGACCATCTGGGAAATGCACCGAACAATTAATTCCTTAATTTCAGTAGAACCACTTTTCTGCATAATAATCACAAATGGTCTCAGAAATTCATTCTGGAAGTTGTAATTTGCCAATTCCTCACGCTCTAGGAATTTCATGGCGAGCTGCCGCAGTGAATCCATGACAAAGATTGCTACAGAGAGATTTTCTGACAAACCAACTGACACAAAGAAATCTGAGAGAACATTCCACATACGGGACCAAACTAATCTGATGCGGTTCATATTGTAATGCCTGCAGTAATAGCAATGCTGTTAATAAAGATAACATGACTCATCAACAAAAAGGGTCAAACATATATTTACAATGAATCTATGTTGACTCCTGAGGAGGTGGAATGAGAGAGAAGCACCAAGGAACCTCATATACACTAATCAACAAACTTTATCGGATTGAACTCCGTTGCAGGTTATTCACATTCTAAGAGAGAACATATTGTCTTTGAAACATAGAATTCCTGTCTGACAATTCTGTTCACAATCACAATCGTGAGGCTTACAGCAGATGATATTTCTTTATATATCATTCAATGAGGTTTATAGCAGATGATATTCATGTCAGAAAAATAAAACTTAACTAAAATGTGAAGAATCTTACGCAATTTCAACTAATTTTGTGAGGCTGAATACACGAGGATCTGTTGGAGATTGTAACTCTGAAATAGAAACTTTGCACAGTGCTTTTACAAAAGCTACTATCGCTTCACTATTCAACCTTTGGCTATGAGCAAAAACATGGTTCAACTCGAAATTCCCAATCTGGTCCAGCAAATTCAGATTTGAGAGAAAGTGATTAATCTGTTCTGAAGTTACCAGTCCTGGGGTATTGACTCCAACAGTAGTACTGTCATATGAACCCCCTCGGACAACAGCCATCACAGATGGATTCTGGAGAGATCCTTTTTTCTTCAGAGATGGAAAACCCATAGATTTTTGTGTTCTATCATCTATTTCAACATTAGAACCAGAGAAAAAGGATGCATCAGTTGGTGCGCCCTCTCCTAGCAGTTGAAGATGCTCAATTCTAGAGAGGCATGTCAATATATGTTCCCAGGCTTCCTGAAGATGATTACCATCTTCAATGGCAATTGCTATTATTGCCTGCACAAAGTAAATACACATGTAAAGCAATAGAAAGACCACATATAGGTACTAACTAGTCCCATTAGAGTAAGATTTTCGCTCATATTTATAAGTTAAATTCATTGGAATACTTTCGACTACTTGAACATAAGTGTTTCAATTTTTCAGATGACCAGGAATATCACCAGAAACAATGAATGAAAGTATAAAAGCATGATGCATGATCATTTAATCAACATTACTTGTTTTTCTGGTACAATCAAAGAAAGGCCATATGTGCAAACATTTCTGATGCATATAACAAAACTATGGAAAGAGATTTCCTTATTTCATCATTAAATATTGGATAAATGCTTACCTTTACAGTGTCGACATTCTTTTGCTTCATATCTGCAGCACAGTGGAGATAAGTAAACTTGGCCATAGATGTAACAAAAGCATCTCTCTGGGTCTGCATACCCATTACTGCAGTGACATGCACAGCATGTCGAAAACCCTGTAAGCACTGTGAAGTAGCAAGTTTGTCATCACTCTGGTCAAGAGTCACACTGAATGCAGCCAGCATAGGACCCCAGCAGACCTCCACCATAAACCTCAATATTCCAGCATCTGTAACAGCATGATATATAGACCTGAAACACCAATTGAAA
Organism: Pistacia integerrima; assembly: GCA_026225825.1. Classification (NCBI taxonomy): domain Eukaryota; kingdom Viridiplantae; phylum Streptophyta; class Magnoliopsida; order Sapindales; family Anacardiaceae; genus Pistacia; species Pistacia integerrima. The sequence continues at coordinate 49,409,427 of CM047749.1, forward strand.
ATTTATTACTACTACATGAGAAACAATATCTAGATGTTTTTCACAAGACTTTAGGGATAGTAAAAAACCAAAGGTGACATGGAATTATAACACTAGTAATACTACAAAAATATAAAGCGTTTCACGGGAATAGATAAAGCACAACAAAGTGCAGCATGTGCTTTTTTGGATCAAAACTACTGCACGTAGCTGTTCTTAGAGATAGTACCTAAATTTCTATCCTTCTACTACAATTTATCAGATGATAAAAACTAATTACAATAGCTTCAAATAGACAGGACATTTAATGCCTATAAATGATCCATTTTCCACAGAATCGTGACAACCTTTGACATGGAAAAGAGCACACATTTTACAGGAACCATTGGCAGGGACAAAATATAAACAGGGAAACAGGAGTCATTTTTAAAACAAGCTCATTCAGAAAATCTCCAAGCAAAAATATTGGGTGCGTTTGTTTTAGTATTTTGGATAGTATTTTTGAAAAAGTAAGTTGGGTGGTAATATCGAGGTATGATTTGAAAATTAACAAAAACACCCTCTAGGTTTGTTAATTTACCGAACACCCCGGTAATAAAAACACTGAAAATTACAAAAACGCCCCCACCCACCCATTAAATACCAGCAATCGGCCACCACCGCCGGAGAGTGGCCGGAGTCGCCGTATCGGTGCACAACTGGCTGGATTTGGCCAGTCGTGCACCGAGATGGCCTTTTCCAGCCAGATCCTGAACGGAAAAGGCCAAATTTATGACTAGATCTGGCCGTATTTGGTCGTCTTTGGCCGTCGTTGATGGTCAACAACGACCATATCTTGGCCGTCATAGATCTAGCTGGAAAATGCCAAATTTACGGCTAGATTTGGCCATTGACGGCTAGATTTGGCCATTGACGGCGAGATCTGGTTGCGTTTGGTCGTCAACGACGACCAAAGATTTGGCCGTCATTGATGGTCAACAACGACAATATCTTGGCCGTCATTGACAACTAGCTACAGCCAGATCTTTGGCCGTAGATCTGGCCTTTTCCGGCCAGATCCACGATGGATCGGCCGGAAAAGGCTATATCGACGCACTACCGGCCAGATCCATCCGGTAGTGTGCCATTATACTAGATCCATCCGGTGGTGGCTGGAATTTGGCAAATGTGGGTGAGTGGAGATGTTTTTGTCAATTTCTAAACTTTTTTTTTTGGAGGTGTTTAGTTAAATTAACAAACTTAAGGGGTTTAAAAATAATTGAATAAAATATAATAGTATTTTCAGAATAAGGAAACAAATGTATACTTTGGAAATGATAGGAATAGGATAGGGCAAAAATAAGGAAACAAACGCACCCATTATATTCCTAGAACTATGGACAAATTTCCAAGTTTTTCTTGAGCCCAGACAACCTTCATAAAGATGATTGACATGTTCCATGAATAATATATCTGAAAATTATCAATTATTAAGAATGTTTGGGAACAACTTACTCTGATTTTCCTGACTTTGCCTTGAACTGCTCTTGAATGTGCTTTATGAGAAGGCCATTTGCACCCAATGGTTTTTCTTCAGCCTGTTTCCCAGTTACTAGATTGAGTATACCATCCAACCCCAAAAATCTATTCAAGCTGTTCGCTTGCTTGCTCCGTGGAGCAGAAGAGATAGCATTCATTTTAATTTCATTTTTCACAATTTGATCATAAAGGGCACCTAGATACTGTTCAGGTAAATCCTTGCCACCATCTATTCCTCGGTTGTTCCTTATAAAATCTGCCTTTGTCATCTGGACAGTCAACCAATACATAACAGAGGTGAGTAGAGTTTAAGATGTACATAATAGATTCATAACTCAAACAATATATAGCCCACTTTTCCAAGTTCAGTAAAAAGCTAACTGATGACTGAAAAATTGACTCCACAAATCAAGGCGCACAAGTCATAAATGTGTGCAGAAGACAAAAACAAACAAATTCCGCAAGCAAACCTTATCTTTCACCATGCTATTATGGGCATCTGTGTTGAGCATTATCACAGAATAAGCAAGAACATAAGCAGTATCTGCACTAGTAAATGAATTTGGATTGCATTTACAGTAGCGCTCAGCAAATTTCTCCATGATGCGGTCAATTTTCTGTGCCTCTCCAGGTAACCTAAAGCCTCTCAGGAAAAATCTTATTGCTTCGCCAAAATCCATCTCTTTGAAATTAAATGAGTCCACATATGCATGCATAACTCTCAAAGAAAATTCCTCCCTTTCACCCAAATAATCACCAATCATGCCTTCATTAAGGCCAGTGGGTTTTTTAAGAAAAGTGGCCACTTCTTCTGGAGAACCACCAATCTTTTTGGTGTTTATTAGAAACTCAATACCCTTGGATGGTTTCCTATTAAACAGTGATACACCTTTCTGCAAGTAATACAATAAAGTTGTCACTACAAGATGAACCATGCTAATTTAAAATCATGAATATATACATTGATTGAAACACTAACTACATTATTCTCTAACTGAAGAAATACCAACCTGTAGTTCAATTTTATAAGCCCTTCGTTGCTCAAGCGTAGCAGCATCTGACACTTCAGAATTTACTTCAGGATGAAACTCATAGTCAGAGACAGCTCCATCTTCTCCGCTTGCAATCAAAGTATTCTCTGTTGATGTATCACTCTCAAAGCTCTTAGGCAAATAGGAATCTCCTATTCTCAGCTGGAGGTCCATCCAAGATCCCATTGACTTAATGATACTAACTAAACATTTCACTGATTCATACCGAAAGGTAATATCCTGGGCTGGAGACAAAGTTGTAGTTGAACCAGGAGTTGGTCCTAGAGCAGTTTTCAGAAGGCCGTTGACAATCCTGCAAATATCTGATGGAATTATAAGGGTTTTAATACATTTACGAAATGCAATATCATCACTAATAGAATAGCGTACTTATGAGAGAGAGAGAGAAGTTGCACCAGATTAGGGCTTTCAAGTTTAAAGATATTTAACCTACTAGCCCCACATCAGAAAAGTGCATAAGTGATGACAAATCTATAGGTTATTTTCATTTCAAGAAAATAGTTAAGAGGTTTTCTTCATTGAATGTCCCAATTTGGAAACGAACCAATACTGGGCACCAATAAACATGCAATGGAATCCTCAAACCCAACTTATAAGGACAACAACCCAAGACAGTTACCTTGGTCTCATCACCTTCAAACAAGCCAATATCTTTCCTAAGAGTTCTTTGCTGGGTTAAAATAGGATTATATAAGTGATGACAAATCTATAGGTTATTTTCATTTCAAGAAAATAGTTAAGAGGTTTTCTTCATTGAATGTCCCAATTTGGAAACGAACCAATACTGGGCACCAATAAACATGCAATGGAATCCTCAAACCCAACTTATAAGGACAACAACCCAAGACAGTTACCTTGGTCTCATCACCTTCAAACAAGCCAATATCTTTCCTAAGAGTTCTTTGCTGGGTTAAAATAGGATTATATAAGTAAAAGAGAAAAAGGAAGATTAAAATTCATAAGTAAGTAGAATTTATATTATTTTTAAATGGACAAGTTATGATCCCTTGGCTATTTCATGGTCTTTACATTCTCATCTCTCAGAGTTCTTTAGTCCAAAATTGAATATTTCTACGAAGAGCAAGCTGAAAGCAGCCATTTATTGAACGGCCATTTTTTTCTCCTTGTTGCTTGCTATAACTCAAAGCCTAGAACTCAGTTAAAAACTCAATTTTGTAAGATAGATAGTTCTGTTCCACTTCCATAAGCATGAAAATATATCTGAACATGCAACCTTTGAAGTCATGATAGCAGTTTTCATATGCACAAAGTATCGAGTACCATATGATATTGAATTAATTAAGGATAAAAGTAACTTTAAAGGTTTCTTCAAAAACTCATAATTGTATAATACTATTACATCTACATTACTTCATAAAAATTAACATACTTTTTACTGATGTGTGATTTATTGATGGTTGAAATCATTGAGTCAAGCCCTGTACCAGTGACAGATAATGTATTCCGCGGAGGAAATCATAGGATATTAGAGTTTCACTATTGAACAATTCATAATGGCTGTAAAGGAGTACTCTAGAATGAAAAGAGTGCATTATACTCATTCTAAAGCAAAAATATATAGATTGGGAACACAATAATAATTAAAGAGAACCGATAAAACCTGTCATTATTCAAACTACACCTACTAAGTCTTAAGCAAACTAGCACATGCCCATCTTTTCACATAGTGCTGATTTTATTACTGATCTTTAACAAATGATTACTTCCACGTATAAATGAGACTTAAAAAGAAAACAATACAAATAAGAGTAGTAGATGTGTAATACCTTTCAAATATGTTTGGAGAATCCACATCACAGTCATAGTTCACAAATATATCAATGACAATCTGTGAATCATGCGAAATCTTCTCCAATAAGTTAAGGACGGTCATCTTCTGTAAAAAACTTGGCTGAAGAACATTTTCAAGCACCCGGAGGATGAGCATGGGAAAGAATATACCAATTTCTGCTTTCAGCCCTGATCTATATTTCGATAACAAGCTCGTAAAAATACAACACTGAAGTTGGAAAATAGCCATAACTGATAATGCACTGTTCTTTAACAATGATAGACAGAGAAACTGCTTGATAGCACTGAGAAACCTGTGCCAAGTAAAAGGAAAAATCAAATTTCTTACATTTCAGCATTTACAGCTAGTTAATACAACTCCAAGCTTTTGATCATCATATAAAGCCAGCTGAATCAATTAATAAACTAATAAAAAATAAAAAAAAAGCTAGGCGAAAAAAGAGAAAAAGAATTAAAAAAAATCAACTATTATTACATTATCTCCTGTGTGATGGTATACAGCACAAAACACAAGCAAATGGAAGCAAGTATCAGAAACTGCACTGGAAATATTATAAGGCATCTAATAAAAATCATCCAACATAGAATAATAGCTTGTAACAAGTGACATCACAAAATTCAGTGAGCAAAACGATAACTTGCCTGTCATTCGAGCGCCATATTGGACCCGCATTATCCATGATCACCTTGAGCAGCTCCAGAGACAAAATCTTCCCCCTCAAAAGGATTTGATCATCTGGGTTCTCCTGTGAAGAATACTTCATGGATAACTTACAAATATTCTTGAACAAAACAAAACCATCCTCCCTAATCTTACTGTCAACACCGGACGCCTCTCCACCTTTTCCTTGTCCTTCATCCACTTCAACTTTCTCATCAGTTTTCGACACCTCAGAATCACCATTCGGCAAATCCGTTGCTACATTTTTCTGTGAGAACTTAACATCCGGAACCCCTTCAGTGGCTCCCATAACCTCATTTATAAAATTCTGACAAAAATGAATAGAACTCCCTTCATTCAAATTCTTATCCGCAATCTCCAATAATTCACTCACAGATATGGTCTTAATATTTGGTATATCCAAGGAATCCTCCTCCACTCTAGCAAAAACAATCAAAATAATCTGCGCAAGAACCGACTTGGCACAGATCTGGTTGGTTCCAGTCAATCCACCGAGGTACACATTGTAACAAGTCCTAACAACAAGCAACAAGCAATCTCCCCTAATCAACAAGCAAGGAGATCGAAGCGCAGACAGCAAAACTCTAAGCACAGCTAATTCAATCGATTCTTCTCCAATTCCACACACCTTACAAACACTATCAATCAATTTAAAGACAACAGAACTAGAATTACCAGAATTATGAGACTCCACCTCAACCTGACCGCGAACTAATCCAACGGAAAACAATTTGAAGGCGCATTCAAGAGCCGGCTCAACAACTTTCGGGTAAGCCGATTCCAAGGCGAGAAACAGAGGCTTAATAACGAATTCGGCGTCGGTCTGAGAGACGCCGAAGAGCGGAGAGACATGAGAGGGATCATCCGATATGGAATCGAGCTTATCGAGAGCCGATTTACAAGAAGAAACGAGATGAGAATGTTTCCGCCAGGCAGCGTTCTTGATGATTTTGTCGAGATATGGACCGAGAGCGCGACCGCAGCGAGAAGGTCCGCCTAGGGTTTGAGAAGCTGACATGATGAAGAACGGATCAGTGAATGCAAATGGAATGCATTCACAGATCTAAAATTATTTGATCATGATGAGTGGAATTTTGGGGGTGATTTTACGTGAAATGAGAATTGAGAAGAGAGAGAATGGAATGGAATGAAATGAATTTTTTGTTAGAAGTATGTGAATGTGGTTAACAATTAACATTCCAGAAGATTTAGTTAATATATGACTGATTCTATTATAAGTAGTGGATTAGTACTTGGTGGACTACTGGTGGTGGGGGGTGGGGGTAATGGTGGTCTGGTCTGGTGGATGTGATTGGTTGCCTGAGCTAGACCTATGCTTACGTAATTCCTATTCTCTCCCCTCTCTTTGCATGCTTTTCCACGTGTTCCTCACGTGATCATTAAAAAAGGGCTAATATCTATTACCTTCATCAGGTTTAATAAAATACCATAAAGTCCCCTAGATATATGAATCATCACTTACCTCCCTGATGTGATCAGTGGACAGTGATCACGTTAATCTGAGATAGGGCTGCAACGAACATAGCCTTCATGCGTTCGTTGTTGCTTCGACATCGCCGATAATGTTCGAACATTAGTTCGCAACAGATAATTGTTCGATAATATGTTGATCGAGTTGAAGGGGTTGTTCGTTCGATTATGTTCGCGAACACTATACGTTCGACTAATTCATCCGTTCGCAACAATCGCTCATTGTTCGATTGTTCGTTCGTTTATGTTCGAAAAACATGTTATGCATTATTATAATTAAAAAAAAAAAATTCCATTTTTATATTATGTTTGATTGAGTTTGGATGAATTTTTTTTAATGGTAATCAATAATAAAATATTATGATACTTTTGTTTTTCTTATATATATAATATGTTTGGATTTTTTTTTCCAAATGTCATCAATAATTAAATATATAAGTATATAGCATTTTAATTAAAAAGTAATAAATTACTATGATACATAGCATGACAAATTTAATAATATAATAAATTGTATAATCAAGTGATAAATAATATAGTAAATCCAATAACATAATAGCTTCATATCTTTCTAAATGTAATCAATAATTAAATATTATAAGATAACATTTCAATTAATAAATAATAAATATAGTATGGTAAATTGATAAACATAACATATTGTATAATCAAGTGATGTATAGCATACCAAATTTAATAACATAATAGTTTAATTAAACCTAAATTAATCACACATTTGTATTGATCACATATTACAATAAACTCTCATATCACTATGAATTTATAGGTGTTGGTACAAAATAAATATGTAGTTTTATATATATATATATATATATATATATATATATATATATATATATATATATATATATATATATATATATATATATATATATATATATATATATATATATATAATCACACATATGTATTGATCATATATTACAATAGATTTTCATTCCACTATAAATTTATGGGTGTTGATACAAAATATATATGTAAACATTTAAAATATTTATGATAATTTATGTAATGATAATAAATATATAATAACCTATAATTTTGGTAATTTCATAACATATTTAACCTATGATTAATATATGTATGATAATAATTTTGTATATACACAATTACATGTTATATATAACAAATTAATCACACATATGTATTGATCATATATTATAATAGGTCATCATTTCACTATGAATTTATGGGTGTTGATACAATATATATATATATATATATATGTATAACAAATTAATCACATGTATGTATTGATCATATATTACAATAGACTTTCATTCCACTATAAATTTATGGGTGTTGATACAAAATATATATGTAAACATTTAAAATATTTAGGATAATTTATGTAATGATAATAAATATATGATAACCTATAATTTTGGTAATTACATAACATATTTAACCTATGATTAATATATGTATGATAATAATTTTGTATATACACAATTACACATTATATATAACAAATTAATCACACATATGTATTGATCATATATTATAATAGGCCATCATTTCACTATAAATTTATGGGTGTTGATACAAAATATATATATAAATATATAAAACAAATTAATCACACATATGTATTGATCATATATTACAATAGACTTTTATTCCACTATAAATTTATGGGTGTTGATACAAAATATATATGTAAACATTTAAAATATTTAGGTATTTACAAATTATCGAACGAGTTAGCTGTATTTACAAATTATCGAATACGAACCAGCGAGCGAGTTAGTCGAACGTAACAAGTTAGTCGAGCGAACAAGTTAGTCGAGCGAAGTTAGTCGACGAGTTCGAGTTAGTCGAGCGAACGAGCGAGTTGCGAAGCGAACGAGCGAGCTTTTTGTTAATCGAGCGAACACGAACACATCTGTGTTCGTTCGAACACGAACACGAACACGAACAATCGAACATGCTTATCGAACGATTTTGGAACGGGCCCGTTCGTTCATGTTCGGTTCGATTGCAGGCCTAATCTGAGACGGAAGGAAAGTCAAGGTATTAAATTATCAATGATTTTATATCTTAGAGGTTTCTGATGACATTTCTATATACCTCAGGGGAAGGTTCGCAAGAAAATAAATCTAAGGTTAGATGTTACTTGTTAGATCCAATGGTGTAATAGGATTGCTTACAAAATTAGATCTTTCCTTTTATTTTTTTGACTATCTTTTTCAATTTAGTTGAAATTTCAATTATTTCTTTCTTTCTTTCTTTCTTTCTCTTCAACCAAATGCATACAAAATATTAAACAGTGTTTTAAAATCTAGTCCAGCCCAACAGGTTGAATCAGGACTCGGAGCCTTCACCGGGTCGGGTTACAAATTTTCCTATTAATTGAAAACTCTAGAAATTAAGACATCAATTTGTGAACAATTGAAGACTGAAATGTTATGATTTTTTAAGAAGAATGATCGGTGAGTGCAATAATGGCAACGATGTCAATTTCCAGTGAGTGAATCGACCGGAAATCACAAAACAATGTCACCCAAAAAAGCCCATTATCATTAGCAATTGGGGTGACAAACGAGAGAGGAGTGAGATGGGTTTTGGTCAAAAGGATGAAGGGAGTGTTTTCGTGATGATAGGGAGTTGTTATAGCCAGAAACATGCCCTATTTGCCGATGCCAATGATGGTGTTTGAGATGTTTTTGCAAGATTTAAAACCTATAGGGACTTATATGTCATATTTAAGGGCATTTTTGTTAGATTTCAAACCTTTATACCAGGGTTGGGTTTTATAACATTGCAAAATAGTTTCTTAGAAAGCCTCAATGTTAGCTAGAAGAACATGCTGAGTTTTAAAGCATTGCAAAATAATTTCTTAGAAAGCCTCTATGTTAGCTTGAAGAACAGGCCGATGCATTTGAGCTGTTGCTGCTACATTTGCATGCATGCGGAGATTTGTCAACTTGAAATAAATAAACAATTCATTTTAAAGAAAACTGTATATCCACATCCCTCAGTTGTAATATTACAGAATGAACTCTTCTTATTGGTCTCCTTGGTCGATGCACAAATATATCGAAAGTAAAAATCTAAGGTTTCTAATGCGCCGGTCAAAATTGTGAATCCTCAGTTGGATAACGAGGTGGTAGACTCCAAGAGGGGTTCATTTCTGTTCAATGCTTCCCAGTCAATTTGCCTCAGCATGTTGAACCTTTCATTCAATGTCACAAACCCGGCTTGAGGAGTTATGACTCCGTGGGTTCCAGCTTTGTGGAGTAAAACTATGCTGGCACCCATATCAGGGCCATGAAGTTTTCCGGTTAGCAACACCCTGAGGGGCATGAAAAGCGATTTCCCCTGCAATGTCGGTCCAGATTGGCCAAAGGGTCAGAGTTCAGTAGCAAGAAGATGAAAAAGAGAGAGACGAATCATCCATTTAGACCTCACCTTGCGCTTCAATGATTTTCCAAAGTTCTTCACCCACTTTTGCCAGCCAGCAGGGCCTTCTTCGAGTGCACCAACAAGTTCACCACCATCATAGGCAGCTAAGAGGCTAGCTGCAACTTCAGAAAGCTTATCTTCTACAACCGATTTGCCTTCAGGACTGTGTGCACAATCACATGGTAAGAACAACATGACAGTTATACCTTTAAACATAACTTCAAATGAAAGATATTGTCTACAACAATGAACTGCAGACAATTATACTTTAGCATTTACAAAAATGCCGTAGCAAAACTTAAGATGCAAGGTCAGTAAGATGTATGACAGAGATGATATTACCTATTAACTTTTCAACTCAAGAATGACACCAAACTATATCATGAAAGCAGAAATTTAAATACAAGAAAATCTCTTATCACCTTGTCAAAGTAGCATGCAAAGGATAAGACAGCAAATTTGAAAGTACTTTGTCCGAGTCTGTCACCAAGTCAATCCCATCCTTGAGTAGCTGAAGTGCCTCCTGTTTGCACAAAGTCATGCCATAAATATTATGCAACACACTGAAGTAGATGGCTGGAGATGAAAACTAAAACAAAAGATCCTCCCACCCAATACAACCAGCAAAACTTTAGAAGTAGAGAATAGACACATTCAAGATCTAATGTACTTGGAAAATCAAAATTTGAGCCGGCCTTTCAATGCACATAACCAAACAGTGGGAATATAAAATTTCTAAAATCCCATGGTTAGTTAAAGGACAACCAGAATCCTTGATCGAACCATGACCCACAGCTCCTTTGAGAAGTAGAGAATAGACCGACATTCAAGAATTTATTTAGTTCCCCAAAACATCGTTGCTTTTGTTGCCTATTTTAGCTCATAACAAAAAAGAGCTGAGTGTACTATTTGAGGTTTCATGAACTAGTTTATGACCATTAATAAGTCAAAGCAGAATGCATTTGAAGATACAGAGAAAAAAATCATACATCTATGAACGGCCCCTCTGATTCGTTGAGGATACCACTGCTCTTCCAGCGTTCACCAATAAGTTTGGTCAACTCTTCTGATGGAAGGGCCCTTAAATACTGACCATTCATCCACCTTTAACTCATAGATATATGTCAAAGAAGAAACTATTAGAAAATTCTAACACAAAATGCACAAACACGGGAAGAATGTCAGACAGCTATTTAACTTCAAATATTCGTTCATCAGCATCCCCTAGGGCACATAGTATAGTCTGGAAATGCCTGCTAAATAAAAATAAAGAAACAAGGCCTGTCAGCATTAGCAGCTGAAAGGCCAAAATTACCTTAATTTAGTAGAATCAAAGACAGCGCCACTTTTGTTAACACGTTCGATTGAGAATTTCTCAACTGCAAATGGCATGAACAAGCAAGAAATTGTTCAAAAATAGAAGTTGATACAATCAGAGGTTATAAGACAAGCTTTTAGCAAGGTTTTTATGAAATGTACAGATAATCAGGTATAAATAAAAGGAAAACTAACCAAGTTGTTTGAGTGAGAAAAATTCATTTTCAGTGCCATCACCCCAACCTAAAAGTGCCAGGTAGTTTACCATTGCCTGAGGCAGGTAGCCCATCTCCCTGAACTGTTAAATGGGAGGTATAATCAGTCAGAGAATTCTTGCCCTCCAAAAAAAAATTTGTTTGAAGTAAAAAGCCAACAACCAAAGACATAAGAGAAAGATAATATCATATATCCCAACTTAAAACAAAGGAAAGTACCGAGTAACTACCTGACCCACTGAAGTTGCACCATGCCTTTTCGATAGCTTACTCCTATCAGGTGCAAGAATTAACGAAACATGGGCAAAGTTAGGCATTGAGAATCCAAGAGCCTGAAATGGAATATAGATACCCAAATCAGCTTGTCGACATTGTTATGAAAAACCAGAGCATCTACAACAACAAGCAAGCAAAAATAAATTACAACCCAGGAGCACTTAAGTTACCTTATATATAAGTGCTTGCCTCAAAGTATTTGGTAAATGCTCTTCTGCTCTGAAATGCAAGCGTTGAGAGGTTATGAAGATATCATAGACAAAACAGATATGGAAAATAAAGTCAAAGGCAGCAAACTAAAGAAATATTGAGAATGGCAAATGGAATATTTCCATTAATGTGGAAGTTATTTTAGTAATACCTTATAACATGAGAAATAGCCATAGTGGCATCGTCAACCGTGACACAAAAATTGTAAACAGGTTGTCCATTGCTCCTCATGATTACAAAATCCCCAAGAGTGTCCAAGTTCCAACTAACCTTCACAACAGTATCCAACAAAGTTAACACCTATACCATATTGATCTGACTACATGTGCTATTAAGTTGTGAACTACTGTTACACAAATTATTACTGGCAATGATAATGATATTGTGCACATCACCACTTCTTTGTTGTCCAATGGCTTAGCCAACTAACAGAGGTTTAAAGGAGCAGACCAGTGCCAAGCATCATCCCACTTCGTATTTTTTAGGGAAGGCATGGGGTATTGCATAGCACACTGGTCTGTATAATTATTATGCACTCAAAAAAATTTCTCAATCTCACAAATTCACTCATTTGCGGGAAGCATTAAAACAGCACATCTTTCAAGTGTTTCAGAAAGGCAATTTGAAATTCAGGGAAAGTTAAATCCATCTTCCTAATGAACATAGACAATATCAAATCTCAAAAGCGTCGTACCATCCTGAGCTCTTTGGTATGAGCACTTTTGTCATTAAATCATATCACTTTGGCACAAAAGGCAAACACTGACCACAAGCTAATAAGGGAAAAAATAGACATTAAGTTCACAGATAAAAACCACTGAAACAAAAGATCACACTCATTATAAAAGAACAAATATTGGAATTTGTTAGTAACAAATCTATTGCAATGGAAAGAATCAAATGAATAGAACTTACTTCTCCTCTAATGAGGTCATTGATTTTCAATCTCCCTTCCTTCGGCACACGAAATCGATATGTGTAAGGGGTTCCTTTTGCCAACTCGTCTTGTACTTCTGCAACAGTTGCAGTGGCCCACTTTCCTGTATACACCGGAGGCAGCTGCTTTAATTTTGCAATCTCCTTCATTTTCTCAAGTTCCTGCAGAGAATAATGAATCACATGTTTAAGCTCAACACACATTTCATCATTAAGAATAGCAAAACAGATAATGTAATATCCATCAAACGCAAAACACTACACACTAGAAAAACTAATACCTCATTAGAACAAAAACAGCGATAAACATGACCCGATTCCACAAGCTTATCCGCATATTGCTTATACATAGAATTCCTTTCAGATTGCCTATACGGACCATAATCTCCACCAACACCTGGGCCTAACAAATTCTCCCCCAGACATAATAAATTAATCACTTCTTATAAGATAAACAAGTTTTTCACCACAAAAAGATATCATTGATTATATATCAAGAAATCCCGTACCTTCATCCCAATCAAGACCAAGCCAAGAAAGATCCTGAAGCATTGCCTCCTCAGATTCTCGAGTAGACCTCTCCAAGTCAGTATCTTCAATTCTCAGAACAAATTTTCCTCCTTTCGATCTACAAAATCAATAAACAAAGCCAATTACAAATCTTTAAAATAAAATGAATGAATGATTTGAAACTAAGGAGGAAAAAAAAATTACCTAGCGAACAAGTAATTGAAGAGAGCGGTTCTGGCACCACCGACGTGGAGGTTCCCGGTGGGAGAAGGAGCAAAACGAACTCTGACTTGTCCATCAACCTTGTTTGAACGTGTAGATAAAGACGCTGAGACTGAAAATCTCCTCTCCTTGTTAACAAAACAATACACACACGATTGGCGCAAAATTTGAGGAGGAGCAAGCTCTAGCTTCCTTATCGTTCTAATTCTCATCCAAGGCGTCCCCGCCACAATGCTCGCCATTCCTCTCGTCACTGTTCCGCCAGTAGCCACTTTGAATAAGATAACGAGAGTCCTGAGTCAGAATGTGCATCCTGTTTGGTTTTGGAGCAAATATATCAATAGAGAAAAAAAAAAAAAAAGACATCTATCTACTGTCTGTTGCTTTGTTTTTTTCATGAGTAATACTATACATACATCATTTTCATACAACATTTCACATACAACATAATATGATAAGATATGATTGGTTAATTTAAAGTTAAAATTAAACTTTCACCCAATTACATCTTACCACATAATGTTGTATGAGAAATGTTGTATAGAAATAATGTATATGTAGTATTATTCTTTTTACCTTATCTCATTTGACCTTGTGGCATCTACTTGAAATGACTGATATGCCCTTCGTATATGTAGCCAAAACCCTAACTTCTTCAACTCCGCGACCCCAAACTCTTGAATTCATTATAGGATTGAAAACAAAATAGAAGATGATGCCATCATCTAAAGGTCGGATTTTTATCAAGTTTTTAGGCAGGTCAGAGCTCTGTGAGTCTACTACAACAACAATACTACGTCATTTTTCTTCCTTGAGAGATTTCAATGCCAATTATTATGCTTAAAAAATCAAGACGGACGTAAGCTCGCACCAGTAAGGGTCAATCAGAGTTCAGGAAGGCTTTGTGTCATCTAGACGCAGCCATGTCGCGCAAGGACAAAAGATGTAAGGTTGTCGCCAATGTGGCAGGTGAATGTCAGGCTTGTGAGTGGCTAGGAATTGTCCACCTGCCCAAGCCCTACGCGATTTAAGGATGTCTCCCGTGCAGACATCCAATGGGAAGTGGGTTAGGAATTGTACCACATCTGCTCGACTACAGAATCATGATTACTACCTTGAATCCCCTAACTATAAATAGAGGGCTCCTCTTTCATTTACAAGATTAGCTCATCTTTAGTCTTCAAAAGCATACTCTCTCTCTCTCTCTCTCTCGCGTATATATATATATATATATATCAATTCTCTCAAGATTGTAATTCAGTTTACTGAATGCGACTTGACTGTAACTATCTATTAATACAACCATAGTGGACGTAGGATTCACTTTTGGGTATCCGAACCACTTTAAAAACCGCTTCTCATTTATTCTGTCATTGCATAATTCCATATCTCGTGTAATTTCTAGGTCCATTTAGCATTTTGTACGTGCGAGTCGTTGGTGTCGAAATCAAGCATCAACAGTTTGGCGTTAGAAGGAGGGCGTTGATTTAGTATTTCCTCTTCATCAGAAATCTCTAACCGATCGGTCCTATCCATCAGCAAATGGTTCGCGGTTTCAAAACTGAGCGAACCGACCTCGACAATGAGAAAATCCCCTAGGTACAGGATAACAATTCTCCCAAAGTGCCGCCAATCCAATAGAGTCGAGCTCACAACTCAACCCAGCTATGATGAATTACTAGGAGAGGTTCAACAATACTCTCCAAACGGTTAGCCAAAGGTTAGACCATTTGGATCGGGTCGTACCACTAGAGTCCAACGAGGTGGTGCCACCGCCAAAGACGCTTGCAAGTCGCGCAAAAGCACAGAAAATGGTGAAAGCTCGTACCGCGTGCACTGCAGCACATAAAAGTAAGGGAAAGCAAGTGGCAAACAGTGGACCAAAGGGCTCCGAGGGACTAGTGAACACCTGTCACGCAACGGGTAAAATACCTATGGCATTGCAACTCGACGACATGTTGCAGCATGAGCCGTCCCACACCACGTCATATGGGCACTCCCACAAAAGTGCAAGGTTGGAAGATTCCCAATATCGTCGAAATGATGACCTCGACTGTCATCATGTGGGAAACCCCCATCGTTTACGGGTTGGTTTTGACTACCGTAGAGGTCGGGAAAACTCTCTGAGCCATTCAATGCCTTCATACAACCCCAGCTAGCTTGTGTCAAGGTTCGTTGGAGCTTCTGGCCGAGTTAAGGAAGAGTCTAATTTGCGATCTTTCCTCAACCGCAACCATGAGGGTCGAACCCATATTGCCGAAAGTGATCCTCAAGTAGCTCCACTACCTTAGATTGAGGAATTACAACAAGTTTTGGATCAGCTTAAGGCTCAACAGAATGAGCGTGGGAAGGTCGCTAAGGCGTCTCCCTTTTCTCCAACAGTGCTAGCTGCTCCTCTCCCATCGAGATTCAGAATGCCCGACATGTGGGCGTTTGATGGGAATACTGATCTGTAGGATCACCTTTACGAGTTCAACGACCTTATGGAACTCTACCAAGTCTTCGACTTAGTCAAATGTCGCTGCTTGGCAATAACTTTGTCTGCCTATACCAAACGCTAGTTCAGATCACTTCCCGCAAGATCCTTTAACTCGTGCCAACAAATGAGCTCGTCATTCTTGAGACACTTCTAGGCGAACAGAAAGCTCTCGATGTCGTTGAGCTATCTAAGCAACATACGATAGAAGAGGAACGAGTCCTTCCCGTCTTACATAGACAAATTCCACAAGGAACTCCACAAAGTGGCTCACACTCCTTTGAATGCCTCAGTGTCGGCTATTCTGGATAAGTCAGAGGAGGCCAGCCTGCTCGGAAAGCCAGAGCCCATGAAGAATCTCCCCTCAGCTAGGAACAACAAAAAATACTACCGCTATCATCAGGATAATGGGCATCACACCGATGAGTGTCGGGCTCTCAAGCAAGCAATTGAAGACCTCATCAAGCAAGGGCACTTCAAGGAGTATGTTGATGGGTCTGACTCCCATTCGAGAAAAAGATCAAAAGGAATAAGGGAAGAAGCACCGTGGTAGCAAGGGCCTCTATTGCGTAGGGATAATCTTTGGAGGACCATACCTTACGAGGAATTCTCGAGGTGCTCAGAAAGGTACGCTCATAAAGCTTGTCATGACCCCGTGAATGTGATGAGTATGACGCTACGACCCGCTAAGGTTCGCAAGAAGGAGGAGATTTCCTTCTCAGAGAAAGACGTAGTGCAATTGCATCATCCCCATGAGGATGGACTCGTTATCGCTCCTGAAATAGGTCGGTGCGAAGTCTACATAATGTTGGTGGACAATGGAAGCGCTGTGAATATCCTATTTCAGCAAGCTTTCGATAAAATGCAATTGGACAAGATAGACCTAAAACCTGCCTCCATTCCTCTCTATAGCTTTAATGGGGGTCATCTGATCCCTAGGGGAATGATTGCACTCCCTATCACATTGGGTGAGACCAATGAAACGACCAAGATGCGGACTTTTTAGTGGTAGACTATCCGTCAGCCTTTAATGGCATTCTGAGACGACCTCTACTACGAGTTTCAAGGCCGTCACCTCCATCTATCATCTGAAAATGAAGTTCCCCACTCCAACGGGGATTGGGGAAATAAAGGGATCTTAATGCGAATCTCCCGACTGCTACATAAGAGCAGTGCAGATGGCGTGCAAGAGAAAAGGAAAGCCAATAGGCATCCCTGAGCAGGCTATAATGATCAGTAGGATCGAGCCACAACTCAACCCAGTAGAGGACAACATGGATCCTCGCATCCAAGAGTGCCCTCATAGTGGGCCAGTTGAGGACCTATATGAGGTATTAGTTGATCAGAATGAGCTGACCCAAGTGTTAAGAATCAGGAGTAATTTCAACCCCTAGCTCGCCAAAAGCTTGACGAGCTTTCTCAGAGAGAATGTCAATGTTTTTTCATGGACTCATGCTGATATGATCGGGATCAGCTTTAATGTAATATGTCATGTACTCAACATTAACAGTGCAGTCAAGCCGGTTCGCCAGAAGAAAATAGTTATGGACCTGAGCGTTATGCTACCTTGAAACTGAGGTAGATAAACTCTTTTTAAACAGGTCTATTCAAAAGGTGTTTTACCCAAGCTGGGTTGCCAATCCAGTCTTGGTAAAGCCCAATAGCAAGTGGCAAACCTATGTCGACTTCTCTGACCTCAACAAAGTCTGTCTGAAGGACAATTTTCCCTTGCCAAGGATCGACCAGCTTGTTGATGCCACCTCTGGGCATGAGCTATGAGCTTTATGGGCGCCTACTCGGGGTACAATCAGATCCTAATGTACGTACCTAACGAAGAGCACACCTCGTTCATTACAGATCGGGGACTGTATTGTTACAAGGTTATGCCCTTCGGGCTAAAAAATGTTGGGGCAACATACCGGTGGTTAAGGATTAAGTATGTTTTTCGAAGCGGTCGAGAAAGTCAATGGAAGTTTATGTTGATGACATACTGGTCAAATCGCATGTCGCTTTAGATCACATACCACATCTCGCTGAGATGTTTGATGTATTCCAAAAGTACATAATGAAGCTCAACCCTTTAAGTGCTCATTCGGAGTATCCTCACGAAAGTTTCTAGGGTATATGGTTAACTAAAGGGGAAACGAAATCAACCTCGAGAAGATCCAGGCTCTTCTCGATATGAAAAGCCTGATCAACCGAAACTAGGTTCAGAGCCTAAATGGAAGGATAACGGCTCTCAGTCGCTTCATATTAAGGGCAACAAATCGTTGCTTACCATTTTTTAAGAAACTTAGGGCCAACAAGAAGTTCAAATGGACTCCCGAGTGTGAGCAAACTTTTGAGAGTATAAAAGAACATCTCGGAAAGCTGCCTCTTCTATCCAAGCTTCTTCCCAAGGAAATTCTATTCCTCTACCTGTCACGTCTCTCAATATATAGTCAGCGCTGCTCTCATTAGGGAAGAGGGCAGAGTTCAGTGGCTAGTGTATTACACGAGCAAGCAACTATTGGACTCCGAGATGCGGTATCCAAAAATGGAGCGATTAGCTTATGCCCTGCTGATTGCCTCTAGGAAGTTGCGACCCTATTTCCATGCCTACACAATCCATGTTTTGACCAACTACCCGCTAAGGCAAGTTCTTTAGAAGCTGGAAGCTTCTGGTAAGTTACTCAAATAGGCAATGGAATTGAGTCAGTTCGATCTACATTATAGATCGAAGGCAACCATCAAAGCGAAGGCCATTGCCGATTTTATTTCAGAATTCTTGTACCAGCCAAATCGAGAATCCAAGCAGTCAGCCAGCAAAGTCATCCAGGAAACCGTTTAGAATTTATCAACTTGGAGCCTCTATGTTGATGGTTCCTTGAATAGAAAAAGAGCCAAGGTAGGTCTTCTCCTCCTCGGTCCCGAAAGGACTTGCATTCATGGAATTCTTCAATTTAGGTTCCAAGCTATAAACAATAAGGCCGAATACGAAGTGCTGCTCACCGGTCTACGACTAGCGAGGGAAATGGGATTGGACGCGATCAGCATTCATAGTGACTCCTAGCTGGTTGTTAATCAAATCTTATGAGAATATCAAGCCAAGGAAGAAAACATGATCAGCTATTTGAAGAAAGCTAAGGCCGCACTCAAGCCTTTCAAAGGCTTAACGATCAAGTAAATCCCGAGAGACAATAACTCTGTCACAGACACCTTGGCAAGAATAACCTCATCGCTGACTCAGATGTGCCGGAAAGTATTACAGTTCAGTACATAGAAATTCCTAACATTAGCTCGCCTAAGCAGACCGTAGTAGCAACAGAATCTATCTCCTAGATGACTCAAATCATTTAGTATCTCCGAGATGGGACTCTACATGGTACCAAGATGGGACTCTACCTGGTGACAAGACTGAGGCAAAAATCCTACGCACCAGAGCTGCTCGTTATATGCTTGTCGGAGATCAATTATACAAGCGAGGGTTTAGCGCCCCTCTCCTCCGATGTGTAACCTGTTAGAGTAGATGCCCTAGAGTCAATCAATTATTGTGGAATTGACTCTTTATAATAATGTTCATTAATCAATAATAAAAGGCATTTTTATTCTATATCGCGTAAATCATTATTATTGCAATATGTATTGATATATGTCCTTAGAATGGTAGAGCGTGCGAGGGTATCAAGTGTTTCAAATCTTGATAGTGAGAACCCTATGAGCACATATGGTGGCCATTCTAGAAAGCGTCCAGTAGCCCATATTATTCGAAGTAAGGGCACGATAATACGGTAAGGCTATCATAGTGTTGAACGACCACGTCGAAAGCGGTGGTGATCTCACTTGTCAAGGTTGTTTGGTGACAACTGGTGCAACACATGGGTGCTTGTTGTAGGCGGATATACGCGGCAAGTTCAAGGGTGACCCACCGAGAGGATTCCATATGGATGGTAACCCCGGTGTCTATGGAACAAATCCTCTAACGAATGGTGGTGCATGTGATCCTTGGACTTGAGATCACCGGAGTGCCTTGTGCACCGATTGGTACGATTTGATACTAGCCTAACGCATTCTATTGTTTGTCGATGCGGTGGTGATTGGCTATATCAAGGAGTGTATCAAGACTATGGTGGATTGACAAAGGATTCATCACTCCCAGTGCGGGAGAAGTTATCTCACGGCGCAATTCAGTATATGGTAATGACACTAAAAACTGTGGCCACAGTGGGATTGAGTTGTTGCTCTATCCAGTTATAATACGGGTCATTGGTCAGGCCCGAATATATAATATCGAGTAACCGAAGGTTGACACTATTTCTATGCCTTCGTCTCGTAGAGATAACGGATGATGAAAGGATCGTATTGTACGGTAACCATATCGTTGACAGGTAGCTACTTTGCTGAATCCGAATCTATCGGGTGGCCATGATGCCTTGCTAGGGGCCAATCTTGGTACGTGTATTAGTGAGCGATTAATTGGTGTTAATCACGATACTATACACTACCGGTATGATGAGGAGCCTATGGGTCACACACATAGAAGATAATTTAAGAGCCAAGAAGAAAGAAGGGCGTTTTCGTCTTTTTTAGCGAAAGAAAGGGTATTTTGGTAATTTCACGGTGCAATTAAATTTCTTGAGGTCATAGCCTTTTATTTAATTTGTTAAAGAAATTAAATAAGTGAAATTACGGTTAAATGTGTGTTCGCACATATTTAATTAAATCATCATTATTGATTAAATGTTAATTAAATATTAATTGATTTTAATTAAGATAATGATGAATTAAATTAAAATATCAAATTGGGAGTGTTTGGCAACATGGGGTGTTTGGGTTGGAGCCCAAGCCCATTCCATGTGGGAATAGGGCAACTTGGTTTGCCTATAAAAAGAATAGTGTGTGTGTGTTATGTTAAGTGAATTCATTCTTTTTGATTTTAAAAGGAAAACCTCCGGCCAAAAAAGCTCTCCCACGCCACTTTCTTGTTCCATTGAAAACAAACACTTTTGTTTTCTTCTTCTTGATTTCTTAAGGCCAAGGAGGATCTAGCAAATCCCTCCTTGGTTCTTGTTGATTGTCTTCGTGTGGACCTCTACGGTTCGATCCTACACTTGGATCGGTAGCAAACACATTCGAGACAACATTGGTGGAGCCTCCAACGTGGGTATAAATCTAAACCTTTGGATTTATTTTTCTGCGAATTCATATTATGCATAAAGCTGTAAAATCGTGCCTTGATTTTGGGTTCTAAGGAGCGATCCGTGGTTGTAAAATTTTGTTTTCATTTGCTGGCAGGGTCGTTTCCTAACGATGGTATCGAGCCTAGGGTACTAGATTTACGATTGTTGAATGGTTGATACATGTATTTGTTGATAACATCTTGCCTTGATGAATGCGCCATGAAAAAACCCGATTTTGAAAAAATCTGTAAATCCATGATTTAATGAGTGATTCAAATGATAAAGCTGGTTTAATAATGTGTTGATGAATGTTATATTGGTTGGTTAATATCTGGTTGAGCGTATGTGCGTTTGATTTGATTTGGATTAGTGTTTATACACAAAAAAGCGCAAAAAGCGAGCTGCGGGGAATTGGTGGGGATTTCCGGGAGGGTTTCGCCGCGGTGAAGCTTTAGCTTCGCCACGGCGAGGAGCCTCTGGACAGTTTCGCCGCGGCGAAGATAAAACCTTCGCCGCGGCGAAGTCTGTGGCGGCTAGACCTAATTTAAATCCTCGCCGCGGCGAAGTATGCAGCAGGAAGTGCATACTGTAAGTCCTCGCCGCGGCGAAGATAAAACCTTCGCCGCGGCGAAGGATGTAGTTTTCCCATTTTGTATTTTTCTGAAAGGGACTAATCTGCAGTTTTAATAACCTATAAAGCCAATGTACATTCTGCACATTTAAGAGGGTAATTAATTAATTAACCCACCCAATTCAAAAATTGATTATTTTTGAAATGTATGCTTTGTACTTGTTTGTATATTGCATGGTGCGCGGTACATGAGCCTTAGACCTAAGGGTGAATGTTTTAAATAATTTTGGGTATGTATGGCTGTAATTTTTAAATAGGGCCTGCGTGTCCTGCCTTCTCTCTTCTTCTTAATGTACATTCTTTTCTCATCTCATTCCCCTCGAATGTAAATCGAGGTTTCTAAGTTTGTTGATGTAAAATTAGTTTAATATTAATTTTATTGTAAATTTAGAATGATGTTTTTGTAATGTACCTGGAGACAAAGCGAAGGACGAGGCAACCATACTTGAAGACTCAAGATATTTGTTACAGGATCCCTAGGTGACCCACCGATCCCTCTAGGCTCGAGGAGATCGGTTTTAGTTAGGCCATGTACCGGCACGTTTAATATTTTGTTTAGAATGCATGCTAAGGTTGAATGTTGAATAACATGCCAAACAATGTCATTCTAACAAAGATAATAATCGATGAGACATTAAATAACAAACCCCTCAACTAAGAATATTAAGTCACGAATGCCTTCCATCACCATGGTTTTAATCAAACCCTTTGTTCGTGAAACCTTGTTCGCCAAAGCGAAGGGTACACTTCTACCCGGTGGGAGGTTAAAATTCATTGGAGTTTTCCTTAATGGTGATGGGAGTGGACTTAAAATGACGGTTTTGCTTGTTCGCCAAAGCGAAGGTTGATAAACGCGTCATAGGCATAGTAGAGCGTACACATATTATGTGTATGTGGTGACATGTAGTGTCCACTCTACGTGCGAGAATCACACTTGAGGACAATGGTTGGAGCCATTGAATTGTGTGATTGGCTTGTTGGCTTTTTCACATTTGAGGTTGATAGTGGGAGCTATCAATTGGTGTGGATTAAGTTTGTTGGCCTACCTAATCAACCCATTTTGGCTTGTTCGCCAAAGCGAAGGTTTGAAATGGGCGGGATAGGGATCTCGGTCCACTAGGAAAGCCAACGGGCTTTCGAGTTAATAGTGAGGGCTATTGGCTTGAGTAAAATAGTGGGAGCATTGTTTAATAAAAGACCATATTAAATAATAATGAACTTTATAATAACTTTATCTTTTACGCAATTGTAGATTCACGAAAATGAGTATTATGAACTGCGGACCGATAATCGAAAAAGAAAACGAGGTTGGATGGATCCAATTTCTCGGTGTATCGTAATCTACGGATCATACTTAAGTCGAAAAGAAATTGTATATCCTTGAAAAGCCATACATGGTGAGCACGATCTGATGCCACTCGGGAAGTTAAGGATACTTATCAAAAGTTCCTTGATGATCTTGATAGCGTACAATGCTTGATGTTAGCATCGATGACACCTATCTTTGCAAAAGCGGCATGAGAATATGGATGCTTCTTCCATAATTCTACACCTCAAGGAGCTTTATGAAACAAATGCTCGACATGAGAGGTACAAGGTGTCGAAAGCCTTTGTTTGGGAGTCGTCGATTGAGGGGTGCCCAAGTTGGTCCTCATGTGCTCAAGATGATCGAGCACATTGAGAGGCTTGAGACTTTGGGATGTGGCTTGGATGCGAATTACAAATGGATTTAATTCTGCAATCCTTGCTGACTCATATGCTCCGTTCATAATGAATTTCAATATGAACACGATGGAAAAACCTGTCAGAACTTGAACATCTTGAGGATCTGAGGCGAGGACTTGAAAAAGTCCAAGCTTTGTTTCTTGGTTCTTTGCCCGATAAAGCAAAGGAGGGTAACGGCAAGGAGGGTAAGGCCAAGGCCAAACCCAAGCCCAAGCCCAAAGGACAGGTTGCTCTTGGGCACGAGTGGCATAGGAAAGGGCAAGGTAGTGCTTCTTTTTGTGGCAAGCTGCCACTTTGGAGGAAACAACTTGCAAGGCTTTCCTCGCAAGTAAGAAGAAGTCGAGGCTACGACTTGGTACTTTCATGATTGAGATTAACTTCTCTCCCTCAACATCTTGGGTCATGGACACGGGATGTGGTACTCACATTTGTCTTGATGTGTAGGGGACTAAGGCGAGTAGAGTGCTCGCCAAGGGAGAGGTGGACCTACGAGTTGGAAATGGAGCACATGTGGCTGCATTAGGCGTAGGGACTTATTGTTTATCTTTGCCTACGGGCTTATTGTTGGAACTACATAAGCTGTTATCACGTACCTTATTTCTAGAAATATTATTTCGTATCCGTTTTGGATAATATGGGGTATCATTTTGAGATATCTAATGGATTGTTGTCCTTTAGTTTGAATGGTATTCTATTTGGAATTGCAAGGTTATATAATGGATTATATGTTCTTGATTTAAACAATAAAGATATTCTCAATATTGAAACCAAGAAAGCTAAACATAGCGATCAAAACCAAACATATCTCGGCATTGTAGATTGTGTCATGTTAATAAGACTCGCATTGCAAAACTTCAAAGGGATGGAGTTTTGGCCCCTTTTGACTTTCGGTCATTTGAGGTATGCGAGTCATGCCTTTTAGGCAAGATGACCAAGTCTCCTTTCACGAGGGACAAAGTGAAAGGGACTCTTGAAGTATTAGGCATCATCCATAGTGATGTATGTGGTCCACTAACGGTTGAAGCGAGGTGGATATTCATACTTCATCACATTTCTTGATGATTTCGGTAGATATGGTTATGTCTACCTTATGAGACATAAATCTGAAGCCTTTGATAAATTCAAGGAATTCGGGAATGAAGTCTGAGAATATGTTGGGCAAAAGTATTAAAGCTCTTCGGTCGGATCGAGGAGGTGAATACTTAAGCTCGGGGTTTCGAGTACTGAAGGAATGTGGGATAGTATCACAACTCACCCCTCTTATACACCCCAACACAATGGAGTGTCGAGAAAGGAGGAATAGGACCTTACTTGACATGGTTAGGTCCATGATGAGTTTTAGTGATTTGCATCGTTACGGGGTTATGCCACAGAGGCTGCGACTCACGTTTTTAAACCGTGTGCCGTCAAAGTCGTAGATAAGACTCCATATGAGCTATGGATTGGGCGAAAGCCCAACTTGTCTTATCTAAGGATTTGGGGTTGCGAAGCTTATGTTAAGAAATTGACTTGAACAAGTGGGCCCAAAATCCTGTAAATGTATATTTGTGGGGTATCCAAAGGAGACCAAAGGATACCATTTCTACCACCCGAAGAAGCGCAAAATCTTTGTTGCTCGATCCGGTGTCTTCCTAGAAAAGGAACATTTTCTAAGAAGTACTAGTGGGAGAAAAGTAGAACTCGATGAAGTTCTAGAACCACAAGATATACTAGACGAAGGGACGGGATGATGTGCCACAAGGAGTGGTTGAGCATCATGAGGAGGTTACTCCACAAATTGTGGATCAAAGTGAACCGCCTCGGGTAGCACGGGAGCTACGTAGATGCGGGAGAGTACGCCATGAGCCCGAGATACGGTTATCTCGTGACTCAACATGGTGGACGTACTAGTCTATCAAGGCGATGAACCCGAGAACCTACGAAGGCTATATCGGATCGATTCCATTAAATGGCTTGAAGCCATGAAATCGAGATGGACTCCATGTACGAGAACCAAGTGTGGTCTCCGGTGGAACCACTGAAGGGGTAAAACCTATAGGGTGTAAATGGGTCTTCAAGAAGAAGGCGACATGGATGGCAACGTGCACACCTATAAAGCACGGTTTGGTTGCCAAAGGTTTCAAACAAATTCATGGCATTGACTATGAAGAAACCTTTTCGCGGTTGCCATGATTAAATCCATCCGGATTATGCTTGCAATTCTTTGCATATCATGACTATGAGATTTGGCAAATGGATGTCAAAGCTGCTTTCTGACGGAAACCTTGAGGAGGATGTGTATATGACACAACTTTGATGGTTTCGTTCTTGATAGTCAAACTAATAAGGTATGCAAGTTGCGAGAGATCCATTTATGGACTCAAGCAAGCTTCAAGGAGGCTGGAACATTCGTTTTGATGAGGCCGTAAAAGAATTCGGTTTTATCAAAAATGAAGATGAGCCTGTGTTTACAAGAAAGTGAGTGGGAGCGCGTAGCATTCCTAGTGTTGTATGTCGATGACATACTTCGATCGGGAATGATATGCCGAACTTGCGGTCGGTAAAGACTTGGTTATCCAAGTGCTTCTCCATGAAAGACTTAGGGGAAGCAGCCTACATCCTTGGTATAAAGATCTATCGTGATAGATCGCGTAGGTTGCTTGGCCTAAGTCAGAGTGCATATATTGACAAAGTCTTGAAGCGATTCGGTATGGAAGAATCCAAGAAAGGATTTCTTCCGATGTCACATGGTGTTTATCTCTCTAAGGAATTGTGTCCTAAAACACAAGATGAGAGAGATAGGATGAAGGATCCCATATGCATCGGCAATTGGATCCATCATGTATGCCATGCTATGTACTCGGATTGATGTCTCATGTGCTTTGAGCACTTGTAGTAGATATCAATCGGATCGGTGAGCGTCCTTTGGATGGTGTCAAGAATATTCTTAAGTACTTGAAGAGGACTAAGGATATGTTCTTGGTTTATGGAGGGAAGATGAGCTCAGTAAGAGGATACGGTGATGCTAGTTTCCAAGCGGACAAAGGCGATTATCGATCGCAATCGGGGTTTGTATTTTGTCTCAATGGCGGTGCGGTGGTGGAAGAGCTCAAGCAAAGCAAGTAGCGGACTCTACAATGGAGGTGAGTATATTGCATTGTCGGATGCGGCCGAGGAGCGATCCGGATTAAGAAGTTCGTCACGAACTTGGTGTGGTTCCTACGATTGTTGATCCTATAGACATCTATTGTGACAACAATGGAGCAATTGCTCAAGCTAGGGAACCACGGTCTCATCAGTCCGGACACATACTCGACGATTCCATCTCATCGGAGAGATAGTTGAGAGGAAAGACGTGCGATTAGTAAAGTGCATGCGGCGACAATCTCGCGATCCACTTACAAAGCCTGCTCGCGTGAAGCATGAAAGGCACTTGAAATCATTTGGTATTAAATACATGAATGATTGGCTATAGTGCAAGTGGGAGATTGTTAGAGTAGATGCCCTAGAGCCAATCAATTATTGTGGAATTGACTCTTTATAATAATGTTCATTAATCAATAATAAAAGGCATTTTTATTCTATATCGCGTAAATCATTATTATTGCAATATGTATTGATATATGTCCTTAGAATGGTAGAACGTGCGAGGGTATCAAGTGTTTCAAATCTTGATAGTGAGAACCCTATGAGCACATATGGTGGCCATTCTAGAAACGTCCAGTAGCCTGATATTATTCTGAAGTAAGGGCACGAGATAATACGGTAAGGCTATCATAGTGTTGAGCGACCTGTCGAAAGCGTGGTGATCTCACTTGTCAAGGTTGTTTGGTGACAACTGGTGCAACACATGGGTGCTTGTTGTAGGCGGATATACGCGGCAAGTTCAACTGACCCACGAGAGGATTCCATATGGATGGTAACCCCGGTGTCTATGGAACAAATCCTCTAACGAATGGTGGTGCATGTGATCCTTGGACTTGAGATCAGGAGTGCCTTGTGCACCGGATTAGTACGATTTGATACTAGCCTAACTTGATTCTATTAGATGTCGATGCGGTGGTGATTGGCTATATCAAGGAGTGTATCAAGACTATGGTGGATTGACAAAGGATTCATCACTCCCAGTGCGGGAGAAGTTATCTCACGGCGCAATTCGGTATATGGTAATGACACTAAAAGCGTGGCCACGGTGGGTTGGGATTGTTGTTGCTCTATCCAGTTATATCTGAGGGTCATTGGTCGAGCCTGAATATATAATATCGAGTAACCGAAGGTTGACACTATTTCTATGCCTTCGTCTCGTAGAGATAACGGATGATGAAAGGATCGTATTGTACGGTAACCATATCGTTGACGGTAGCTACTTTCTTTGAATCCGAATCTATCGGGTGGCCATGATGCCTTGCTAGGGGCCAATCTTGGTACGTGTATTAGTGAGGCGATTAATTGGTGTTAATCACGATACTATACACTACCGGTATGATGAGGAGCCTATGGGTCACACACATAGAAGATAATTTAAGAGCCAAGAAGAAAGAAGGGCGTTTTCGTCTTTTTAGGCGAAAGGGTATTTTGGTAATTTCACAGTGCAATTAAATTTCTTTGAGGTCGTAGCCTTTTATTTAATTTGTTAAAGAAATTAAATAAGTGAAATTACGGTTAAATGTGTGTTCGCACATATTTAATTAAATCATCATTATTGATTAAATGTTAATTAAATATTAATTGATTTTAATTAAGATAATGATGAATTAAATTAAAATATCAAATTGGGAGTGTTTGGCAACATGGGGTGTTTGGGTTGGAGCCCAAGCCCATTCCATGTGGGAATAGGGCAACTTGGTTTGCCTATAAAAAGAATAGTGTGTGTGTGTTATGTTGAATTCATTCTTTTTGATTTTAAAAGGAAAAACCTCCAGCCAAAAAGCTCTCCCACGCCACTTTCACTGTTCCATTGAAAACAAACACTTTTGTTTTCTTCTTCTTGATTTCTTAAGGCCAAGGAGGATCTAGCAAATCCCTCCTTGGTTCTTGTTGATTGTCTTCGTGTGGACCTCTACGGTTCGATCCTACACTTGAATTGGTAGCAAACACATTCAGAGACAACATTGGTGGAGCCTCCAAGCGTGGGTATAAATCTAAACCTTTGGATTTATTTTTATTCATATTATGCATAAAGCGTAAAATCGTGCCTTGATTTTGGGTTCTAAGGAACGATCCGTGGTCGTAAAATTTTGTTTTCCGCTGCGCAACCGGGTCGTTTCCTAACATAACCAACGACAAAGCAGAATACATTATGAGGGAGATACATGAAGGGATATACGGTAATCACACCGTCGCACGATCCCTCGCCAATAAAATTGTCCGCCAATGATATTATTGGCCTCTACTTCTGGAAGACACTATCAACTTTATGAAAAAGTGTGACAAGTGCTAGCGGTTCGTAAACATCCCACGAACTCCTTCCCACCAACTGACGATAATGACCAGCCCCTGGCCATTCTCTATGTGGGGAATTGATCTCATTGGGCCCATGCCAACCGGAAAAAGGGAGTCAAGTATGTTGTGGTCGTGATAGATTACTTCATCAAGTGGGTCGAGGCCGAGCCTTTGGTCGCGATTACTACCAAGAAGCTTAAAGACTTCATCTTCAAGAATATAGTATGCTGCTACGGGATTCCTCATACACTTATCTTTGATAATGGGAAGCAATTCGATAATAAAGAATTCAAACAGTTTAGCGATGAGTTGGGGATCCATAAAAAGTTAGCCTTAGTCGCAAAACTACAAGCCAATGATCAGGTCGAAACTGTCACCAAGACCATCAAGTACACACTGAAGGCCAAGCTTGGCGCTGTCAAGGGCAATTGGGCCAATGACCTCCCAGAAGTTCTATTGGCATACAGAACAATTCCGAGAACCTCTACTTCGAAAACACCCTTCTCGCTAGCATATGGCTGCGAGGCTATGATTCTAGTGGAAATAGAGACTAGTTCACTCCAGAGAGACCTATTTAACGAAACAGACAATGAAGCACTACAACGTGCAAGTTTGGACCTAGTTGAAGAACACCGCAACAAGGCTCGGTTAAGGATAGCATCCTACTAGCAGCATGCGAAAAGGTTCTTTGACTCTAAGGTCAGGAGAAGAGACTTTCAGGTTGGCGACCTGGTTCTGAAAGAAGTTCTTCTTAGTACAAAGGAACCAAGTGCGGGGGTATTGGGACCTAACTGGGAGGGTCCATACCGTATTGCTAAAGTAATATGACCTGAAACGTATCACCTCAAGAGGCTTAATGGTTCCGAAGTACCACGAGCTTGGAATGTTGAGCATCTTCGGCCCTATTAACAGTAATTCCAAACTCGCTCTTAATTTTATTCATTTCTTTTGCTTGTAATCTTTATGAATAAGATCGTTCTACTTTATCTTAAAGCAATATTTGTGTCATGTTCTTTTTAATGATCTTGTTCATTACAATATTTTTACAAGTTTCCTGATTAGATGTATAATATTAGTCTTGTGAAGTGCTCGAATTATAGAAGTGTTATCACAAATGGCCGAAAATACTCCTTGTATATATATGTCAAAATAAGTACAGTGGGCAGCAAAAGAAAAAAAGAAAAAAAGGAAGAGTCAAAAGGAAAGTTGTGCAAAAACAGAAGAGGCGATCATTGGTCCCCGCCTCCAGGCTCTGCGGGCGCGACCTCCATATCCACCAGTTGGTCGCGGACCGTCTAATCAACTACTGGGTCCTCAGGGACGTATGCCTCTAGCTGGTCATCCTCCAAAAGAGGTTTTTGTCCTTCTTCCTCCTCAACATCATCAGCTTGGGCCATGGAAGCAAGGATGTCCTGATATTCACTCGGGAGGTCGGTGAGGTCCATCCCCGGATTCCTCGATTGCAAGTTGTAGATGGCATGTATTGCTCAGTTAGCGACTTTCCTTTTGAGTTCAAGATTTTGCCGCTTCATCTGCTCAGTTAATGAAGCGACTTACCCTTGGAACAGCTCGAGATCTACCTCTAGAGCCCTCTTTTACTTCTTAGAGTTTTCCCAGAGTTGAGCTTTATCTTCTTCTGCCTTCATGGCATGCTCAGAGTTCGCCTTCAGCTCCTTCTCTTTCTCGTCACACTTTTTGGTGAGTTTGACCACTGTCCTTTGGAGCTCCTCGTTCTCCTCGCCTCTCTTCTCGAGCTCGACCTTCTAGA
This sequence comes from Pistacia integerrima, assembly GCA_026225825.1. Classification (NCBI taxonomy): domain Eukaryota; kingdom Viridiplantae; phylum Streptophyta; class Magnoliopsida; order Sapindales; family Anacardiaceae; genus Pistacia; species Pistacia integerrima. Next base: position 49,440,253 of record CM047749.1, read on the forward strand.
AGTCCATTGTGCGAAGGGCATAATTTCTCTCTACCAAGTACTAATTTGCCTGAATGTGGACTGTTTTCACATTTGCATCCAGAGCCACGAAGTCCTGTTTTAGCTTAGTATTCTCTTCCCTCAGCTTGTAGAACCTTCCAGCAGAGTCCAGATCGATCTTTTGTTGGGCCATATGCAAGGCGAGCATGGGCTGTATGAGAAAAGAAACAAGAGTTAGCCTCCTTTGGGCAACTACGGACCTCCCCTTGTCCTCTGCGCGAGCTCTCAGGCACCGTCAAAGTGCTAGGTATGCTCCTCGGAGGCACCCCTAAGCGAAAAGCCTAGTAAGGCTATGATCCCCTCGGCGGCATCCTGAAGCCCTCCGGCTCGGACTCCGATTCCTCCTTGGCAAGCAGCTACTTCATCTTCTTGGTTTTTTGGCCCATAGTTTTCTACGTAGCGTCATAAGTAGCCACGGGCCGAGAAGCTTCTCCATATCGCTCCGTGGGTGTTCGCCTTTCGGCATTAATCTGTATCCCTCATGTAGGGATATCGTCGGGGATCACCTTGGATGGCTCGATCGGGTTGACCCGGGGAAACACAAACCCCCTAGTCCTCATCGACGGCCTTGAAACCCTGGGTGGCATGGTCACTACGCGCCATGAAAGCATGTTAGCGAAAAGGTCACCTCAGGAAAAAGAAAGGGGGTCTAAGTAGGAAGATACTTACAGGCTAATTCCTAAAATGCTTTCGAATTGAAAAAAACGATACTTTCTTAAGTTCCAGTAGTCACAAGTAGTCTCCTATTGTGACTCTACTTGGGTAGATGATTGAATGTCATAATTCGGTTAAAGTCTGTCAGAGTTGTTGTAACATCTACTGAAAACTAGTACAATGCATGCATAATAACAATAGAAAATTGGGCCCAAAGTTTTCTTTTCATTACAATTCATGTGTCTTTTATACATAAAGGGTACTGTTTACAAAATGTATTTTAAAAGACGAAACAGGGGAACAGTGTAGCTATTGCTCCTCGCTCGCCGACGCCCCTCCAACCGCATCAACACCTAGAACCTGCATCCACAAAGGAAAAATAACGGGTGAGCACAAACAATGCTCAGTAAGTAAAACCCTCTAGCTGTCTGTCCCCGTGTGTGACTCATAATTCTTTCCTTTTCTAATTCTGTTTCTACTACATACCATGACCTCATCTTACCGGAGGTACGGCCGGATGACGTTCACACAGCACCATCTCACTCTCCATAACTATCGGGTGGAATTCACATAGTACCAACCCGTTCTTAGTGACTACCAAGTGGGGATCACAAAGCTCCTACTCGGTTTCCTAACTATCGGGTGGAGACCACTTAGCACCTACCCGTTCCTCATGACTTTTGGGTAACGATCACTAAGCATTAACCCGTCTCTAGTCGCTGTCGGGTGATGATCACAAAGCATCAACCCGCTTCTACTAACTGTTTGATGATGATCACAAAGCATCAACTCACTTATCTAATAACTAATCGGATAGTGATCACAAAGCATCTACTCCATTTCTATTACTCATTGGGTGACGATCACAAAGCATCGACCCATCTCTCTAAGGGCTATTCGGATGATGATCACAAAGCATCAATCCGATTCCCATAACGGTCGGGTGATGATCACCAAGCATCATCCCAACTATACTACTCTTCTAATTCATTCTATTGTAGCATTTTTCAATGCTCTCTACCCTTAGAGTAATTTTACCCACTAAGCTCTCTACTCATAGGGTAATTGCATACACCATTTCCTTACACTTTCTTAGGTCACTTTTCCATGTGCAACTAGTGCCTATGGATGGTTCATCTTCACCAATGCACTTATGAGATGCCAACATGCAATGTTGCAAGAATTAAGGTTCATTACTCACACTCAAACCTCTATTAAGCATTTCATCAAACAACTCATATGCACTATAAAACTCTATCATAGCCATGATTCTAAAACTTTTCCTAACCATCCAAAATGGGGAAAAACCCCTTCACAAAGTCATAATAACCTGTCAAACAAAACACTTCCAAAAAGGGTTCCATAACACCCCTTCAAATCCATCTCAACTACCTTGCCAATCCAACAACCCATTTCTCATATTTGCAATGAATAAACAATCACAAGGCATAGAAATCTCTATTTAATCCTTCATACATGACATATTACATGCATATCACATACATACATCAAGTCTATCAAAACCCTAATCAAGAAATTTCATAAATCTCAACTTGGGTTGGGTTTTACTTACCTTGTTATAGAGAGACTTCACCAAATCTTCCTTTCACTTGGTTTGCTTGACTTTTTCTCTACTCTTAATCAAAAGAATAAAAACTCTCAAACTTCAATATAAACCAAAACTCACAAATCACACAACTTAAGAAGGAATCCTTACCTTAGGAAGCCTTAGGTTGCTTTTCTACCCCAAATCACTTCAAAAACCCCTTGAAATTCCTTGATCAAAAGAAAAGAGAAGTTGAGAGGAGAAGAATGAAGGGTTGCGTTTTTGGAGAAGAAGAATGAGGGTTTGCTAACTCTTAATTCCTTTTAATGAAATATAACCACACTCATTCCCATTTTGCCCTTATTCTTCTTTAGGAATTCCATCCATATCCTTTGATTCATTACAAACTCACCCCTATATCAACATATTCTCCATGAAAAATCCTTACAAATAACTCCCCACTTTTCCTGCTAATTAGGGGTAGAAAGGTCAAATTGCCCTTAGGGAAGAAAATATCTAAAACTCAACAAACAATTTAAACGGACTTTGTTGCTGCGGTGAAAACGTTCTGCCGCCGCGGCTGGCCCTATCGGCGCTCCCCAGTGGCTTCAACACCTCTTTGCAGCGGCGAAGATTCTTCTTCCCCCGCAGAAGAAGCAAACACTAAACTTCTTCTATTTTCAACCAATTTCAGGGCAAACATTCAACCCAACACTAAATCAAACAATAATAACAAAAACCAACTCGAATAAGGGCGAAAGAGGAAACAATAACAACGTACCTCATGTGGGGCGTTACAATTCTTCCCCCAACCCCGGCCAAAAGAATTTCGTCCCCCGAAATTCATGCAAATAACTCTGGGAAACGATTCTGCATGTCTCGTTCTACTTCCCAAGTGGCTTCTTCCACTTTGTGATTCCTCCAAAGGACCTTCACTAGCGGAACACTCTTGTTCCGAAGTTCTTTAACCCTTCGATCTAAAAAATCAACGACGCTTCTTCATATACTAGATTCTCGGTTACTTCAACGTCCTCTACGCTCAGGATATGGAGGGGATCACTTACATATTTCCGTAGCATCAAGACATGGAAGACATCGTGCACCTTGTCCATGCTAGGTGGTAGTGCCAATCTGTAAGCCACATTTCCTACTTGTTGCAAGATCTCAAAAGGACCTACATACCTCGGTGCTAACTTCCCTTTTGTTCCAAAGCGCATTACCCGCTTGTAGGGGGAAACTTTCAGAAACACTTTGTCGCCCACTTGGAATTCTACCTCTTTCCTCTTCAAGTCGGCATAACTCTTCAGTCGATCTTGGGCTTGCTTCATTCTATTTCGGACTAACTTCACATCTTCTACTAGCTTCTGAGTCATCTCTGGACCAAGAGCGGTACTCAACTCATCTCTTTCACCTACTTCATCCCAATGAAGCGGAGACCTACACCGTCTACCATACAAAGCCTTGTAAGGCGCCATTTTAATTGTAGACTGATAACTGTTATTGTAGGCAAATTCCACTAATGGTAACATCTCATGCCAGGATACTCTATAATCCATGCAACAGGCTCTCAACATATCCTCGAGTACCTGATTCGTTCTCTCGGTTTGGCCATCGTCTGAGGATGATAGGCAAGATCAATGCTAAACGGGTACCCGAACTCCTCTGTAAACTTGTCCAGAAGGCTAAAACAAATCTGGAATCTCTATCTGACACTATAGTCTTGGGCACACCATGTAATCTGACTATCTCCTTGAGGTAAATCTAAGCCAACTGATCTGTAGTGGTATTTTCCTTTACTGGAAGGAAATGGGCTGACTTGGTTAACCTATCCACAATCACCCATATAGCATTATACCCTCTCTGCACTCTGGGAAGACCCGTGATAAAATCCATTGAAATGCTCTCCCATTTCCACTCCGGAATACTCAATGGTTGAAGCAACCCTGACGGCCGTTGATGTTCTGCTTTCACCTGCTGGCAAGTTAGACATTTAGCCACAAACTCTGCAATGTCTTTCTTCATACCTGACCACCAATAGCCTTTCTTAATATCTTGATACATCTTGGTTGCTCCCGGATGAGCGGTGTACGGTGTGTCATGAGCCTCCATAAGAATTTTCTTGTTTTAACTCCTCATTTGGAGGAATGCACAACCGATTTCGAAATAGAGGACATCATTTCTCACAAAGAACTCTGCTGTCTTGCCCTCATGCACTTGCTGAACTGTCTTCTGACACCACTCATCAACCATTTGCTTTTCTCTAATCTCCTCTAGTAAAGAGGACTGTACCTCTAGGCTGGCAATTCTTCCCGGAACCACCTCAATCTGCTCCTTAGACAATTCTTCTATTAACTCTTTCTGCTGGTAAGCCGGAAAACATGGGCTTTTTCTACTTTCAAAGCATCGGCTACTACATTGGCTTTCCCGGTTGATATTTGATCTCACAATCATAATCCTTAACCAGTTCTAACCATCTCCTTTGCCTCATATTCAACTCCTTTTGGGTGAAGAAGTACTTTAGACTCTTATGATCGGTGTAGATATTACTCTTCACACCATAAAGGTAATGCCTCCAAATCTTTAAGGCAAAGACCACTACGCCAATTCTAAGTCATGCGTAGGGTATCTGGTCTCGTATTCTTTCAATTGACGAGAAGCATAAGCTATAACCCTACCTAACTGCATTAACATAGCACCAAGTCCCTGCAAAGAGGCATCTGTATAAATGTCATAATCTACACCTTCCTGCGGTAACACTAGTACAGGAGCTGATGTTAATCTCTTCTTCAACTCTTGGAAGCTTTCTTCACATGCTGCTGACCAGACAAAAGGAGTTTTCTGCTTAGTAAGAGCTGTCAACGGTTTAGCCAAGTCGGGCAAATCCCGCTACAAATCGCCGAGTACTGCTAAGCCTAAGAAACTCGATTTCTTTCACGTTTCTCGGCTTCGCCATTCCAGGATTGCCTGCACTTTACTCGGATCTACCGAAATCCCTTCCTTTGATACGGTATGACCCAGGAATATCACTTGGTTCAGCCAAAACTCACACTTGGAAAATTTAGCACACAACTTCTTTTCTCTCAGCCGTTGCAATACTAATCTCAAGTGTTTCTCATGTTCTTCTCTAGACTTTGAGTAAATCAGAATGTCGTCGATGAAGACAACAATGAACTGATCCAAATACTCATGAAAGACCCTATTCATCAAGTCCATAAAAATTTCTAGGGCATTAGTCAAGCCAAAAGGCATCACTACAAATTCATAATGCCCATATCTGGTACGAAAGGCTGTTTTAGCCACATCTTGCTCAGCCACTCTTACCTGATGGTACCGGACCTCAAATCAATTTTGGATAACACTGCCGCTCCTTTCAACTGATCGAAAAGGTCATCTATCCGGGGTAGCGGGTACTTATTCTTCACCGTAACTTTATTCAACTCCCTATAATCAATACACATCCTTAGTGATCCATCCTTCTTTTTCACAAACAGGATTGGAGCTCCCCAAGGGGAATGACTTGGTCGGATAAAGCCTTTATCTAAAAGTTCTTGGAGTTGCTTCTTTAATTCTTGGAGCTCAGTTGGGGCCATTCGATAAGGGGCTTTGGATATTGGTGCCGTCCCCCGGTGCTAGTTCGATACTAAATTCTACCTCCCTCTCTGGAGGCAAACCCGGTAACTCTTCCGGAAACACATCTAGAAAGTCTCGAACTACTGGCACCCTCTGAATCTCTAACTGTGGAACATCACCACTCTGTACTACATGGGCAATATAACCCGAACACCCCTTTCTCAACATCTTCCTGGCTTTCACATTACTAATCAAACATGCTCAATCGATGGCCTTCTCCAAAACTAAACTTATCTCCACTATCAAGGTTAAACCTCGCCTTCTTTTTCCGACAGTCAATCTCTACTCCATACCTTCCTAAGAAGTCCATACCCAGAATCACATCAAAATCGGGCATGTCGAAAACTATTAAGTCAACGGTTAACTCTCTACCCTGGATCACTAAGGACTCTCTTAACAAAATCTCTTGGGTCACGACACTAACCCCATCGGGTAGTTCTATCTTAATGGGTTGTGTCGTTCTAGTAGGTTTCAAACCTAATCTCTCAAGCATCCCATAAGATATAAACGAATGGGTAGCACCTGAATCAATTAAAGCATATAAAGGGACTGCATGAAATAATAACTGACTAGTAACGGCTGATGGACTGGCCTCTGCTTCCCCCTGTGCCACAGTAAAAACTCTGGCATTCGCAGTACCTCCTGAACTATGAGTCGTTGGTGGAAGAGGAGCTTTACAATCTCTCATCATGTGCCCTGGCTGCCGGCACCTATAGCACACTCTCTGATCCCTCAGACACTCTCCCGGGTGATTCTTCCCACATTTAGGGCAAGGAGGAAACCCTTCCATCCGAGGTCGTTTATTCTTCCACTCTTTTCTATTCTGTTTATACTGAAATTTCTTCTTCTGATTCTTCATTTCTTTGCCTCTTACACCCTCATGCTTCTCTCTCTGGGGAGTGAGGGTAGCTCCTTTGGTCCTCCCCTGCCGAGGATCCTACGGGGAAGATTTTATTCTCAAAAATCTCCGCCTTCATTGCCCGCCTCCCCAAAGCCTCACTATAATTGCGAGGAGGGTTGGAGCTTGTCATTATATCCCTGCCATCTCCAGGCTTCAATCCATGCACGAACTTATCCCTTCTCAAGGCCGAGTACTAACTATTCCCGGTGCAAACCTCGCAAGGAGGCGTTGAATTTCATAGTATCTACTTTTCACGGGGCGCTCGTCCCTTCTGTAAAGCGATAAATTCCCTTGGACCTTCTCATGAACTTGGTCCTCTGTTCTATACTCGGCCTCAAACTCTTGCCTGAACTCTTCCCACATCATTATTGTCACATCATGAGTTTCTTCCATTAATTCCCACCAAATTCGGGCATCACCCGAAACAAGAAACTCGCATACCGGATCTTCTCCCTTTCCCGACATGGGAAATAAACTGTGGCTCGTTCTACGACCCTCCAAGCCACTCTTCGCTATCACCGGATCTCAGTACCCTTAAACTTTGAGGGTTGATGCTGACTAGAAAGACCGTAAATCGGTTCCACTCTGCTCGCACTCGGGGAGGTACCGCTTTGCCCTCTTTCGACAGCGTGAATCGGCGGTGTCTCGTATGGGGGTACAACTCTCCCCGAGTTTCAGCCATAACTTCTTTGTATAATTCCCGGATTCTAGCTTCATCCAAGGGAGGGCGTAGACTCAGTGGGTTAGAAGGTTCTCCTTCATTCACCACACCTTTACCGCGATTTCGATAACTACGCCTCATCTACAAAAGGATCACACTAATGAACTCAAGAAACAATTACTGTAAGGAAAGAATTACTCACACGGTCGGTTAGAGGACGTCGTGGCGATGAGAATAGTACACTGTTCAATCCCAAAATCTTTGCTCTGATACCAAAAATGTAACATCTATTGAAAACTAGTACAATGCATGCATAATAACAATAGAAAATTGGGCCCAAAGTTTTCTTTTCATTACAATTCATGTGTCTTTTATACATAAAGGGTACTGTTTACAAAATGTATTTTAAAAGACGAAACAGGGGAACAGTGTAGCTATTGCTCCTCGCTCGCCGACGCCCCTCCAACCGCATCAACACCTAGAACCTGCATCCACAAAGGAAAAATAACGGGGTGAGCACAAACAATGCTCAGTAAGTAAAACCCTCTAGCTGTCTGTCCCCGTGTGTGACTCATAATTCTTTCCTTTTCTAATTCTGTTTCTACTACATACCATGACCTCATCTTACTGGGAGGTACTCGGATGACGTTCACACAAAGACCATCTCACTCTCCATAACTATCGGGTGGAATTCACATAGTACCAACCCGTTCTTAGTGACTACCAAGTGGGGATCACAAAGCTCCTACTCGGTTTCCTAACTATCGGGTGGAGACCACTTAGCACCTACCCGTTCCTCATGACTTTTGGGTAACGATCACTAAGCATTAACCCGTCTCTAGTCGCTGTCGGGTGATGATCACAAAGCATCAACCCGCTTCTACTAACTGTTTGATGATGATCACAAAGCATCAACTCACTTATCTAATAACTAATCGGATAGTGATCACAAAGCATCTACTCCATTTCTATTACTCATTGGGTGACGATCACAAAGCATCGACCCATCTCTCTAAGGGCTATTCGGATGATGATCACAAAGCATCAATCCGATTCCCATAACGGTCGGGTGATGATCACCAAGCATCATCCCAACTATACTACTCTTCTAATTCATTCTATTGTAGCATTTTTCAATGCTCTCTACCCTTAGAGTAATTTTACCCACTAAGCTCTCTACTCATAGGGTAATTGCATACACCATTTCCTTATACTTTCTTAGGTCACTTTTCCATGTGCAACTAGTGCCTATGGATGGTTCATCTTCACCAATGCACTTATGAGATGCCAACATGCAATGTTGCAAGAATTAAGGTTCATTACTCACACTCAAACCTCTATTAAGCATTTCATCAAACAACTCATATGCACTATAAAACTCTATCATAGCCATGATTCTAAAACTTTTCCTAACCATCCAAAATGGGGGAAAAACCCCCTTCACAAAGTCATAATAACCTCACAAACAAAAACACTTCCAAAAAGGGTTCCATAACACCCCTTCAAATCCATCTCAACTACCTTGCCAATCCAACAACCCATTTCTCATATTTGCAATGAATAAACAATCACAAGGCATAGAAATCTCTATTTAATCCTTCATACATGACATATTACATGCATATCACATACATACATCAAGTCTATCAAAACCCTAATCAAGAAATTTCATAAATCTCAACTTGGGTTGGGTTTTACTTACCTTGTTATAGAGAGACTTCACCAAATCTTCCTTTCACTTGGTTTGCTTGACTTTTTCTCTACTCTTAATCAAAAGAATAAAAACTCTCAAACTTCAATATAAACCAAAACTCACAAATCACACAACTTAAGAAGGAATCCTTACCTTAGGAAGCCTTAGGTTGCTTTTCTACCCCAAATCACTTCAAAAACCCCTTGAAATTCCTTGATCAAAAGAAAAGAGAAGTTGAGAGGAGAAGAATGAAGGGTTGCGTTTTTGGAGAAGAAGAATGAGGGTTTGCTAACTCTTAATTCCTTTTAATGAAATATAACCACACTCATTCCCATTTTGCCCTTATTCTTCTTTGGGAATTCCATCCATATCCTTTGATTCATTACAAACTCACCCCTATATCAACATATTCTCCATGAAAAATCCTTACAAATAACTCCCCACTTTTCCTGCTAATTAGGGGTAGAAAGGTCAAATTGCCCTTAGGGAAGAAAATATCTAAAACTCAACAAACAATTTAAACGGCCTGTTGCCGCGGCGAAGAAACTCGCCGCCGCGGCGTCTCAGCCAGCCTCCCCGTGGCTTCAACACCTCTTTGCCGCGGCGAAGATTCTTCTTCGCCGCGGCGAAGACTAAAACACTAAACTTCTTCTATTTTCAACCAATTTCAGGGCAAACATTCAACCCAACACTAAATCAAACAATAATAACAAAAACCAACTCGAATAAGGGCGAAAGAGGAAACAATAACAACGTACCTCATGTGGGCCGTTACAGTTGTCAATCTGGTTGTCTTATTTCTTGCAAAGAAACAAAAAGTTTGTTAAATATAAGAGCTGAAGAAAAAAGGGACAGTTCACAAATCGAAGGAAAGGAAAACCTACTCTGCTCCCTAAATTGGCAAACGCCATCATATTCAAAAAAGAAAAATTTGGTCTCATAAGCCCTGAAGTTACTGGGGTAACAAAATATTCCCCCCTCAATCATAGATCACTTTGAGAGGTAAAAAGAGTATTTATCTTTACTTTTCTTCAGATAGTAGACGCATGCGAGCTCCAACGCTGTCAGCTCGCCAATACCATTTTCACCACATGCGATATACATAGCAACCGCTATCATATATGCACTAGGTGTCAATTGCAATGGCGCGACCTCGAAGTGGTTGAGGATCGATCTAATGAAGGGGTGAAAAGGTATCAATGCCCCACACTTAAAGATCGCCTTGGAGATCGTGGCCATTCCCTCTAGGGGATTCCGAGCTATGTACATCCTATGCTGGTAGACATCCATGCTAAGCGTGAACTGGTCCATCGCTTTCTATATCTCATCCCAAGTGGCCACTGATAATGCTTCTTGGACAAGACCTGTTGAGGTGTCTGGCACCTACGAGCTCGTCCCCTCAGTTGCTCTAGTCGCTGAAGTATCTATTACTCCTAAAATCTGAAAAAGGGGCGACATGCAGAGATAACTCAGTCTTTGTACAGTGTTTTGTACGATGATGTAGAAAAGCAAAAGAAACCCTAGTTTACCTTCCTTAACCCTTAGAAAAACCTAAAGACTTTTGGGAATGAATTCCCAAGAATCCGTGTCCTAAGTTCTCACTTTTTACAAAGAAAAAAGTTCTCTTCTTACCACTATCTAGAAATATGCACCATGTAAGCTAACCAAGTGGTTCACACCCACCATTACCGTAAAATCAAGCTTTTAATAAAAAATAATATAAGAAAATGAAGGAGAATCCTTCCTTACCTCTTGACTATTGGGAACGAACTTCCTGTCGTAACGAATAGTGCGCATCAACTGGAAGAAGAACGGACTGATTTCGCGAGTGCAAGAGTTTTGTTTTTCTCTCTGAAAATGTGAGTTCTATGATAAAATTTGAGGCGAACCTGGGCTTTTATAGAGGGAAAGACGACGATTGGTTTCCCTAAGCAAGCGACGCTTGGGCGGGATATGTTTCTCACCATTGATTACGACCACATGTCGTTAAACCATGAGAAGAGTAACCTTCACGCTTCGTGGATGCCAATCAACGTTTCCCTCTATTGGAGCAACCAAGCGTCAGCGTGGTTACCTCCTCAACATTAAATGCGCCCTCATCCGCATTTGATGCTCTCAAAGGGAATGTCGTTTCAGCATGGCTTACATTTAATGTGCATGGCTGGCATTTATTGTGCAATAGACAGTCTGTCAGAATAAAGTTTATTTTATTGACTAGACTAGTTGTCAAGCGCAATGGATAACATTTGAAGAGGTCGTTTGAGTAAAACACTCTTCACCGTGTACCGATTTCAAAACGATGTGATTCCTAGTTTTCAGTAAAAATGTGCTTAGTATTTTTAGGTCACAAGCGGCAGATGAAATTCAAAGCATGTTAGTATAGCACTGAGTAGGGTCTGACCTAGGTCACTGAACCTGTGGGAGAAGGTCGCTTTAGGTCGCTTGTGCTATTCTTAGAGACCTATGCTGTAGCCTCTTTACAGCTCGATGGTCGTGTTGAACCACTAGTTTCACATTATCTTAACTGCTTGAAATCAAGGCTGACGTAAACTCATGCCAACAAGGGCCAATTAAAGTTCTGGAAGGGGTTGTGCCATCTAGACGTGGCCACGTCGCGCAAGGACGGAAGAGGTAAGACTATCGTCAATGTGGCAAGTGAATGTCAGGCTTGTGAGTGGCTTGGAATTGTCCACCTGCCCAAGCTCTATGCGATTTATGGATGTCTCCCGTGCAAACATCCAATGGGAAGTAGGTTAGGAATTATACCACACTTGCCCGACTGGAGAATCATGATTACTATCTTGAATTCCCCAACTATAAATAGAGGGCTCCTCTCTCATTTACGGGATTAGCTCATCTTTAGTCTTCAAAAGCATACTCTCTCTCTCTTCGTATATATATTTCAATTCTCTCGAGATTGTAATTCAGCTCGCTGAACGCAACCTGACTGTAACCATCTATTAATACAACCATAGTGGACGTACGATTTGCTTTTAGGCACCCGAACCACTTTAAAAACCGCTTCTCATTTATTATCTCATTGCATATTTCCATATCACGTGCACTAAGTCATCTTAGCATTTTGCACATGCGAGTCGTTGGTGTCAAAATCAAACATTAACACTAATAATGGTGAAGATGATGATGGTAGATACAGAAACAACTATGTCTATCAGAACCCTCCTAAGCCAATGCCAAATAGACCTTTGAGGGGAGGAGACCATTTAATAATCATAATCCATCTCAATATTCTTCTCACACTCACTTCAATAACACTAACAGAGCTCGCCCTCAACCATCCGAGGTTGCCGATGATGTTCAATCAAACGAGAATTTCCTAGAAAAATTCAAACTGTCTGTGGAGAAGAAGGCAGAAAATCCCTCACAAAATGATGCACCAATAGCAACACAACACAAGATTGATCCTCCCCAAGACGCGGACGAGATCTTCAAGAAAATGAAGGAAACAGGTCTCATTCCAGATGCTGTTGCTATGCTTGATGGGCTCTACAAAGACGGTCTTGTTCAGGAAGCAATGAAACTTTTTGGTTTGTTGCGCGAAACAAGTACCATTCCTGAAGTTGTTATTTACACTGTTGTTGTTGATTGCTATTGCAAGGCTCATAAATTAGATGATGCAAAGAGGATTTTTAGGAAAATGCAGACCGATGGCATCTCTCCAAATGCCTTCAGTTATGGTGTGTTAATTCAAGGTTTATGTAATGCTAACGAGTTAGAAGATGCTATTGACTATTGTATTGAAATGATAGAAGCTAGTCATTCTCTGAATGTTATAACTTTTGCTGGATCAGTTGATGGTTTGTGTAGGGAGAAAGGTGTTGAAGAAGCTCAGAGTGCTATTGCAACATTGAGACAGAAGGGATTTCTTGTTAATGATAAAGCTGTTATAGAATACCTGAACAAAAAAGCTCATTTTTCATCATCAGCTTGGGAAGTAATCTTTGTGAAGAAATCGTTTGAGAAACCATTTTAATTTTTTTCTTTTTCTTATATATTCTATTAATCTGTACAAGTTTAAGTTCCTTGCCTTTTCTTGGGTGCATGTGAAACCAGTATCAAAAGTATGCTGAATTTTAGTGTGATATCCAACATCGCTTAGAAAGTGTTGTGGGCCTTGTGGCAGTCAGCAGAACTACAGAATTATAGTTGGAATCTAAAGAAACAAAAATAAATTTGAAATTTGAGGGTGCACTTGCTTATTATTCTATACTTTTTAGAATAATATTTTGAAAAAAAGTAAAATTGAGTGGTTATTACGATGTGAAATTTGAAAATTAACAAAAATACCTTCTAGGTTTGTTCATTTACTAAACATCACTATAGTAAAATATTGAAAATTAAAAAAAAAATCTCCACCTACTCATTAAATACCGATAGTTAGCCACCACCATCGGAGGGTGGCCAGAGTCGTCATATCGGCACATGGCCAATTGGCCTGACGCCCAAAGATATGGTCGTCGTTGATGGCTAATGACAACTATATCTTGGCCGTCATTAAATTAACAAATCTAGGGGGTTTAAAAATCATTGAATACAAATCTAGGAGGTTTAAAAAGAATTGAATAATATTTTGAAAATAAAAAAATAAGTGTAGTATTTTGGATAGAATAGGGACTAGAGTAGTGAAAATTTGTGTACCAAACGGACGCTGGAATCTGGAAAAAAAAAAAGCATGTAATAAAAAAGCATGAAAGGTCCAAAGCGCCTGAAGATAACAGCCCAGAGTTTTATAAATGCAGCGCAACCTTGCCCAAAAAAATAAAAAGATCACATATGGGCCAGTAAATGGGCCAAATCAGGCTCATACATTATGGTTAAGGCCGAATATAAATCTCACCAGAGGGATGACGGCCCAACAGCCAATAGTGGGCAACCATTCATGTGGAGCAACCACTTTTTAACTCTTAAGGGAAGTCAGCCGCTTCTCATAAGCATAGGAGTCACTAAAGTCCAACTATCTGGAAAGATGAAGAAATATTGAAGAAAGAGAAAATGCAATAATAAGTGAAGTGTAGTTGTGAGTAATTAATGGCATTGGAAAAGTATACAATGTTCAATGTTGGGCGTCAAGTAATTACAATGTGGAAAAGTCCCACTGTCGTTATCCGATGGGGTCCGACCATTGTAGACCACTTAATTTAAGGTTGAGTGGAGTTTTATTTACTTATGCATTCATAATTATAAGTCTCCCTCTCTCACCAACATTATATGTTGTTATAGTTCTGATACCAATTCCCACACCATGCAACTCCGCCTCCCTTTACATATTGTTCTTTTATTAAGAATTTTATATTTTTTTTCTTCTATAAAATTAAGGTCTTATGATTTAAGAATCATAGTTTTAAGTAATATATCTAAATTTATGATATTTACTTTTTGTAAACTTAAAAGCAAACTCATCAAAGACAAAAAATCAATAATCAATTCATGTTTCTATGCCCTAAGTTGCACAAATATAAAGTTACAGGATCTTGGAACTTGATGAACTTTCTCATATATATAAAAAAAATACATACCTGATTCCATAGTATGAAAATTAAAACTTGAATTTTGATTGAATAAAAAAATAGCCAGCGTTTCTCTCTCTTTCTTCTCTTTTGTAATCGCAAACTCTCTTGATGGGCAGAGAAAATTTTTTAGCGTATTTGAGAATAGAGAGAGGACCCACCTTTTATATTGCAGTTATTTAATTAACTGCAAACACCACACCTTTCCATCAAAGGCTAAAGACCAATATACCCTTCAATTAAATTAATTATTACTAAACCTTATATTATATTTAATTCACATGGACCACTTTATAAGAATTATAAATAATTCTAACATTCTCCCACTTGGTCCATGTGTCATAAAAATAAAACTTTACAGCTTAGTAATTAAACATAATGTGTACACAATAATAATTAATTAAAGGTCATATCTTAAATGGTCAAGATATAAACATTATAGAGTAGGAACCTATAAGGATCATGGCGGTCATATGTTATTAAATCAACATATTCCCTTCCATGTATCACTTTACAAATTCTAGACTCAGAACAATCTATGATAATTCTTAATGGTCCAACAATAATGCCCTTACCAAGGACAAATTCTGTCATCTTTATCATTCATGTATACAAAACAACATAATATAAAGAAATATACAACAGAATAACTTATATCAATCAGAAACAATACATCAAGAGCTTAGAGTGACTAAACATAAAGAGCTTTATGTACATAAAAACAACATAATGTTAACAACATAATGTCAAGGAACATATACAATACGTTATAAATCAATCATGACGGGCAATAATACCCATCCTTTCAACGTGCTCACTAAAGGTTTTAGGTGATAGCCCTTTAGTCAGCGGATCCGCTATCATAAAATTGGTGCTAATATGCTCAATAGTCACTCTTTGTTTCTGAACTTCTTCTTTAACGGCAAAGTATTTTAATTCCATATGTTTAGCACCTTTTGAATATTTGTCGTTTTTAGAAAAGAAGACTACTACGGCATTATCAAAATAAATTTTCAGCGGCTTGGCAATACCATCGACAATCCCAAGTCTTGAAATAAAATTCCGCAGCCATAATCCCTGAACTGTGGCCTCAAAGCATGCCACAAACTCAGCCTCCATAGTGGAAGCAGCAATGCCAGATTACTTCGCACTTTTCCGTGAAACTGCTCCTCCAGCTAACATAAATACGTAGCCAAAAGTGGATTTCCTAGTGTCTAAACAACTAGCGAAATCTGAATCTGAATATCCAACTACCTCAAGATAATCAGATCTCTTATAGGTAAGCATATGATCTTTCGTCCCTTGTAAATATCTTAACACTTTCTTTGCAGCTTGCCAATGATCCATTCCAGGATTACTTTGATATCTACCCAGCATACCGACCGCAAAACTAATGCCTGGTCTGGTACATGTCTGAGCATACATTAAACTTCTGACAACTGATGCATAAGGAATATGCTCCATTTGCTTACGTTCCAATTCAATCTGTGGGCATTGCTTAAGGCTCAACTTGTCACCTTTCTGAATTGGAAATGGACTCGTAGAGCACTTATCCATTTTTTATCTCTCCAGAACTTTGTTGATATAAGCTTTTTGAGACAATCCCAACAATCCTTGTGATCTATCACGGATAATTTCAATTCCAATCACATAGGTTGCCTCACCCATATCCTTTATCTCAAAGTTCTTAGAGAGAAACTTCTTGGTTTCATACATCATGCCAAGATTATTAGTAGAAGCAAAACGTCATCAACATATAGGACTAAAATTACAAATGCGCTCCCACTAACCTTCAGATATATACACCGATCAACAGTGTTTTCTTTAAATCCAAAAGTAGTAATGGTATCATTGAACTTGAGGTACCACTGTCTGGAAGCTTGTTTTAATCCGTATGTAGATTTATTTAATTTACACACCATGTGTTCCTCCCTTTCAATTGGAAAACCATCAGGTTGTTCCATGTACACTTCTTTTTCTAAATCCCCATTTAGAAAGGCAGTTTTCACATCCATTTGATGAAGCTCTAGATCATAATGAGCTACCATTTCCATAATAATTCTAAACGAGTCCTTTGAGGAAACTGGTGAAAAGGTCTCGTTGTAATCAACACCATCTTTCTGAGTAAAACTTTTGGCAACTAGTCTGGCCTTGTACCGTTCAATATTGCCATTAGAATCACACTTGGTCTTAAAGACCCATTTACACCCGACTTTTCTACAACCTTTAGGCAATACTACTAGATCCCAGACTTCATTGTATTCCATTGATTTTAACTCTTCTTTCATGGCGTCTAACCATTTTACAGAATTATCACTTTTAAGGGCTTGTGAAAACGAAACCGAATCTACTTTCATTCCTAAGTCAATTTCAGACTCTTGTAGATAAACCATATAATCATTAGAAATGGCAGATCTCCTGTGTCTTTGAGATCTTCTTAATGTTATTTCTTGTGGTTCATTTACTATTTCATGTGGCTCACCAACCACAGGTTCATTGATTACTAAATTATCAGGTAGTGTTTGCTCAATTATTTGTTGTTCCTAATTGTTATCAGAACGTCTGACAACTATAGGAACCACAACCTCTGTAGAAGTCATAGGCGTAGGGACCTGTACCCTGACTTCTTGAATATCCACTTTACATGTTTCAACACTCCCACTGGTTTCACCATTCTCAATAAACCTTGAATTTCCAGTCTCAACTATTCTCGTACTATGGCTAGGACAGTAAAAATGATACCCTTTAGATTTTTCTGGATAACCAATGAAAAAATCATTGGTCGTTCTTGAGTCCAATTTCTTTTCATGTGGATTATAAATCTTGATTTCTGCTGGGCAACCCCAAATATGCAGGTGCCTCAAACTAGGTTTCTTTCCTGTCCACAGTTCTAAAGGAGTCTTTGAAACTGCCTTACTAGGAACCCTATTTAATAAATATACAGCAGTCTTTAATGCATATATCCACAATGATGAGGGTAATGAGGAATGACTTAACATACTCCTAACCATATCCATTAACGTTCGGTTATGCCTTCCTGCAACACCATTCTGTTGCGGTGTTCCCGGCATTGTGTATTGGGCACATATGCCTCGACTTTCCAGGAATTTAGCAAATGGACCTAGACATTGTCCAGATTCATTGTATTTACCATAATATTCACCACCTCTATTTGATCGTACTACTTTTACTTTTATATCTAATTGCCTCTCAACTTCATTAATGAATACCTCTAGGATATTAACAGATTGAGATTTTTCATGCAATAAATAGATATATCCATAACGTGAAAAATCATCTACAAAAGTGATAAAATATCTTTCTCCACTAAAAGAAGGTATATCAAAAGGACCACATATATCGATGTGTATTAATTCAAGGAGTTCTGTGCTTCTTGTGGCTGCTTTCTTAATTGTGCATGTGGTTTGTTTTCCTTTGATACAATCCACACAGACACCAAGATCAGTAAAGTCCAAATCAGGTAAAACTTCATCATTTACTAATCTTTGCATCCTTTCTCTTGATATATTGTTAGGAAACGACCCGGTTGCACAGCGGAAAACAAAAATTTTATACAACTGTAGATCGTTCCTTAAAGCCCAAAATCAAGGCACAAATTTTACAGTTTATGTATAATATCAAGAATCTGCAGAAAATAAAATAAATCTAAAAGGTTTAGATTCATACCCACGTTGGAGGCTCCACCAATATTGTCTCTGAACGTGTTTGCTACCGATCCAAGTATAGGATCGAACCAAGAAGTCCACATGAAGACAACCACCAAGAACCAAGGAGGGATTTGCTAGATCCTCCTTGGCCTTAAGAAATCAAGAAGAAAAGAAGTATTTGATTTTTCAATCAAAAGGTGAAAGTGGCGTGAGAGTAAGAGTAAAATGGGGCTGCTGTGTTTTGGTTTTACAATCATAAATGAGCTAAAAAGTTATGTTTTACAAATGAACATTTTTCTTTTATAGTAAAACCTTAATACCCTATTCCCACATGGGATGGGCTTGGGCCCCAACTCAAACACCCCATGTTGCCAAACACTCCCAAATTAGATATTTTATTTATTTCATCATTATTTCAATTAAAAATCAATTAATATATATATTTAATATATATATATTAACATTTAACAATAATCATAATTTATTTAAATATATGCGAACAAATATTTAAACGGAATTTCACTTATTTAACTTTTCTAACAAATTAAATAAAGGCTACGATCTCAGCAAATTTAATTGCACTGTAAAATTACCAAAATACCCTTTCGCCCAAAAAGACGAAAACGCCCTTCTTTCTTCTTGGCTCTTAAATTATCTTCTATGTGTGTGACCCATAGGCTCCTCATCATACCGGTAGTGCATAGTATCGCGATTAACACCAATTATTCGTCTCACTTATACACAGACCAAGATTGGCCCCTAGCAAGGCATCATGGTCACCCGATAGATTCGGATTCAGCAAAGTAGCTACCTATCAACGATATGATTACCGTACAATTCGATCCTTTCATCATACGTTATCTCGACGAGACGAAGGCATAGAAATAGTGTCAACCTCCGGTTACTCTCGATATTATATATTCGGCCCGGACCAATGACGCGTATTATAATTGGATAGAGCAACAACTCAATCCCACCGTGGCCCACATCGGTGTCATCGCCATATACTGAATTGCGCTGTGAGATAACTTCTCCCGTACCCGGGAGTGATGAATCATTTGTCAATCCACCATAGTCTTGATACACTCCTTGATACAGCCAATCACCACCGTACTGACAACTTTGAATAGAACTGCATTAGGCTAGTGTCAAACTATACCAATCGGTGCACAAGGCGCTCCGGTGATCTCAAGTCTAAGGATCACATGCACCACCATTCGTTAGAGGATTTGTTCCATAGATACTGGGGTTACCATCCATATGGAATCCTCCTGGTGGGTCGCCTAGTGAACTTGCCCCGTATATCCGCCTACAACAAGCACCCATGTGTTGCACCAAGTTGTCACCAAACAACCTTGACAAGTGAGATCAGTCACTGCCTTTCGACAGGGTCGTTCAACACTACGATAGCCTTACCGTATTATCTATGCCCTTACTTCAGAATAATACTAGGGCTACGGACGTTTCTAGAATGACCACCATATGTGCTCATAGGGTTCTCACTATCAAGATTTGAAACACTTGATACCCTCGTCACAGTTCTACCATTCTAAGGACATATATCAATACATATTGCAATAATCATGAGTTACGCGATATATGATAAAATGCCTTTCATTATTGATTAATGAACATTATTACAAAGAGTCAATTCTACAATAATTGATTGGCTCTAGGGCATCTACTCTAACATATATGACCTAAACGCTTATGCCATAAATAAGCAGATTTCTCATCCACAGAAGCACATTTTGTTCCTATACTATGATGCAAGGTCAATAATGTCTCAACAAACAAATTATCAAGATGTAATTTGTACAATCCATCACAAAGCACACCAGAACCAATTAAACAATTATATTTAAATAAACTGAAAAATCCATTCCCGAACTTAAAAGAATATCCTTCTAAATCAAGTTTAGATAAAGATATTAAATTATGGGATAACTCTGGTACATAAAGAGTATTAAACAAATCTAAATGATGTCCAGTATTTAATATTAAACGATAGGTTCCAATGGCTTCAGCTTATGCTTTGACTCAATTCCCATGTACACAAATCTTTCATTGTCGTTTATGATCTAGGTCATAAGGAATCCCTGCAAAGTATTAGAGATATGAGTGGTACATCCAGAATCAATCCAACAAGTATTATAAGGAACTTCCGATAAATATGATTCGAAACATACAAAAGCACTAGGCTTACCTTTCTTTTCAAACCATGCCTTACGTTTCAGACAGTCCCTCATATAGTGTCCAACTTTCTTACAGAAATGACACTTTTCTTTAGTCTTATCCTTCTTATGGACTTGGACACAAGACTCGTTAATCTTCAGTGGCCTTTTGCCCTTTCCATACTTCTTGTTAGATTTGTTCTTAACTCTAGACGAGCCCACAAGATTAACAAAATGAACTCCTTGTTTCTTCAATCTTTCCTCCTCCTGAACTAACTTAGTTTGAAGCTCAGTCATATTCCATTTATCTTTAATTGTGTTATAATTAATTTGAAATGGACTAAACTAAGGAGGTAAAGAGTTAATGACAAACTGAACAAGGAAACTTTCATCCATAGACATTCCCATGTTTCTAATTCTTGTTGCTATATTTGACATCTCAGTCACATGTTCATACATGCTACCAGAACCATCATATTTCATGGTGGTCAGCCTACTTATTAATGCCCCCATGCGGGACTTGTCACCGGCCTCAGATTGAGAAGTCTTTTTGGTTAATCTCATAAATTCCCTATCATATTCTGTGGTAGGAAATGAGGTCTTGATTTCGCTCACCACTGTCATTCGTAAATATTTCAGGCTCAATCTATTCGATCTCTCCCATTCCTTATGGAAAGACCTTTCTTCATCAGTATTGTTCTCAGTGAGATCAGTTGGTTTCTCTGTCATGAGTGCAAGGTCGAGATTTTGAACACCCAAGTAATACTCGACTTGTTCACTCCATTCATTATAATTGAACCCATTAAACTTAATAACAGATGAGGCGTGAAGAGCAAATCAAGACCCCATTAAACTTAAACGATAGGTTCCAATGGCTTCAACTCATGTTTTGACTCGATTCCTCATGTACACAAATCTTTCATTATCGTTTATGATCTAGGTCATAAGGAATCCCTGCAAAGTATTAGAGATATGAGTGGTACATCCAGAATCAATCCACCAAGTATTATAAGGAACTTCCGATAAATATGATTCGAAACATACAAAAGCACTAGGCTTACCTTTCTTTTCAAACCATGCCTTACGTTTCAGGCAGTCCCTCATATAGTGTCCAACTTTCTTACAGAAATGACACTTTTCTTTAGTCTTATCCTTCTTATGGACTTGGACACAAGACTCGTTAATCTTCAGTGGCATTTTGCCTTTTCCATACTTCTTGTTGGATTTGTTCTTAACTCTAGACGAGCCCACAAGATTAACAAAATGAACTCCTTGTTTCTTCAGTCTTTCCTCCTCCTGAACTAACTTAGTTTGAAGCTCAGTCATATTCCATTTATCTTTAATTGTGTTATAATTAATTTAAAATGGACTAAACTGAGGAGGTAAATAGTTAATGACAAACTGAACAAGGAAACTTTCGTCCACAGACATTCCCATGTTTCTAATTCTTGCTGCTATATTTGACATCTCAGTCACATGTTCATACATGCTACCAGAACCATCATATTTCATGGTGGTCAGCCTACTCATTAATGCCCCCGTGCGGACCTTGTCAGCGGCCTCAGATTGAGAAGTCTTTTTGGCTAATCTCATAAATTCCCTAGCATATTCTGTGGTAGAAAATGAGGTCTTGATTTCGCTCACCACTGTCATCCGTAAATATTTCAGGCTCAATCTATTCGATCTCTCCCATTCCTTATGGAAAGACCTTTCTTCATCAGTGTTGTTCTCAGTGAGATCAGCTGGTTTCTTTGTCATGAGTGCAAGGTCGAGATTTTGAACACCCAAGTAATACTCAACTTGTTCACTCCATTCATTATAATTGAACCCATTAAACTTAATAACAGATGAGGCGTGAAGAGCAAATGCTGCAAAAACAAAAAAGTATGCTTACACATTAATGCTTTGAGTTTTATACCTTAGACATAATTTCAGATTTAGATATTAAAATTTATTATTATTAAAACATAAATATATATTGAAAATCTCCTTTGGGAGATATAACAATATACGATAATTAAACTTAATTGATGCAATCTTTTATAAATTTTCTTAATTGGTAATTAAATGTACTTTAGTTAGACATGTTTGTTATCTTTGGATATACTAAACACACCTAATTAAGTACATTAATTAACCACGATAATGTTCATAATTATAGGATTAACTAATCTACCTTTGGGCGATCCTTAACTATCCTATAACATATAAACTTCAAATTACTCATGTCTGATACATTATGTCATCTCATTGAAGCATCTAATGATCATGAGTAATTGAATCTTATTTAGTTTGATATCTATGGGATAAACATTTTAATTTGACCACTTTGGTGACTAACAAATTATACATAATATAGTTATCAAACTTAAATAATAACTATAAGGTTGTCATACTTATCTTTCTCTAAAGAAACTTATACACATTTCATATTCCTAAACACATATTAAGGACAAAATTGGGTTGATTCGACCCTTATTGTTAATTTTGATTGTCACCGTTAACTTTGACAGTTGACCGTTAACTTTAACCATTGATTGTTATTTTTAACAGTTGATCGTTAGATTTAACGGTTGACCATTAACTTTAACCATTGATCGGTTCAGTTAATGGTCTGAACCAATTTAATCCATTGACTGGCCCGGATCACCTTTTTGGATCCTGACCGGGTTGGTTTGACCCATTTTTCCGGTTCGGGTAAGCCCATTTAAACCTATTTGGGTTGACTCATTTGACAAAAAAAATTTGGGCTTCTTTATGGGTTATAGGTTTGGGCTTCTTTATGGGTTATTCTTAATAGATTTGAAAATTTGGCTCACTTAATAAGGCTTTTATAATTGGGTTGGGTCAATAGTTCATGGGTCAATTATTGACCCGAATTTCTGGAAAAATTAGGTAAATTTCATATTCCAAATTTTTGGAATTTTTTTTTTTATTGAAAAAAGTTTCTGGATTCTGAAAATTTGCACTTCAGAATAATTTTCTAGCCTTCCAATTTGTTAATTTCTAAACCCAAACTAATTTCTTAAATCTATTTTACCCAAACCATTCCTATTTCACAATTTCCAAAAACCCAATTAATTTCTACATCCCATAAGGACCCTAAAAAATAACCTAATGGAAAATTCACAAGTCTCTAAACCTAAAATTGCTCTGATACCACATGTAAACTTAAAAGCAAACTCATCAAAGGCAAAGAATCAATAATCAATTCATGTTTCTATGCCCTAAGTTGCACAAATATAAAGTTACAGGATCTTGAAACTTGATGAACTTTCTCATATATATATAAAAGAAATACATACATGATTCCATAGTATGAAAATTAAAACTTGAATCTTGATTGAATAAAAAAATAGGCAACGTTTCTCTCCCTTTCTTCTCTTTTGTAATCGCAAACTTTCTTGATGGGCAGAGAAAATTTTTAGCGTATTTGAGAATAGAGAGAGGACCCACCTTTTATATTGCAGTTATTTAATTAACTGCAAACACCACACATTTCCATCAAAGGCTAAAGACCAATATGCCCTTCAATTAAATTAATTATTACTAAATCTTATATTATATTTAATTCACATGGACCACTTTATAAGAATTATAAATAATTCTAACACTTTTATGATATTTTCTAATATTTTTATTAAATTTATAAAAAAAAAAAAATTTAAAAGAGGGATTCTAATAATTAAATATATGCACTATTATTTTGTGAATTTCACAAAATAATAATACATGCCCCAAAAATAAATTAGGTTAGATTATTACAAAACCAATATAGAATTTACACAATTGTTTAACATTAACGGCTTACAAATTACACTAATTCAATTATCCTTTTAATTAATTAACTGATCAATTAATTATGATGTTAATCTTAATCAATCTTGGGAACTTGAGACAATGAGATTTGTCCCTTTCAAAAATGGACTTATTTTATCAGTTGTAATGGAGATAGTGCTTTATGAATTAGTTAATCAATTTACCTAATAAATCATGTTAAGATTGAATATAATTATATTAATTCTATAAAAAATTAATTAATTAATAGGTTTGAATAAGTCTAAGCCTCCATACAATTAAATAATTAATCAATTTACCTAGTAAATTTTGTTAAGATTGAATATAGTTATATTATTTTTTTTATGAAAATTAATTAATTAACAGGTTAACTAAGCCTAAGTCTCCATACAATTGACTAAGTAATCAATTTATCTAGTAAATTATGTTAAGATTGAATGTAATTATATTAATTCTATGAAAAATTAATTAATAAAGCCTAAGCCTCCATACAATTGATTTGTAGAAATTTGGTAGAATATGCCAAAAGAGTTAGGATGCTATACTAAGATATTTGATTAATATCCAATTCATAGAAAAATCTGCATATAAAAATGAGCTTTATTTATAGTGGGTAAAATGCTGAGTATAGCGAAACAAAAACAAACAAAAAATACTAATTTTAATTTTATTTGATTATATTAGCATTTTTAGGATCATTATTGATCCTTACAAGGAAATAATCCCCACAAAGATAATTCCCCACGAGGGATTTTCCCCCGTAGAAAACCCCATTCATTAGGACGAGAGTGACTCCATCCAGGGGCGGACCTAGCCCCTTGGAGGGTAGGCCTCACATTTAAAAAAAAAAAAAAATTGTTTATATAGGCTTATAAAAAAATTATATATATATGTATCCGATGAACAGGAGTGACTCCATCCAAGGGCGGACCTAGCCCCTTGGAGCATAGGCCTCACATTTAAAAAAAAAAAATTTGTTTATATAGGCTTATAAAAAAATTCTATATATATATATATAGACCTATCTTCATATTTAAAAAAAATAAGAAATATTATACATATATCCAGACTTATAAAAAACTTGTTATTAATATATATATTTCACATCCACATCAGATTAAAAGTTTAAAACTCTCTCCACTCTTTTCTACATGTATTTGTTTTTTATGATTTTATCCTTAAAATTCTTTATTCTCTCATTTACTTTCTCTATGTTATTCGTTCTTAAGACTTTTGAAGACTGAAATTGTTGAAGCTTTCACTCATCAAGGTGCTAGAATTAGCTTCGTTTTTTGTTTTCTTAGTTTTAGGTATGTGTATTGCTAATTTTATTTTAGTTTATTTTATGGTTGAATCATGCTTATTTTTTGGAGGATTTTGTTTCTAATTTGATGGAAAAAGGCATGGATCTTGTGAGTTTGTTTTGTGTTTAAGAATGTTCCCGCTTTCCCAAATTAAACATTTACTATGTTTTACTGAACGTTATTTTTCATCCTTCACCTACCACTTTCTTACATTTCAAACATTACCGTTTAGTTGCTCAAAATTATTAAAAAAGTTTGAGTTATTATCTATGCTTATACTAAGAAAATTTTCTTTTTTTTTAATTAATTCATATTAAAAGTCAAGGCAACATTAACTTAATTTAATTTTTGGTTGACTTTAGCTTAGACTAGGCCTGATCAAAGTCATGAAAATTTATATTATAATCTTTGAAAGGAAAAAAAAAAAAAAAGGAGAAATAAGAAATTTGTGTAGAACATTTTTGGTGGATTGTGATTGTTGTAAAATCTTTTAATTATATTGAATTTAAGTGGATCGTTAAATTCCCGTGGTCTTTTGCTCTCTTTAATTAAAGAGGTTTTTCCACGTAATTTTTTTTTTTTATATTTTCTCGTGAATTGAATGTTATTTTCAACATAATTTGCTCAAGGTTTCGTTTCTCATAGATTTATTCAAGTGATAAAGTATTTTGTTGTTGCATTATTTTCTTTCAGATTATTGATGTTATATTATTTTCTTTGCTTAAGGTTTGATATTTTTTAAAATTTTTCACTAGTTGTTGGGATGGGGGTTATCCCGCCTCCGAGGACGGGTTGGGACGGGAGTGGGAGTTGAGATCGGGGATGGGGCCAAGGAACAGGATCCCCGGCCCACACCCATCCCTATCAGTCATGTGTTTCTGGAAAAGTGATCACAGTCGGTATATTAATGTCAAATTATGTTGATACTACTTGTCCGTGGTGGTCCTATATCTGAAATAAAGCTGCACAGGATTGGCAGTAAGGCTAAATTTCTTGCGTTTTCCTCTTCCTGCCTGTTGTTGCTTAGGTAAATTGTCCAACAAAGTTCAATTGTGAATTGCATCTGAAGGTAATCTTGTATTGGAAGTTGGAGTTTTAACGGTGTATTGGAAGTCAAAGATGGAGGAAATGGTTATTGGTTGTCTAAGATCCATTGATGTTCCTATCTTCTGAAATTTAAAACGTATATGCAGACTTGTGGCTTCAAGAGGCTTAATACTGGGAGGAGATTATCTTCCTTTCTTTTTACTTTAGTTGTGGATGTTCTAAGCATTTGGTAGATAAGGCTAAGGACAAGTAAATTTGCAGAAGGTTTTGCTATTGGAAAGGCAAACGATATTGATTCCTTGCTTCCAATTTACCAATAGGACAATCTTTTTTATTTCCATCTAGTAAACAAATGAAACTTTTTTGTATTGGATTGTTGTTGTGCAGTTATCTTGTGATTTATCTGGCCCTAAAGTGACATACTGATAGGAACTCAATGAAAAACAGTCCCTACAATTCCACATACACCAACACACAACAACTAGAACAATTCTGAGAATTATATTGGCATGAAAAAGAGAAGATGCAAGAACATTCAAAAGCAAAAAAGATAGATGCTAGTGATTCGAGGTACTACCAGTTTCGAATATCTGAAAGCCTAATGATCTGTGGGGATACACTTAACTATAGAAGATAGAGAAACCTACATTAGTTGGTATAGAAAACAGAGACCTCACAATTTGTTGATATTGTGTGTGCAGAAAATTACTTGGTGAGCTATGTTTATGGGTCCATGTTGGTGAGCTGTGTTTATGAATTGTGTTTTGGTCCATTATTATTATTACTAATTTTTTACAATTTTTTTAGCAGAAGCTGCAAATTATATATTTGGTTCATCCTGTGAAAGCTGATGTATTGAACGTAGTAAAACCTTAGACATTGGGAAGAGTAGATGAAAACTAGACTCAGTTAATCTCATAGTAGAAAATTAAGGCCTCAATGAGACAAGCAAAGTGTAATGGAAAAAGAAGAGGAAATTTAAAAAAAATAAAATAAAAAAAGTTGGAAGTGCACCTCCCAGTTTCTTAAGAAACTATTACTTTTCCGCATTATTTTCAAGGTCCAGACAAGTGGTGAAAATTCAAGCTTCATGGATTGATTTAGATTTTCTTATTACTTCTTAGAGTTTCTATCATGAATTTAACTTCTACCTTACCTTAGCTTGTTAAGTTGAGAATTCGTCTCAGTTTCATCTTCTTTCAGATGCTTTATGTTCCAAATGTGTTCCGGAGCTGATTACTACATAGTAAATGTTAAGTTGAGCAGCATAGTTAGTTGGTGGAGATGCTGATTTGTAAAACAATATTTTCCTAACCAATTTTTGGAAAGAATCCTTTTATTTAGCCGGGATTTTGACAAAGACAACTAACAACATCAAAACGTTGGCTTTCTGAGATAAAAAATGCAGTTTTATAAACGGGGCTTTCATGGTTTAAGGCGCTCAAGTGTGAAACTTGGATTATGATGTAACACATAAGTAATGGTCTAATCACAATAAGACTCATCATAGTAGAAAACACACATAATGAGATTGCAACAGACTTGGCATTTGATGGGTTTCAGAACATTGATGTCAAGAACAAAACTAGTCACAAAGGGATGAAATCCGCTCTGGTTAGTCCTGTGCTTCATGTGCATTCCATATGGTTGGTCATTGTTTAATTATAGTGAGCTAGCCTAAGATGAAGAAGATTCATCTCCTCTTGAAGAGAGAGATGTTGGGTATCACTACAAGATACCACTAATTTAAATTAAATGTTGAGCACAACTCACCAATAAAATTCCCATAAATGATATACAACTTGACGTGGCATTTGACATGGCGATGCCAACTCATCTGCCACCTCAGTCACTTGCCACATCAATCACTTGCCATGTCAGGTAGTTCCAAAAAAAAAAAAAAATTCAATCAAACGAAATTTTGCCTCCTTAATACCCTTCTCCCCACCAATCCACAGCCACCACTCATCTAGGGTTCGTGCAATTCAAGCCAATTCTGGTAGTCTCCAGCATCGAAAATCAACCTCGACCCCACCTTTCACTTCACCGGCCTCCCCTCACCAAAACCCTTATCATTCCCACTGAAAATCACCCACCAATTGTTGATCACTGCCCATCTAGGGTTCACGCGATTCAAACCAATTTTTGATTGATTCTGGCATTGAAAATCTACCCCGAAGCCACCTTTCACTTCATCGGCCTCCCCCAACCAAACCCCTATCATCCCCACTGAAGATCACCCACCAACAATCAACCGCTGCTCATCTAGGGTTCACATGATTCAAAGCGATTTTTGGTCGATTCTGGCATCAGAAATCTACCCCGACACCATCTTTCACTTTACTAGCCTCCCCTGACCAAAACCCCTATTATCCCCACCGAAGATCACCCACCAATTGTCGGCCACCACTTATCTAGGGTTCGCGCGATTCAAGCCGACTTTTTGGTCGATTCCAGCATTAGAAATCTACCTCGACGCCACCTTTCACCTCACCAGATTCCCACCAAAAGAACCCCATCATCCTTGACTGTGTTTGGCCACAGATCACCGTCCATTACTTCCTGTTGGATCCCCTCGAATTCAACAACTTAAAATTAAAGACACAATTACTCAAATGAAATAGGAAATGGTGATATTAAAAATGGAAATGCAAACTGAATGTTTTGTATTAACCAAGCAAAACATAAAACAGAAGAAACTGAACAAATAATTGGAATCAGTCAGCCTCACATAAAAGAAAACTACAAAATTAACAGAAAACTACTCCATCCAAGCTGAACTTCAAGGGTCAGCCTCTTCCTCGGTTTCCCATATAATTTTCTAATGATAATACTCTCAATTGCCTCCCTTTTTATTCATTTTTCCTCCTATCAGAATTATTCCCTATCCCATCCCTTATTGCCACTTGTTCACCCAATACCAATTCTTAATAGCTTACTTTAACACCTCACCCATCTGAATCTTCTTGTTACAACCCAAAATCCCCTGCTTGCCTCCCTTAGTTTTCTTATTGTATACCACATATCGGGTGGTTTCATCATTACCCGCCCCAAGGAAAGCCACCTTGTCCTCAAGGTGGAAAGAAGAAAACTAACAGCTGACAGTAGAAAAATCTTCCCATGTGTTTTCATAGTGAGGGAGTCCTTGCCGTTTGATAAGGACTTCATAAACTCCATTCAATAACTGACACATTTTCAACACTTCTTCAGGCTCCACATTGAGGACCATATCTTCATCAAGGTTGTCTGGTAGGGGTTGAGCAGTAGGTGGAGGGAATGTGGCTTTCTTGAGTTGAGAAACGTGAAACACATTATGGATTTAGGCTGTCGGTGGTAGTGTCAGTTGGTAAGCTACTTTACCTATCTTGTCAGTAATCACAAAAAGGCCATAATATCGAGGGCTCAGCTTCTCATTAAATCTAGTCGCTAAGGAGCGGAGGCAGTAAGGTTGAAGTTTCAAATAAATTGATTCACCCACGACAAAAGTTACTTTCCATCGTTTTCCATCACTATAGCATTTCATGTGGTTTTGAGCCTTGGCAAGGTTGTCCTTCAATTCTTGTAATATGAAGTTGTGATCTCATAATTGTTGGTTCACCTTATCAACCACCAAATGGTTATCAGTATACGTCAAGAGAGCTGGTGGATCTCGACCATAGAGTGCCCTAAAGGGTGTCATTCCCGTGGAACTACTGTAGGTAGTGTTGAACCGAAATTCCACCCAATGGATCCATTTTGGCCATTGCCGTGGTTGGCTACTCACAAAACAACAAAGTTAAGTCTCCAAGCATCTGTTAACCACCTCGAATTGGTTGTCTATTTGGGGGTGATAGGCCAAACTCATAAGAAGATGGGTGCCAGATTACCTAAACAATTCTTTCCAAAAAGACTCATAAATACATAGTCACAATCTGAAACAATGGTCCGTGGGAACCCATGTAGCCTTATGATTTCTTGTGCGAACAAGGTTGCCACATCTTTTGCTGTGTAAGGGTGTTTGAGGTGAGAAAATGGTTATATTTTGTGAGTCAATCGACAACCACTAAAATAGTATCAACATTCTGAGCCCAGGGAAGTCCTATTATAAAATCCATAGAAATGTCTTCCGAAACTTGAGTGGGGATCGTAAGAGGTTATAGAAGACCGGCTGGACTGAGGGCTTTGTATTTATTTTGTTGGTAGGTCGGATAGGTCGCGATAAAGGATTGGACATCTCTTTTCATCCCTTCCTAGTAAACCACTTTAGAAAGCCTCTTATAAGTGAGAAAAAATCCAAAGTGCCCACCAATTGGTGAAGAATGAAATTCTTGTAAAAGCTTCTGAAATTGTGGGCCGAGTTTGGGTAGCACTAGGCAATCATGATGCATCAATTGACTTCCTTGCAACCGAAAAAGAGGATGGTTATTGGGATCCTTAATTAAGTCCTGAACAATCAGTCGCATCTTAGGATCTTGTTGAATTACTTTTGCTAACTTTTCCATTCTCGAAAAACACACCAAGGAGAGGGCTGCTTGTTCAACTTGTTCACCTTTTTGAGATAGTGCATCCGTAACTCTATTTTCAGTGCCCGACCAATATTGAAGTTCAAAGTCTAGCCCAATTAACTTACTAACCCATTTATGTTGATCCTCACCCATCACTGTTGGTCCATCAAGAAGCAGAGACTTTTTTTATCAGTGTAAATAATGAAATGCCTTTCCATTAGATAATGCTTCCATTTCTACACAACGAAGATAATTGCCATCAATTCTCGTTTGTAGATTGATTTAAGTTGTGATCGATAAGATAATCTTTGATTGAAGAAAGCTAAAGGTTGTCCATCTTGCATCAATACAACGCCAATCCCACTCCTTGAGGTGTTAGTTTTGACCACAAAAGTCTTAGAGAAATATGGCATAGCAAGTACTAAGACCGAAGTCATTGCTTGTTTCAACTCATCAAATGCTCTTTGCGCCTCTGAATTCCAAGTAAAAAAGTCTTTCTTAAAAGGGATGTTAATGGATGGGCAATCTTCCCATAACCCTAAACAAATCGTTGATAATACCCAGTGAGTCCTATAAATCCTCGGAGAGCCTTGATATCTTTTGGTGTTGGCCAGTTTAACATACTTTCTATTTTCGAGGGGTCAGCTGCAACCCTATTTGAGGAAATGATATGCCCTCAGTACTATGTCTTCTCCCTACCAAATACACATGTTTTCTTGTTGGCGACGAGTTTGTGTTGTTGTAATGTCTAAAGAGTAATATGTAAATGCCTCAAGTGTGCTTCAAGATTTGGGCTACAAGCAAGTATATCGTTAAAGAATACCATAATAAATTTCCTCAAATATGGATAAAAAATATTGTTCACTAGAGCCTGAAATGTCGAGGGGGCATTTGTCAATCCAAAACGCATGACTAGGAACTCATAATGCCATTCATGAGTTCGGAAGGCTGTCTTGTAAATATCTTCTTCCTTTACCCTGATTTGATGGAAACCTGACTTAAGATCGATTTTGGAGAACACTGTTGCACCCCCTAATTCATCAAGTAATTCTTCTACGGCTGGTATTGGGAACTTATCCAGAATGGCACTCTGGTTGAGAGCTTGATAATCTACGCAAGATTGCCAACCCCCATCTTTTTTTCTAACTAACAAATAGGACTAGAGAGCGGGCTAAAACTTGGTTGAATGATCTCGATTTGGAGCATTTCCCTCACTAAATTTTCAATCTCATTTATTTGGTAGTACAGGTAACGGTAAAGGCGTATATTTGAGGGTAGGGTGTCAGGTTTCAAACAGATGGCATGGTCTTGGGATCTCACAGGTGGTAATTCAGTAAGTGGAGTAAAAATATAATCAAATTCTTGTAATAAGGTACTTACTTGGGAATCCATGCTAACTGTATTGTCATGTTGTATCTGAATCTGCCTAAATTCAACTAAGCACCCATGACCTTCAGTTTGGATGGTCTTGATCATCGCCTTCAGAGAAACCAGAGTCTTGCATAAGATTGGACCACCCACTAGTTTCACCTTTTCTGTTCCAAATTTGAATTTCATGACATGTTTCTTCCAATTTGTAGTTGTCTTACCTAACGTTTCAAGCCAATCAATTCCTAAAATCACATCGGCACTTCCCATGTCAAAAGGGAAAAAATTATGAACAATTATAACCCCTTGAATCTCCAAACAAACCCCTTGACACTTGCCTTCACTTCTAGCTTAATATTCGTCGCCCACTCAAACTCCAAGCGGTTTCTTCCATATCACTAGGAGAGATAACTTATCAATGATGTCTTTGCGGATAAAATTATGTGAAGCTCCACTATCAATCAAGACAATCACTTCTCTACCGTTAATCTGTCCTCTCAACTTTAATATTTTTGGTCTGTTGATACCCACTATTAAGCTTAGAAAAAGTTCAACATAATTTTGTTGGGTTGTTGGAACCTCTGCTTCACTTTCCTTTTTTCTCTCGTTTCCTCCCCAACTTCTTCATCAATTAATATCACCTGAAAATGGCATTCCCCATACTTGTGCCCTGGTACGAATTTTCCATTGCACCTAAAACATATTCCTTGTTGCCTTTTCCATTGGCTCTCGGCCTCTGTCATGTGTCTGAAAGGAAAGATTCACCATAAATTTGAGTTGGAATAAACAGGTTGCGGCGATGGGTTGTTGCTCCGGTAACTGGTTATCAACATGTTGTTGGGTTGACGATCTTCCTAGGTTTAGAGTTTCCCCAAAGACTGACTGGTAAATCATGGCTGCTATGGCTACTTGGTGACGAGAAGAGATCTGGCAGAGCTGGAATTTAGGTTGAAGTGAGATTGGGTCCTAGACCCGACTTCGAATGACCCGTAATTTCGACCTGCTCCAAGCTCAGTAACATTTAACCCACAGCCCAATCCACTCTCCATACTAACATGCCCAGCAGGCCTAACACTCTTCCCAAATCTACCTGGCCCAGCCCTCAATTCATCTAAGGCCCAATTTTTTTCTTCCACTACTTGGGCCAAATCTAAGAGTTGGATTAAAGTGTTGGGCTGGTTTAACTTAATTTCGGCCCTAATCTCTGATTTCAGTCCATTCAAGAAGGTAACCATCAATATCTCTTTTTTCTCCTCCACCAACGGTGCCGTGACAGCTTTGAAGGGTCGCTTGTAGTCCTCCATGGTTCCCACTTGCTGGATGCCCATGAGCGTCTCATATGGGCTCCTTTCTTGAGACCCATTGAAACGATAAAGGAGGGCAAGTTTGAAGGCTTGCCATGTCACCACCAAAGCCCTCACCTCTATCCACTACCAATTTACGGCATCTCCCTCGATGCATGCAACCGCATTAGTTAGCTTCTCCGCTTTGCCTATTTTGTTGACTGTGAAATATTGCTCAATCTTAAACAACCACCCATATGGATCCTCGCTAGAGAAGACTGGTAACTCCAACTTGCGGCTACCAAAGTCTCCATGGATGGCGTTTTTGGTGCTACTTAACTCATTGTGATGTTGGTTTCGACTTCCAGTTCCCAATTAACCATCCCGGTTTTCCCCTCCGTTCTGACCACCTCTATTCTGACTGCTGCCCAATGGCGCCTTAGTTGATTTACCCCTCTTTTCTCTCTCAACTTCTTCTTCCTCTTTCCTTCTCATCCAACCCTGTAGCTTTGTTAAACACTCTCTGATTGTACCCATGTCCACCTCGATTTTGGCTATCTCCCTTTCCACATTTTCTACTCTTGTCTCCATTCGCATTGCAACCATTACCTAGACAACTGCTTTGATATCACTTTGTTGGATCCCCGTACATTCAACAACTCAACATTAAAGAAATATTAACTCAAATGAAACAAGAAATGACGATATTAAAAATGGAAATGCAAACTGAATGTTTTATATTAACCAAGCAAAGAATAAAACGGAAGAAACTGAATCAATAATTGGAATCAGTCAACCTCACATAAAAGAAAACTACAAAATTAACAGAAAACTACTCCTATCCCAACTAAACTTCGAGGGTCAACCTCCTCCCCGGTTTCCCATATAATTTTCTGATGATAATCCTCTTAATTGCCTCCCTTTTTATTTACTTTTCCTCCTAAGAGAATCATTCCCTTATCCCATTCCTTACTGCCACCTGTTCACCCAATAACTAATTCTTAACAGCTCACTTTAACACCTCACTCTCGCACCTCACCCATCAGAATCTTCTTGTTACAGTCAAAAATCCCCTACTTGCCTTCCTTAGTTTTCTTATTGTATACCACATATCGGGTGGTTTCATCACTTCCTCAGTGTCTTTGTGTGGCAATTGTGTATGGGTTTTATTGTAGTATTTGTTTTGGAGTTTGCTTGATAGAAGATTGATTATATTGGGAGTGTTTTGGGTTGTTTGATTGTTTGTACTATTTTTTCGGCCTTCCCCTTGCATCCAGTCACCATATCCACCTACATTTGTGTTACGCCCACCACCTGCTCAACCATTTTCCACAACCAAAACCAAGGCACAAGCACGCAAGCGCCTTGCCTAACCAAGGCCACCCTGTTACCTCCCAACGCCCTAACCACCTTTCTTGGCCTTGCCTAACCCAAATTTGACCAAGCTAACACCCCAACACCCATGCAACCACCTGTAGCCATTGCCTACTTGACCACCGCACACTGCCCCCCTTTCCTGCCCACTACAGTCACTTCCCAGCCATCACCCACCACCACAATTGCCCCCCACTGTACCTAGGCCACCCTACTACCTCCCAACACCCTAACCATCTTTCTTGGCGTTGCCCAACCCAGATTTCACCAACCTAGCACCCTCAACACCCTTGTAACCATTTTCCACTTGATCACCACACATTGCCCTTTTTTTTTTTTTTTTTTTTTTTTTTGCCCACTACAGTCATTTCCCAACCATCACCCGCCACCACAACTACCCCCCACTGTACCCAAGCCACCCTGCTACCTCTTGGCACCCTAACCACCTTTCTTGGTCTTGCCCAACCTAGATTTCACCAACGTAACACTCCCAACACCCTTGCAATTACTTGGAACCACTGCCTACCACACACTACCCTCCCTCTCACCCCCATTTTTCTACCCACTGCAGTCACTTCCCAGCCATCACCTATCACCACAGTTGCCCCCCACTGTACCCAGGCCACCTTGCTACTCCTAGTGCCCCAACCACCTTTCTTAGCCTTGAACCCATATTTCACATACCTAACACCCCCAGCACCCCTACAACCACCTGTAGCCATTGCCCATTTGACCACCACACACTGCCCCCCTTTTCTACCCACTACAGTCATTTCCCAAGCATCACTTACCACCACAGTTGCCCCCCACTGTACCTAGGCCACCTTGCTACCTCCCAGTGCCCCAACCACCTTTCTTAGCCTTGAACCCATATTTCACCAACCTAACACCCCCAGCACCCCTACAACCACCTGTAGCCATTGCCCACTTGACCACCACACACTACCCCCTTTTCTACCCACTACAGTCATTTCCCAAGCATCACCTACCACCACAGTTGCCCCCCACTGTACCCAGGAAACCCTACTACCACCCCCTCACCCCCATAAACCCTAAATAGCCATCGCTAACCCCACAATCTTAGAAAAATTTTATCACTACAAGTGCATTGCTTTCAACTTCGCATTCTAACTTCTGTGACATTTGAGACTTCTATTGTAATGATCAAGAAAATTCCATAAATTGATTGTTCGGGATCAAGAAGTCAGCTCATTGAACTTAACTTGTTTAAATAGAGAACCATAATTTTACGATACTCATTGATGTAATTTATTGCTTCTAATTTAGGTTTTCAAATGCTTCAAGGTTTTGATGTTCTTTCCCCAACGTTATGTTGCGGGGTTATGTTTCATTTTGGTAAAAATATTGTACAAGAAATGACTATATATACCATTAATAAAGTGTTTTTTTTTTTTGTTTTTCATAGTAAATCTTGCATCTTTTAAATTGATGTCTTACATGTACAATATATTATATAAGAACAAAATATTATCCAAGAACAACATGACATCTTCAGCTTGGATTACAAACAAACAAAAGTAAATTATATAATACAACTTTACGATATAACATCTTTAAACTTGTCTATTCTTTTCACCATGGTCTTCGACCCATTATTCTTCATTCACAAGTTTGAATTTGTTGGATACGGCCTATAAGCGACTGACCTTTCACTATAATTCTGAAAAATGTAAAAAAATGACTTAAGAAATTAATCGTCCACCAAAAAAGGTAAAAATTTAATGAATCGTACCTGACTTAATATACGAACTCTTTCTTCACATCCTTGGAAGTTAATCGCATCTTGAACAGGTTCATTCACTTGCTTGGTTTCTTGGGAACCCCTATCATACAATCGATTCAAGAATGTCGCAACAGTCACTTTTTTATGAAATTTCTTTTGTTTACCTTTACGTAAAATTTGTTCGAGCTTCAATTGCTTCCTTTTGAATGGAGGTCGACCTTTGCAACGAACAACCCAAGGAGTAGAATATTATTGCTTGCCTCTGTGAAGTTAGCATGAATATTATCAAAATTTGATCCACTGTGATAGTCATGTCATAGTGTCTATCAAGCCCACCAACACGTTCATTTGACAATAATTTCTTCACCATATTATTATCATCAATATTGATTGAGGCCAAATTAGCAACCTCAGAGAATGAATCGGACAATTGATTAAACCGTTCTCCTTCAGCAGTCATGCTCCAACTACTATAACTAATTCTAACCTTCGTGTGGCATCACAACAAACAACAAAAAGCACACTACGAGAGGTCTCCCCAACCACGACAACTTCCATTACAATATATTCTATTTCAGATTTAGTGGCCCTGATAGAAGATATCTCACAATGCAACTTAGCAGTCAGCTCTTGCTGAAACTCTTTGAATTTCGCGATCGTGTATGCCTCTTGAAATTGTTTCTCCATCGGATAACTAGTTATGCAAGGGATCCATGATTTCCATGATCTAAAATCTGCCTCCTTTCCTTTTTCTACTTTATCACACAATACATTCTCATATTGTTTTCAAAATAATTGTAGAATTTGCATACCCATCAACGAATGCATGCATACTTTCTCTTCGTTGAGTGGTAGACATACCTGCTCAAAAGGTGTCTTTTACAAATGCTAGCATCCAATGTTGTCTTTCATTATACAATCCAAGTAACTACTCATTGTTGGAAGGTTGTATTTATCAATGAATCAAGTCCAACGTTGTTTGAACTCCTCACGTATCAATGAGTCATACATAACATTTTGCAAAGAAAACTTAATATGTTCATATTCACAACAACCCCTTATCTTTTCTGACAATTTCTTCATTATGTGCCATAAAAAACATCTATGTCGAGTACCAGGAAACACAATCTTGATTGCATTTTGTATCACCTTGTCTTGATCAGTGATTATTGCATTTGGAGCACAATTCCACATATATGCAAGCCAAGATTCAAAAAGCCAAACAAAAGTCTTTGTGTCCTCATGAGAGATTAACCTGAAACCTAAGAGTGTCAAATGCCCATGATAGTCAACAACAACAAATGCTGCAAATGGCATATCGTACTTGTTGGTCAAATATGTAGTGTCAAATGTGACAACGTCGCCAAATTCTGTAATTCACCCTTCTCATCTAAATCTATCATATAGAAGAAATTTGCATTATCTTTTTGCATCTTCAAAAAATATTTTTGGATTGCATGAGCGTCCCTCGGCACCAAGTCGCATCCTCCTAACTTTTTCAATATAGTTCCAAAAATCTTTTTGCAAGAAAGTCAAATTCTCAGGATTGCCTACTTCAACTAACATGGAAATGAAAATTTATCTGGTCTAATCGCAACACTATCATTCACTTCAAGTCTCATTTTTATATATGGTTGTATACCACGATTGCTTTTTAAATATTTAGTTTTTGTTAGGCTACTGAGTTCATGGTCATGATCTAAACCCATTGAACATATTTTCCATTTTCCATCACTAGGTACGGTTGCACCAACCTGAACCTTACAATCTGTCTTTGTCACTGGGTACAATTTAAAAGCATTTTGAGTGTTACTACTTGACTTCCCAGTACAAGAACAAGCTAGCGTTACGTTTTTCACCTCTCCATCATATCCTTTCCTTGAAGATCTTAAAATAACTTCAAACCCGATTTTATTCTTGTAGCTTTTATAGTATTCGAGAAGATTATCAAGTGAATCAAAAACTATCCCAGGCTTCGGCTCCCATTCCTCCTCTACACTTTCCCTATCTTTAACTTCTTCAAATTGACTATCTTGATTCATTTATATTATATTATAACACCCAAAATTAAAATATAATAAGATAACAAACATGAGAAAAACAAAACCATCAAAAATTTTGTTCAAACTACATTAACTTATGCTTATTCAAAAATTTATCATGTTTGTAATCATACAAACATGGGTGCTCATTCATACTTAATAATAACCTCGTTTCATTACAATGCTTACCTTTTCAGCATTAGAAACTGAAGCCTTTAACTATTCATTTATCTCCTCTATTGTCTGCTCTTGCATGTTATTAGCCTTTGTTTCTGTCTAAACTTAAATTCATTTCAAATACAATGAACTAAACTAAACTCGTGTACTGAAAAAGCATGCATATTAGTAACAAAAACAGTTCCAAAAATGTCCACCATCAATATTAAGTAGACTTGGCTAACGAGTAATATGGGTATAGGTTCATGGGTAAAAAATTTTCACGGGTAAGAAAAGGCATGACCGGTACCCACCCATGCAGGTACGAGCCAACCAACAAGCCACCCGTCTCTAAAACTAACCTCTCATACTCTTGTTGGGGCAGTTTACACAAAGTACATCTCAAGTTTGCATTTAATTAAAAGGCTATCAAGTTTTAAAGTGTTAACTAAATAGCCATATTATTGATTAAGGGTAATTAGTGCTTAATTAGGATTAATGAAGTATTATGTAATCTTTTCAAAATTATACTATATTCCCACAAACCCGAAATTGTTGCAAACAAACCCAAACACCTTCCCGCCATTAACGCATCTCTACCTCTGCATCTTCTTCTCTTCTTCTTAGCTTCATCTACATCTTCTTCTTTCTCTGCATCTCTTCTTCTTCCTCCTTCCTGTGCATCTTTTTCTTCTTCCTCCTTTCTGTGCATC
This sequence comes from Pistacia integerrima, assembly GCA_026225825.1. Taxonomy (NCBI): domain Eukaryota; kingdom Viridiplantae; phylum Streptophyta; class Magnoliopsida; order Sapindales; family Anacardiaceae; genus Pistacia; species Pistacia integerrima. Next base: position 49,480,060 of record CM047749.1, read on the forward strand.
TTCTTCTTCTTCCTTCTTCCTCTACATCTTCTTCTTCTTCCTCATTCCTCTATATCTTCTTGTTCCTCCGCCATTAACACTTTATTCTTCCTCCACCATTAACATCTTCTCCGCCAAAGATCCCCTCCTCCTCCTCCTCCTCCTGACATTTCCTCTAAGTATGTGTATGTCCTTTTTATATTTTATATTTAGATTTACAAAGATTTAATAATAGATGGGGTTTGGGTTATGATTTTGATTTAGTTGTTTAGGTTGTTGGGTTGTGTTTGATGTAATGCAAGTTGAAAGGAGTGAAATTTGTTGAAAATTTGTTCTGGGTATGATGGAATCAATTGTAGGTGGAGATGACTAAAAATGCGTTATGGGTATGATGGATCGCTTAAGCGATCTGGTGTATCGCTTAAGCAATCTGGTAGGTCTGGTAATGCAGTAGAAAGATCGCTTAAGCGATCAGGTATGTCGAGATAGATCGCTTAAGCGATCTGGTAAAAGTCTGGTGTATAGGAGCAGATCGCTTAAGCGATCAGTAAATGGCATAAGATCGCTTAAGCGATCAATTGTATCACTTAAGCGATCTAGTATAAATAACCATGATCGCTTAAGGGATACAGTAGACCATATAAGCAATGTGCATATTCTTTTTAAAATATTTGAACCCTTAGTACAGCATTTAAGAAATTCTTTTTTTCTTGCATTACAGGTAGTTGGCTATTATTACACATAGGACAAGTTGTTTTGGGTGTTAAATATTTTGCTGAGTGGGTGGAGGAAGCACGTAGCTGGCATTGGATTGGGAAGAGCAAAGAAGCTATACCAATTGCTGTGAGCACAAAGGTTAGTTTTGATGAGTTGATTGATGAAATAATTAGAAGAGGTAATTTGAGTTGCTCGTGTAGTGATATAGTTGTGAAGTATCTTTTAAGCAGAGTTCCTGAAAATTATAAGGTACCTCCTGTTATATTAAAGTCGGATGAAAGTGTGAAGTTATATATGATTGATGTGGCCGATAATGGTTCAAGGCCGATTTTAAGGGTTTCTCTTGTAGAGAAACCGTTCGAAGTTGGTTCAAAGGAAGGGGATAACGAGGAAGTAGGTGGAGATTTGCCTGGTTTTAATTTAAACTACAAGGCCAATGATTTGTTAGTTGAAAAATCAAGAGTAGATGGTCAATTGGGTGGTGAGGAGGAGACTGTAGAAGAGGTTAGTGATGGGGGCAGAATGAAAATATTGAGGAGGAGGACCCCGTAGATGTTCCCACAGATGTAGAGATTCCTTTAAATACAGATTATGTAGAAGGCATAGATTGTGAGGAAGAGAACACCATGGTTGTTTATGCAGGTTCAGATAGGGCAATTGGAGGTAATAGTGAATCAGCTCATGTTTTTACGGATGGATCGGAGTTGCACATAGGGTATTTATTTGACAACAAAGAGGAAGTGGTGAGGAAGCTAAAACTTGTTGCCGTGAGAGGTAATTTTGAGTTCATCACCAAAAAGTCAAGTACAGAGGCTGTGACAGTTGCATGTCGTAACCGAAAGTACAAGTGGCAGATTTATTGTAGACGGTTGGCGAAGTCAGAAAAATTTATGCTTAGCACATATACCCGTGAGTACACTTGTGGTTTGGGATATATTTCAGGTGAGCATCGACAGCGTATGCTGATGTTATTGGACAATTTGTCAAAAGTCGATTCGTTGAAGGGAAAAGTCCATCTCCTAAAGACATTCAGAGACTTGTACGCACAGAGTTGGGATGTGTTGTTAGTTACTGGAAATGTTGGAAAGGGAGACAACATACACAAGATTTTGTTAAGGGCACGCTGGAACACGGGTACGCAGTATTAGAGCGTACCATTATATGCTTGAGTTAACAAACCAAGGTAGCAAGACGGCTTTGAAGTGGGACAAGAATATGATGTTTAAATATTTTTTTGTTGCTTACGGTTCTGCTATAAGGGGTTTTGTAAATATGAGAAAGGTGTTGGCTATTGATGGTTACTTTCTGACGGGAAAGTATGGAGGTACATTGTTGGTGGCCACTGCATAGGACAGCGAGAATCACACATCTCCCGTTGCATGATGTGTGGTTGACTCTGAGAATGACAAGTTGTGGACTTGGTTTTTTCAGCAGTTACGTACGATAGTGCTTGACACGGACGAGTTGTGCATAATATCCGATAGGCATAACTCTATAAAGAAGGGGATTGCCACTATTTACCGTCAAGCACATCACAGATTTTGTATGAGGCACCTTGGTGAGAACATAAAACAAAAGTTTAAGTGTGCTGGCCTCTTTCAGACATACTACATGGCACCAAAAGCTTATCGGGTTGATGCGTTCGAGGAGCAGTTCCAGCAAATCCGAATCAAGGATGATAAAGTTGCTAAGTATCTTGAGCATGATGTTGGTTTCGAGCGATGGAGTAGAGCTTACTTTCCTGGAAGAAGGTTTGATGTCATGACCACAAACATAGCCGAGTCCATAAATTCGAAGTTGTTAATAGAAAGAGAGTTTACAATAGTTGCACTTTTTGATGTAATCCAAAAGACACTGTTGTGGTGGTTCCATGAGTGTCATACGGAGTCAGATAATTTTACTATAACCCTTGTTCCGTCAGCTGAAAAATTATTGGGAGAACATATGGAACTGTCAAATGCATTGTTTGCCTATCCTCTTAATGCTCAAGAGTTCACTATACGCAACTATGGTCCGGATGCTCTAGTTAACCTTGTCAGAAAAACTTGCAACTGTAAAGTGTTTGACATTCAACGTTTACCTTGTCCTCATGCACTAGCAGCACTGAAACACCAACGGAAGCCGGATTTTGGTTCAAGAATTTACATGAAACTTTGCTTCCCTCTCTATATGACAGATCACTACATGCTAGCTTATTTAGAAACGATATATCTGGTGCCTCTAGAAGAGGAGTGGGTAGTGCCGCCAGAGGTGGCTAACATTATCATCCACCCGCCATTCAAGAAGACAGCAAAGGGGAGAAAAAGAGTTAAGCGTATTCCATCACCTTTGAGGTTCGCGGAAGATGAATAAGTGCTCAATTTGCAAGCAACACCAAGCAAGAGAGCTTGCCAAAAGCAATCACAAGCACATCCAGAAAATTAGGTTCGAAGAAGGATGAAATTCAAGGAGTTGCCAAGGCCAACCGTTGATGACTTATTGTTTTCAATTATTGATGTTATAAATTTTATATTTCTTGTTACATGGCCTAAATATTTGTTGTTGATTTTAGTTTGAATTAGGTTGTCAAATTGAGGAGAAAGTATGGAATTAATACGTGTTGGTAATTTTAGTTTGTCAAAATTCAGGAGAAAAGCAGGAAAAGTATATATCGCCAATGATCGCTTAAGCGACTAAGTATATCGCTTAAGCGACTAAGAGTTTTTCAAACAGGATTGCTTAAGCGATATCACGGATTGCTTAAGCGATCGTCCACCTGGGAAGATGATTCTGCCCACGTGTATGATCGCTTAAGCGATCCACGATCGCTTAATCGACTAAGACAAAAAGACAAGAATTGCTTAAGCGATATTTAGGATCACTTAAGCGATCATGCAACTAGGCAGATGATTCTGCCCAGGGGCATGATCGCCCAAGCGATCCACGATCGCTTAATCGACCAAGACAAAAAGACAAGAATTGCTTAAGCGATTATGCAAGGCAGATGATTCTGCCCAAGAGCACGATCGCCCTAGCGATCCATGTTTGCTTAATCGACCAAGACAAAAAGACAATAATCGCTTAAGCGATCTCTAGGATCACTTAAGCGATCGTGCAACTGGGCAGATGATTCTACCTAGGGGCACGATCGCCTAAGCGATCCACGGTCGCTTAATCGACTAAGACAAAAAGACAAGAATTGCTTAAGCGATATCTAGGATCACGTAAGCGATTATGCAACTGGGTAGATGATTCTGCCCAAGGGAACGATCGCCCAAGCGATCCATGTTCACTTAATCGACCAAGACAAAAAGACAATAATCACTTAAGCGATATCTAGGATTGCTTAAGCGATCGTCTAAGGCGGAAGGGCGAGATGATTACGCCGGTGGCATGATTGCCCTAGCGATCCACGTTCTCTTAATCGACCAAGACAAAAAGACAAGAATCGCTTAAGCGATATATCAAATCGCTTAAGCGATCGTGCACCTAGAAAGATTTGATTCTGCCCATGTGCGCGATCGTTTAAGCAATTTACGATCGCCTAATCGACCGAGATAAAAAGAGAAGAATCGCTTTAGCGATTCTTAGATACAGCGATCATGCACCTGCGATTTGATTACGCCAATCACATGATCGCTTAAAGCGATCCACGATCGCTAATCGACCAACCTGAAAAAACTAAAGAATCGCTTGCGGGATTCTCATGATCGAAACAAGCGACTTTTTGTAAATGAAGTTCCTTTTTTTACGATCGCTTAATCAACCAACGAAATATTTGAAAATTTGATAAATACACCCCCACCTACCCAACTTCCCAGATCCCGGCCACCACCATCGAAAACCTACCAGGAAAAGGCATTACGATGCATTGTGGTCGGATCAGGCTGATAGGGCGTCGATATGGCTTTTTTCGGCCACATCAACCACGGATGTGGCCGAAAAAGGCCAGATCACGGCCATATCTGGCCGCTTGGACGGACGAAAAATGCGACATCTGGCCGTCTACAACAGCCCAAAGATATGGCCGCTGCCCCTGGGTCAATGATGCCCCTTTAAGATTTGGCCGTTGCTGACCGTCAACGCCACCATTTCATTTGAAAGTCGATGACGGTCCCAATGTGGCCTTTTCCTTTTCACCATATCTACAAGTGGATCCGCCGTAAAATGTCACATTTGTGAATTACCGACCATTTTCGATCGTTTGTAGCCGTCGGTGGTGCTAGAATCTGGGAAGTTTGGTGGGTGGGGGTGTTTTTGTTACTTTTGAAACTTTTTTCAAGCAAGATAACGAAATTAATTCGTTAATGGGTCTAAAATTTATTAAAAAAATACTTATATTTGCTAAATAATTAAATAAAGAAATATTATGGGAATAGGATTTATAATATTTATACGAATATTCAACCAAACGCACCTTTTATGTTCTGAACAAAGACGAATCATAAACCCTATATGTTTAGCATAGACGTATATATTATACACTTTATATGTTTCATACCCCGACGTAAAAAGAACGTTATGTTTAATATAAATATAATAACGGTCATAGTTCACAAAGACGAATCGTAAAACCCTATATGTTTAGCATAGAGGTATACATTCTACACTTTATATGTTTCATACCGACGTAAAAAGAACGTTATGTTTAATATAAATATAATAACGGTCATAATTCCACAAAGACGAATCGTAAACCCTATATGTTTAGCATAGAGGTATACATTCTACACTTTATATGTTTCATACTGACGTAAAAGAACGTTATGTTTAATATAAATATAATAACGGTCATAATCCACAAAGACGAATCGTAAACCCTATATGTTTAGCATAGAGGTATACATTCTACACTTTATATGTTTCATACTGACGTAAAAGAACGTTATGTTTAATATAAATATAATAACGGTCATAGTCCACAAAGACGAATCGTAAACCCTATATGTTTAGCATAGAGGTATACATTCTACACTTTATATGTTTCATACTGACGTAAAAGAACGTTATGTTTAATATAAATATAATAACGGGTCATAGTCCACAAAGACGAATCATAAACCCTATATGTTTAGCATGAGGTATACATTCTACACTTTATATGTTTCATACTGACATAAAAGAACGTTATGTTTAATATAAATATAATAACGGTCATAGTCCACAAAGACGAATCGTAAACCCTATATAGTGTTAATCGCTAAACCGATGCTCTTAAATACAATAAATAATATCTGAATACATAGGAACACTTAAGCGATTCGTTGCTTTTACTCCTGCTTGCTTAAGCGATTGGTAATCGCTTAAGAGATCTAGCTCATGCGATGCTCCAGATCGAAAATCGCTTAAGCCATCCACTTGTATCGCTTAAGCGATTTTGTAAAACACACTTGATCGCTTAAGCGATCAAAAATCGTTTAAGCGATCGTGGCCAAGACAGAGTGATTTGGCCAATATCTATGATCACTTAAGCGATCTCATGTATCGCTTAAGCGATTCATTGCTTTTCCTCCTGGTCGTTTAAGCTATCCATTTGTATCGCTTACGCGATTTTCGTAAAACACTCTTGATCACTTAAGCGATCTTGAATCGCATAAGCAATCTTGGCCAAGGCAGAATGCATCTGCCCAGATCTATGATCGCTTAAGCGATCTTATGTATCGCTTAAGCGATGCTTCCTAAACGAGTCTCTGTCCGCCCAATAATTTTGGATCGCTGAGGCGATCTTGGCCAAGGCAGAATGTATCTGCCCAGATCTATAATCGCTTAAGCGATCTTATGTATCGCTTAAGCGATGCTTCCTAAATGAGTCTCTTGCAAGCGATATAGGATCGCTTAAGTGATCTTTATCAAGGCAGAATGAACATCTGCCCAGATGGGTAATCTCTTAAGCGATCTGACGTATCGCTTAAGTTATGCTTCCTAAACGAGTCTCTCGCTTAGAGCATAGGATCGCTTGCTTTATCTTTATCAAGGCGTGCAATCGAACATCTCATCGTATCGGGTAATCTCTTGCGATCGACGATCGCTTAAGCGATGCTTCCTAAACGAAGTCTGCCGCTAAGCGATATAGGATCGCTTAAGCGATCTTTATCAAGGCAGAATGAACATCTACCCAGATGGGTAATCTCTTAAGCGATCTGACGTATCGCTTAAGCGATTCTTCCTAAACAAGCCTCTCTCGCTTAAGCGATTTTAGATCGCTTAAGCGATCATATCTAGAAAGCCTTAGTCATTTGGGAAATAATCATACATAGTAAATTCAACCTGCTAATGAGATGTCACACGTTGTAGTGATACACAAAATGAAACAAAACGCTAAAAAACCATTATCCGGCTTCGGTGAAGCAAATGATCACATCATACATAGTAAATTCAACCTGCTAATGAGATATCTTATATGGACAAAAAAAATTATCTCCCAAATGTCAGATCCAATTCTTTATAAAAATTTCCTATACACTGCCAGCAACCTCTCTGAGATCATTGTTTTGTACCATGCCTTCCCAAAGCAACCTTTTATTGCCTTTATTGCGGTATGCCTCTCTCCTCTTGCCAACTACCTTTGTTTGAGAAGTTTCCTCTCATTGTTTGCCAGGAACCTACAGACGCGTCAACTTTTGTAAATAAAAAAAAAAACACGTAAATAAACAAGTGTGTGTAGGTGAGAAGTTCATCACAAATCGTGTGTTTCGGTAAAGCTCCATATAAGCATGACACCTGCAGCATCAGCACCACAACCCAAGTATGAACATCGACATCACATAAACTACAAAATTCAAAGTCCAACTTTCATACCTTTTTATTGGGTTCTGGTCATTGAAAACGGATCCATCTGCCCATGGAAGCAGTCAACAGCCTAACCCTCCCAATAGTCTCTCATTGTTTCGTCATTCAACCCATCCATCGGAGTGTTGGTCATGTCGAACTCAATAAATTTCAGGGCATATACCCCACATTCAGCACTACAATAGGAAGAGACATTAGTTAGAATAAACTTATAGAACAATTGTATTATATAAGTTAGTTTTATATAGAAGTTACCTTGACTCATTTATTGGGCCGGTAAAGCGCTTAATTGGCCACTCTCCGATTAGTACTTCATCACCCAAGTGCCCAAACATCCCACGTCACGCCAACACAAGCGGGAACAACCTGGACAGTGGCTCCAACTCCACCTGCAACTACTTGTCTTGACAAATAGTGGGGTTGCAGTCAAGGATCTTCAGTAACCCCTCCTCTAGATGTGCAACGACTGCTATCCAGTGCATCTCTTTGACGAGGATGATGCAATAACTCTTTTAACAAAGGCCCAATCAGGGCCTATATTTGGGCCGATCCCCCCATACATACCGCAAAAATTCTCATTAAAATGAAAATCATCGTGATGCAGGGGGCATCATCAGAGGGGGCCAATCTTTTTCGCTTCGGTCCTTTTACTGAACCACTAGCAACGACATTTTTAAGTAAAGTGCGATATGCCGAAACAAGCCTTTGGCCAAATGCCACATCAGTGATGGCATAGTCGGGATACAACAGATCACCATCAGTAGTTTGTCGTTGTCTCATCAGTGCCAATATCTCATCGATGTGCTGCATCACATAAAAACAACAAGAAAAGTATGGAAAACATAGGCAAAAATAAGGAAAATTAAGCAAAAATAACTCACTGAGTCCTCAAGCCACGTGCCCATCGTCAACAACTTCCTAAACCATTCCCGAGGATAATCCCCTGTCTTACACTTTATTTGGCCATTACTTCCTGATCCATTGTAATAGGCATAGAAGAGTTTTTTCTTTTCCTCTATTGGCCTATACAAATTGACATTTGACTGCAATTCCCCTTGCCCGCTTCCTCCCACTTCCTCTATTTTTACATCCCCGCTTCCTTCGCCTCCCACCTCGCCCTCCTCCATTATCACCGCCCCACTTCCTCCACCAACCTCCTCTATTTTTGGTTCTTGCTCCATTTGTTTCTTAATTTTCTGCTTGTTTCCCCGTGTCACTACCATGTAAGGCGATTTCACAAACTTGCTCTTCCAGCTCTCTCTTTTCAAGCCAATCTGCACTTCAACCGCCTTTAATTTTCCACCAACTTCCTTCTCCACTGTACCAACTTTCTCTCACAGCTTATACACTTTCTCCTCCACCCTTTTGATGCACTCTTCCATCTTGTCAAACCTTGATAAACGGCTGTTGTAAAACTCTCAAACATTGCATCAACGGCTGTTGTAAAACTCTTAAACAAGCCATTTATGAGATCAACAACCTCATTCTCCCGACGTTGATGCCTCGGCAAAGCGGTACTTGTTGTACCGGTTTGTTGAGGCAAACGAACCTCTTCCTCCCTCTTCTCCTCCTTCTCCTTCTCAAACCTCCAGCCTATTGGAGCTTCATCCTCCTTGGCATCAACCATGTTGTGAAGCAGTGGCCCCACAACTGCCATCACATGCGTGAGCCCTTCTAGGTCCCGCATCAAGCGGTCTATCCCTTCATCGCTTGCATCCTCCAATGCGTTGAAAGATTTGACATAGTCCTCTTCCGCTTCAACCCCAGTAGCGATGAGAAAGGGACGGACGAGTCCCTGCAATAAGAAACAAAATCAATCAGATTAAAGTGAAATTTTAAAGCAACTGCATATGCAAAAGCTTAGTCCTTTAATCTTACCCCAGCCGCTTGAATCTCAACGTCTATTTATTGGTAATCCGAATGGGTGTACCTCTGGACATGCCACCACAACATCCTAGGAAATTGTTGTTGCACATCCAAACTGTTGCTCCTCACCCCACCCCCCCACCAGGAAAGACAGGGATGGCCTCATACATCCAAGCCTACATTGGAAAAACCAAATTTATATCATAATTCAAACACATATGTTACAAAAAATATAATAAAAAGCTATTAATATTTACCTGCATTGCCTATGGGAAGCCAAACAAATTGTAGGTGCTTGGTTTATCCTTCCCATCCCATTGGGACTGCTTTAACCCCATGTCTAGTTTTTTCAGGCTCCTGATGGTTCGCTCATATGATTTCAGTCCCCATGGATAAGAATTAAAGAACTTCAAGTTGCTTGCAAACAACAACCAATCTTTCTTAACAGCTTTTGTTGAGTCACCAGCCAATAAGATCGAATGTAAAAACAAAACCAAGCACACTTTTAGCTTCTGTTTATCAGTATATTCAACTATTTCTAGACTTTTCTCTAAACCCTGTGCTGTAATAGACTTAGCACCCTCCAAAACCTTTTTATAAAACTGTATGGCTCCCCAACTATTCTTTACTGCCTCTGCCTTCTTCTCTGCACTTCCCCACATCGTAAGCCCATCACTAGGGCATATTCCATCATGCCAAAACGTAGTGGCTTTCTACCCATTACAAACCACATTTTTTTTTATTGCATCTTACTGAGTGCAGCAACATGTAATGCACTCCCTACCTCCAAAATGCCTTTTTCCAATGATTTTCGAGTCCTAAAACCTGACCGAAACAAGTGCCACTGAACTGTCTTTTACCATTCCTAATTCCATCTAAAATGTCTTGTATTCTGTCAAAAACTTTCCAACTTGACCTGACTCACCCTTGCAGGGGAAGTAGGGCACCTTATTGCTTATAAGGTCCAACTCGTAGTCCTGTGATGTTTACGGTCCGCACAATCCGCACTAATCGATATAAACAAAATGTCAGAACAAAAATAAACCAAAACAGCTAATAAACAAAATATCAGCACAAAAATTTACGACTGTGGTTGGTTAAGCGATTTCAAATCGCTTAAGAGATCTTGACTCTGCCTCGTGCAAGATTGCTTAAGCGATTTTATATCTATGATTCTGACTCGAAATGATCGCTTAAGCGATCTTAAATCGCTTAAGCTACCAAGAGTCAACTTAAGCAATCGCTTAAGCGATATGAAGGATCGTTTAGCCGATCTCAGATCTGGGCAGATGGAGTAAAAGAGGTTAATCGCTTAAGTGATACAAATGATCGCTTAAGTGACAGTTAAGAACGTACCCTTTCTTCGGAGCCTGCTCGCTCTCGTTGGCTTCCTCCTCATCGCCTGAATCCTCAGAAAACTCCTCCTGCCTTGAATTCGCGTCAGAATCCTCCTCCTGGCCCGAATGATCGCTAGACTCCTCGTCCTTCGAGGCCGTTGATGATTCTTCCTCTATTCTTGTGCCGTCCGTTGTCTCCTCTCCCCTGTTGACCACCTTCTGATCGGATGATCCACCGAGCAGCCATTGAAGGCTGGCCTTGCGCCACCGAGGTCTAGGATTGAAGTGGCGTTGGGTTGTCCTCGTCATTGTGAGTATCAGCCATGGTTTTGGATTGAATTTGGTGTCAAAATTTGTAGTTTGGATCAGAAATATGGGCTAATTCACCGGAAATCGCGTAGATTCCGTTAAGGGTTCAAGCAATCGATTTTATGGTTCAAGAAATCGATAGAAAATCGTGAATTATCACCAAAAATCGCAACTTTATTCTATTTAGGGTTCAAGAAATTGAGTTTACGATTGAATATGGTGTGGAAATTTGCAGGGTTGGATCGAAAATCGCCTGTCTCCCTTTGGTTCAAGAAATCGATTTTTGCCCTAATGAATTTCGATTAAGCGAGGTGAATAATAAATAGGGCTTGTTTTGAGAAATTTCAAATTTAAAAAAAAAAAAAATTTGTCTATTCGACCCAAATATGTTTTAATCCTTTCATTTTAACCCATTTTACGTGTTTAGTTAGTCACGCTTGGTCGGTTGAGCGATCTCTTCCAAGGAAGAATAAAATTTGTCCAGATAGATGATTGCTTAAGCGATCCTCTTGTATCGCTTAAGCGATTCCTCACTTTTACTCTTGGTCACTTAAGCGATCTCTTCCGATCCAGAATAAAATCTGCACAGATCTATGATCGCTTAAGCGATCCTCATGTATCGCTTAAGCGATTCCTCGCTTTTACTCTTGGTCGCTTAAGAGATTTAAGATCGACAAGCGATCTCCATCCGGCGAGAATAAAATGCGCCGATCTATGATCGCTTAAGCGATCCTATTGTATCGCTTACGCAATTCTTCCCTTTTACTCTTGGTTGCTTAAGCGATTTAGGATCTCTTAAGCGATCTCTTCTGAGGCAGAATAAAATCTGCCCAGATCTATGATCGCTTAAGCGATCCCCTGTTATCGCTTAAGCGATCCTTTGGTATCTCATGCGATTCTTCTCTTTCACTGTTGGTCGCTTAAGCGATCATTTGAGAAAAAATCTTGGTCGCTTAAGAGATATCTGTGGTCGCCATATATCGCTTTAAGCGATCATGAAAAAAAAAAAGAATCCTACATTTCTCCCCGTATTATGTAATAAGTCGTCATTTATAACTCATTTTCCTCCCAAATACGAAAAAGAATAAAACAAGAAAATGAAGTCATTTATATCAATCTAATCCATCACAGATCAAAATATAAGAGACATCAATATAATTGAAAGTTTATACTTAAAATCATTCATAATAGTGCCAAAAATGAATAAATCCTAAACCACTTTGACAAGTTTTGTAATTCGCTACAATCACTGTCTGAGATCATTCTTTGGTACCATGCCTTGCCAGCAACCTTGATTGCAGATGCCGCCAATATGAGAAGTTTTAAAATTCGGTATAATCACTGTCTGAGATCATTCTTTGGTACCATGCCTTGCCTCCACAAGCCTTGATTGCGTCGCCGCATGAGAAGTTTTCAAATTCGGTATAATCACTGTCTGAGATCATTTCATGGTACCATGGCTAGCCAGCAGCTTTGATTGCAGATGCCTTGCTGGCAGCCTACTCTTGTTAGTAAACGGTCCCGAATACGCAGCAGAAACGAAAAATAAAATATAACAGGATCGTTTACATGAGCCAAGATCAAGGGTATGATTTTAACAATTTATATTAAATTAAAATCTGCATAAATATACAACATGAGTTAAGAGAAACAAACGCACGTTTAAGGCTCCTCCAAAATTTGTCGTCGAACGTTTTGCTACCGATCCAAGTGTAGGATCGAACCTCGCGTAGTCCACACGAAGACAATTTTTAAAAGAACCAAAGAGGATTTGCTAGATCCTCTTTGGCTTCAAGATTAAGAAGAAAAGAAAATCAATTGAATTGATTTGGCACACAAAAGTTACTGCCGTGGGAGTGTTTTTTTTCAAAGAGAGGCTGTTGTGTGTATTTTGGTTTTACAAAGAAAAACTCACTTAATTAAAATCACACACATTTTTCCTTTTATATTTAAAAACAATTTGCCCTAATCCCATACGAATAGGCTTGGGCTCCAACCCAAACGCCCCATGTTGCCAAACACTCCCAATTTGATTTATTTTAATTTCCATCATTATCTCAATTAAAATCAATTAATATATATATTTAAATATATATTAACATTTAACAATAATGATAATATATTTAAATATGTGCGAACACACATTTAAACGTAATTTCACTTATTTAATTTTTCTAACAAATTAAATAAAGGAAACTACAATCGGAAAGAAATTTAATTGCAGTGAAATTACCAAAATAAAATACCCTTTCGCTTTTTAAAAAGACGAAAAGCCTTCTTCTTTCTTCTTGCATCTTAAATTGTCTTCTATGTGTGTGACCCTTAGGCTTCATCATATCTTCAAGTTGGTATAGTATTGCGATTAACACCAATTAATCGTCTCACTAATACAGACCAAGATTGGCCCCTATAAGGCATCATGGTCCACCCGATAGATTCTGGATTCAAAGAAAGTAGCTACCTGTCAACGATATGGTTACCGTGCATCCGATCCTTTCATCATACGTTATCTCCCCGACGAGACGAAGGCATAGAAATAGTGTCAACCTTCGGGTTACTCGATATTATTTATTCAGGCCCTCCGACCAATGACCCGTATTATAAACTAGATAGAGCAACAACTCAATCCCACCTGGCCACGCTTTAGTGTCATTGTCATATACCGAATTGCGCCGTGAGATAACTTTCTCCCCGCACTGGGAGTGATAAATCCTCTATCAATCCACCATAGTCTTGATACACTCCTTTGATGCAAACCCAATCACCACCGTATTGACAAACTTAAAGAACCGCGTTAGGCTAGTGTCAAACTACACCAATTCGGTGCACAAGGCGCTCCGGTGATCTCAAGTCTAAGGATCACATGCACCACCATTCGTAGAGGATTTCTTCCATAGACACCGGGGTTACCATCCATATGGAATCCTCGTAAAGGGCAAAGTTCCAAATTGAACTTGCCGTGGGTGTAATCGCCACAACAAACACCCATGTACCGCACTGAGTTGTCACCAAACAACCTTGACAAGTGAGATCGGATCCACCGCTTTTTTACGGTGGTCGTTCAACACTATGATAGCCTTACCGTATTATCCGTGCCCTTAGTTCGGGAATAATCACGGGGCTACTGGACGTTTCTAGAATGGCCACCATATGTGCTCATAGGGTTCTCACTATCAAGATTTGAAACACTTGATACCCTCGTCACGGCTCTACCATTCTAAGGACATGTATCAATACATATTGCAATAATAATGCTTTACGCGATATAAAATAAAAATGCCTTTTTATTGATTAATGAACATAATTACAAAGAGTCAATTCTACAATAATTGATTGGCTCTAGGGCATCTACTCTAACAACTCGATGCCCTCCTGCCGCTTTAAGGAGCTCCCTCTCATTGTTTGCCAAAGAACCTACAAAATTATCGGCACACCCGCTGACCCACGTCGACCTTTTCTAAATAAAACACAAAAAAACAAAAAAGTTTTTCAGGCCAATTTGTTAAATGGAAAGTTGGGATGTCGTGGAGTAAAATTTTTCTCTTCACGGAACCCAAGTTATGGAGTGCAAGATTGAAAAGTTCACCGAGTCCGTCCTATTTTGGTAAAGCCGTATAAGCATGACACCCGCAAAGACGCGACCACAACCCAAGTATCAACATCAACATCACATAAACTACAAAATTAAAAGTACAAGTTCCAAACCTTTTCATTGGGTTGTGGTTACTCAAAACGGATCCATTTCCCCATGGAAGCACTCAACAACCCAGCGCTCCCAAAAGATGCTCATTGTTTCATCATTCAACTGGCCCATCGGGCCGTTGGTCATGTCGAATCAATAAATTTGTGGGCATATGCCCCACAATCAAGACGCAATAGGAAGATGACATTAGCATTAGAATCAGCTTATAGAACAATTCTATTATGTAGGTTAGTTTTATAGAAAATTTACTTTGACTCATTTGTTGGGACGAGAACGCGCTTGAGTGGCCACTTTCCCGTCAATGCTTCATCACCGAGGTGCTCAAACATCCTACTCTCGTAACAGCCGCGGGAACAACACGGATAGGTCCTAACTCGGTCTCCAACGCTTGTCTCGACAAATTATTGGGTTGCGGGGTCAAGGATCTTCGCAACCTCTCCTCTAAGAGCACGGCGACTGTTATCCAGTGCATTTCCTTAACCAGGATGATGCAGTAAACACTTTTAACCTTTGCCCAACTATGGCCATATTTGGGCCTGTCCTCCATTACATACTGCATCATCCTGTCATCAAACTTAAAATCATTAGGGACGCAGTCCAAGTCTTCTGTGCCCGATCGTTTTCGCTTGGTTCCTTTTGCTACAGATGTGCCAATGGCCTTTTTCAATAAATTGTGATATGTCGATGCCAGTGTTTGGCCAAAGGCCACATCGGTGATGACACAATCGGGATACAGTAGATCACCATTGCTGGTTTGTCGTAGCCTCATCAGTGCCAATACCTCATCGATGTGTTGCATCAAATAAAAACAACATGATAAGTATACAACACCTCATGGAAAACATAAGTAAAAATAAGGAAAATTAAGCGAAAATAACTCACCGAGTCGTGAAGCCAGCTGCCCATTGTCAAAATCTTTTCAAACCAATCCCGAGAATAATCCTTGATCTTACACTTTACAAGGGCATCACTTTTGGATTCATTGTAATAGGCATGGAAGGGTTTTTTCTTTTCCTCCTCTATTGGCCTATATAAATCGACAGTGGACTCCATTTTTGCTTGCCCGCTTCCTCCCCGTTCCTCCATTTGTACATCCCCGCTTTCTTCGCCTCCCGCCTCAACCTCCTCCATTATAACTGCCCCACTTCCTCCAGAAACCTCTTTAACCCCCTCAATTTGTTTCTTTGTTTTCCTCTTAATTCCACGTGTTAGTACAGTGTAAGGCGATTTCACAAGCCTGCTCTTTCGGCTCTCTCTTTTCAGCCTAGGTTGCACTTTAACCGCCTTCAATACTCCACCAACTTCCTCCTGCACCCTAACAACTTTCTCTGCCACCTTATCCACTTTCTCCTCCACCCTTTTCAACTGCTCTTCCATCTTATCAAACAAACTCTTTATGAGGTCAACCACCTCACTCTCCCAACCCCAACCCCCACTTGACTCGGGCAAAGCGTACATTGTATTAACTTTGTTGAGGCATACGAACCTCTTCCTCCCTCCCACCGATGCGCCCTTCATCCTCCCCTGCCAACCACATTCTCAAGCAAAGGGTGGCCCCGCAATCGCCCTCACATGTGTGACCCCTTGTAGGTCTCGTGTCGCGCCTATCCCTTCATCCCTTTGATCCTCCAAAGGCCCTCGGAAAGATGTGACATAGTGTGTTGCGCTTCACCCCCAAGCATGCGGGGAAGGGGTGGGACTGGACAACCCCCGTAATTAAGAAACAAAATCAATCGATTTAATCGACATTTTAAAGCAAGTGCATGTTCAAGCCTAATCCTTTAATCTTACCCGAGCTGATTGAATTTCAATCTCTATTTGCTCATAATCCGAATGGGTACACTTCTAGTCATGTCACCGCAACATCCTAGGAAATGTCTGTTGCACAACCGAAGCCCTAATCCTCCCCCCTACCTTAGCCAGGTCAGGGATGGCCTCATACATCCAAGCCTACATTTAAAAAAAAAACAGTCTATATCATAATTCAAACACATATATTAAAAAAAAATATAACAAAAAGCTATTAATATTTACCCTCCCGCATTACCCATAGGAAGCCAAAGCAGTTGTACGTCATTGGTCTATTCTTCTCGCCCATTGGGAGTGCTTTAACGCCTGTGTCTTTTGCTTGCAGGGACTCCATGGTTCGCTTAAATGATACCCGTCCCCACGGATAAGCATTAAAGAAGTTCAAGTTGCTTACAAACTTCACCCAATCAATATCAATGGCTTTTGTTGAGTCACTAGCCATTAGGATCGAATGTAAGAACAATACCAAGCACAGTTTGAATGTCTCTGAATCGTTAAACTCACCATCTTTTAACCTGTCCTCTAATTCATGTGCCTTAATAGACTTCTTCCCCCGCCAAAACCTTGTTAGCCAACCTTTTTGGCTCCCAGTATCGTCTGCTATTCTTTTTTTCCTCAACCTCACCTGCAATTCCCCACATCTTAAGTCACTCACCAACGCATATTCCATCATCCCGAAACGTACTGGCTTTCCATCCACCATGAACCACATTTCGTGCTTTTTGTTGCTTTTTATTGAGTGCAGCAACATATAATGCACTCCCGACCCCCAGAATGTCTTTTTCCATTTTGTGTCCATATCCCCAAATTGACTAAAACAAGTCTCTTTGAATCTCCTTTCACCATTCCTCATTGTCCCTTAAATCCCCGTTATTCTCGTTAAAACATCCCAACTTGACCTCACTGTCACCCTCACAGGGAAGTACGGTACCGTATCGCTTACAACCTCCAATCCGTACTCTCTATAGTTTACGCTCCAAAAAAGCTGCACAATCAATATAAACAAAATATCAGCAAAAAAATTAAACCAAATCAAATATAAACAAAATACGCCCGTAAGAATCGCTTAAGCGATGGGCAGATGATTCTGCCTCATACAAGATCTCTTAAGATCGCTTAAGCGATACAAATGATCGCTTAAAAGATTATAGATCCGGGCAGATTTGGTTCTGCCTCGGAATAGATCGTTTAAGCGATTACAGATCGCTTAAGAGATCTTGTACAAGGCAAAATCAACATCTGCCAGATAAAAGATCGCTTAAGCAATCTTTTATATTGCTTAAGCGATTCATCGCTTTTACTCTTAAGCAATCCAAAGTAGCCTAAGCGACCAAGAGTAAAAGTCATCAATCGCTTAAGCGATACAAAGGATCGCTTAAGCGATCTTAGGTCTCAGCAAGTACAAATACCTTTTCTTTGGTGGCCTCCTCCTCTGCGGCCTCCTCCTCCTCCTCTGCGGCCTCCTCCTCCTCCTCGAACTCTCGCTGGACTCCTCTTCCCCGGCCTCGACTCCGCCTCGCCTCCTCTTCCTCTTCGTAACCGCTTTTGCTCCTGCTCTCTCTTGTTGTGCCACCGCTGCTCCACTTGGGCTGGAACACCTTCACCGGGACGGAGGATCCATCTGAGCAATGCATTGAACTGCTTGCGCGGGCGGACTCTACGATTCGAAGAGGCGTTGGATTTTTCTCCTCATTGTTAATGTCAGCCATAGTTTTAAGAAAGGAAGAAGCTTTAGGATTGAATTTGGGTGTAAAAATTCACCGGAATGTAGACTTTAATCGCCGAAAATTGCACAGAGGCATTTAGGGATTGAAGATATCGATTTTTGCCTTAATTAGTTTCGATTAAGCGATTTGAATATTTGGGGCTCTTTTGTAAATTTTAAATTTTAAAAACTTTCATTAATTATGATTTTATCCTTATATGTTTTAATCTTTTTATTTTAACCCATTTTACATGTTTAATATATCTAACTATGCTTCGTTAGCTTCTCTAAATAAAAAAAAAATGGTAAACAATTTCAAGGCCTTTTTTTTAAATACAAACTTGGGATGGCGGTCAACTAAATTTTCTCCACTCTTGGATCTAGCCCTTATTTGTCTTGTCTTGTTTCTAAAGTTTGTTGTTTCTTGGGAGAAGAAAGTTCAGGGTTTTCAAAAAAAATAGCCACATTTCTTGCCATTGGAAGCCGGGAACATGGGTAAAGTTTGGCTGCCTTTGATACTACCACTGTTTCTTAATCTCCGACTGAGAGAAGTACAGAGGGAGATTTGGGACGAATCTCTAGCACCGTCAGGACTCAAGATTGATTTAGAAGTGATTTTAATGGAGGAAGAAGACGAAAGGCGAGAAGTAAAGCAAATGAAGAGCTCACTTGTTTGTAGTTGTACTAGTATTGTTGTTGCGGTGGAGCACTGCTATCTGCACTAATGAGAGTGTACAATCCTAAGTACTAACTGATGTGGCAAATGACACATCATCTGCCACATCACTTAATTGCCACATCAATTTTCTTAAAAATTATATATATATATATATATATATATATATATATATATATATATATATATATATATATATATATATATATATATATTTTTTCAAATTTCAATTCCTAAATCTCAGGCTCCTTAAATCAAATTCATTCATGGCAACGCAAATCCCCTCGTTCTCTACCTCTCATCTCATAGTTAATGTCTCAAAATTTCCCTAAATTTTCTCTGATCCCATCCCCAATTCATTACACGCCATGACGTTGACAAACCAAACCCGAATCTTCTTTTCCATGTCTCGCCAAGCGCCACGCGCAGCGTCTTCCGATGACGCCGCCTACGATCGACAAACCGAGACTTCCCTTCCCCGTCGTTTCCACGCCTCGCCGGAAGCCGCCGCGTCTCGCCAAACCAACTGCAATCATTGTTTCCACGCCTTGCCAGATGCCGCCACGCCATGCCTCGCCTCACCAGATGCCGCCATATCTCGCGTCGCCAGTTGATATATTTTGTATTGACTTGTTCATTGTATAACAGGAAGGGAAACCTCTGGTTTTAGATGTGGTGAGACGAGCAGAGCAGCTCTTAGTGAATGACCAGTGAGCAACTGAATATTTTTTTACTATTTGTATTTTGTCATGATCTTGGTGATAATTGATGTTTGGTTGGTCAATGTGTCTTTCAGGTCACGGGTCAAAGAGTATCTTCCCATTGTTGGACTTGCAGATTTTAATAAATTGAGTGCAAAGCTCATTTTTGGTGTTGACAGTAATCAAAACTTTGTTACATAGTTGGCTTCACCGTATAAAGGGTTAGGACAATATATGAATAGGAATAGGGATGTTATATTTTTTTGTATATAGATACAGTTATTTGAGAGGATACAAAATCAATGCAGGGACATGATATCTACTTTATGAATTGTGTTTATATGGTGCATGTAGTGCATGTCGGATTATTTTGTATATCTTACATATTCCAAAACCTTACCATGATTTTTCATTGTGTGTTACATAGCCCTGCGATTCAGGCGAACAGAGTGGCCACCGTTCAATGCTTGTTTGGTATTGGTTCTCGAGGGTCGAGGCGAGTTTCGGCAAGGCATTATCACCAAGTAAAGATCCTACTGTTTTCTTTTACTTATGTAATTATCATCTGATGCACAACTGTAGCTGACTTGCTTGCTTGCCTTGCTACCTTGATGCACAATAGTACTGAATTGTCAATCAATGAGACACCAAAGTGTTCTCTGATTCTCATGGATGTAGACCAAAGCTTCTTGCCCATACCATCCCCAATCAAAGCTGCTATCTTTTAAAGTTTTGCAAGACAAAACATGTCCGAGTCAGAACTTGATGTCACTCCTAGCATCAAACAATTTATCAATAGCAATTATGGCTTCCCAACCGATAGCTATTCATAATTTATATATCGTCTCTCTAGCTCTGTTTAATTAGCTGGTCTTATGCTGCATTCTAGAAGGTGGAATTATTCATTTTACCACCAGCCCCAAATCCATTCAGTGTCTCAGAACAGAGGGAAAACAAATAGGAATTCCCTCTGAGCTTTTTTTGCTTTTAGCTTTTACAAGCCAATATTAATATATGGTTTGCTTGTTTGATTGGTTGTTGTCTAAACTCCAGCTCTAGCTAAATTGCATTTTTGCAATTTTTGCAGGTTCCAGGAGATTGTTGCATTTTGGGTAGTTTGTCCAGGTTTGAGAGATGTCGCTTTTTGCAGTGTGTGCAATTTCTAGAAGGTTGTTGCAGTTTGTATAGGTCATCTAGGTGTGTGTTTGCTGATGGGAGTTTTCTGCAGTTTGTGGGGCTTTTGGTTGTTTGGTTACAGGATTTGTGGTGGGTAATGCAGTGTGTGCAATTTCTAGAAGGTTGTTGCATTTTGTATAGGTTGTCCAGTGTGTGTTTGCTGTTGGGAGTTTTTTGCAGTTTGTGCAGCTTTTGGTTGTTGGTTACAGGATTTGTGGCGGGTAATGCAGTATTTTGGAGGATTATACTGTAATTGTGTTGTTGCCGAGGAAGTGCTATAGCTTGGTTAAAGATGCAGCAGTTTTTGCAGTTTCTGTTTGCTCTTTCCTGGAGATTTTACAACTGGTGAAGCTTGTGCATGTGTGCGCTTTTGAAGTCATTGCAATTGTTCTCTCGCCTTTGGTGCAGTGTGCTGTGTCATTATAGCTTGTGTGGTCCATGTTGTTTGTGCGTTTTTTGTTTTTGAGATTTCCTTCCAGCTTGTATAGCTTTTGTAATTTTGCCCCTTGGGAATGCCCAAGGTTCTTGGTTCTAAAGGGGAGTCCCTTTCCCAGATTGTAATTCTTTTATTCTTGTATAAAATTATTGGGTTTACCCAAAAAAATAAAAAGTAACTTATTATGAATATAATTATGTGTATATACATATATTGAATTTTTTGTTGCTTACAAATATGGATTAGTATTTACATATCACAAAAAGATTGCAAGATCATCTATGTACAAAGAGTATGCCCCAAAAACACTGCACTAATAGCCAGCAAATGCAACATTGAAGTTGAAACTCCAGAACACACTGCACAAACAGCCAATCTTCTTAACAAAACACTACACTACACAACTCCAAACTTACTTTTGGGAACTGCAAAAATGCAGTTTTCTGCTGCTACATCTCCAAACAAAACTCTCCAGAATCCTTTGTTTGGCTATGCACCAACGCCACCCACCACACAACAACAACCAACATACCCAAATACTGCAAAGAACAAAAACAAAGCTGTAGCACCAGCACACCTCAAGAGCAGATCCAAGTCACAGATCCAACACACAAAAAACTACACTAACTGCAAAAATGTCCTAGACTGCAAGAAGCTAAAACTCCAAAAATCTGCAAATTTCCAATACTGCAAAGAACAAAAACGAAGCTATAGCACCAGAAATCCTGCACCAACCCAATAGTCTCCCTTGAAATTAATGTTGAATGTTGGAGACCAGCCACAAAAAAAAAAAAAAAAAAAAAAAAAAAAAAAAAAAAAAATTAAGCTAATAAACATCTTAATACAATATTAGAAAGTTAATTCTAGTGCTCCTGAATCAAGACATGCATGCATCATTTATCAATGGACCATCCAGGAGCAAATCATTCACAACACTAACATATGCAGGCACCAATCTTAACCTACCACAATAAGAGAGCAAAAATATGGCAAGCAACAATGAAACCACACACAAGCAGTTAAATACATACACAATCATTTTGATACATGATTTTTATAAGAAAACTAAAGAATCATAAGCACCTGGAGCTGCTGCCCTTCAGCTGGTGAACATGAGCATCCAACTTCCTGAGACTCAAGTTCTTTTGATCCCTGTGCAACATACAACAAGAACTCAACCACATTTTATTCTAAAATAACAATCTTGGGCTGCATACATTTCTACAATTCACATGTAAACAACAACTTAGACAAAGAAACATAAATGAATTACATACCTGAGTTGCTTGATTAAATCCAAGTGTGAGACCAGGATTCAAACTCATAGCAACTTCTTGTTGTCGTAATTTCTTCCCTTTTACTTTGCGAAAATTTTTTTCAACCTTTGATTGTTTTCTTTTGAATGGGGGACGACCTTTGCTGCGAATAGCCCGTGGAGTAAGAATATTACTGCTCCCTTCTCTCAAAGTATCATCACCAACTTCACAAATCATTCTATTATTACCTGACATGTTTGGTCTTTTATCAATCCCGACACTTTTATTTGACATCAATTTATTCTTCATATCATTGATCATTTCTTTCACTATGTTACAATCATTCTCATTGCTTGATGCCAAATCTGTTACAACGCTGAATAAATTAGACAACTCATCAAATCGTTGTCCGTCAAGATTGGTGCTCCAACTATTATAACTTATCTTAACCTTGGTATGGTGTCTGTTTATATTTTTCCTCTATCGCCTCAAAACGTACTTTTCTAGTACATGAGAAACTTGCTTACGAATCAATACCACAATTGCATGTCGACATAAAATTCCTCTAAACTCAAACAATCGACAATTGCAACGAACATCACAAGTTGCTTCATCAAAGCAAACCACAAAAGAAACACGACGGTGAGTCTCTCCAACCAAAACATCTTCTTCTATTATAGATTCCATATAGGAACCAATCTCTTTGAAAGAAGATAAATCACAATAGACCTTGGCAGCTAGCTCTTGTTGAAACTCTTTGAATTTTGCAGTGGTATATGCATCTTGGAATTGTTTCTCTATAGCATAAGTGGTTATGCAAGGGATCCATGATTTGAAAGATTTAAAATCAGCCTCCCTTTCTTTTTCCACTTTATCACGCAATGCATTCTCATATTGTTCCACAAACTGTTTTAAAGTGGTTTTTGAATTAACATATCCATCAAAGAATGTATGCATACTTTCACTGCGTTGAGTAGTAGACATACCTGCCCAAAAAGTATCTTTTACAAAAGCCGGCACCCAACGTCGTCTGTCATTATACAATCCAAGCAACCAATCATTTTCGTGAAGGTTGTATTTATCAATGAACCTATTCCAACGTTCTTCAAACTCCTCACATGTCAATGAATCATACACGGCATTTTGCAAAGAAAACTTAATCTGTTCATATTGACTATAACCTCTAAGTTTTTCAGGCAATTTCTTCATTATATGCCACAAACACCATCTATGTCGTGTACCAGGGAACACAATCTCGATTGCATTTTGCATTGCCCTATCTTGATCAGTGATTATTGCTTTAGGAGCGCAATTCAACATACATGCAAGCCAAGATTGAAAAAGCCATACAAATGTCTTTGTGTCCTCGTTGGAGATTAACCCACAACCTAACAATATCGAATGACCATGATGATCAACACCAACAAAAGCACCAAACGGCATATCATACTTGTTGGTCAAATATGTAGTGTCGAATGTCACAACATCACCGAACTCTTTAAATGCAGCCCTACTTCTTGCATCCACCCATAAAACATTCTTTAATCGACCTTCTTCATCTAAATCCATTATGTAGAAGAAATTAGAATTCTCATTTTGCATTTTCAAAAAATATTTTTGGATTGCAAAAGCATCCCCAACACCAAGTCGTAACCTTCTAACTTTTTCAATGTAGTTCCTACAATCTTTCTGTAGGAAAGGCAAATTCTCAGCACCGCCTGCTTCAACTAACATGGAATTGAAATTTTTATTTGGCCTAATCCCAGCCCTATCATTCACTTCAAGCTTTCTTTTTACGTATGGTTGTATAATTCGATTGCTTCTGAAATATCTACTTTTGGTAGGACTACTGAGTTCATGGTTATGATCAAACACAACTGAACATATTTTCCATTTGCCGTCAGAACGTACAGCTACACCAATTCGAGCCTTACAATCGGTTTTTGTTACTGGATGCATTTTAAAAGCATTTACGGGGTTACTGCGCGACTTCCCACTACAAGAACAAGCTAGTGTCCCGTTTGTCACCTCTCCATCATATCCTTTCTTTGAAGATCGTATAATAACTTCGAAACCCATTTTATTCCCATAGCTTTTGTAGTGTTGGACAAGATTATCAAGCGAATCAAAAAATCATTCCAGGCTTAGGCTCCCATTCCTCCTCTGCACTTCTTGTATCTTCCATTTCTTCAAAATGATTATCCTAATTTATTGATATTATAATAGCCATAATTAAAATATAATAATACAACAAAAAGGATAGGAACAATACCATAAAAAATTTAAAATCATATTAATGAATAAAAAGTGATTACCAACAAAATATTACCTCCACAACATTGAAATGAGAAGAAGAGTTGTCTGGATTTTCTTCACTATACTCTTCCATCTTTGGAACTTTGATACAACACCAAGACCAAGTTCAAAAATGCACAACCTGCAATAAAAAGAAACAAATTGACAAATAAACTATTTTGCAATGAAATAGTCTAATAATTGTCAAACCACAACATAAGCAATGGATGTTAACAAGTACAACATTTTATTTATAGCATTTTATCATGACTCTCAAGCTCCTATATTGTTCTTAGATGATGTTTTAAAGCTATAGAAATAATACCATGAAAGCAAAAGATGGTTCAATCTTATGGGTTTCTCTTTTGATAGCAATTCTTTTATAAATTCAATAGGTGAAAATGACGAGTGCTGGCGGAAGATGAGGTTCGGCGCTGGTGGTGGACGACGGCGGCCGACGCTAGTGGTGGAAGACGGCAGGCCACGGTGGTGGTGGTAGAGGATACACTGCTGGTCAGTGGCGGGTTTCTGTTTTCAGTTTAAAACAGTTTTTATTCATTTTGAAATTTTTTTTTTTCTTTTTAAGTCTTTGGAGGGAACTGACGTGGCCATTAGCCACATCAGTTAGTACTGGCTTTGTACACCCTTGGTTAGTGCAGGTAGGTTTATTGAGAAATAATACCATGAAAGCAAAAGATGGTTCAATCTTATGGGTTTCTCTTTTGATAGCAATTCTTTTATAAATTCAACAGGTGAAAATGACGAGTGCTGGCGGAAGATGAGGTTCAGCGTTGGTGGTGGACGACGACGGCCAACGCTAGTGGTGGAAGACGGCAGGCCACGGTGGTGGTGGTAGAGGATACACTGCTGGTCAGTGGCGGGTTTCTGTTTTCAGTTTAAAAGAGTTTTTATTCATTTTGAAATTTTTTTTTTTTTTTTAAGTCTTTGGAGGGAACTGACGTGGCCATTAGCCACATCAGTTAGTACTGGCTTTGTACACCCTTGGTTAGTGCAGGTAGGTTTATTGTTAAAGTAAATGCGGGCACCAAATGCGGGCACCACCTAGTCTGCCTGCAATTTCCACAGACGGGTCGGATACTAGTAAATTTTAAACGGATAATTAATAGTGTTATCTGTACCCACCCGTTTATTTGCGGGTACGGATAACACTTTGCCAAGTCAAGTATTAAGGTCACACAAATATATATTTTCCATGAGGAATTTTAAGAAAACATACATAAACCTAGGCTTTGACAAACACAAAGATTTATTATTTAGACCAACACATACCATCACCAACACAAACAACACTTTCATATCAACAACATTTTCAAATAAAAAACTATCAATATGAGCAAAAATTTATAAACAGAAAAAATAATAGAACAATAGATAAATAAAGCCCCATAACCTGCTAACCAAAAATGAAAATGGAAGCCTTTTAGAGTTACTCGTATTCTCTCTAAATTAAAGCTTGCCCTCGCACTCAATTTCAACCCCATATTTTTGTGTTTTTACGATATAATATTGTCTTATATATGTTAGCATATATATCATTAGGTAACCAGGAATATATGCACAAATTTACCCACAAAACTGAAACCCAAATAGCCCAAAAAACTACCCATTTCTCACACTACAAAAGTTTAATGAATTTTTAACAACATAATAAACTAATAATAGATATTATCATGTAATAACAATAAACTGACAAAATAACTAACATAAAGAATTTTAGGCCTAAAAAATTTGGGTCACACTTGAAAATTGGGGAAAGACAGTGCAGATGGTTACTTTAACCATTATGATTATATAATTATGATAATTTACATAAAAGGTTTCTAAGTGTCTCATTAAAAACTATATTATTAGTCCTCAAGAAAAAGATTATGGGCACTACCAAGATCAGTCACTAAGTCATTTGATTTTCACGTTTTCTTTCCCAAATTGTGCAATTCCCTTTCACTGTTTTACATTTGCACAAAATTTCCTCTATTGATTGGATTTATAAAGTTTTTTTTCACTATAATATTGTTTATCATAAAACTTATGAATAATGTTATGGACACTGAATTTTTGTATCGAAATTTTTAAAAGATATGGCATCCAGTCAAACGCGACCACGTTAGAGTCTTCTGTGAATGACTCGTCCATATTTAATGGACGGTCATTCATCAAAAATGGATGAACATCCACAAAAATATCAACGGATTCTCGTCCATATTATATAGGCGGATATACAATTATTATGGACATCTATTCATAAAATTTTGAAAACAAAATAATGAACACCCCGTCCATCTTATATGAAAGGTCGTCCATATACATTGGCTGCTTCATTTTTATTTGTCCTCTTGCTCAATTCAATGCAAATTTCTATTTTTATATTACATTATTACCACAACATTCAACTCTAGTCCTACTTGTGCCTGCTCTTATTCAATACTAACTCAGTTAGGTCAAACTAGTGCAATTAATGTTTGTTGGTTGGTGTCAAACTTTATTACCGTTTCAATGAATGGTGATATCTAATTAATAGGATTCGCAATCATACTGGTATATCCTTTATTTCTCTGATTATTTGAGCTTTAAATAAATTTAAAGTTTAAAATTGTTAATACTAAAAGATGGACGCCCATCCCTAAACCCTAAACCCTATGCGGCAATGTTTAAGGTATATGTGGCATTGTTATATTAGAGGTTGTCAAGTACTGTCAGACAGTTTTTAAGACGGTTACTGGTTTTTAGTCGAGATACCCTTAAACTGGAATAAGACGGAAGTGAATGGTACTACTACAGTGGCACCCGCCAAGGTGGGCTTGTTGAGCCGCGGCCTCTACTAGATTCTGAAAAGGAGGCCAAATGCTTCATAAATCACTTATAGACGGTCATCCTCATAAGATGGACGGGCGTCCATAAACAATCTAGGCCAATTTTTTTTAATTTAAACTATGAACAGACATAAATTCTAGGTGGATGACCGTTTATGGTAAATGGACTCCTGTCCATATACCATGGATGGGAGTCCATTGTTATTTTCGCATGGACGGGAGTCCATTTCAAATGAACGGTCATCCAATAATAATGGACGGCCATCCGTATTTGATGGATAGCCGTTCATTCGTGGAATATTTATTAACGTGATACGTGGCTTGTCTGATTCAACTGCCACATCGTTCAGTGTAAAAATTCGGTGCAAAACGTCGGTGTCCGTAGCATTATTCGAAACTTATATGCACTTATACATGGTTCTCAACTCAAAAGCACCAACCAAGTGTTGTGTTCTACTTCTCCCAATAGCAACAAGCAAGTAAGAGAGACCATGGAGTGAGTAAGCTCTTACCACTCAAAAAGAACTCTCAGTGGTCGGTGACGGAGACAAATGCGGTGGCAACGGTGGACGTCGCAGCGAGTGATTCATACTCTCAAATTCAGGATGGGTAATTTGGGTATGATTTAATTTGGGAGAGAAGATTTAGGTTATTAAAATTGGGATTTGGGAAAGAAGATTTAGGTTATTGAGAAGATGATTAGGGAGGCAAAGTTTCGTTTGATTGAATTTTCTTTTTTTTTTTTTTTTTTTTGGAACTACCTAACGTGTGAGATGAGTTGGGATTGCCACGTTAGATGCCATGTCAGGTTGTATACTGATTAGTAAAAACCAATAATAAGCATAGCATTTCTGTAAATTCCCAACAATAATATTTTGGGTATTAACGAATTTAACTAACCAGTGTACTAACATAAAGCATAATACGGATATCATATGCATAATGTGGATACTATATATAATTTTAATAAAAATTAGTATATTAGTTAGTAAAATCTGTTAGTACGCATGACATTACCCTATTCCCAATCCCCTATAAGATCTTTGTGTGATTTGGTCGGCCTGATTGTTTATGCTGGTCAAACCAAAGGCAATGAGATTTGTGCAACTTGTGGCGGGGCGGCCTTGTTTGTGATTGTGTTTTTTTATAATAATATTTTGAATCCATGGTTGCTGAGTTCATATTTTGATGTTTTTGTTGCCCTTATTAGTTGCCTGCTAGTTAATACGACGTCGTCTGCAATTCTAGATACAGAGAAAAATATTAAAATAAAAGAAATTTAAATTTATCCATGGATACTCATGATCTTGTGGCAACAACTGAGGTATCACCATAACGATAGTTAGGAAGAATGAATGTCGCTCAGTTGTCGTCGTCTTGGGTGGACGTAAAACTAGAACTGAGAGCATCATGCCCAACGCAGACTCGGAGGGAACAGAGAGGGACGAGAATGGTAGTGATAAAAATGAGGGATAGAAGCAAGAACAGGAAGCCGTTGCAGAGAGGGAGAAATCTCAGCATCGAAGCAATTCAGGCCGTGCAAGCCTTGAAGCGAGCCCACCAACACCATAATTCCTCGGATTTAGACCAAGTTTTTGATTCTAAGTTCAGACGTTTGTTGAAGTTCGATATGATTGCTGTGCTACGTGAACTCCTCAGGCAGAACCAATGTCTCCTCGCTCTTAAGGTAAATTAAAGAACCTTTATTAATTTCTTGTTAAAAGTAATTATAATCATCAGAAGTTGATACTTTTCAACTAAATTTGGTTGCTTTTTTTCTCTAGGTTTTTGAAGATATAAGGAGGGAGTACTGGTACAAACCGCAGGTTTTGTTGTATGCAGAAATGATTCAGGTATTGAGTGAGAATGGATTGTTTGAACAAGTTGAGATTATTTACATGTGCTTGAAAAGAGAAAATCATTTAGAGCCTGATATTGAGGGGTTTAATGCTGTGTTGAAAAGTTTAGTAAGTTTTAAGCTCATTGGGCTGGTGATGGATTGTTATAACTTGATGAAAGCGATTGATTGTGAACCAGATAGGTCATCTTTTAGAATACTGATAAATGGTTTAGAAGCAATAGGAGAGTCAGGTTCTTCAGGTATTATAAGGCAGGATGCTCTAAAGTACTATGGCAATCTCGAGTTTTTGGAGGAGGAGGAGGAAGAGATTACAGCAAGTCAGAAATGATCTCCCTGTAGTGGTGCACATTTTGGATAAGCATGTAAGACTAATAAACCTCTACTCAATTGATGACATTGAAGCAGAGAATGGTTACTGAGTTATATTGCTTGTTATAGGGCTTGACAATAGAATGATATTAATTTAGCCATTGTGAATGAAACCCCTCTTGTCCTGCATCTTCAATTTAATTAATTATTCTGTTTCGGCTTAACAACCTTGTGATAGATAAATACTTTCAATGAAATAGTAGAAGTTGATCCAATTTGATGATGGTACCAGCTCTTAATGTGTCTCTGCCCTATAAAAGATTGCATAAGTAGTACTTAGGTTTTCTTATAATTTTGAGAGGCATGATAACTGTCTAGATTGTTCAAGACTTCAATGAACAGTTCGAACAACTTTATCCTTGCTTTTATAACATTCAGTCATGAGAAAATCTAAGTACACAAGACACAACTCCATTGTTAAAGCGGGGAAAAAAACGTATTCCTTTCATCTTTTTTGTTAAATTTAGTCAATCTGTTTGATATTGCATGCTAGCAGAAGGAAAAAAAGCAAGTGATATATATTGCAAGCCACCAAAATATGTGCATATGATGTTTGGGCATTGTCAAATGTAACACTAACTTCTACTTAATAATCCTTTTCATAGAAGCAAAATTGAGGCCATTTCTGAAGGCAGCCTAATTCATAGGAAGGAAAACTATAAGTAGCAGAGAATGCAAGGTTATCCTTACATACCTTTACTTTGCAATTCCAATAATTACACATTTCATCAATAGTTATGCTTCATAGTCAATTTTGTCGTAAAGAGAAAATGGGACCTTATAGTTTTTCAACTTTCTTCTAAGACTTTTTCATCTTTCTTGACCACGAGCCAAAATTGACGGGATAGCAGGAAATTTGTTCAAACCATGAATAAGTTTCATGTGTGAACATGTGTATAGATCTTCAATAAGATAAACTCAGAACCAGTAGCCATATCACATCTGTATCTTGTGGGTTGTAGTTTCCAGATTCAAGTTGGAAAGCCTTCCACGCTAGAACTGTTTCCCTTCGTATGTCTGACCAAACTGCCAGTTTGCTGGAGCAACATTGTAGGATGTGAGTGTTCTTCGGCTGTTGGTGGTCACCTCAAAAGATAGGGGCTGCCTTGTGAGGTTGACATTGCTTTGCCAGATTTGGCCCCAATTTCTTGCCATTGGAATCCATCCAGTTCTCGATCCCTTTACTTTCACACCAATGACTTCACCATCCAAACCCACATTGGTCACTAGAACTTGATAAAAGTGAGCACTTCCACTAACTGTGAATCTCAACCCACCTATTCGCATACACTTCACCCTGCAGAAAATTCACATAAGCAGCATGTTTCTCATCACAATTTAATATGTATTAGAAAACAATAAAGGCTTCCAATAGGTTGCCCAATATGCCTAATCTGGTATGTTACATATTATACCTCCTGTATTGAACTGGCACAATATCAGCTCTTTTCTCTGCAATTTCACCAAATGCAGCCTCTGACATCTCAAAGTGTTCTTTAGGAAAATTGCACCACCCACCATAATCTGATGAAAGTCCATAGTTTGGAGGGCAGAAATCTGTGGCAGTAAGAATGACAGAAGGGCTCCCGGGGAGGCACCACAAGATGTGATCAACACATCTGAGCTCAAAGCATGCTCCACAAGTACTCCCTCTGTTGAATAACATGGTGCTAAGTCCAGCACTGTATTTGCCATAGCTGGCCTTGTGGAGGTCCCCATAACCACAAGCACCTTCTGCAACATCAAACAAGATCGTTCTTGAGCACGTATTAGTAACTTTTTCAAGTAATAGTAAACATGACGCGAAACACTAACACTTAGTTGAAACTAATAATGCCTGCTGAACGTTTTAGCAAGAAATTACCGACTATTATTGACCCTTGTGCTTCTTTGGTGTATGTTGCCGTAGCAGACATCCATGTCTTCAACTCATCATCCTCAGCCATAATGTTGCATGCTTGCCGTAAAATCAGGAAGAGAACTAGGGCTTGAAGGGCACCCATTGAGATGATAAGCTCAAAGAGAAGTCTCTGATTTGTACTGAAATGTTACTCTCTTCCTTTTTCTTTGCTTCCTTTTTTCCTCTTTGTTGGGATTGCTAAGGACTTAAGTGAAGAAGAGTGAAGAAAGCTTTCTTTTTTCTGTTTTCATATGAAAATGACCTCAATCTCCTTGCGGAGTTGAAGCTAGGTAGGGTAGAAAAAACTCAATGTTGAACACCAAAAAGCCAAAAATGAAGTCCTTAGTTCACACTGATGAAGGGTATCCTAGTCCAGCATGGAAAAAAAGAGGGATGCTTTATCATTATCTTTAGTTCATTTTTGTAGGGAGAAGGTGAGCGAGAGTCAAAAATGGGTAATGGCGCCGGCATTGGGGTACATACTGAAGAGTGAAACTGAAAAGAGGAGGGTGGTGGCAGACAGAGAAAGTAGAAAGTCTAATAATAGAGAATCCGAAGCAATAATCTCGGGTTCTGCATCTGTTTCTAGTACATCTTATACGCGGCTTTAGCTCTTCTTTCGAGAAGAAGAGAAGACCAAAAGACAAAAGATGGGACTCAACCAAGAAAATCTGGTAACCACTAACCAGCTTATTAATTATTTGCTATTTGGAGGGCAAATGAACCTCTTTTTCAGAAGACCAGACCAAAAGACAAAATTGTTAAATTGTTGTAAGAGTAATGTCAAGTATTTTCATTTAATTTTCAAATATTATGTAGATTTCTTTTTCTGGGTCAGGCTTAATTTCATTTGCCTCTGCTACATCGTCTCAAATGTCTCAGCCATTTCAGGAAATCTATACCTTTAGTGGATTACCAATAATTCTTGAAAAAATTTCTTATAAAATTATTAAAAAATCTTTTCTTAAACAAAAGGTTTTAATTTTTAAAACCCGGCTTGGGTTGAAACCCGGCAAACTGGCCAGGTCTCGAGTTGTCAGCATGTAAAAATGTTTGAAATCCAGCAAAAACACTCCTAAAAACTACCATAAGTCCCTAAAGATTTAAAATTTTACAAAAACACCCCAAATTACATTGTACATGTCGGAGTTCGACAAATAGGGCCATAACACACCCCATCACCACAAAAACTCTCCCCTCAGCCTCCTGGCCAAAACTCATCTCACCCACCCTGTTTCGCCTTGCCAATCGTCGACAACAGCCTGTTGCTATTATCGATTTATTTTTGCGATTTTCAGTCGTTTCACTCATCAGAAATTACCTCCGTCACCACATTTCCACTCACCGACCCTTCATCTTCAAAACCCTCAACATCACAATCTTCAGTTATTCGTCAATCGTCATCTTAATTTCCAGAGTTTTCCATGAAACGTAAAATTGGTAACTTGGCCCGGTGAAGGCCCCAAGTCCTAGTTGAACTAGCCAGGCCGGCCGGACCGATCTTAAAACATTGCTTAAACGCTTGAGAATTAGGTAAACTCTAATGAGCTAATAAAATTGGATTTGTAAATAGAGATTTTTGCTTTCCTAGACAGGACCGGAGGATTTATTGGCAGGCATGTCAGAGTGAGAATATTGGGCAAGCAACGGAGTGCAGATGCCAGCATGGACTAGGTCCAAAACATCTCTACATTTAGGCCCAGCCTTTCTTTGCTAAAGCTTCACTTTTTGTAGGAATAAAATAGTTTGGCCCAGCGGTTAAACCAATGCCAAAATGATGTTGTGGTTAATGGACAGGACCTCTGAGGGTTCCATTTTCCACCCATCATTTTCTTAAATAAGTAGTTCCGTTTGGTTACATATGATCCATTTTTAATATGAGATATATAGGTAAATGTTTAACCACTAATGTTGGTGAGTAGTGGTGAATCTCTTGGTGTATTATTCAATAAATTTTAAATTTGATTCACCTCAATTGTTAGAGTTCTTACTAAGTTGATAGTTCAACCTCATATCCTAAGAGATTAGTTAAGACTATTTGAGCTTTTACTTAATCGGTAATTCTAAGATCCTGAAGAATTAGTTGAAATGTAAGTAAATTGTCTGAACACTACCGGTAATTTAAAAAAAAAACAAAGAAAAAAGAGAGGGAGAGATTGATGTTAGTTATTTAACAATATTAGCACTTGATCCAACAATGAGACTGATTAAATCTCCATGGCATATGTTATATAGTTTATATTTATCCATAAAAACAAAATGGGGTTAACAGAGAGAGCACCCAATCACAACTCAATTAAGCTTAATGTATTTGTAAGGGGTAATTCATTTGGTTAATTACACGTTTCCTCTTCCAATCATGAATCGATCAATCATCTAATTTCAAGGGAACAATGCAGCTAACAGAAGAGGCGTTATTGTTGTTGCTGCTCCTTTCACGAATCACCATTGAGTTTGACTCATTGCTATTCTGCTGATTCGATTTGTAAAAGTTCTCCGTCGTTTGATCCAATGTTCCGTCTCTGTAAATAAAAACCCCTCCAGCATCTTCTTGCATCAAAACCCACCTACTATTTCTGTCATTAATATGATGAAGCGGCATTCCTCTAGTAATCAACAATGGCATAAAAAATTAATTCATTAAATAAAAAAATAATAATAATGTAAATAAGAAAATGAAAGGTGAGAGTTAAGAGTAAGACTGTTACCTAACATGAAAGAGATCAGAAATGTCGCCCATCTCGAGGTAAAAGTTAACGGCGTCGATGAACGCACGGTAAGTGTAGATATGGAGGCCGTCGATTCTGGGGTAAGGCAAACGGGGCCTCGGCGGTGGCTGTGCCTCCGACTTGGAGTTGGACTTGACAGCTTCGGCATAATAGACATACTCCTTCCAGGCCAATTGGGTGGTGGCGGAGGAGTAGGGCGGATGAGAGATGAAACCCTTGGTGGCCATTATGGAGTCGAGGTCGTCGTGAGTGATAATGGGGTTGAAAGTCCGAGTGTCCCATAGAGCGAGCTTTTTCATATTTTGTCTCATGGTATTGCTCCGCTCCATTGTTTTGTTATGTTTTTGTTTGTTTTTGTGTGTGTGTTTTGGTTAATTTTGTGGCGTGAAAATAGGGATTTTTATTTTGCAATGTGAAAGTTATCTTCCTGTTTTATATGTTTTTTTATTTGATTATTACTTTTGTTTTTCATATAAGACTGTAATCACATGATTACTACTTAATTCCATGATCCATCTCTTCTTAATTACAAATCTCAATCCATGATCCATCTCTTAATTACATATTCTTCATTATATCTTTTTCTATGCAACTCAACAAACTTTAATTGAAATGATATTAAGCGTCAACGTAATATCATGATGATAAAAAAGGTTAGATAGATGTAATAGTGGATAAGTTGGAGTTTGAATGGTAACTTAGAAGACAATATAACCTAACCTTAAATAGTTTACTATTGTAGGCAAAAAGGGTTGAACTTTTGAGTTGGCTTTAACTTTTAAAATATTACAATGATATATCAATAAAATTAGTAGTACCATAAAAAACTTTTTTCCTTTTATTAGTTAAAAAGTTTCATGTGTACTAGATTTATTACTTTTTCAATTGAGTAAACGACCTTTTTCCACCCAAGGTTTGCCTTAATAACATTTTTGTATAAAAAAAAAGTTTTAAAATACTACTTTTTCATCCAATGTTTATATTTCGTTAATACTTAAAATACATTTTACTTTCTTAGCCACCATTCATCAAGTTACCAGGAGCCAGAGTATGAGAGTTTTTGTAGAGTGGAGGTCTGTAGATCAAAGGGTGGTGACTAATTTAATATTTGTCATTGGAATCAATCGAAAATCAACTAAGAATAAAAAACTCTAGCTTTGCGGTGGTCAGCAATCAACGAGAAATCAAATGCTGAAGTGAAAGGGGTTTTGTAGAGAGGAGACCAAAGGTTCAAATAGTAGTGTGACAGAGAAAATTTTTACCATTAGAATAGACTAGAATCAGCTTTAGGTAGTACCATAATATTAACTTTGGATGAGAAAATGGTTTTGGGTGACCAGATGATTAAGGAAAACCTTGGGTGGGAAAATATTGTTTATTCTTTCCAATTAAAAAAGACGACATATTTGTATTTATGGTACCATTTTTTTTAGTATCACAAAACACCAACTCTAACTCTAATGTCATCATACACTAGTCTCCATGTAATCTGCTCAAATTCAATCAACAACTCCAGCTTAGAGGTAAAGCTGAGTAAATCACTCAACTGAAATGAAGACCAATTTTATTGTTCTTCTTCTTCTTCAAATCTTCTTCTTTCTTTATCTATTTCACTTAACAAACTCGTCATCATCACCAATCATCTCAAGATTCCAAGAATATCTCCAAATCAACACCTCTCAACCCTCTCCTGACTACAAGAAAGCCACCACTTTCCTCCTCTCACAAGCCCAATCCCTCTCTTTAGAATCCCAGACCTTCGAACTCGCTAAAAACAAACCCATCGTTCTTGTCAAGTGGCCTGGATCTAACCCTCACCTACCCTCCATCCTCCTCTACTCTCACACCGACGTCGTTCCGTCTGAGCCGGAAAAATGGTCCCACCCCCCTTGGGGCCCACCTGGATTCGGAGGGAAATATCTTCGCCAGAGGGTCCCAGGACATGAAGTGCGTTGGGATGCAGTATTTAGAGGCGATTCGGAAGTTGAAGGCAGGTGGGTTTCAGTCTGTGAGAACTGTTTACTTGGCTTTTGCTCCTGATGAAGAGATTGGAGGTCATGATGGAGCTGAGAAGTTTGCTGAGTCTGATGTCTTCAAGAATATGAAAGTTGGTGTTGTGCTTGATGAAAGTAATAACGATTCTTTCTACTTAAAGTTTACTACTTTCTTTCATAGTTAGTTGATTATTATAGTGGTTTATGTCATAGTTAGTTGATTATTACAGTTGTTGAAAGAGTTAAATATCAATAATGTTGCTGTCTTACCTATTAGAGCTGAAATTATTGCATTCGAATCCCTCACCTATCTCTTATCTCTTATAAGTATTCAATTTGATGTTAAAGTTATCGCCCTCGAATCCCTCACCTATCCCTTATAAATTTTCAATTATTTCAATCAGTCAAACATCGATCATGGCTCGATCTTATGCTGTATCCACTACACCTTAAAATTGGATGTGGTTTGTCAAGGTTAGGACCTTAAATGAAAACTTATGCTTTTTCATCAAGTGATTTTGAATGTGGTATCATAGCTCAAGGTTTTGTATTCAAATCCTTCACCTATAACTTATGAATATTCAATAGTTTGTTTCAGGTGAGAAGGCTTGTTAGTCTTAGATATCAATATTAGGTCTTTTAGGGTGGAGCGGTTTGTTAACTGTTATGGTTACTTTGGAATTCAGGGTTGGCTTCTCCTAGTGAGAATTACAGGGCATTTTATGCGGAGAGGTGGCCATGGTGGTTAGTTATTAAGGCTAGAGGAGCTCCAGGGCATGGGGCCAAGCTGTATGATTATAGTGCCATGGAGAACTTGTTTAAAAGCATTGAGAGTGTGAGGAGGTTTAGAGGTTCACAGTTTGATTTGGTGAAAGCTGGCTTGAAGGGTGAAGGGGAGGTCATTTCAGTTAACATGGCCTTTCTTAAGGCTGGCACTCCATCACCAACTGTGAGTTCTTTTACAAGTTTGGAGCTTGGTTTTTTGTTATTTTGTGTTTGCTTCGATAGCTTATTTATCAAATTTTGTTGTATAATGAATAAATTATAAGAACTAATTAGGTGCTACTTTAATTTTTATGAGTTTATTCAATCTGTTTCGGTAATCTTTTTATAGATCACAACACCACTTTATGAGTTCCGTTGCGGATGGAAAAAGATTAGCAGTGGTATGAGGTCTACCCATTTTAAATGGTGATAAACATCAGGCATAAATCACATAAGATGTAGAGTCAAGATGCTAGACATAATCATCTTTCAACAAATGCCTAATTGTTGTCAAACATAGAAAGTGAAAAAGAAATGAGAGGATATTTTACATAATATTTTAATGATCTATGATAGCACCTTTTTCCCCTCCAGAATCTCTACACCAAATGTTACAATGATATATGCTATGCTGTAAGCTACTGAAATGATTCTCCTACTTCTCTCTGTCTACCAGGGTTTTGTCATGAATTTGCAGCCATCTGAAGCAGAAGCAGGTTTTGATATTCGGGTCCCTCCTACTGCAAACACAGAAGCTTTGGAGAGACGAATTGCTGAAGAATGGGCGCCTGCTTCACGCAATATGACGTTTGAGGTTATAATTCTTTAAGACTCTTACCTATTCAGATCATTTCAACAGTACAATGAGGATTGGTTTACTTTGTTATGGCTGACTGTGATCTGAAAGAGATTTTTTTAACAAAATGACTGTAGAAGACTACAGAATGCTGCTTTTCTTTTGAAATATTTAGTATTAATGTTAAAAAAAAATGTGTGTGCACTTGCCATTGATCAGTGAATGAAGGTTTTTCTTATATTTGTTCTTCTTCCTTGCCACTTTCTTTAACTTGTTTTTAGCTTGGACAGTTCAAGCAAAAAACTTCTGTACATGACAAGTTTGGGAAACCAATTATAACTGCGACTGATATTTCAAACCCGTGGTGGAGCCTTTTGGAGGAAGCAGTTAAAAATGCTAATGGAAAACTAGGTAAGCCAGAGATCTTTCCTGCCTTTACAGATGCTCGCTACTTCCGGGAACGAGGCCTGCCAGCAATTGGCTTCTCTCCTATGGCAAACACGCCGATTCTGCTTCATGACCATAATGAGGTGAATGTCTATCCATTTTTTTGACTTTCTGTTGATTGTATAATTTCTATGTGTCTTTCTATGGATTTTACTCATAAAAATGAAAAACCTTGTTTGGAATTGGGATCCCGTGCTTGAGATTTGTTCGACACTAGTATATTCCTGGTGGATAACTAATAGCATTTCTCTTGCTGCCATAATATTGGCAAGACTAACTTCAAGCAATACTTTACAAGCGTCGAACATGAATTTTACTGATAGCTTCCTTGCTTGATTGGCATGTTTTGCCCTGGGCCATCTTTTGCTCTGGTGTTTCCAGATTCTATCTCTCTTTTCTTTTCTTCCTAACTAGCGTTACCTCGCTAAGCGTGACATATCCAACAAACCTATTTTTTCCTGTGTGATAAATCTTATTTGCAGTCAACGTGCATTGGATCTAACCATCATAATTCATGTCATCTTGTTGCAATGTCGGATAAATCCAATATGCATGCTAAATGCTTGTGATCTGACGGGCTTATTTTCACCTTGTTGCAGTTTCTAAACCAAGCTGAATACCTGAAAGGGATTGACATTTACGAGTCCATAATTAAAGCTTATGCATCTTATGTTCAGCACACAAAGGAAGAAATCTCAAGAGATGAGTTGTAAGCAACCAGCACAGTGCATTTCTAATTGAGACTAATTCTCTCAAGTCATCATGATCTCTGTTTCGGCCTCATTGTAACATATGGGAGTTGAGTTTAATAGATGCCTCTCTGATGTATCAATAAATAAGGAAGCAATCTGGTACGAGGACCGGTTAAATGTGTTGTTTGCTGAATGTTATGGTAAAGGATTTTTGCTTTTGCGACAGCATCCTAGTATTTGTTGTATCATTTCTCATTCCAAATTGCATATAGTATTCAACTGCATTTAATATCCATCTATCTGATGACTGAAAAATGGTAGCATCAGGAAACAATTACAAATTATTTATCATTTCTTTAGTACATGTGATTTATTGGTCACACTGTCAACTTCCATGGTGGCTCATAGCCGTACCTAGATTCAAACTGGTATGAGCAGTGATCATGTCCATCAACCTCGTCACCCTTCTTAATATGAATGATCACTAAGAAATAATTCTTAATGATCTTTTGTTTCTTGCTTTAAGCTTCAAAATTTGCTTGAATCCACATGACTATCTGATTAATGCAGAAGCGCTTTGCGATCTGCTATACATGGTTCTCTTTTTTACCACTCCTGTTCAATGCTAAGTGAGTAGCAGTATGTACATAGATAAATGTCAAAGAAGAAACTATTAGGAGATTCTAACACAACCATGAGACGAATATAAGATAGCTGTTTAACTTCAAAATAATCATTCATCAGCATCCCCTGCGGCACCAATCCGGCAAAGTTGTTAGGTCCCAGGTTGACCGTTTAACCGGCCGGTCAAACTGGGTGACAAAAAATTTAAAATTTAACAAATATACCCTTAGAAATTACAGTTAAATTCCTATAGGTTTGAAATTTAGCAAATATACCCCAAATACAAATTGGCGGTAGACTGGTTGGCAGCGGCAACACACCAAATGTAATTCCAATCATCATTTGAGCCCATTTCTCATAAAATCTACCCAATATCTAACAATTTTAGCCAAATCTCACCAACGTTGGCATCGATATTCCATGCTAAATCTCACCACCATTGACATCGAAAACCCTCCCTATCACCATGAAAATACTCCCCTCCGCCTCCTGACCAAAACCCACCTCACTCTACCCCCATTAGCCTCGTCAATCGTTGGCAAAAGTCAACTGTTGCCGCCGCCTATTTATTTTTTATTTTTGGTTGATTCACTCATTGTAAATCAACTTGGTCGCCACCATTGTACTCATCGGCACTGTCTTTTCAAAAGCCCCAACATTTTAGCCTTCGATTGTTCGCTGATTATCATCCCAATTTCTAGGGTTTTTGGTGAATAGTGAAACGGTTAATTTGGCTTGGTGAAAGCCCTAAGTCTCGGTTGAACTGGTCGGGTTGGGCTGAATTTTAAAACATTGGTTAAATGGGAGGCATTCATCGGTAAGTGAATTCTTATCCTCCAAAATAAATTTTGTTAAGTAAAAAGCCAACTACCAAAGACATCAGAGAAATATAATATATTACATCCCAACTTTACCAAGAAACAACCACTTTTAAGTAGTCTGATAGTAAAAAAATAAAATAATATTTTATGAGTTCTTGAGTTCAAGTCCCCTCGGACACTTATAGGGGTGGTCACTAGACTCTTATTTGGCTGACACAATGTCTTTTATCCGGTCGATAATTCTAGGGCCCCAGAGATTAGAGAACGATTCGAAAATTAGTTGAAGTATGCATAAACTAGTTTGGACACCCTTGGTGACCTAAAAAAAAAAAAAAAAAAAGGCTTTACCGAAAAACTACCTGACCCCAGAAGTTGCACCATGCCGTTTTGACAGCTTACTCCTACTCGTGATAGAATTAAAGAAACATGGGCTAAGGCATTGAGAATCCAAGAGTCTGAAACGGAACAGTATATAGATACCCAAATCAGCTTCTTGATATTGCTACTATAAGAAACCAGAGCATCTACAACTACAAGCAAGCAAAAATACAATATAGTGGATCGTCAACCGTTACTCCTTGTGATAACAAAATCCCCAAGAGTGTCCAAGTTCAACGAACCTTCATCAGTTGTTAACTACTGTTACACATAAATTATTACTAGCAATGAGAATGCTGCTGTGCACTTCAACACTTCACAAACTTAGAGCTTAGAGATAAAGGGAAGTGAATCAGTGAACTAAGAAAAACAAACAAATAAACGAAAATGAAGACCAAATTGACTCTTCATTATCATCTTCTTAGATCTTTTTTTTTTTTATCTACTACATTTCACAAACTCATCTCAAGACCCTTCATCAGCTATTATCTCAAGATTCCAAGAATATCTCCAAATCAACACCTCTCAACCATCTCCTGACTACAAGAAAGCCACCGCCTTCCTCCTGTCACAAGCCCAATCCCTCTCTTTAGAATCCCAGACCTTCGAACTCGCTAAAAACAAACCCATCGTTCTTCTCAAATGGTCCGGCTCCAACCCTCACCTACCCTCCATCCTCCTCTACTCACACACCGACGTCGTTCCATCTGAGCCGGAAAAATGGTCCCACCACCCCTTCGGGGCCCACATGGATTCGGAGGGAAATATCTTCGCCAGAGGGTCCCAGGACATGAAGTGCGTTGGGATGCAATACTTAGAGGCGATTCGGAAGTTGAAGGCAGGTGGGTTTCAGCCTGTTCGAACTGTTTACTTGGCTTTTGCTGCTGATGAAGAGATTGGAGGTCATGATGGAGCTGAGAAGTTTGCAGAGTCTGACATCTTCAAAAACTTGAATGTTGGTATTGTCCTTGATGAAGGTAAAAAAAAAAAAAAAATGAATGTTTATGTTGGTATCAGTGTTTTCCTTATTTAAAAACTTTTAAGTTTTGCTTTTGTATGAGTAATTTCTTAAAAGTTATTGTTACTTTGGAATTCAGGTCTGCCGTCTCCCAATGACAATTACAGGGTATTTTATGCGGAGAAGGGTGCTTGGTGGCTGGCTATTAAGGCTAAGGGGGCTCCAGGCCATGGCGCAAAGCTGTATGATAACAGTGCGATGGAGAATTTGTTTAAGAGCATTGAGAGTGTGAGGAGGTTTAGAGCTTCACAGTTTGATTTGGTGAAGGCTGGGTTGAAGGGTGAAGGGGAGATCATTTCGGTTAACATTGTATTTCTTAAAGCTGGCACCCCCTCACCTACTGTGAGTTCTTTTACTACTTTGGAATGTGGTTTTAGATTAATTGGTATTGCTTCTGTTACTTATTTAGTTATGTAGTATAATGAATAATTTAAGAAACTAATTATGCTCTACTTCGGATTTTGGAGAGTTTTATCTGATGTATTTGTAACTTTTCTATAGATTGCAACACCACTTTATGAGTTCCTCTGCTGATGGAAAAGTGTTAACCTGTGAAAATATACATTTTTGGTCTACCTATTGTAAACGGAGATATAAATATCAGGCATAAAACAAATATGGTGTATTCCTCAAGATGCAATGCATAATAGTCATTCAACAATTGCAATTGTTCTCAAACATACAAAATGAACCAAAAAAAAAAAAAAAAAAAAAAATGGAATGATCATTTATATTTTCCACAAGAATCTAAGCATCAAATGGTAAAATGATATATGCTGTTAGCTTTTGAAATGAATATCCTTTTTCTTTCTGTCTACCAGGGTTTTGTCATGAATTTGCAACCATCTGAAGCAGAAGCAGG
The DNA here is from genome assembly GCA_026225825.1 of Pistacia integerrima. Classification (NCBI taxonomy): domain Eukaryota; kingdom Viridiplantae; phylum Streptophyta; class Magnoliopsida; order Sapindales; family Anacardiaceae; genus Pistacia; species Pistacia integerrima. The sequence goes on from CM047749.1 coordinate 49,522,880, forward strand.
TCTTGATATTCGGATCCCTCCTTCTGCAGATGCAGAAGCATTGGAAAGACGAATTGCTGAAGAATGGGCACCTGCTTCACGCAATATGACATTTGAGGTACTGATAATTCCTTAAGACTCTTACCTATTCATATCATTTCGGCAGTGCAAGAAAGAATGCTTTCCTTTGTTTTTGCTATCTGTGATGATCTCTGCATGAGAAGTTTTCAACAGGATGATGCTTCCCTTTTGAAATATTTAGTATTAGTATATGAAGTCTCTCCATTACATAAAGGATAAGTGTGCATTTTCCATTGGTCACTGAATGGAGAAAGCTATTTGGTTCAACTATTACAGATGTTCTATGCTTTGTCTAATGACTTGAAGTTTTATCTTATACTTGCTTGGACGGTTCAAGCAGAAAGTTTCTATACACAACAAGTTTGGGAAACCACTGATAACAGCGACCGATAGTTCAAACCCATGGTGGAGCCTTTTGGAGGATGCTGTTAAAAATGCTAATGGAAAACTTGGTAAGCCTGATATCTTTCCCGCCTCCACAGATGCTCGCTACTTCCGCAACCAAGGCCTGCCAGCGATTGGCTTCTCTCCCATGGCAAACACCCCGGTTCTGCTTCATGACCATAATGAGGTGAATGTCTATCCATTGTTTTGACTTTCTGTTGATTGTATAGTTTCTATGTGTCTGTCTATGGATTTTATTCATAAAAATGAAAAACCTTGTTTAAATTGGGATCTTGTGCTTGTGATTTGTCCGACACTGGTATATATGTGGTGGATAACTAATAGCATTTCTCTTGCTGCCATAATATTGGCAAGACTAACTTCAAGTAATACTTTACTAGCATCGAACATGAATTTTACTGATAGCTCCTTGCTTGATTGTCATGTTTCGCCCTGGGCCATCTTTTGCTCTGGTGTTTCCAGATTCTATCTCTCTCTTTTCTTTTCTTCCTAACTAGTTTTACATTGCTAAACGTGACATATCCAACAAGCCTATTTTTTGCTGTGTGATAAATCTTATTTGCAGTCAACGTGCATTGGATCTAACCATCATAATTCATGTCATCTTGTTGCAATGTCTGATAAATCCAATATGCATGCGAAATGCTTGTGATCTGACAGCCTTGTATTCACCTTGTTGCAGTTTCTAAACCAGGCTGAATACCTGAAAGGGATTGACATTTACGAGTCCATAATTAAAGCTTATGCATCTTATGTTCAGCACACAAAGGAAGAAATCTCAAGAGATGAGTTGTAAGCAACCAGCACAGTGCATTTCTAATTGAGACTAATTCTCTCAAGTCATCATGATCTCTGTTTCGGCCTCATTATAACATATGGGAGTTGAGGTTAATAGATGTCTCTCTGATGTGTCAATAAATAAGGAAGCAATCTGGTACGAGGACTCGTTAAATGTGTTGTTTGCTGAATGTTATGGTAAAGGATTTTTGCTTTTGCGACAGCATCCTAGTATTTGTTATATCATTTCTCATTCCAAATTGCATATAGTATTCAACTGCATTTAATATCCATCTGATGACCCAATAATGGTAGCTTCATGAAAAAATTACATATTATTTATCATTTCTTTAGTACAGGTGATTTATTGGCCACACTGTCAACTTCTTTGGTGGCTCATAGCCTACTTAGATTCAAATTGTTATGAGTAGTGATCATGTCCATCAACCTCATTGATCCCTCTTAAGTTGAACAATCACTGAGAAGTAATTCTTACGATCTATTGTTTCTGGCTGTAAGCTTCAAAATGGCTTGAATCTACATGACTCTCTGAATAATGCAGAAGCTTTGTGTGTTCTGCTATAGTTGGTTATCAACTTTTCCTCCTGTTCGACTCTGAGAGAGTAGCAGTGTGGTTTCAAGCTTTTCTTTAACATCTGCTACCAGTAATCTCCACAGGAGCAAATTCCATCTTGAAAATGATGATACCGGATAGGGTCTCTGATCACAATAGTTCGATGCTCCATCTTTGCTGTGAGTTTTGCAAAGATATGACAGTCGCCGCATATCCTAATATTTTACCTGATCCTGATGGTCTTACCCCTTGACAAGCTCATCAAACCGAAAATAATTGCCAGTTTTTCACTGTGGTATCGAATTGAGTCTTCTTTCTGCTTTCCTTCAAGATCGTGCAAAACAAAATTTGTGTCTGCACATAACCCACTGCTACTAATTTGTGAATTAACTGGTTGAGCTCCCTATTGATTTCCTTTATCTTTGGATGTGAGCTATCTCCAAAAATGAAAGCATGAATCTGCTTATTTACTTCAATCCAGCTGCACCCTGGTTCTTTCCTCACTCCCCTGTCCCTCATGCTCTTCCTAACTTCTGCTACGTCATCCCATCTTTGCGAATTTGCATAAATGTTAGATAACAGTATGTACATTCCTGCATCCTGGGGATCTAGATTTAGAATCTGTTTGGCAGCATATATAGCAAGATCGGTGTTCCGGTGAACCCTGCATGCACCCAGCAAAGTTCTCCATGTCACAGCATCTGGTTCATATTCCATCTCATGTATTAACTTAACTGCTTGATCGAGCTTCCCAGTCCTTCCAAGAAGATCAATTACACAGCCATAATGCTCCTTTTCTGGTTCAATCCCATAAAGCTTCTTCATAGATTGGAAGTAATATAACCCATCTTCTACAAGCCCTGCATGGCTACAAGCAAATAGAACACCAAGAATTGTAATATAATTCGGTCCTAAACCTGAGGCTTTCATCAACTCAAACAAATTCAGTGCCTTTCGGCTGTACCCGTTCTGTGCCAACCCTGCAATCATGGTGCTCCAAGAAATGACATCCCTCTCTACCATCCTATCAAAAACAGACTTTGCATCTTCCAAGCTACCACACTTGCAATACATATCCAAAAGCGCATTGTTAAGTATCAAATCTTGGTCATACTTCAATACATGAACATGGACTTGTGTCCCCAATTCTAACAGCGCTAATCCAGTACACGCCCTCAAAACACTCGTTAGCGTGGCCTGATCCGCCACAAAACCAGCCCTCTTCATTCTCTTGAAAAGATTCAAAACCTCATCACCATCACTATTCTGAGCAAACCCTCCAACGATTGAGTTCCAAACAACCAAATCTCCTGTCACCATCTCATTAAAAACACACAGTGCATTCTCAACTCACCCCATTTGGCATAAACATCAATCAAAGCACTCCTAACAAACACATCAGAATCCAAACCAACTTTAATTATTCCACAATGAAGCTGCCTAAGATTGAGTAAACAAACACAAGATCTCAAAATGGAAGAGTAGGTGTACATATTTGGTCTAACACCTTCTCTGAGCATCAAAATAAAGAACTCAAACACCTTGTCATTCATCTTAGCATTACAATAAGCCAATATCATTGTTGCCTAAGAAACAACGGTTCTCTCAGGCATTTTATCGAACAATGTTTTAGCGTCCTCCAAGAGATTAAACTTCACGTACATATTAATCAAAATGTTGATTAAAAACGTTTTGGGTTCATACCCTTTTGAGAAGACGTGGTTGTGAACGAGTTTGCCTTCTCGAACAGCGCCACGGGCCAAGCAACACTTGATGAGCTCAGAGTAGGTGATGGAATCAGCATGAGGCCGTGGATTTGCATGGCATCCATAGCTTTGATGGCTCTTGGGAGGTCTCTTTGGTAGCAGAATCTGGTGAAATCATCAATCAAAGCTGATGGGTTGAGCGCTTTACTAGAAGAATCATTCGGTGTGGAAGTATAACATCTAGAAAGTGAAGTTCTTATGCATTTCAGCTTTGAAATGGCTTTCATGGCATTTCCCAGTCAAATAACCGATATTTTCTTTTCCTTTTGCCGATTATAATTGAAACTTGGAACAACTGAACTGGCCATTTATGTTCAACTGAAACTCAAAGTGGGTATGTCTACATAAAATTCTTAAATTTAAATCTTCTTTGCCCAATGAGAAGGGTTTATTTATTTATTTTTATTTTTTAAAGCCCCCATGTGTTTGGTTATTTTTCTGAGTGTCCGTTGGTTTTGGAAATGGGACCATAACCACCATAACCCCTGTATGTTTGGTCTTTTCCTAGTGAGCAGCTGCTGGTTTAAGATATACTAACTTTTTTTGCAGTGACCACCTTTTGGTTTCGAAAATGTCATCAATTCAACCTAAAACTTTATCAACAATTTCACCCCGGTTCTGCTTCATGACTAGGTGAATGTCTATCCATTGTTTTGAGTTTTAACATTCAGTTGATTTTATAGTTTCTATGTGTCTGTCTATGGGTTTTATTCATCAAAATGAAAAGCTTTGTTTGGAATTGGGATCCCCTGCTTGAGTTTGGTCGGAGACTGATATGGATAATTAATAGTATGTCTCCCGCTGCCATAATATTGGACAAACTAAATTCAAGTAATACTTCACTACCATAGAATGTAAAGTCTACCAATCGCGTCCTTGCTTGATTGTGATGGTGTGCCTTGGGGCATCTTTTGCTCTGCGGCGTTTGCAAATTCAATCTCTCTCTTTTCTTTTCTTGTCTTCCTGCTAGCTTTACGTGCTGCTAAACATGACAGCCAACAAACCAACCTATTTTTTGGTGTGATAAATCTTAAGCCCAATATGAATGCCAAATGCTTGTGATCTGACGGCCTTATTTTCACCTTGTTGCAGTTTCTAAACCAAGCTAAAAACTTGAAAGAGATTGACATTTACGAATCCATAATTAAAGTTATGGATCTTATGTTCATCACACAAAGGAAGAAGTCTCAAGAGATGAGTTGTAATAAGCAACCAGCACAGTGCATTCTTACTTCTCTCAAGTCGTCATGATCTCAGTTTCGGCCTCGTTGTAACAGATGGGAGTTGAGGTCAATAGATGTCCCTCAGATGTATCAATAAATAAGGAAGCAATCTGGTATGAGGACCGGTTATATGTGTTATTTGCTGAATGAAATGGTGGAGGATTTTGCTTTTGCAACAGCATACTAGTAATTGTTATATCATTTCTCATTCCAGTCTGCATATAATATTCATTTGATGACCGAAACATGGTAGCATTAGGAAACATGATTCAACAGATTGTTCGCGAATGGATAGATCAGTTGAACGTATAATGTTCGTGAACATAATCGAACAAACAGCCCATGTTCAAACTCGATCGAACATATTATCGAATAAATATCGAACTGTTCACAAACAATGTCGAATAGTTATCGAACAAACATAAAGTCTTTTCGCGAACTGTTCGGTTCGTTTGCAGCCCTACTTATAGCTATAAATTTTTTCTCTCTTCTAATTGATTCCATCTATTATTGGAAGTATAGTCTCTAATGAACTTCAAATCCGACTTCGCTGCCTCGTGGCGCAACTCTAATAATAGTCTCTAATAAACAACATGAAAACTGAACTTATAAATGAAGTTTTAACTAGAAAGGGATATGGACCTAATGTTGTTTGCTACAATACTTTAATCAGATGGTATTGCAAGAATAATAAGTCAACGAAGTTCTTAATTTTTATCAAGAGAAGATTTTAGAAGGAATTAAGCCTAATGTGATTATAAATGACAATTTGTTAACTTGCATTTTCATTGATAGACTTTGCAAGAATTGATGTGTTTCGGAAGCAGTGGAAATGTTTCATACTTTAGTAAATAATATCGATTTTGGTATATTTAAAAGTTTGAAGAACAAATAGAAAAAAAAAAATTTATATATAATTGTAAATTAAATACAAAGTTCAATAGCATGATTTGTTTAAATCTTATAATGTTATTAAAAAAAAGGTAAAATTGAATACTTATATAAATTGGTTTGTTTGATCTGTTAGAGTAGATGCCCTAGAGCCAATCAATTATTGTGGAATTGACTCTTTATAATAATGTTCATTAATCAATAATAAAAAGGCATTTTATTATATATCGCGTAAATCATTATTATTGCAATATGTATTGATATATGTCCTTAGAATGGTAGAACCGTGACGAGGGTATCAAGTGTTTCAAATCTTGATAGTGAGAACCCTATGACCACATATGGTGGCCATTCTAGAAACGTCCGTAGCCCCGTATTATTACGAAGTAAGGGCATAGATAATACGGTAAGGCTATCATAGTGTTGAACGACCACAGTCGAAAGGCGTGGTGATCTCACTTGTCAAGGTTGTTTGGTGACAACTTTGGTGCAACACATGGGTGCTTGTTGTAGGCGGATATACCGCGGCAAGTTCAAGGCTGTGACCCACCAGAGGATTCCATATGGATGGTAACCCCAGTGTCTATGGAACAAATCCTCTAACGAATGGTGGTGCATGTGATCCTTGGACTTGAGATCACCGGAGTGCCTTGTGCACCGATTGGTACGATTTGATACTAGCCTAACGCAGATTCTATTCATAGTCGCATACGGTGGTGATTGGCTATATCAAGGAGTGTATCAAGACTATGGTGGATTGACAAAGGATTCATCACTCCCAGTGCGGGAGAAGTTATCTCACGGCGCAATTCGGTATATGGTAATGACACTAAAAGCGTGGCCACAAAGGTGGGATTGAGTTGTTGCTCTATCCAGTTATAATACGGGTCATTGGTCCAGCAACTGAATATATAATATCGAGAGTAACCGAAGGTTGACACTATTTCTATGCCTTCGTCTCGTAGAGATAACGTATGATGAAAGGATCGTATTGTACGGTAACCATATCGTTGAAGGTAGCTACTTTCTTTGAATCCGAATCTATCGGGTGGCCATGATGCCTTGCTAGGGGCCAATCTTGGTACGTGTATTAGTGAGACGATTAATTGGTGTTAATCACGATACTATACACTACCGGTATGATGAGGAGCCTATGGGTCACACACATAGAAGATAATTTAAGAGCCAAGAAGAAAGAAGGGCGTTTTCGTCTTTTCAGGCGAAAGGGTATTTTGGTAATTTCACAGTGCAATTAAATTTCTTTGAGGTCGTAGCCTTTTATTTAATTTGTTAAAGAAATTAAATAAGTGAAATTACGGTTAAATGTGTGTTCGCACATATTTAATTAAATCATCATTATTGATTAAATGTTAATTAAATATTAATTGATTTTAATTAAGATAATGATGAATTAAATTAAAATATCAAATTGGGAGTGTTTGGCAACATGGGGTGTTTGGGTTGGAGCCCAAGCCCATTCCATGTGGGAATAGGGCAACTTGGTTTGCCTATAAAAAGAATAGTGTGTGTGTGTTATGAGTGTGAATTCATTCTTTTTGATTTTGAAAAGAAAACCTCCAGCCAAAAAGCTCTCCCACGCCACTTTCACTGTGCCATTGAAAACAAACACTTTTGTTTTCTTCTTCTTGATTTCTTAAGGCCAAGGAGGATCTAGCAAATCCCTCCTTGGTTCTTGTTGATTGTCTTCGTGTGGACCTCTACGGTTCGATCCTACACTTGGATCGGTAGCAAACACATTCAGAGACAACATTGGTGGAGCCTCCAAACGTGGGTATAAATCTAAACCTTTGGATTTATTTTTCTGCAGATTCATATTATGCATAAACTGTAAAATCTGTGCCTTGATTTTGGGTTCTAAGGAACGATCCGTGGTTGTAAATTCTTTTGTTTTCATTGCGCCAAGGTCGTTTCCTAACGATGGGTATCGAGCCTAGGGTACTAGATTTACGATTGTTGAATGGTTGATACATGTATTTGTTGATAACATCTTTGCCTTGATGAATCGCCATGAAAAACCCGATTTTGAAAAATCATAAAATCTGTAAATCCATGATTTAATGAGTGATTCAAATGATAAATTGGTTTAATAATGTGTTGATGAATGTTATATTGGTTGGTTAATATCCTGGTTGAGCGTATGCGTTTGATTTGATTTGGATTAGTGTTTATACACAAAAAAGCGCAAAAGCGAAGCTGCGAGGGGTGGGGATTTCGGGAGGGTTTGCTGATGGCGAAGCTTTAGCTTCGCCGCGGCGAGGAGCCTCTGGAGAGTTTCGCCGCGGCGAAGATAAAACCTTCGCCGCAGCGAAGTCTGTGGCGGCTAGACCTAATTTAAATCCTCGCCGCGGAAGAAAACCTTCGCCGCGGCGAAGGATGTAGTTTTCCCATTTTGTATTTTTTCTGAAAGGGACTAATCTGCAGTTTTAATAACCTATAAAGCCAATGTACATTATGCACATTTAAGAGGGTAATTAATTAATTAACCCACCCAATTCAAAAATTGATTGTTTTTGAAATGTATGCTTTGTACTTGTTTGTATATTGCATGGTGCGCGGTACATGAGCCTTAGACCTAAGGGTGAATGTTTTAAATTATTTTGGGTATGTATGGCTGTAATATTTTAAATAGGGCCTGCGTGTCCTGCCTTCTCCCTTCTTCTTAATGTACATTCTTTTTCTCATCTCATTCCCCTCGAATGTAAATCGAGGTTTCTAAATTTGTTGATGTAAAATTAGTTTAATATTAATTTTATTGTAAATTTAGAATGATGTTTTTGTAATGTACCTGGAGACAAAGCGAAGGACGAGGCAACCATACTTGAAGACTCAAGATATTTGTTACAGGGATCCCTAGGTGACCCACCGATCCCTCTAGGCTCGAGGAGATCGGTTTTAGTTAGGCCATGTACCGGCACGTTTAATATTTTGTTTAGAATGCATGCTAAGGTTGAATGTTGAATAACATGCCAAACAATGTCATTCTAACAAAGATAATAATCTGATGAGACATTAAATAACAAACCCCTCAACTAAGAATATTAAGTCACGAATGCCTTCCATCACCATGGTTTTAATCAAACCACTGTTCGTCGAAACCTTGTTCGCCAAAGCGAAGGGTACACTTCTACCAGTGGGAGGTTAAAATTCATTGGAGTTTTCCTTAATGGTGATGGGTCGACTTAAAATAACGGTTTTGCTTGTTCGCCAAAGCGAAGGTTGATAAACGCGTCATAGGCATAGTAGAACAGTACACATATTATGTGTATGTGGTGACATGTAGTGTCCACTCTACTGATACTGAGAATCACACTTGAGGACAATGGTTGGAGCCATTGAATTGTGTGATTGGCTTGTTGGCTTTTTCACATTTGAGGTTGATAGTGGGAGCTATCAATTGGTGTGGATTAAGTTTGTTGGCCTACCTAATCAACCCATTTTGGCTTGTTCGCCAAAGCGAAGGTTTGAAATGGGCAGGATGGGATCTCGGTCCACTAGGAAAGCCAACGGGCTTTCCCGAGTTAATAGTGAGGGCTATTGGCTTGAGTAAAATAGTGGGAGTATCGTTTAATAAAAGACCATATTAAATAATAATGAACTTTATAATAACTTTATCTTTTCTGCAATTGTAGATTCACGAAAATGAGTATTATGAACTGCGACCGATAATCGAAAAAGAAAACAGGGTTGGATGGATCCAATTTCTCGGAGGCGTATCGTAATCTTCGGATTATACTTAAGTCGAAAAGAAATTGTATATCCTTGAAAAGCCATACATGGTGAGCGATCGATGCCACTCGGGAAGTTAAGGATACTTATCAAAAGTTCCTTGATGATGCTGATAGCGTACAATGCTTGATGTTAGCATCGATGACACCTATCTTTGCAAAAGCGGCATGAGAATATGGATGCTTCTTCCATAATTCTACACCTCAAGGAGCTTTATGAAACAAATGCTCGACATGAGAGGTACAAGGTGTCGAAAGCCTTTGTTTGGGAGTCGTCGCCGAGGGTGCCCAAGTTGGTCCTCATGTGCTCAAGATGATCGAGCACATTGAGAGGCTTGAGACTTTGGGATGTGGCTTGGATGCGAATTACAAATGGATTTAATTACTGCAATCCTTGCACGACTCATATGCTCCGTTCATAATGAATTTCAATATGAACACGATGGAAAAGGAAAACCTCACGTAACTTGAACATCTTGAGGATCGCAGAGGCAGGGACTTGAAAAAGTCCAAGTTTCTTTGGGCTTGGTTCGTTTGCCCAGGTAAAGCAAAGAGGGTAACGGCAAGGGTAAGGCCAAGGCCAAACCCAAGCCCAAGCCCAAAGGGACAGGTTGCTCTTGGGCACGAGGTGGCATAGGAAAGGGCAAGGTAGTCTGCTTCTTTTGTGGCAAGCAGCCACCCTGGAGGAAACACTTGCAAGGCTTTCCTCGCAAGTAAGAAGAAGTCGGAGGCTACGACTTGGTACTTTCATGATTGAGATTAACTTCTCTCCCTCAACATCTTGGGTCATGGACACGGGATGTGGTACTCACATTTGTGCGTGTGCGGGGACTAAGGCGAGTAGAGTGCTCGCCAAGGGAGAGGTGGACCTACGAGTTGGAAATGGAGCACATGTGGTGCATTGTGTAGGGACTTATTGTTTATCTTTGCCTTCGGGCTTATTGTTGGAACTACATAAGCTTGTTATCACGTACCTTATTTCTAGAAATATTATTTCGTATCCGTTTTTGGATAATATGGGGGTATCATTTTGAGATATCTAATGGATTGTTGTCCTTTAGTTTGAATGGTATTCTATTTGGAATTGCAAGGTTATATAATGGATTATATGTTCTTGATTTAAACAATAAAGATATTCTCAATATTGAAACCAAGAAAGCTAAACATAGCGATCAAAACCAAACATATCTACGGCATTGTAGATTGTGTCATGTTAATAAGACTCGCATTGCAAAACTTCAAAGGGATGGAGTTTTGGCCCTTTTTGACTTCCAGTCATTTGAGGTATGCGAGTCATGCCTTTTAGGCAAGATGACCAAGTCTCCTTTCACGAGGACAAAGTGAAAGGGAGACTCTTGGAATATTAGGCATCATCCATAGTGATGTATGTGGTCCACTAAGATTGAAGCGAGGTGGATGTTCATACTTCATCACATTTCTTGATGATTTCGGTAGATATGGTTATGTCTACCTTATGAGACATAAATGAAGCCTTTGATAAATTCAAGGAATTCGGGAATGAAGTACGAATATGTTGGGCAAAAGTATTAAAGCTCTTCGGTCGGATCGGAGGTGAATACTTAAGCTCGGGGTTTTGAGTACTGAAGGAATGTGGGATAGTATCACAACTCACCCCTCTTATACACCCCACACAATGGAGTGTCGAGAAAGGAGGAATAGGACCTTACTTGACATGGTTAGGTCCATGATGAGTTTTAGTGATTTACGCATCGTTACGGGGTTATGCCCACAGAGGCTGCGACTCACGTTTTTGAACCGTGTGCCGTCAAAGTCTGTAGATAAGACTCCATATGAGCTATGGATTGGGCGAAAGCCCAACTTGTCTTATCTAAGGATTTGGGGTTGCGAAGCTTATGTTAAGAAATTGACTTCGAACAAGCTAGGCCCCAAAATCTGTAAATGTATATTTGTGGGGTATCCAAAGGAGACCAAAGGATACCATTTCTACCATCCAGAAGAGCGCAAAATCTTTGTTGCTCGATCTGGTGTCTTCCTAGAAAAGGAACATTTTCTAAGAAGTACTAGTGGGAGAAAAGTAGAACTTCGATGAAGTTCTAGAACCACAAGATATACTAGACGAAGGACGGGATGATGTGCCACAAGGAGTGGTTGAGCATCATGAGGAGGTTACTCCACAAATTGTGGATCAAAGTGAACCGCCTCAGGTAGCACAGGAGCTACGTAGATCTGGGAGAGTACGCCATGAGCCCGAGATACGGTTATCTCGTGACTCAACATGGTGACGTACTAGTCTATCAAGACGATGAACCCAGAACCTACGAAGACGCTATATCGGATCCAGATTCCATTAAATGGCTTGAAGCCATGAAATCTGAGATGGACTCCATGTACCAGAACCAAGTGTGGTCTCTGGTGGAACCACCTGAAGGGGTAAAACCTATAGGGTGTAAATGGGTCTTCAAGAAGAAGACTGACATGGATGGCAACGTGCACACCTATAAAGCACGGTTGGTTGCCAAAGGTTTCAAACAAATTCATGGCATTGACTATGAAGAAACCTTTTCGCGGTTGCCATGATTAAATCCATCCGGATTATGCTTGCAATTCTTGCATATCATGACTATGAGATTTGGCAAATGGATGTCAAAGCGCTTTCTGAGCGGAAACCTTGAGGAGGATGTGTATATGACACAACCTTTGATGGTTTCGTTCTTGATAGTCAAACTAATAAGGTATGCAAGTTGCGAGATCCATTTATGGACTCAAGCAAGCTTCAAGGAGCTGGAACATTCGTTTTGATGAGGCCGTAAAAGAATTCGATTTTATCAAAAATGAAGATGAGCCTTGTGTTTACAAGAAAGTGAGTGGGAGCGCAGTAGCATTCCTAGTGTTGTATGTCGATGACATACTTCTGATCGGGAATGATATACCGAACTTGCAGTCGGTAAAGACTTGGTTATCCAAGTGCTTCTCCATGAAAGACTTAGGGGAAGCAGCCTACATCCTTGGTATAAAGATCTATCGTGATAGATCGCGTAGGTTGCTTGGCCTAAGTCAGAGTGCATATATTGACAAAGTACTGAAACGATTCAGTATGGAAGAATCCAAGAAAGGATTTCTTCCGATGTCACATGGTGTTTATCTCTCTAAGGAATTGTGTCCTAAAACACAAGATGAGAGAGATAGGATGAAGAGGATGATAGAGTAGATGCCCTAGAGCCAATCAATTATTGTAGAATTGACTCTTTGTAATAATGTTCATTAATCAATAAAAGGCTTTTTATTCTATATCGCGTAAACCATTATTATTGCAATATGTATTGATATATGTCCTTAGAATGGTAGAGCGTGATGAGGGTATCAAGTGTTTCAAATCTTGATAGTGAGAACCCTATGAGCACATATGGTGGCCATTCTAGAAGCGTCCAGTAGCCCCGGTATTGTTCGAACTAAGGGCACGAGATAATACGGTAAGGCTATCATAGTGTTGAGCGACCTGTCGAAAGCGGTGGTGATCTCACTTGTCAAGGTTGTTTGGTGACAACCTAGTGCAACACATGGGTGTTTGTTGTGGCGATTACACCACAACAAGTTCAGGGTGACCCACCCGAGAGGATTCCATATGGATGGTAACCCCGGTGTCTATGGAACAAATCCTCTAACGAATGGTGGTGCATGTGATCCTTAGACTTGAGATCACCGGAGTGCCTTGTGCACCGATTGGTGTAGTTTGACACTAGCCCTACGCAGTTCTTTTCAGGATTTGTCAATATGGTGGTGATTGGGCTGCATCAAGGAGTGTATCAAGACTATGGTGGATTGAGAGGATTCATCACTCCAGGGTGCGGGAGAAAGTTATCTCACGGCGCAATTCGGTATATGGCAATGACACTAAAGCGTGGCCACGGTGGGATTGAGTTGTTGCTCTATCCAATTTATAATACGGGTCATTGGTCCAAAAAGGCTGAATAAATAATATCGAGTAACCAAGGTTGACACTATTTCTATGCCTTCGTCTCGTCGAGATAGCATTATGATGAAAGGATCGGGTTGTACGGTAACCATATCGTTGACAGGTAGCTACTTTCTTTGAATCGAATCTATCGGGTGGCCATGATGCCTTGCTAGGGGCCAATCTTGGTACGTGTATTAGTGAGGACGATTAATTGGTGTTAATCGCAATACTATACACTTGCCGATATGATGAGGAGCCTAAGGGTCACACACATAGAAGACAATTTAAGATGCAAGAAGAAAGAAGGGCGTTTTCGTCTTTTTAAGGCAAAAGGGTATTTTGGTAATTTCACGGTGCAATTAAATTTCTTTGAATTCGTAGCCTTTATTTAATTTGTTAGAAAAAATTAAATAAGTGAAATTACGTTTAAATGTGTGTTCGCACATATTTAAATATATTATCATTATTGTTAAATGTTAATATATATTTAAATATATATATTAGCCGATTTTAATTGAGATAATGATGGAAATTAAAATAAATCAAATTGGGAGTGTTTGGCAACATGGGGCGTTTGGGTTGGAGCCCAAGCCTATTCCGTATGGGATTAGGGCAAATTGTTTTTAAGTATAAAAAGGAAAAAGTGTGTGATTTTTTAATTAAGTGAGTTTTTCTTTGTAAAACCAATATACACACGGTGACCCCAATCTTTGCCTCTCCCACGCGGTAACACAATTGCCTAAAATCAATTCAATTGATTTTGACTTCTTCTTAATCTTGAAGCCAAAGAGGATCTAGCAAATCCCTCTTTGGTTCTTTTAAGATTGTCTTCGTGTGGACTACGCGAGGGTTCGATCCTACACTTGGATCGGTAGCAAAACGTTCGACGACAAATTTGGAGGAGCCTTCAACGTGCGTTTGTTTCTCTTAACTCATGTTGTAAATTTATGCAGATTTTATTTAATATAAATTGTTAAAATCATACCCTTGATCTTGGCTCTTGTAAGCGATCCTGTTATTTTATTTTTTAGTTTCATGCATTATACGGGACCGTTTACTAACGGTGGTATCGAGCCTAAGTCTTGAATTTTACAATTTTTTATGTGTATGGTTGATAACATGTATTTGATGATAATATGTTGCCATATTGAATCTGCGTAAATCTGTCTTGAAATATGTTTTAAAAACTGATTAATCGATTAATTTAATTTGTTGATGATCTGTTGGTTTGGTTTAATGCATGATGGATTTTTGTTGAGATCAATGTGTTTGATTGATTGCAAAAAATCTCGGTTAGAGTGTTTTTGGTTCTTTGTATGAGCGATCGGGCTACGAGATCTGTGTACGCTCGCCGCGGCGATATAATCCATCGCCGCAGCGATCGTCGTCGCCGCGGCGATATAACTCATCGCCGCGGCGATCGTCCTTTAGACGGCGCTGTATGAAAACAGCGCTCGCCGCGGCGTATATAACCCATCGCGCGCGATCGTCCCTTGGACGTGCTGTACCAAAAACCAATGCACGCCGTGGCATCTAACTCATCGCTGCAGCGAGCGCACTTCCAAGTGTGCAGGGGGTAAAATGCAAAGTTTCAAAACTTTTGGACCAAACGTAAATCTGCAAATTATCAGGGGGTAAATTGTAATTAACCCACAAATTTCAGAAATTGATTGTTTTTGAAATGTATGCTTTGTACTTGTTTGTATATTGCATGGTGCCCGGTACATGAGCCTTAGACCTAAGGGTGAATGTTTTAATTATTTTTGGGTATGTATGGTTGTATTTTATTAAATAGGGCCTGCGTGTCCTGCCTTTCTCCTCTTCTCGATGTATATTCTCTTCTCATCTAATTCCCCTCGAATGTAAATCGAGGTTTCTAAATTTATTGATGTAAAGAATTTGTATAATTATTTATTGTAAATTTAGAAAGATATTTTTGTAATGTACTTGAAGTCGGAGCAAGGGCGATGCAACCATACTTGAAGACTCAAGATTTTTATTACGGGAGGGACCCCTAGGTGACCCACCGATTCCTCTAGGCTCGAGGAAATCGGTTTTAGTTGGGCCATGTACCGGCACGTTTAATTTTTGTTTAGAATGCATGCTAAGGTTGAATGTTTGATAACATGCCAAACAATGTCATTCTAACAAAGATAATAATCTGATGAGACATTAAATAACAAACCCCTCATTGAATTATATTAAGTCACGTAAGCCTTCCATCACCATGGTTTTAATCAAACCCTTTGTTCGTGAAACCTTGTTCGCCAAAGCGAAGGTACACTTCTACCGGTGGGAGGTTAAAATACATTGGAGTTTTCCTTTAATGGTGATGGAGTGGAAGCTTAAAATGACGGTTTTGCTTGTTCGCCAAAGCGAAGGTTGATAAGCGCGTCATAGGCATAGTAGAGCGTACACATATTATGTGTGCGTGGTGACATGTAGTGTCCACTCTCGTCTTGAGAATCACACTTGAGGAAAATGGTTGGAGCCATTGGATTGTGTGATTGGCTTGTTGGCTTTCTCACATTTGAGGTTGATAGTGGGAGCTATCAGCGGGTGTGGAATTAAGTTTGTTGGCCTACCTAATCAACTCATTTTGGCTTGTTCGCCAAAGCGAAGGTTTGAAATGGGAAGGATGGGATCTCGGTCCACTAGGAAAGTCACGGGCTTTCCCGAGTTAATAGTGAGGGCTATTGGCTTGAGTAAAATAGTGGGAGCATCGTTTAATAAAAGACCATATTAAACAACAATGAACTTTATATTAACTTTATATTTTACGCAATTGTAGATTCACCAAAATGAGCATTATGAACTGCGTCGATAATCGAGAAAAGAGGTTGGATGGATCCAATTTCTCGGTGATGTAGTAATCTTCGGATTATACTCAAGTCGAAAAGAAATTGTATATCCTTGAAAAGCCATACATGGTGAGCACGATCTGATGCCACTCGGGAAGTTAAGGATACTTATCAAAAGTTCCTTGATGATCTTGATAGCGTTCAATGCTTGATGTTAGCATCGATGACACCTATCTTTGCAAAAGCGGCATGAGAATATGGATGCTTCTTCCATTATTCTACATCTCAAGGAGCTTTATGAAACAAATGCTCGACATGAGAGGTACAAGGTGTCGAAAGCCTTTGTTTGGGGAGTCGTCAGAGGGAGCCCAAGTTGGTCCTCATGTGCTCAAGATGATCGAGCACATAGAGGCTTGAAACTTTGGGATGTGGCTTGGATGCGAATTACAAATGGATTTAATTCTGCAATCCTTGCACGACTCTTATGCTCCGTTCATAATGAATTTCAATATGAACACGATGGAGAAAAACCTTGTCGAGCTTGAACATGCTTAGGGGCTGAGAGCGGGACTTGAAAAAAGTCAAGCTTTGTTTCTTTGGTTCTTTGCCCGATAAACCAAAGGGTTACGGCAAGGAGGGTAAGGCCAAGGCCAAACCCAAGCCCAAGCCCAAGAAGGACGAGGTTGCTCTTGGGCAGAGTGGCATAGGGAAGGGTAAGGTAGTCTGCTTCTTTTGTAAGGCAAGCAGCCCTTTGGAGGAAACTTCTTGCAGGCTTTCCTCGCAAGCAAGAAGAAGTTAGAGGCTACGACTTCGGGTATTTTTATGATTGAGATTAACTTCTCTCCCTCAACATCTTGGGTCATTGACACGGGATGTGGTACTCACATTTGTCTTGATGTGCGGGGGTCTAAGGCGAGTAGAGTGCTCGCCAAGGGAGAGGTGGACCTACGAGTTGGAAATGGAGCACATGTGGCTGCATTGGGTGTAGGGACTTATTGTTTATCTTTGCCTACGGGCTTATTATTGGAACTACATAATTGTTATCATGTACCTTATTTCTAGAAATATTATTTCGTATCCGCTTTGGATAATATGGGGTATCATTTTGAGATATCTAATGGATTGTTGTCCTTTTAGTTTGAATGGTATTCTATTTGGAATTGCAAGGTTATATAATGGATTATATGTTCTTGATTTAAACAATAAAGATATTCTCAATATTGAAACCAAGAAAGCTAAACATAGCGATCAAAACCAAACATATCTCCGGCATTGTAGATTGTGTCATGTTAATAAGACTCGCATTGCAAAACTTCAAAGGGATGGAGTTTTGGCCCCTTTTGACTTCCAGGTCATTTGAGGTATGCGAGTCATGCCTTTTAGGCAAGATGACCAAGTCTCCTTTCACGAGGGACAAAGTGAAAGACTCTTGCTGTTAGGCATCATCCATAGTGATGTATGTGGTCCTTACTGATTGAAGCCGAGGTGGATATTCATACTTCATCACATTTCTTGATGATTTCGGTAGATATGGTTATGTCTACCTTATGAGACATAAATCTGAAGCCTTTGATAAATTCAAGGAATTCGGGAATGAAGTACGAATATGTTGGGCAAAAGTATTAAAGCTCTTCGGTCGGATCGAGGAGGTGAATACTTAAGCTCGGGGTTTTGAGTACTGAAGGAATGTGGGATAGTATCACAACTCACCCCTCCTTATACACCCCACACAATGGAGTGTCGAAAGGAGGAATAGGACCTTACTTGACATGGTTAGGTCCATGATGAGTTTTAGTGATTTACTGCATCGTTAGGGGTTATGCCACAGAGGCTGCGACTCACGTTTTGAGCGTGTGCCGTCAAAGTACGTAGATAAGACTCCATATGAGCTATGGAGTGGGCGAAAGCCCAACTTGTCTTATCTAAGGATTTGGGGTTGCGAAGCTTATGTTAAGAAATTGACTTGAACAAGTAGGGCCCAAAATCCTGTAAATGTATATTTGTGGGGTATCCAAAGGAGACCAAAGGATACTATTTCTACCACCCGAAGAGCGCAAAATTTTTTGTTGCTCGATCAGGTGTCTTCCTAGAAAAGGAATATTTTCTAAGAAGTACTAGTGGGAGAAAAGTAGAACTCGATGAAGTTCTAGAACCCACAGGCATACTAGGACGAAGGGCGGGATGATGTGCCACAAGAAGTGGTTGAGCATCATGAGGAGGTTACTCCACACTTGTGGATCAAAGTGAACTACCTCAAGTAGCCACGGGAGCTACGTAGATGCGGGAGAGTACGCCATGAGCCCGAGATACGGTTATCTCGTGACTCAACATGGTGGACGTCTTGGTCTACCAAGGCGATGAACCTAGAACCTACGAAGGCGCTATATCGGATCTAGATTCATTAAATGGCTTGAAGCCATGAAATCGAGATGGACTCCATGTACGAGAACCAAGTGTGGTCTCTGGTGGAACCACTGAAGGGGTAAAACCCATAGGGTGTAAATGGGTCTTCAAGAAGAAGGCGACATGGATGGCAACGTGCATACTTATAAAGCACATTTGGTTGCCAAAGGTTTCAAACAAATTCATGGCATTGACTATGAAGAAACCTTTTCGCGGTTGCCATGATTAAATCCATCGGATTATGCTTGCAATTCTTTGCATATCATGACTATGAGATTTGGCAAATGGATGTCAAAGCGCTTTCTGAGCGGAAACCTTGAGGAGGATGTGTATATGACACAACCTGATGGTTTCGTTCTTGATAGTCAAGCTAATAAGGTATGCAAGTTGCGAGAGATCCATTTATGGACTCAAGCAAGCTTCAAGGAATTTGGAACATTCGTTTTGATGAAGTAGTAAAAATTCGGTTTTATTAAGAAGCGAAGATGAGCCTGTGTTTACAAGAAAGTGAGTGGGAGCGCATAGCATTCCTAGTGTTGTATGTCGATGACATACTTCGATCGGGAATGATATACAGAACTTGCGGTCGGTAAAGACTTGGTTATCCAAGTGCTTCTCCATGAAAGACTTAGGGAAGCGGCTACATCCTTGGTATAAAGATCTATCGTGATAGATCGCGTGGGTTGCTTGGTCTAAGTCGAGTGCATATATTGACAAAATCTTGAAGCGATTCGGTATGGAAGAATCCAAGAAAGGATTTCTTCCGATGTCACATGGTGTTTATCTCTCTAAGGAATTGTGTCCTAAAACACAAGATGAGAGATAGGATGAAGAAGGATCCCATATGCATCGGCAATTGGATCCATCATGTATGCCATGCTATGTACTCGGATTGATGTCTCATGTGCTTTGAGCACTTGTAGTAGATATCAATCGGATCGGTGGAGCGTCTTTGGATGGGTGTCAAGAATATTCTTAAGTACTTGAAGAGGACTAAGGATATGTTCTTGGTTTATGGAGGAAGATGAGCTCACGGTAAGAGGATACGGTGATGCTAGTTTCCAAGCGGACAAAGATGATTATCGATCGCAATCGGGGTTTGTATTTTTGTCTCAATGGCGGTGCGGTGGTGGAAGAGCTCCAAGCAAAGCAATGTGGCAGATTCTACAATGGAGGTGAGTATATTGCATTGTCGGATGCGGCCAAGGAGATGCGGATTAAGAAGTTCATTCTTGAACTTGGTGTGGTTCCTACGATTGTTGATCCTATAGACATCTATTGTGACAACAATGGAGCAATTGCTCAAGCCGGGGAGGGAACCAAGGTCTCATCGAAATCCGGACACATACTCGGGACGATTCCATCTCATCGAGAGAGATAGTTGAGAGGAAAGCGTGCGATTATTAAAGTGCATGCGCGACAATCTCGCAGATCCACTAACAAAGCCTCTCACGCGAGAAGCATGCGAGCACTTGAGATCATTTGGTATTAAATACATGAATGATTGGCTATAGTGCAAGTGGGAGATTGATTAGAGTAGATGCCTAGAGCCAATCAATTATTGTAGAATTGACTCTTTGTAATAATGTTCATTAATCAATAAAAGGCTTTTTATTCTATATCGCGTAAACCATTATTATTGCAATATGTATTGATATATGTCCTTAGAATGGTAGAGCGTGAGAGGGTATCAAGTGTTTCAAATCTTGATAGTGAGAACCCTATGAGCACATATGGTGGCCATTCTAGAAAGCGTCCAGTAGCCCCGGTAGTGTTCATGAACTAAAGGGCCACGAGATAATCAGGTAAGGCTATCATAGTGTTGAGCGACCTGTCGAAGGCGGTGGTGATCTCACTTGTCAAGGTTGTTTGGTGACAACCTAGTGCAACACATGGGTGTTTGTTGTGGCGATTACACCGCAACAAGTTCAAGGGTGACCCACCCGGAGGAGGATTCCATATGGATGGTAACCCCGGTGTCTATGGAACAAATCCTCTAACGAATGGTGGTGCATGTGATCCTTAGACTTGAGATCAGGAGTGCCTTGTGCACCGATTGGTGTAGTTTGACACTAGCCTACGTTCTTGATTCTTTTGTTTGTCAATACGGTGGTGATTGGTGCATCAAGGAGTGTATCAAGACTATGGTGGATTGACGGAGGATTCATCACTCCGGAGTGCGGGAGAAAGTTATCTCACGGCGCAATTCGGTATATGGCAATGACACTAAAAGCGTGGCCCACGGTGGGATTGAGTTGTTGCTCTATCAATTTATAATACGGGTCATTGGTCCAAAAGCTGAATAAATAATATCGAGAGTAGAAGGTTGACACTATTTCTATGCCTTCGTCTCGTCGAGATAACATATGATGAAAGGATCGGGTTGTACGGTAACCATATCGTTGAGGTAGCTACTTTCTTTGAATCCGAATCTATCGGGTGGCCATGATGCCTTGCTAGGGGCCAATCTTGGTGCGTGTATTAGTGAGGACGATTAATTGGTGTTAATGCGCAATACTATACACCGGAGTATGATGAGGAGCCTAAGGGTCACACACATAGAAGACAATTTAAGATGCAAGAAGAAAGAAGGGCGTTTTCGTCTTTTTAAAGGCGAAAGGGTATTTTGGTAATTTCACGGTGCAATTAAATTTGCTTTGAGGTCGTAGCCTTTATTTAATTTGTTAGAAAAAATTAAATAAGTGAAATTACGTTTAAATGTGTGTTCGCACATATTTAAATATATTATCATTATTGTTAAATGTTAATATATATTTAAATATATATATTAAGGCCGATTTTAATTGAGATAATGATGGAAATTAAAATAAATCAAATTGGGAGTGTTTGGCAACATGGGGCGTTTGGGTTGGAGCCCAAGCCTATTCCGTATGGGATTAGGGCAAATTGTTTTTAAAGTATAAAAGGAAAAGTGTGTGATTTTTTAATTAATGAGTTTTTCTTTGTAAAACCAATACACCACATGACCCCATCTTTTGCCTCTCCCACGGCGGTAACACAATTGCCTAAAAATCAATTCAATTGATTTTTGTTTTCTTCTTAATCTTGAAGCCAAAGAGGATCTAGCAAATCCCTCTTTGGTTCTTTTAAGATTGTCTTCGTGTGGACTACGAGTTCGATCCTATACTTGGATCGGTAGCAAACGTTCGACGACAAATTTGGAGGAGCCTTCAACGTGCGTTTGTTTCTCTTAACTCATGTTGTAAATTTATGCAGATTTTATTTAATATAAATTGTTAAAATCATACCCTTGATCTTGGCTCTTGTAAGCGATCCTGTTATTTTATTTTTTAGTTTTCATGCGTATACGGGACCGTTTACTAACGAGAGGATCCCATATGCATCGTGGCAATTGGATCCATCATGTATGCCATGCTATGTACTCGGATTGATGTCTCATGTGCTTTGAGCACTTGTAGCGGAATATCAATCGGATCCCAGTGGCGTCAGCTGGATGGGCATCAGAACATTCTTAAGTACTTGAAGAGGACTAAGGATATGTTCTTGGTTTATGGAGGAAGATGAGGCTCAGCAGAGGATACGGTGATGCTAGGTTTCCAAGCAGGATAAAGGCGATTATCGATCGCAATCGGGTTTGTATTTTTGTCTCAATGGTGGTGCGGTGAGGTGGAAGAGGCTCCAAGCAAAGCAACATGTGCGGACTCTACAATGGAGTTTGAGTGTATTGCATTGTCGATGCAGCCAAGGAGGTAATCTGGATTAAAGTTCGTCACTAAACTTGGTGTGGTTCCTACGATTGTTGATCCTATAGACATCTATTGTGACAACAATGGAGCAATTGCTCAAGCTAGGGAACCACGGTCTCATCAGTCGGACACATACTCGAGGGCGATTCCATCTCATCGGAGAGATAGTTGAGAGGAAAGCGTGCAGATTAGTAAAGTGCATGCGGTGACAATCTTGAGATCCTTACAAAGCCTCTGTCGCGGCGAGAAGCATGAAAGGCACTTGAAATCATTTGGTATTAAATACATGAATGATTGGCTATAGTGCAAGTGGGAGATTGTTAGAGTAGATGCCTAGAGGCCAATCAATTATTGTGGAATTGACTCTTTATAATAATGTTCATTAATCAATAATAAAAAAGGCATTTTTATTCTATATCGCGTAAATCATTATTATTGCAATATGTATTGATATATGTCCTTAGAATGGTAGAACCGTGGCGAGGGTATCAAGTGTTTCAAATCTTGATAGTGAGAACCTATGACCACATATGGTGGCCATTCTAGAAGCGTCCGTAGCCCGATGTTGCTGAAGTAAGGGGGCCACGAGATAATACGGTAAGGCTATCATAGTGTTGAGCGACCACTGTCGAAGCGGGTGGTGATCTCACTTGTCAAGGTTGTTTGGTGACAACTTTGGTGCAACACATGGGTGCTTTGTTGTGGCGGATATACGCGGCAAGTTCAACTGGGGCCCGACCCACAGAGGATTCCATATGGATGGTAACCCCGGTGTCTATGGAACAAATCCTCCTAACGAATGGTGGTGCATGTGATCCTTGGACTTGAGATCATAGGAGTGCCTTGTGCCACCCGGTTGGTCTGATTTGATACTAGCCTAGCGATTCAGTTTGTCGATGCGGTGGTGATTGGCTATATCAAGGAGTGTATCCAAGACTATGGTGGATTGACAAAGGATTCATCACTCCAGAATGCGGGGAGGAAGTTATCTCAGCGCGGTTCGGTATATGGTAATGACACTAAAGCTGTGGCCACGGTGGGATTGAGTTATTGCTCATCCAGTTATATCTGGGTCATTGGTCGGAAGCTGAATATATAATATCGAGAAGTAACCGAAGGTTGACACTATTTCTATGCCTTCGTCTCGTAGAGATAGGCGTTATGATGAAAGGATCGTATGCGGTAACCATATCGTTGTGAGGGTAGCTACTTTCTTTGAATCCCGGAATCTATCGGGTGGCCATGATGCCTTGCTAGGGGCCAATCTTGAGTACGTGTATTAGTGAGACGATTAATTGGTGTTAATCACGATACTATACACTACCGGTATGATGAGGAGCCTATGTCACACACATAGAAGATAATTTAAGAGCCAAGAAAGAAAGAAGGGCGTTTTCGTCTTTTCGGGCGAAAGGGTATTTTGGTAATTTCACGGTGCAATTAAATTTGCTGAGGTCGTAGCCTTTTATTTAATTTGTTAAAGAAATTAAATAAGTGAAATTACTGGGATTAAATGTGTGTTCGCACATATTTAATTAAATCATCATTATTGATTAAATGTTAATTAAATATTAATTGATTTTAATTAAGATAATGATGAATTAAATTAAAATATCAAATTGGGAGTGTTTGGCAACATGGGGTGTTTGGGTTTGGGAGGGCCCAAGCCCATTCCATGTGGGAATAGGGCAACTTGGTTTGCCTATAAAAAGAATAGTGTGTGTGTGTTATGAGTGTGAATTCATTCTTTTTTTGATTTTTGAAAAAGAAAAACCTCCGACCAAAAAAGCTCTCCACGCCACTTTCTTTGTGCCATTGAAAACAAACACTTTTGTTTTCTTCTTCTTGATTTCTTAAGGCCAAGGAGGATCTGCAAATCACTCCTTGGTTCTTGTTGATTGTCTTCGTGTGGACCTCTGCGGTTCGATCCTACACTTGGATCGGTAGCAAACATATTCGAGACAACATTGGTGGAGCCTCCAAGCGTGGGTATAAATCTAAACCTTTGGATTTATTTTTTATGCGAATTCATATTATGCATAAAAGCGTAAAATGCGTTGCCTTGATTTTGGGTTCTAAGGAACGATCAGTGGTTGTAAATTCTTTTTGTTTTTCTTTGCGCAGGCGGGTTCCGTTTCCTAACGAGATCAATGGATAATTTTGGATTTAGGTAGAAAACCACCTCAACAGAAAAACACTGAGCGTGGATTTACATTTTTAACCTTCAATTTTCCGAAATCATAAAAGGTGGTTTGAATCCTAGTTAGTAAATGCAGATGCGGCAAAAAAGAATACGGGTATATAATCGGCCAAGCGGATGAAAAATACGTTTATAAAAATTCGGTCATAAAATTTGGATACGAAAAAAATACGATACGGCTATATACGGGTTTAATACGGTATATTATCAATAATACGTTTTGAAAAATACGGCAATATTGATCCTAGTTTTGATACTTTTATGGACTAATTATTAATGTATCTTTGCATTGACTTCAATTAAATCTTTTGCTTTTGCTTTTGCCTATGGTAACGTTAATCTTTTCTTTACCTTAACAAATTCCCAGACCCATGTCTTGTTCTATCCCACCAATAGAAAAGATATTTATTTATTTTTTTGTTTATGCAATAGAATTATAGAAACGTAATCTACAGTATTGAGTGTTGAAATCCACCACAAACACAAAACACCCGTGACCCATCTTGAAAACCCCCCTCCCTCTCTTTTCTTCAATCAAATCATCTCTCAGTGTCTCACCCAAAAAGCCAACTGCTTCTTCCAGAGTTCCAACAATGACATCTGCTTTACAGGCTATTTTTTCTGCCTTTCCTTTCTTTAAACTTATTCTTCTCCCCCAAACAAAAACACAAACCCGTTAAAACCCTCAACCAGTTCGCCTTCCACAAATTTATTCTTCTCCCCCGAACACAAACACAAACCGTTAAAAATCCCAAGCAGGTTCGCCGTCCCAGGTGAGGAAGGAAGGAAGTATTGGTAGAAAAAGGCCCAAAAGGGGCGTCAAAGATACGGAAAAAAAAGCTGAAAATGTCATCCGTCGCAGAGGGGAAGGAGGAAGAAGCGAAGAAGAAGAAGAATCTTTGTGTAATTTTGAATTAAACCCCCTAAAACGACGTCGTTTTGGGGTGAGCAATAGGTTTTTCTTTTTTTTGCAATAATACGCGAATAATTCGTGAATTATACCCGAATAATTCGTGAATTATACGGGTATTCATATTATATGCGTATAATTCGGCAATTTTTATAACATATGTTAAAACGCGTTTTATACGCGAATTATATGGCTGGGCGTATAATTCGCGTATAAAACACGGGTATTTACTAACTAGGGTTTGAATAGGAAAGATCAATACTTGACATAAGTTTGCAACTTTGAAAACCTAAAAGGTTGTTTGTGAAATTTGTCAAACATTTCTCTTTAATGCATTTGCCTTTTGCAATGACCTTACTTTGGAAAAAACGACGAGAAAATTTAACTCCCCGGCCATCCCAAGTTTTCATTTAACAAAATGTCCTTGAAAATGTTTTTCATTTTTTTTTTTAATTTAGAGAAGCTGACGTGGCATAGTTAGGATTCATTAAACATGTAAAATGGGTTAAAATGAAAAGATTAAAACATATAAGGACAAAATTAATTAATGAAAGTTTTTAAAATTTGAAATTTAAAAAAGAGCCCCACCAATTCAAATCGCTTAATCGAAACTGATTAGGGCAAAAATCGATTTCTTGAATCCCAAACGGACACTGTGCGATTTCTAATCCAAACTCCAAATTTTCACACCATATTCAATCATAAAATCAATTTCTTGAACCCTAAATGGAATATAGCCGCGATTTTTGGCGATACAGTCGCGATTTTTGATTGATTTCTTGAACCTTAAACAGAATCTCTGCGATTTCCGATGATACAGTCATGATTTCCGATCGAAACTCCAAATTTTAGGACCAAATTCAATCCTAAAATCGATTTCTTGAACCCTAAACAGAATCTTTACGATTTCCAGTGATACGATCCCAATTTATATTCGAAGCGCAAATTTTCACACCAAATTCCAATCCTAAAAATCGATTTCTTGAACCCTAGACGAAATCCCTGCGATTTCTGGTGATACAGTCCATACTCACAATCGAAACTGTAAAATTTCACACCAAATTCAATCCTAAAACATGGCTGACATTCACAATAAGGAGGAAAACCCAACGCCTCTTGGAATCCTAGAGTCCAGTGGCACAAACAGTTCAATGGCTGCTTCGATGGATCATCCGATCAGTGAAGGTGGTCCATAGGTAGAGGAGATGATGGCGACACAACAACAGAGAGAAGAATCGCAAAACGGTTTTGAAGAGGAGGAGGCCAACGAGAATTTAGGCGACGAGGAGGAGGCCGGTGAGAATGTAGGCGACGAGGAGGCCGGCGAAGAGAAAGTGCGTATTTGTTTTTGGGAGTATTGCTCTGCTTTGTCGCTTATAATTCGCTTAAGCAATTCCAGATCGCTTAAGCAATCTTGTCCGAGGTAGAATCAACATCAGTCAAGATCTAAGATCGCTTAAGCGATCATTTGTATCGCTTAAGCGATTCATCTCTTTTCCTCATGATCGGCAAGCGATTTTGATCGTCAGAATATCGCCCCGGATCTAAGATACGCAAGCGATCTTTTGTATCGTTAAGCGATTCGTGTTTACTCTTGGATGTTAAGCGATTTCATACTTAAGCGTCTTGTCTCTAGCCGTTGTCTGCGCGTTCTAAGATACTTAAGCGATCATTTGTCAGCTTAAGCCCGATTCATCTCTTTTCCTTTTTCGCTGATCGGCTTAAGCGTTTTAGCGGCGAATCATGCGCCCGGTCTGATCGCTTAAGCGTATTGTTGAGCGATTCATCTTTACTCTTGGATCTTAAGCGATTCGGATAGCCAAGCGATCTTATCAGATTATTTGCGCGAGATCTAAGATCGCAAGCGTATCTTTTGTTGTTAAGCTTAAGCTGTTGTCCCACTTAAGCGATTCCCGGATCGCTAGCGATCTTGTCCGCGAATCATCTGCCCGTATCTAAGGTGTAGCGATCTTTCATATCGCTGAAGAGATTTCAATCGGTTTACTCTTGGTCGCCCAAGCGATTCCCCGGATCCCGCTTAAGAGATCTTGTGTTAGTAAACGGTCCCATATACTGCCCCGTGGAAACAAAAAAATAATATAACGGGAGGGATCGTTTACATGAGGCCAAGATCAAGGTATGATTTTACAATTTATATTAAATAAAATCTGCATAAATATTCAACATGAGTTAAGAGAAACAAACGCGCATTGAAGGCTCCTCCAAATTTGTCGGCGAGCGTTTTGCTACCGGGATCCAAGTGTAGGATCGAACTGTGTAGTCCACAGAAGACAATCTTAAAAAGAACCAAGAGGGATTTGCTAGATCCTTTTTGGCTTCAAGATTAAGAAGAAAAACAAAAATCAATTGAATTGATTTTTAGGCTCTTGGTATTCTTTACTTAGTGGGAGAGGCAAAAAGTTGGGGCCCTTTCTTTGTGTTTTGTTTTTCAAGAAAAAAAAGAAAAAAAACCCTTAATTAAAAATCACACACTTTTCTTTTTATATTTAAAAACAATTTGCCCTAATCCCATACGGAATAGGCTTAGGGCTCCAACAACGCCCCATGTTGCCAAACACTCCCAATTTGATTTATTTTTAATTTCCATCATTATCTCAATTAAAATCAATTAATATATATATATTTAAATATATATATATATATATATATATATATATATATATATATATATATATATATATATATATATATATATATATATTAACATTTAACAATAATGATAATATATTTAAATATGTGCGAACACATATTTAACGTAATTTCACTTATTTAATTTTTTCTAACAAATTAAATAAAGGCTCGACCTCTCGACAAATTTAATTGCCTGTGAAATTACCAAAATACCCTTTCAAAGCCTTAAAAAGGCAACGCCCTTCTTTCTTCTTGCATCTTAAATTGTCTTCTATGTGTGTGACCCTTAGGCTCCTCAATCATATCGCCTTGAGTGTATAGTATTGCGATTAACACCAAGGTTGGTCGTCTCACTAATACAGAGACCAAGATTAAGGCCCCTAGCAGGCATCATAGGCCACCGATAGATTCCGATTGACAAAAGTAGCTACGATCAGCGATATGGTTGCCCGTGCAAGGTTCGATCCTTTCATCATACGTTATCTCGGCGAGGCGAAGGCATAGAAATAGTGTCAACCTTCGGTTACTCTCGATATTATTTATTCGGTTTGGACCAATGACCCGGTATTATAAAGTGGATAAAGCAACAACTCAATCCCACTTGTGGCCACGTTTTAGTGTCATTGCCATATCTTGAATTGCGTGAAGTGAGATAACTTTCTCCGTGCTCGGGAGTGATGAATCCTCTGTCCAATCCCACCATAGTCTTGATACACTCCTTGATGCGCCAATCACCACCAGTATTGGCCGGCTCACGAAAAAGAAGCGCATTAAGGCTAGTGTCAAACTATACCAATCGGTGCACAAGGCTCAGGTGATCTCAAGTCTAAGGATCACATGCACCACCAGTTCGTTAGAGGATTTGTTCCATAGACATGGGTTACCATCCATATGGAATCCTCTGGTGGGTCGAGTTCCGTGAACTTGGCTTTGTGGTGTAATCGCCTACAACAAACACCCGTGTGTTGCACCCGGGGTTGGTTGTCCACCAAACAACCTTGACAAGTGAGAATAAGTCACTTTGTCTTTCGAGGGGTCATTCAACACTATGATAGCCTTACCTATTATACGTGCCCTTAGAATTCGAGAATATCTTGGGGCGGGGCTCACGGACGTTTCTAGAATGGCCACCATATGTGCTCATAGGGTTCTCACCCTTTATCAAGATTTTAAACACTTGATACCCTCGTCACGGCTCTGCCATTCTAAGGACATATATCAATACATATTGCAATAATAATGATTTACGCGATATAGAATAAAAATGCCTTTTTTTTATTAATGAACATTATTACAAAGAGTTAATTCTACAATAATTGATTGGCTCTAGGGCATCTACTCTAACAATCTCCCACTTGCCACTATAGCCAATCATTCATGCCTTACTTGAATGACCCAAGTGCACACTTCCCATGCGATCATTCATGCACTCAACATTGAATGACCCCAAGTGCCCATCGTATACTCTACAAGAGAAAAATTTAATAGTGGGTTGGTAGGTATTACGACCCTGCACATTCCACTTTCATATCGATCCTTGGATCAGTTGAATCAACTAAGTAAGTGTTTGGATTCTTTGGTGAGGACCGTGATTCCTCGGCCCACACAATGGCTCCATTGTTATCCGCGATACAACTATCTTTGGATTAGCAATGCTTGGAAATCATATCAAGTTCGTAATGAACTTCTTGATCCCAAACACCTACAAGGCGGTTTGCATTAAAAATGCGGTACAACTTAGCATCAATTGTAGAATCCAAGCTGCGGTACACCAATTTGAGCTCTTGCTTGACTCACTGCTTGATTATATTAAGACAAAATGTGTAATCCCAAATTGCGAACTATAATCATCCTTTTCTGTTTGGAAATAGCGTCCTGTATTCTCTTACGGAGTGAGGCTCATCTTTCTTCCATAATCCAAGTATATATATTCTTAAGCCCTTTTCAAGCACCCTTAAGAATGTCCATTGACTACTCACGGTGTCATTCACTTGGATTTAGTTGATATCTTCTACTAGTGCTTTGAATGCACATAAGACATCCAATCTAAGTACATAACATATTGCTTTCACTTGGAGGCTGATTGACATCCACTTACAAATCTTGAATGCACATTAGATATCAATGCGAACATATAAGATGGATCCCACTTGCTCAAAGCATGTGGGGATCCTCTTCATTCTATCTCTCTCATTGTGTGTTAAAGACACATATCCTTACAGAGATAGACACCATATGCCATCGGAAGAAATCCTTTCTTGGATTCTTTCATCTTGAATCGTTTCCAGTACTTTGTCAATATATGCACTCGACTTAGGTTAAGCAACCTCGCGATCTATCACGATAGATCTTTATACCAAGGATGTAAGGGGCTGGCTTTAAGAAGTCTTCATGGAAAAGAGCACTTGGATAACCAAGTCTTTACCCATTGCAAGTTCGGTATATCATTCCCCGATCTATTGTATGTCATCGACATACAACACTAGGGAATGCTCTGCGCTCCCCACTCACTTTCTTGTAAACACGGGGTTCATCTTCGTTCTTGATAAAACCCGCCAAGAATTCTTTTATGGCTTCATCAAAGCGAATGTTCCCAGCTCCTTGAAGCTTGCTTGAGTCCATAAATAGATCTCTGTAACTTGCATACCTTATTTTTTGACTATCAAAGAAAGCGAAACCATCAGGGTTGTGTCATGTACACATCCTCCTCAAGGTTTTCCGTTCGGGAAAGCGATTTTTGACATCCATTTGCCAAATCTCATAGTCATGATATGCGCAATTGCAAGCATAATCGGGATGGATTTAATCATGGCAACCAAGGCCCCCCGAAAAAGGTTTCTTCATAGTCAATGCCATGAATTTGTTTGAAACCTTTGGCAACCGGCCGTGCTTTATAAGTATGCGTTGCCATCCATGTCGGGATCTTCTTCTTGAAGACCCATTTACACCCTATGGGTTATACCCCTTCGAGGGTGGTTTCACCGAGAGACCACACTTGGTTACGGTACATGGAGTCCATCACAGGGTTTCATGGCTTCAAACCATTTACGAATCGGATCCCGATATAGCGTCTTCCGTAGGTTACGGGTTCATCGTCTTGGTAGACAGTATGTCACCATGTTGAGTCACGAGATACGTATCTCTCGAGGCTCATGGCGTACCTCTCCCAGGATCTACGTAGCTCTGTGCTACTTGAGGTAGTTCACTTTGATCCACAAGTTGTGGGAGTAACCTCCTCGTGATGCTCGGCCACTTCAGTGGCACATCATCCCGTCCTTCGTCTAGTATATCTGTGGTCCTAGAACTCATCAAGTTCTACTTTTCTCCCACTAGTACTTCTTAGAAAATATTCATTTTCTAGGGAAGACACCAGATCGAGCAATAAAAAATTTTGTGCTCTTACGGGTGGTAAGAAATAGTATCTTGGGAGTCTCTTTGGATACCCCACAAATATACATTTATAGGATTTTGGGCCCTGACTTGTTCGAAGTCAATTTCTTAACATAAGGCCTCCGCAACCCCCAAATCCTTAGATAAGACAAGTTGGGCTTTCGCCCCCATCCATAGCTAATATGAAGTCTTATCTACGGAGCTTTTTGGCACACGGTTCAAAACATGAGTCGCCGATCTCTAGGGGATAACCCTAGAAACGATGTAGATCCCAATCACTAAAACTCATCATGAACCTAACCATATCAAGTAAGGTCTTGTTCTCTTTCCGAACATTCCTTTGTGTTGGGGTGTATAAGGAGGAGTGAGTTTGTGATACTATCCCACATTCCTTCAAAGGGTATGTTTAGCTCAAACTTGCCAAAGTTGGCATAGTAGTCATTTTGAGATTATCCTTGTTGTCTTTCTTAGAACATATTATTATGAACCCGGCATAAATAATATTATTTATACTCAGACAATAATCCATTAGTAAACTAATATTC
The DNA here is from genome assembly GCA_026225825.1 of Pistacia integerrima. Lineage (NCBI taxonomy): Eukaryota > Viridiplantae > Streptophyta > Magnoliopsida > Sapindales > Anacardiaceae > Pistacia > Pistacia integerrima. The sequence goes on from CM047749.1 coordinate 49,554,888, forward strand.
TCATTTGTCTTATGTGGACACGTATATAATTTCTAGGAAACTTGAAGAAAAACCATAATAATCCACAAGTTCCCAAAGAAACAAGTCCATCAGGCTAAATTAGGAAACGATAAGATCCTACAGAAATGTAAGCAAGGACGTGCTTCATTTCCAACTAGTAGGTCCACCTCTCCCTACCCGGCCCAGCATCTACTCTACCGTAGTTCTACCACATCAATCAAATGTGAGTACCACATCTTGTGTCAACTAGATGTTTACGGGAGAAGTTAATCTCAATAATGTACACAGAAGAAGTAACATCCTTCTTGGCCCTTTTGCTAGGAAGGCCTTGCAATGTTTCCTCCGGTGTAAGGGATTCCCACGTGAGGACAAAACGCCTTTCCTTTTTTTACTTGATTCTTTCCGTACAAGCGCCCTTTCCTTTTCGGGGGGCGAGTTGGCTTCAACCAAGCGTCAATGTTTGACATTTTCATGCACGACTCGGTAGTCTTCAACAAATCCAAAAAGCTCGGAAAGGGTATTCTTCTTATCTTCCTCATAAAGTCATAGACAAATTGAGAATAAGAATCATTTAATGGTATATGATTAGGTTTTATTGCTAAACCTTACAGAATCCACGTCCCAAAATCTAAGCTTGTTCATCATACGATCCACTTGAGTATATGATAGCCCTATTTTGTACCCTCTTCCATCCTACATCGAATAACGGAACCGAGAACACCATATCTTCTCATTTCTTGAAGAAAATGAAGAATAGAAGCTAAATCCATTTTAAACGCGGCTTGCTTTATCATGATAATGGTGCCATTGATGCAAGCACAATGTATCTAGTCATTACCTTTTTGCTTTTTGCATCATGTGTATGCTTCACATATACATACCGGAGTCTCATGGATAGAACTATCGGCGAGCTCTGGTGATTAGAGCTTGCTCAATAGTGTATAATCTATCGCTTATTTAAGTATATTATTTTATACTTCTATACCCGGATGAAATTTTCACCATTCCATTTCTCTCGATTCGATGATTTGTCGCAGGTGATGTTGGGATCATTTTTGCTCAAATTTAAGTGAATCTACAAGTGCGAGAAAAAGTAACCCCGTTATTACCATGTTCATTATTATTGTTTAATATGGTCTTTTTTATTAAATGAGCTCCCTTACTATTTTACTCAAGCCAATAGCCCTCACTATTAACTTTCGGGGAAAGCCCGTTGACTTTCCCTAGTGGTTGAGATCCCATCCTTTGCCCATTTCAAACCTTCGGCTTTGGCCCGAACAAGCCAAAAAATGAGTTGATTAGGTAGGCCAAGGCAAACTTAATCCACACCGGTTGATAGCTCCCTTATCAACCTCAAATGTGAGAAAGCCAACAAGCCAATCACACAATCAATGGGAACCAGGTACATGCATCGTCCCTCAAAGTGTGATTCTCGGTATCGGATGGGAGTGGACAACTACATGTCACACGTACACCACAAATATGTGTCTTGCTCTACTATGCCTATGGCAGCGTGTTTATCACCTTCGCTTTGGCGAACAAGCAAAACAACCCGTCATTTTTAAAGGTTCGAAACCCATCACCATTAAGGGAAAACTCCAATGCATTTTAACCTCCCCTTTGGTAGAAGTGTACCCTTCCCGCTTTGGCGAACAAGGTTTCGACGAACAATGGTTTGATTAAAACCATGGTGATGGAAAGGCTTAGTGACTTAATATACTTTAATTGAGGGTTTTGTTATTTAATGTCTCACCAAATTATTATCTTTGTTAGAATGACATTGTTTGGCATGTTATCAAACATTCAACCTTAGCATGCATTCTAAACAAAATTAAGCGTCTTGGTACATGGCCCGACTAAACCCGATTTCCTCGAGCCTAGAGGAATCGGGGTGGGAGTCTGAAAGGGGAATCTGTAATAAAAATCTTGAGTCTTCAAGTATGGTTGCCTCGTCCTTTGCTCGGAGCTTCAAGTACATTACAAAAAATATCTTTCTAAATTTACAATAAATAATTATACAAATTCTTTACATCAATAAATTTAGAAACCTCGATTACATTCGGGGAGGGGAATTAGATGAGAAGAGAATATACATCGAGAAGAGGAGAAAGGCGGGAGGACACGCGAGGACCCTATTTAATAAAAATACAACCATACATAACCAAAAATAATTAAAACATTCACCCTTAGGTCTAAGGCTCATGTACGGGCACCATGCAATATACAAACAAGTACAAAGCAAACATTTCAAAAACAATCAATTTTTAAAATTTTTGGGTTAATTACAATTTACTCACCCGATAATTTGCTGATTACAGGGTTTGGTCTAAAAGTTTTAAAACTTTGCATTTTACCCCCTGCACACTTGGAGGCCGCGCTCGCTGCAGCGGAATGAGTTAGATCACCGCGGCGTGCATTGGTTTTGGTACAGCTACGTCAGGAGGGGGCTTGATGCGCATTGGCCCGATAGGTTATATCGCCCCGCGGCCAGCCCTGTTTTCATACGCCCCTTCGTCAAGGGCCCGATCGCGTGGCGATGAGTTATATCGCCGCCCCGGCGGCAAGGCGATCGCCCTTGCGGCCCGATGGATTATATCGGCCCTGGCGGCGGCCTACCGAATCTGTAGCTCGGATCTGTTCATATAGCAACCAAAAACACTCACAAGGATGCCCCCCCAATCAATCAAACACATTGATCTCAACAAAAATCCATCATGCATTAAACCAAACCGTGAGATCATCAACAAATTAAATTAATCGATTAATCAGTTTCTTAAAAACATATTTCAGCAGATTTACCTGATTCAATATGGCAACATATTATCATCAAATACATGTTATCAACCATACACATAAAAATTGTAAAATTCCCCGGAGGTACCTAGGCTCGATACCCTTTGTTAGTAGCGGTCCCATATACGCGCGGGAAACAAAAAAATAATATAACAGGATCGTTTACATGAGCAGATCAAAGGGTATGATTTTACAATTTATATTAAATAAAATCTGCATAAATATTCCAACATGAGTTAAGAGAAACAAACGCCCGCGTTGAAGGCTCCTCCAAATTTGTCGGCAGCGTTTTGCTCAAAGGAGTCAAGTGTAGGATCGAACTTGCGTAGTCCACACGAAGACAATCTTAAAAAGAACAAAGAGGGTTTGCTAGATCCTCTTTGGCTTCAAAGATAGAAGAAAAACAAAAATCAATTGAATTGATTTTTAGGCCCTCTAATATTCTTTAGCAGTGGGAGGGGAGGCAAAAATTGGACCCATTGTGTTTTTGTTTTCAGAAAAAAACCCTTAATTAAAATCATACACTTTTCTTTTTATATTTCCCCCAAAAACAATTTGCCCCTAATCCCATACGGAATAGGCTTGGGCTCCACCAACCGCCCCATGTTGCCAAACACTCCCCAATTTGATTTATTTTAATTTCCATCATTATCTCAATTAAAATCAATTAATATATATATTTAAATATATATATATATATTAACATTTAACAATAATGATAATATATTTAAATATGTCGAACACATATTTAAACGTAATTTCACTTATTTAATTTTTCTAACAAATTAAATAAAGCTACGACCTCGACAAATTTAATTGCCTTTGTTAAATTACCAAAAATACCCACCCTTTCGCCTTAAAAGGAACAACGCCCTTCTTTCTTCTTGCATCTTAAATTGTCTTCTATGTGTGTGACCCTTAGGCTCCTCATCAAATCGCAGAGTATAGTATTGCGATTAACACCAATTAATCGTCTCACTAATACACGACCAAGATTCAGCAGAGAACATGGCCACCCGAGGTTAGATTGATTGACAAAGTAGCTACTGTCAGCGATATGGTTACCGTGCAATTCGATCCTTTCATCATACGTTATCTCGGCGAGGCCGAAGGCATAGAAATAGTGTCAACCTTGGTTACTCTCGATATTATTTATTCGGTTTACCCGGACCAATGACCCGTATTATAAAGCCCCTGGATAAAGCAACGGCTCAATCCCACGGGCCCGTGGCCCGCCGGTTTTAGTGTCATTGCCATATACTTGAATTGCACGTGAGATAACTTTCTCGTGCCGGGAGTGATGAATCCCTCTTGTCCAATCCACCATAGTCTTGATACACTCCTTGATGCGGCAATCACCGTATGCTGACTCACGAAAAAGAACTACGTTAGGCTAGTGTCAAACTATACCAATCGGAATGCACAAGGCACTCAATGATCTCAAGTCTAAGGATCACATGCACCACCATTCGTTAGAGGATTTGTTCCATAGACAACGGGGTTACCATCCATATGGAATCCTCGGTGGAGGGTCAGTCCAAGGTGAACTTCTTTGTGGTGTAATCGCCTACACAAACACCCATGTGTTGCACCCAAGTTGTCACCAAACAACCTTGACAAGTGAGATCGATCCTTGTCTTTCGGCGGAAGGGTCGTTCAACACTTTATGATAGCCTTACCGTATTATACGTTGCCCTTAGTTGAGAATAATCTTTGGGGCTACGGCTGGGCGTTCTAGAATGGCCACCATATGTGCTCATAGGGGTTCTCACTATCAAGATTTTAAACACTTGATACCCTCGTCACGGCTCTTTACCATTCTAAGGACATATATCAATACATATTGCCCAATAATAATGATTTACGCGATATAGAATAAAATGCATTTTTTTATTAATGAACATTATTACAAGAGTCAATTCTACAATAATTGATTCCGGGCTCTGTAGGCATCTACCCTCTAACATCTTGACGAGGCGAATCAAGATCTCTTGGGGTCGATCGAAAATCGCTTAAAAAAGCGACTACGAAGGTAATTTTTTGTTGCCCGATATATTATTTATTAGTTTTTTTGGTTTATTTTTGTTGTTTCATATTTTGTTTATATCGACCAGTAAATTGTGCTTTACGGGTTGGACATTGTAAGGTGAATGTATCGCATTCCGCCAGGGTGACCCTGGTTAGGTCGAGTTGGATGTTTTTGAGAGAATAAAGGGGGATTTTAGATGGATTGAGGGAATGGTGAGCAGGCGATTCAAAGAGACTTGTTTTGGTTAGTTTTTGAAAATCGGAACAAATTGGAAAAAGGAGTTTACAGGGGGCGAGAGTGCATTATATGTTCTTTTGACTTAGTAAAATGCGCAAAAAAGCAAGAAATGTGGTTTTGTGGTGGATGGAAAAGGCCCACTACGTTTTGGAATGTTGGGGAATATGCCTTGGTGACCAGCTTAGGATGTGGGAAAATGCCCAGGATAAGGATGAGGCAAAGGCAATAAAGGAGAGTGGGCGGTGTAAGGTTGGCTGACAAGGTTTTGCTGGGGAAAGTGTCTATTATAGGACCTGATTTAGAGTAGATGATAGGAAGAGTTCGGTTCTGATCGAGAGAAGTTCAAAGGCCCCGTGGCCTGATATTGTTCTTACATTCGATCCCTAATGGTTTGGTGACTCAACAAGCCGGGTTGATATGGGATTAGGTGAGGTTTGCAAGCAACTTGGACTTCTTTAATTCTTATCGTGGGGGACCCCCTGGGTATCATTTGAAGCTAACCATTTTTTTCCCCTACAGGGAAAAACATGGCGTTAGCACTTTTAATGGGTTGGGAAGGATAACCGAGCACGCATAATTTTGTTTGGCTTCCCATGGGCAATGCAGGGTAAATATTAATAGCTTTTTATTATATTTTTGTAATATATGTGTTTGAATTATGATATGAACTTTGTTTTTTTACAATGTAGGCTTAGATGTATGAGGCCGTCCACTTGTCTTCGCTAAGGCGGGGGAGGGAGTGGGAAGAGTTTGGATGTGTGACAGCAGGCAATTTCCTAGGATGTTGCGGTGGCATGTTGAAGGGTGCACCCATTGGGATTACGACCCAATAGACATTGAAATTAAGGCAGAGGGGTAAGATTAAAGGATTAAGCTTTTGAATATGCATTTGCTTTAAAATGTCGTTTCAATCTGATTGATTTTGTTTCTTATTGCAGGGAGTTGTCTGTCCCTTTCTCACCACTACGAGGGTGAAGTAGAATAGGAGTATGTCACATCTTTTGAAGCACTGGAGGATGAAAGGGATGAATGGATAGATCGCCTGATGCGGGGACCTCCAGCAAGTCACGCATGTGGACCGGCCAGCTTATTAGGGGCTATTGCTTGAGAACGTGGTTGACGCCAAGGATGATGAAGCCCCAATCGACGGGAGGGAGGAGGAGGAGGAGAAGAGGGAGGAAGAGGTTCGTATGCCTCAGAAACCCAAAGATAACAAGTACGCTTTGCTAAGGACGCTTGACCTTCCGTGGGAGAATGAGGTGGTTGACCTTATAACGGCTTGTTTTGAGAGTTTTACAAGAACCCGGCTTTTATAACAGGGTTTGACAAGATGGAAGAGCAGATGAAAACTGGTGGAGGAGAAAGTGGATAAGGTGGCGAGAGAAATTGGTTGTACGGTGGAGGAGGAAGTTGGTGGAGTATTAAAGGGCGGTTGAAGTGTAACTTGGGGTTTAAAAGAAAAGAGAGGCGAAAGAACAAGTTTGTCATCGCCTTACACGGTAGGTAACACATGGAAAGAAGAAGAAAATTAAGAAACAAATAAAGGAAGAAGCAAAAATGGAGGAGGTTAAGAAGGTTGGTGGAGGAAGTGGGGCAGTGATAATGGAGAAGGGTGAGGTGGGAGGCGAAGGAGGCGGGGATGTACAAATGGAGGAAGTGGGCAAGCAAAAATGGACTTAAATGTCGATTTGTATAGGCCAATAGAGGAGGAAAAGAAAAAACTTTTCTATGCCTATTACAATGAATCAGGAAGTGATGTCCATGTAGAGTGTAAGACAGAGGATTATCATCGAGAATGGTTTGAATAGTTGTTGATGATGGGCAGGTGGCTTGAGGACTCGGTGAGTTATTTTTGCTTAATTTTTGCTTATGTTTTCCATACTTATCATGCTGTTTTTATTTGATACAGCACATCGATAAGGTATTGGCATTGATAAGGCTACGATAGACCAGTAATGGTGATCTATTGTATCCGGACTATGCCATCACCGATGTGGCATTTGGCCAAACACTTGTTTCGACATTTCGTAATTTAATTAAAAATGCCGTTGGTAGAGGTGCAGCAAAAGGAGCCAAGCAAAAAAGATTGGGCGGGAGAAGGGACTTGGGACTACATCCCACAGTGATTTTTAAGTTTGATAGCGGGGTGGGGTTATACGGTATGTACGGGGAAAAGCCCAAATATGGCCACGTTGGGCAAAGGTTAAAAGAGTCTACTGCATCATCAACATCAGAGATATGCACTGGATAGCAGTCATCGCGCATCTAGAGGAGGGATTGCTGAAGATCTTTGACTATAACCCAACTATTTGTCGAGATAAAGCGTTTGGGAGGCGAGGTTGGAGCCCAAACCCGTCCAAGTTGTTCTCGTGGGTCGTTTGTGTGGACCAGTGGGATGTTTGAAGCACTTCGATCAATCGACAGAAAATGGCCAACTTCTGTCTTTGTCCCCATCCCCAACAAATGATTCAAAGGTAAATTTTGTATAAAACTAACTACGTAATACAATTGTTCTATAAGCTGATTCTAACGCTAATTTCTTTTTCCTATTGTAGTGCTGATTGCGGGGCATATGCCCCTTAAATTTAAATTGATTCGACATGACCCAACACCGATGGGCGGCCCTTGAATGATGGGAACAATGAGCAGCTTGTGGGAAGGGCGGCCGAAGTCGGGGGTGGAGTGCTTCCATGGGCATATGGATCCATTTTTGAGTGACCGAAACCCCAATCAAAAGGTATGGAAGTTGGACTTTGAATTTTTGTAGTTTATGTGATGTTGATGTTGATACTTGGGTTGTGGTGCTGATGCTTTTGCTAGTGTCAAGCTTATATAGAGCTTTACCGAAAGAGACAAGCTCAGTGAACTTCTCAATCTTGCACTCCATAACTTTTTGATATATTTTTTTTTAATTTACAAAAGGCGACGTGGGTTTGTAGGGTGTGTCTAAGGATAATTTTGCAGGTTCTGGCAAACAATGAGAGGAAACTTCTTAAAGGCTGGTTGGCAGGAGGAGGCATTTGCAATCAAGGCTGCTGGCAAGGCATGGTACCAAACAATGATCTCAGAAAGGTTCCTCATAAAAACGGGGAATTTGAAAACTTCTCAAAAAGGTTTTCCTTGGCCGGTGGGAGGAGGCATCTGCATCAAGGGCGCAAAGGTAAGGCATGGTACTAAACAATGATCTCAGACAGTGATCATACACAATTCGAAAACTTCTTAAAGGAAATAAGAATGTATGGAAGGGAAATGAGATGAAAAATGGTACTTGGAATTGGGTTCATCTATGCAATTGTCTGGGTGAAGGAAATTTTATTACAATCCAAACTAGAGTTAAATGTCTTAGGAATTATTCTGTTTTGGCACTATTATGGATGATTTTAAGTTTAAACTTTCAATTACATTGATGTCTCTTATATTTTGATTTGTGATGAATTAGATTGATATAAATTACTTAATTTTGCGATACAAATTCTTTTCGAATTTGGGAGGGAAATGAGTGAGGTACAAATGCAACCCAATCACAGTAATTTCAAAATTACCTCTGTAAAGATAGGCATGGTACCAAATATTTACATATATGAGTGACCACATATATCTTCTTACCCGACCAAAGAGTTTTCTGTAAATGATCGGCTTGGCGACCAATAGTAAAAGAAGGCATCGCTGCGATCATAGATCGCCCGCATGTTGATACTACCTCAGATAAGATCGCTTAAGCGACCAAGAAGATGTTGATTCTGCCTCGGACAAGATCGCTTAAGCGACCAAGAGTAAAATCCAGGAATCGCTTAAGCGATCATAGATCTGGGGAGATGATTCTGCCTCGGACATATAAGGTTAAGCGATCTTGTCTGAGGCAAAATCAACATCTGCCTCGATAAGATCGGTTAAGTGATTAACGCTATCTTAAACATATAAGGTGTATGATTCGTTCTCAGTAGAACATGACCGTTATTATATTTTAATTAAACATATAGTTCTTTTACGTCTATATGAAACATTTAAGGTGTATAATGTTTACGTCTATGCTAAACATATAGGGTTTACGATTCGTTTAGTGGACCATGACCGTTATTATATTTATATTAAACATATAGTTCTTTTACGTCTATATCAAACATATAAGGCATAGAATGTTTACGTCTATGTTAAACATATAGGGTTTACGATTCGTTCAGTGGACCGTGACCGTTATTATATTTATATTAAACATATAGTTCTTTTACGTCTATATCAAACATATAAGGTGTAGAATGTTTACGTCTATGTTAAACATATAGGATTACGATTCTGGCTTCAGGACCTCACTGCTTATTATATTTTTATTAAACATATAGTTCTTGTACGTCTATATCAAACATATAAAGGTGTAGAATGTTTACGTCTATGTTAAACATATAGGGTTTGTACTTGCTTCTGGACCATGACCGTTATTATATTTATATTAGACATATAGCTCTTATACATCTATATCAAACATATATGGTGTAGAATGTTTACGTCTATGTTAAACATATAGGGTTTACGATTCGTTCAGTGGACCATGACCGTTATTATATTTTTATTACACATATAGTTCTTGTACATCTATATAAAACATATATGGTGTAGAATGTTTACGTCTATGTTAAATATATAGGGTTTACGATTCGTTTAGTGGACCATGACCGTTATTATATTTTTATTAAACATATAGTTCTTGTACGTCTATATCAAACATATATGGTGTAGAATGTTTACGTCTATATTAAATTTATAGGGTGTACGATTCGTTCAGTGGAACATGACCATTATTATATTTTAATTAAACATATAGTTCTTTTACGTCTATATTAAACATATATGGTGTAGAATGTTTACGTGTATATTAAACATATGTCCATAAACTTGGGAGATAAATATTGAAGTAAATTACCCGTAATCACTTAGGCGATCCCATCTATTTAGCTTTAGTCACTTAAGAAGGTTACAGTAGTTGTGCTAAAAAACTTATTGGGATAAGAGGAGCGAGCCGTTGTTTGTTTGTTTAATTATTTAGGAAATGTCAGTATATTGTTTTTTAATTATTTAGATCCCTTAAGTTTATTAATTTCATTAAATACCCCTAGAAAAAAGTTTAAAAATTAACATAAACACTGACCCACCCATTGCTTGCCCGATTCCAAGCACCCAACCCAGGTCGATGTGGTGGAATCTGTCAAACGACCTACAAGGCAAGGCGGACAGGCGGATTGAATTCCCACCCGATGTAGCCTTTTTGGCCACATCCCACGGAGGTGGATAACGGTTAAAAAGGAAAAGGCCAGATGTGGCCGTCATGGACCGCCAAAGAAATGGCCGCCATTGACGGTCAACGATGGCCATTTCTTGGCCATCGTTGACCGAAAACGATGGCCAAATATTTGGCCATCGATCTGGACTTTTGCGGTTGTTGACAGCCAGATATGTCCGTAGATTTGGCCTTTTTCGGTTAGATCCATGGTTGATGTGGCCGTAAGGCAATATCAACACACACCCGCTAGGATCAAAGAGCCAATGCATTGTAACACCTATTTCGGCGATGGTTATCGAAATCTGGCCTGAATAGGGCATTACAATGCAGACCGGTCGAATCTAGTGGGTAAGGTGTTGATATTGCCTTTTACGGCCATATCGACCATGGATCGCTGCACAAGAGTAAAAGCAAAAAATCGGCTTAAGCGATACCAAGGGATCCCGCTTAGTGATCATTAGATTTGGGCGGTATGTTGATTCTCGCCTTGTAAATGGATCGCTTGCACAAAGGGAAAGTAAAGCAAAAATCGCTTAAGCGATACCACTGGATCCCACTAGCGATCATAAACGGGCAGAATTGATTTTGCCTTGGAAATGATCGCTTAACATTTCAAATTGCTAACCGATCATGTTCAGGCGAAACTTAATGATCGCCTTCATGTGGGGCACTTATGTATTCTTAGTTCCGTGATTACTTGGCGATCGTAAATCTCTTAAACGACCTTGTGTAAAAAGTTAGAATCGATTAACGATATCATAAATACCCACCAGGATCTCTTAGCGGGACTAAGTCTAAATACAAATGATCGGCGAAGGAAAATTGACAACAAAAGAAAAAAATATATATTTTGTTTTGCATAAACAAAGAAAGAGCGAGAAGTACCTCATGAAGTTTGAAGGGTTGAAGAGAACTAGGTAACCTTGCAAGCTTAGTGAACATATATTCTTCTTCTTTTCTCGGAACATAAAGATGTTAAGAGTTCGAGCAAGAAAATGACTTGAGAGTTGAGATATGGGACCGAAGAAGAAGACAATGAATTTTTCAGGGCATTTAATAAATATTATACTCTTTTGAAATTCTTCTCGTCGATTGTAAAAGAAAGGAGTAAACTAAGTTTAAAATTTGAATGATTGCTTGTGCATATGGTTTTGCAGAGTTACAATTGTCTTCCATGTATATTTTTTATTTTGCTATTTGGTATAGTCAAAAAGTGGATTAATTACACTTTTCTTTTGGTGTTGAAATTTCGATAGGTCTAATAGAATGTGAAAATAACACTTCGTCTTTGTTAGTAAGTGACCGTACATAAAACTAAGTAGGCTAAAGGTTATTCTATTAATCTATTATTTTGTTAGTTCCTTTCATTTTTCCAAGATCCATTTATTTAATACTTAGGTTTATTAATTATTTTTTTCATTTCAATATCCTAACCCCCAGGGCATTTTATTAAAAGGCCATTTATGTTTTTCACTATGAACAACGCCTCGCTCCTACATTCCACTGAACAAATTGTACAACCTATATATTTAATATAGACGTAAACATTCTACACCATATATGTTTGATATAGACGTACAAGAACTGTATGTTTAATAAAAATATAATAACGATCATGGTCCACTGAACGAATCGTAAACCCTATATGTTAAGAGTTCGAGCAATAAAATGGCTTCACAGTTGAGATATGGATAAAGAAGAAGATGGTAAAATTTTTAAAGCATTGATAAATATTACACTCTTTTGAGATTCTTCTCGGCCTGATTATAAAAGAGTTATTATTTTAAGGAGTAAACGAAGTTTTGCAAGACTAATCACGGAGTTGTTTATGCAGATAGTTTTTGCGCGATTCTTTGACTCCATCGATTCGTTCAATAAAGAATACTTTATTACCAACAACTAACAATTTTATGTACGGAGTTGTAACTCTGCAAAACCATTTGCACAAAAAATCTGTTTAATCGTCAAATGAACTCCATTTACATAGGGTCGCTTAAGCGAAGATGTGATAAGGCGAATCAATATGTCGCCCGAGGTGCATCGATTAGCTTAAGCGATCCGAAGTGATATCCAAATTAGCGATTCTTCTATTTTTCACTTGGTCGATTCTTCTAGTTTTCACTTGGTCGATTAAGTGATTGTAGATCACTTAAGCGATCATGTGATGGGCAGAATCAATATCTGCGATTCGTGATATTGCTTAAGCGATCCGTGATATCGCTTAAGCGATTCTTCTCTTTTTCACTTGGTCGATTAAGCGATCGTAGATCGCTTAAGAGATCATGTGAAAGGAAGAATCAATATCTGCCCAGGTGCATGATCGCCTAAACGATCATGGGCAATACATACTTTTCCATCTTTTCTCTTGAATTTTGACAAACTAAAATTACCAACACATATTAATTCCATACTTTCTCTTGAATTTGACAACCTAATTCCAAACTAAAATCACCAACAAATATTAGGCCATGTAATAAGAATACTAAATATAAAGAATGATTTACTCAAGGTAACAATAAAATTTAAAACATCAATAATTGAAAACAATAACTCATCAACGGTTGGCCTTGGTGAACTCCACGAATTTCATCCTTCTTGAACCTAATTTTTACGGATCGCATGTGATTACTTTTTTGGCAATGCTTCTCTTGTGGCCAAGTTGGCTTGCAAATTGAGCACTTATTCATCTTACGGGGAGGAACCTCGAGGTGATGGAATACACTTAACTCTTTTTCTCCCCTTTACTGTCTTCTTGAATGGCGGATGGATGATAATGTCAGCCAACTCTGGCGGCACTACCCATTGCTCTTGGAGGCACTGGATATCTCGTTTCTGAATAAGCTGGCATGTAGTGATTTGCCATATAAAGAGAGGAGCAAAGTTCCATGTAAATTCTTGAACCAAAATCCGGCTTCCGTTGGTGTTTCAGTGCTGCTAGTGCATGAGAACAAGGTAAATGTTGAATGTCAAACACTTTACAGCTACAAGTTTTACTAACAAGGTTAACTAGGGCATCCGAACCATAGCTGCACACAGTGAACTCTTGAGAATTAAGAGGATAGACAAAACAGTCATTTGATAGTTCCATACGTTCTAGCCTATAATTTTTCGGTTTGACGGAACAAGGGTTGTAGTAAAATTATTCGACTGCGTACGCGCTATGGAACCACCGTGACAATTGTCTTAGGATTGCATCAAAAAAAGTGTAACTATTGGATACTCTCTTTCTATTAACAACTTCGAATTTATGGACTCGGCTATGTTCTTGGTCATGACATCAAACCTTCTTCTAGGAAAATCCGCTCTACTCCATTGCTCAAAACCAACATCATGCTCAAGATACTTAGCAACTCTATCATCCTTGATTTGGATTTGCTGGAAGTGCTCCTCAAACTCATCAACGATAACCTTTTGGGGCTTGCCATGTAGTATGTTTGAAGGAGACAGCACACTTAAACTTTTGTTTTATGTTCTCACAGGTGCCTCATCTGGGGAGAATCCGTGATGTGGCTATCAACTGTTAAAAGGAAACCTTTATCGTACATTAATTACTGAAAAAAACCAAGTCCACGACTTGTCATTCTCAGAGTCAACAACACACCATGCAACAGGATATATGTGATTCTCGTTGTCTTGTGCAATGGCCACCAACAATGTACCTCTATACTTTCCTATGAAAAAGCAACCATCAACGGCCAACACCTTTCTTATGTTTACAAAACCCTTTATAGCAGAACTGTAAGCAACAAAAAAAAAAAAAAAAAAAAAAATTTAAACATCATATTCCTGTCCCACTTCAAAGTCGTCTTGTTACCTTCGTTTGTCAACTCAAGCATATAACAATAAGATTCTAATACTGCATACCCGTGCTCCGACGTGCCCCTCACAAAATCTTGTGCATGTTGTCTCCCCTTTCAAAGATTTCAAAGAATTCAACAACACATCCCAACTCTGTGTGCACAAGTCTCTGAATGTTTTTAGGAGATGGACCTTTCCCTTCAACGAACTAACTTTTGACAAATTGTCCAATAACATCAGCGGAGGCTTGTCGATGCTCACGTGAAATATGTCCCAAACCACATTTGTGCTCACGGGTATATGTGCTAAGAATAAATTTTTCGGACTCCGCCAACCTTCTACAATAAACCCGCCACTTGCATTTTCGGTCATGACATGCAACCGTCACAACCAATGAATTTGACTTTTTGGTGATGAACTCAAAATTACCTCTCATCACAACAAGTTTTAGCTTCCTTACCACTTCCTCTTTGTTGTCAAATAAATACCTTATGTGTAACTCCGATCCATCTGTAAAAACATGAGCTGATTCACAACTACTTGCAATTGCCCTTTCTGAGCTTGCATAAATGACCATAGTGTTCTCTTCATCACAAACTACACCTTCTACATAATTTTAATTTAAAGGAACCTTTACATCTGCGGGAACATGTACGGGGTCCTCCTCCTCAACATTTTCATTTTGCCGCCCATGACCAACCTCTACTATAGTGTCCTCCTCACCACCCAATTCACCCTCTACTCTTGATTTTTCAACTACCCAAATCAATGCTCTCGTAAGTTCAAATTAAAACCAGGCAAATCTCCGCCAATTTCCTCGTTATCCCCTTCCTTTGAACCAACTTCCAACGGTTTTCCTACAAAAGAAACCCTTGAAATCGGCCTTGAACCATTATCGATCATATCAGTCATATATAACTTCACACTTTCATCCGACTTTAATATAGTAGGAGGTACCTTATAATGTTCAGGAACTCTGCTTAAAACATACTTCACAACTATATCACTATGTGAGCAACTCAAATCACCTCTTCTAATTATTTCTTCATCAATCAACTCATCAAAACTAACCCTTCTGTGCTTCATGACGGTTGGTATAACTTTATTACTTTTCCCAATCCACTTTTAGCTACTTTCTTCCCCCACCCACTCACCAAAATATTCAACACCTAAAACAACTTGTCCAATGTCTAATAATAGCCAACTACCTATAATGCAAGAAAAAAAAATATTCTTAACTGATGTACTAAGGGTTAAAATATTTTAAAAAGCATCTACACAGTCACTTGACAGATCTGGTGTATTGCTTAAGCGATCTGGTATATCGTTTAATAGATCGCTTAAGCGATCTAATGTAAATGAGCATGATCGCTTAAGCGATATTTGTTAGAGTAGATGCCCTAGAGCCAATCAATTATTGTGGAATTGACTCTTTATAATAATGTTCATTAATCAATAATAAAAAGGCATTTTTATTCTATATCGCGTAAATCATTATTATTGCAATATGTATTGATATATGTCCCTTAGAATGGTAGACGTGGACCCGAAAAGGGTATCAGTGTTTCAAATCTTGATAGTTTGAGAACCCTATGACCACATATGGTGGCCATTCTAAGAAAGGGCGTCCAGTAGCCCGGTGTTGTCAGTAAGGGGGCACAGAATAATCGGTAAAGGGCTATCATAGTGTTGAGCGACCACTGTCGAAAGGCGTGTGATCTCACTTGTCAAGGTTGTTTGGTGACAACTGGTGCAACACATGGGTGCTTGTTGAGGCGGGATATACGCAAAGCAAGTTCAACGGAAATGACCCACGGAGGATTCCATATTGGATGGTAACCCCGTTGTCTATGGAACAAATCCCCTCTAACAGAATGGTGGTGCATGTGATCCTGGACTTGAGATCATTGGAGTGCCTTGTGCAGGTTGGAATACGATTTGATACTAGCCCTACGCAGCTTCTTTATTCAGAAGGTCACAGACGGTCGGTGATTGGCTATATCAAGGAGTGTATCAAGACTATGGTGGATTGACAAAGGATTCATCACTCCCGGGAGTCAGGGAGAAGTTATCTCACGCGTATTCGGTATATGGTAATGACACTAAAAGCGGGTTTGGGCCCACGGTGGGGGATTGAGTTGTTGCTTCTATCCCAGTTATAATACGGGTCATTGGTCCGAGCCCCTGAATATATATATCGAGGAGTAACCGAAGGTTGACACTATTTCTATGCCCTTCGTCTCGTAGAGATAGCGTATGATGAAAGGATCGTATTGTGCGGTAACCATATCGTTGTAGTGCTACTTTCTTTGAATCCAAATCTATCGGGTGGCCATGATGCCTTGCTAGGGCCAATCTTAAGGTCCGGGTGGGTATTAGTGAGGACGATTAATTGGTGTTAATCACGATACTATACACTACCGTATGATGAGGAAGCCTATGGGTCCCCACACACATAAGAAGATAATTTAAGAGCCAAGAAGAAAGAAGGGCGTTTGCCCCTGCTTTTTCAGGTCGAAAGGGTATTTTTGTAATTTCACAAGACAATTAAATTTGCTTGAGGTTCGTAGCCTTTTATTTAATTTGTTAAAGAAATTAAATAAGTGAAATTACGGTTAAATGTGTGTTCGCACATATTTAATTAAATCATCATTATTGATTAAATGTTAATTAAATATTAATTGATTTTAATTAAGATAATGATGAATTAAATTAAAATATCAAATTGGGGAGTGTTTGGCAACATGGGGTGTTTGGGTTGGGAGCCCAAGCCCATTCCATGTGGGAATAGGGCAACTTGGTTTGCCTATAAAAAGAATAGTGTGTGTGTGTTATGAGGGTGAATTCATTCTTTTTTATTTTGAAAAGAAAACCTCCAACCCAAAAAGCTCTCCCCACGCCACTTTCAACTGTGCCATTGAAAACAAACACTTTTGTTTTTCTTCTTCTTGAATTTCTTAAGGCCAAGGAGGATCTAGCAAATCCCTCATTGGTTCTTGTTGATTGTCTTCGTGTGGACTCTGCGGTTCGATCCCTACACTTGGATCGTAAGGCAAACACATTCAGGAGACAACATTGGTGGAGCCTCCAACCGTGGGTATAAATCTAAACCTTTGGATTTATTTTTCTACAATTCATATTATGCATAAAGCTGTAAAATCGTGCCTTGATTTTTGGGTTCTAAGGAAGCGATCCGTGGTTGTAAATTCTTTTGTTTTCCGTGCTGCAAGGTCGTTTCCTAACAATATTATGTCATTTCTTGATCGTTTAAGTGATGCATTGCCCCCTTTTGTAAATCGCTTAAGCGATCTTATGCCGAATACTTGATGCTTAGCGTCTATACATTACATTACCAAATGTAATCATATCCAGAACACGTTTTCAGTCATCTCCACCTACAATCGGTGCTACCACCCCTAGCTACCCACAATGTAAGAAAATTTTCAACAAATTCCATTCCTTTCAACTTTTATTACATCAAACACAACCTAAACAACTAAATCAAAATCATAACCCAAACTCAATCCATCATTAAATCTTTGTAAATCGAAAGGGGAGATACACATACCTGGACGAAATTTCAGTAGCAGGAGGAGGAGGAGGAGGAGGAGGAGGAGGATATGTGTTGGAGAAGATGTTAATGGCGGAGGAATGCATTAATGTAGCGGGAGGAAGAAGAAGAAGGTGTTTGGGTTTGTTTGCAAGATTTTTGACTCTTTGGAGACTTATTATAATTTTTAAAAGATTACACAATTATTCATTAATCCTAATTGACCCCCTAATCATGTTTAATTAAGCTTAATAAAAAACAAGGCCATTTAGTTAAAATTTACAAACTGTATAGCCTTTTAATTAAATTTTAAGTTAAAATGGTCTTTTAATAAAATCCCCCAAAAACGACCTACAAAAACACTCTTCAATTCATACATGGCTTTGAGATTCAGATCCCCATTTTGTTCGAAAGTTAATGTTTTATTTTTGTTAGCTCACTTACACAACCTCACATCTTCAAGCTCTAAAAATGAAGTTTCGTATTCTTTCAAAAAAACCCCTTGAACGATCCTCACTTGCTAAATTCCTCATAGAAAATTGTCGATCAGGTAGTTTTACTTTGAATGAAGCATTGTACTTTTTTATTACATGATTAATTCAAAACCCCTTTCTCCAATTTCATCATTCACTATTTTGTTTAGTGCACTAGTTAAGAAGAAGCATTATTATGAAGTGATTTCGCTATATAAGCTGTTGAATTCAATTGGCTTGTCTCCAAATTTTATGTCTTTGAATATTTTGATGAATTGCCTCTGTAATATTGAAGGGGTTTCTGATGGTTATCCGGTTTTTGGGGCGATTTTGAAGTGGGGTTTTAGCCCAAATACCTTGACATTTACTTGTTTGATTAAAGGACTGTGTGTAGAGAGAAAGATTATGGAATCAATGGAATTGTTTAAGAAAAATGAGTCTGGTTGGTTGTAGGGCTAATGTGATCACTTGCAACACTTTGATTGGTGGATTATGTAAAACAGGGAAGATAAGTGTTGCCATTAAGTTGCTTGAAGAGATGGTTAATGGGAATAAAGAATCTGTTGTTTCTTGTAGGCTAGATGTTGTTGTTTATACTACTATAATTGATGGTCTTTGTAAGGCTGGATTGGTTGAGAAGGCTAGACAATTATTTTTGGAACATATGATTCAAATGGGTGTGGTTCATGACATTTATACCTACAACATTTTCATGAACGGTTATTGCTTGGCCGATAGAATTGGTGATGTAAGGGAGTTGTTTGATTCTATAACTAGAAAAGGGTATAGGCCTAATGTTGTTTGCTACACTACTCTAATCAATTGATATTGCAAGAATAAAGAAGTCAATGAAGCTGTTAGTCTTTATCGAGAGATGATTTCAGAAGGAATTAGGCCTAATGTGATTACATATAACACCTTGTTAACTGACTTTTTTCTTATAGCTAAGGTGAAAGATGCACGGAATTTAGTTGGTGAGATGCGACTTAACAATGCTTTTCCTAATTCTTGGACATATAGCATTTTCATTGATGGGCTTTGCAAGAACGAATGTGTTTTGGAAGCATTGGAAATGTTTAATGCTCTAGTAAATAATAAGATTGTAGTTAGCATTGAAGGTTTGAGTTCCCTCATTGATAGATTATGTAAAACAGGGAGATTCGACGCTTGGGATCCTATTTAAGTTTTTGTCTTCATGGAAACCGTGCCAGATGTTGTAACATATAGCATTTTGATCAGTGGGTTGTGTTAAAATGGACAACTAGAAATGGCAAATGAGTTGTTGTCATATATGGAGGAAAAAGGTTGTGCGTACTATGCTTATGTTTGGTTTCCTTAAGAATAATGAGATACCAAAAGTTGTTGAACTCCTTCATAAGATGGTGGAGAGAAATGTGAAGCCGACTGAATGTACAATGTCCTTAGTCATGTAGTTACTAATGAAGGCCGAAAATTATAGTGAATGTTTGAGCGAGCTTCCTCAATTTCCGGTCCAAAACCGAAATTGAAGTTTACATGATAAAACTTTAGCAAGTATTAAATGTTTTTTTGGAGCAGAATCCTGCAAAAGTTCATTCGGATGCCCAAATGCTCTATATTGGTTACGATATGTAAAAAGTTCAGTAAACACTTTTATCTGTTCGAATTTGATAGGGATGGTGATGAGGATGATTGAGAATGATAGCTTTCCTGATCAGACATAAGATACGTGATCTATCTCTGTTGTAAGTAAATATATTGGAGGTGGCAGCATTGCAAGTTGCGTTTGGATTTGCACATGTAGTAGATCTTAAGGATTTGAGGATTATTTTTGGTGTAAATTTCGGTAAGCAAAGGTTGTATAAGAGGAATTGTGGAATGGTTCTTACTTTTACTACAACAATAATGGTAGCCGCTCAAGTTCATCTATTCAAGCTGATCAGTTTACTAGACAATGGTATGTTGCAACTGATTAACTTCATTCATTGATATTCTCAATTATCTAGGCCTCGATAAATCTTGATTTATTTATAGTGTTTCACATGTTTTCGTTTCTCAATATATATTCTTTTTTAGTTCGGGGATCGATAAGACTAGAACTTAGCGAGTGTGTCTCTAATGTAGTTAATCTATTTTTTAAGTGGCAATACATTTTGGAAGTTTTAATTGCATTTTGTCATCTTTTTCCCTACTTTTGTGGAAAATTAAGTTCTTGCTACTTTCGGTCAGATTTTGCATATATGTGGAATCAGGGGATAAAAGCATTAATTTTGTTTTTTGGATTTCCTTTATCTAAGTAATTTTATAAAAATGAATGACTAGAATTTGTTTTGATGCGGTCTATCTCACTTTGGTTTGACTGCTTGAGATTTATGCAAGAATATGATCCATCACGTGCGTGAATTTTCACCACCGATGGTATTGCGAAAAGGCAGAAATCTCTTCGCGTGCTATAAGCTAACTTGGTTTGCATGTTCTGAAGCGGATAAAATATGGGAAGTATACAGGGAATTTGAGCAAGCCATTCTCCATACCATAGATGAGATCAGCATTAAGGTGAGAATTTATAATGTATATATTAAAAACTTTTTAGAAAATGTGGCTGAAGGGGATGCATTCTATTAATCAACTTACTTGATTATTTAAAGTCTTATTCCATCTTACTGGTTCGGTATTATGGTTAATAATGCTTTTGTGGGTCTTCCTTTATATTTCCTAGAACCATGGCTCAAGTTACATGCCCTGTTTATTTTAGAAACTTTTTTTCTTCTTTTTGTCATCTATGTATAGTTCATAAATTTCTTCTTGCATCTTAAATTGTCTTCTATGTGTGTGACCCTTAGGCTCCTCATCATATCGACAGTGTATAGTATTGCGATTAACACCAATTAATCGTCTCACTAATACATACCAAGATTGGCCCCTAGCAAGGCATCATGGCCACCCGATAGATTCGGATTCAGCAAAAGTAGCTACTGTCAGCGATATGGTTACCGTGCAATTCGATCCTTTCATCATACGTTATCTCGGACGAGGGCGAAGGCATAGAAATAGTGTCAACCTTCGGTTACTCGATATTATTTATTCAGTTTACGGACCAATGACCCGTATTATAAGCTGGATAGAGCAACAACTCAATCCCACCTTTGTGGCCTGGGGCTTTAGTGTCATTGCCATATCTTGAATTGTGCCGTGAGATAACTTTCTCGTACAAGGGAGTGATGAATCCTCTGTCCAATCCACCATAGTCTTGATACACTCCTTGATGCAGCCAATCACCACCGTATTGTGACACGAAAAAGAAGCTGCGTTAGGCTAGTGTCAAACTACACCAATCGGGTGCACAAGGCACCCCGGTGATCTCAAGTCTAAGGATCACATGCACCACCATTCGTTAGAGGATTTGTTCCATAGACACCTTGGGTTACCATCCATATGGAATCCTCGGTAGGTCAGGGTCCAGGTTGAACTTGCTTTGTGGTGTAATCGCCTACAACAAACACCCATGTGTTGCACCAGTTGTCACCAAACAACCTTGACAAGTGAGATCGATCCATGCCTTTCGTGAGTGGGGTTTCAACACTATGATAGCCTTACCGTATTATTTGTGCCCTTAGTTCAAAATAATACTGGGGCTACGGACGTTTCTAGAATGGCCACCATATGTGCTCATAGGGTTCTCACTATCAAGATTTTAAACACTTGATACCCTCGTCACGGCTCTACCATTCTAAGGACATATATCAATACATATTGCAATAATATTGATTAATGAACATTATTACAAAGAGTCAATTCTACAATAATTGATTGGCTCTAGGGCATCTACTCTAACACCTCTCTGAAACTAAACTTATCTCCACTATCAAGATTAAATCTTGCTTTCTTCTTCTGACAGTCAATTTCTACTCCATACTTCCCTAGGAAGTCCATACCCAAAATCACATCGAAATCAGGCATATCAAACACTATTAAATCAACTAACAACTCTCTTCCACGAATCACTATGGACTCTCCTGGAAGCATCTCATGGGTTAAAACACTAACTCCATCAGGTAACTCTATCCTAATGGGCTGGTCTACCACAACAGATGTCAGACCTAATCTTTCTATCATCCCATGAGATATAAAAGAATGAGTGGCTCCAGAATCAATTAAAGCATAAAGAAGCGCATGAAATAATAAGCCCGGACCCGATTCTGGGTGATGGACTTGCCTCCACTTCACCCTGTGCCATGGTAAACACCCTGACATTCGTACCTCTAGAAGCCTCTGCTATAGGTGGAGGAGGAGCTTTACAATCCTTCATTAGGTGCCCTGGCTGCCGACACCTATAGCAAACATTCGGACCGAACTCTTTTAGACACTCCCCAAAATGATTCTTCCCACACTTACGGCATGGAGTGACTACCGCAGTCCTAGGCCGCTCACTCTGCCAATCGCCCCTATTTTTCTTTGGCTGGAATCTCTTTTTGTTTCTCATGTCTCTACTTCTCACAACCTCAACTCTTTCTTTCTGTGGAGCAGGGGATGGTTCATTCTGTACTATCATGGATAGCCCTTCTGAACTCAGCTTGTTCACATAAATCTCTGCTCTCAAAGCCCGCTCTAATGCTTCACTATAGGTATGAGGGGGCTCGACTCCTGCCATAACATCACGGGCTATTTCTGGCTTCAACCCATGAACAAACTTCTCTCTTCTCAACTTGGGAGAACTCACTATCCCGGGTGCAAACCTCACAAGGGAGTTGAATCTAACTGAATACTCTTTCACTGTACTCAACCCTTGCTTCAGATTAATAAACTCTTGTATCTTCTCATGAACTCGATCAACCGTTCAGTACTCGACCTCAAACACTCTTCTAAAGTCTCCCCAAGTCATAGTTGTAATATCATGAGTCTCTTCCATTAATTCCCACCAGATTCGGGCATCTCCCTGAAATAGAAAACTTGCATATCGGATCTTCTCCTAGCCTATCATAGGATACAAGGTTGTCACATGCTCAACGGACTTAAACCACTCCTTTGCCACTAAAGGGTCCGCTATACCTTTAAATTCTGATGGCTGGTGTTGGCTCGGAAGTCCATAAATCGGCTCAATCTGATTATGCTTGAGGAGGTACCGGCCCCTTTTCTCTTTCGGCACTTTCGTGGTGGGTGCGGTAGCGATATGCAGGGGTTTCAACTCTTCCCTGACTCTCTACTAAAACCCGTTGTATGATACCCCGAATCCTAGCTTCATCCAATGGAGGGGGCATAGGATCTGGTAGATTAGAGGATTCCCCTCTGCCCCTTGAACTCTGACCCCTTGATCGGGTTCCACGTCTCATTTACAAAATAACCATTCTCACATTAACTCAATAACATGCTATTAAGGAAAGAATTTAACTTGCAGTGGTCGGCTAAGGAACGTTGTGGCGGTGAGATTGACACACTGTCCCATCCCAAAATCACGGCTCTGATACCAAAAATGTAATGACTTCTTTCTACTATCATATTCATACAATATATTAATAAAAATACAAGAATACTTATCAAAATAGTTGGGCCCAAAAAAAATTTCTTTACTAATATATACATTCTTTATATAGTACAATATCATTTGTACAAAAAGACTCTCAAAACAGTGGACAGTGTAGCCAAGTCTCCCTACTTGCCGACGTTCATCCGACCACATCCTCACCTATGTCCTGCAAAAACATAGAAAACAACGGGGTGAGCACAAAGATACTCAGTAAGTAAATGCTCTACTCCACTATCCCCGTGTATCACTCCTCAATTCTTTCCTTACTCTTGTCACTTTCTCTTATTCAATCTCTCTTGTTCTTTCTCTGTTTCTAGTTCTCCCTGTTCTTTTCTTTCTTTCTATTCTTTCTTTCTCTCTATTCTCATCACCCATGAAGGATATCATAATAACATGCATGGATGATATGCATATCCACAAATGCAAAGCAATGCGTTTTCTCTTTTCTCTTTTCTTTATATTCTTTTCTTATTCTTTTCTCATTCTTATTCTTATTATTTCTTATTCTTTGCCGATCGGTCTTGGTTGATGCATGGATTCGGAACTCTTGGCCATGTGAGTGTACTCTCTCTCATGTATAGCCCTCATCCGCATGTATTCTTACAGGCTATACAAATTCTTTTTCTCATTCTCATTCTACTCTCTCATGGCGGAGACGGTTCTCTCATGGCGGTTTACATGCGGGTAGTTCTACACTCATGAGTTCCCCATCGCACAACCTATTCTCTCTTTTAGCTTTTATTTTTTATTTTTTTATTCTCTGGTGCTAATTCTTTCTTTCTCTTCATTCTAAGAGAGGTAGGATTTTTTTCTTTATCTTTGTTCTTGGAGTATTTCTTTCTCATTACTCATTTCTTTCTTTCTTTGCTGATTACACATATAAACATATGCTTATGGTTGGCTTATGCCTAAAATCTTTCTTATATGCACTCATGAAATGTAAATATGCTATGCTGTATAAAGTAAGGTTCTCTACTTCTACTCATGCTTCTCTTAGACATTTCATCAAACAATATGTGTGCATACAAAAACCCTACTCTAATTATAGTTCTACTTCCTTCTTAACCATCCAAAATTGGAGTTCAACTCCTTTAAATCATCACACATCCTACAAAGGAAACACACTTCAAATATTCCTCTCAAATTCTTCTAATTCTATCCATACTTTTACCAAATTTCATCAACACAATCCACCCTTCTCATGGTGGAAATCTCTCCATAAATCAACATTCAACTCATTCATAAATCCATCAACTCATGTCAAACATAAAAATTCAAGCATTAATCACTCTATACATCATTCAATCATGTAAAACACAACTTAGGTGGATTTACTTACCTTATACTCAAGTAAAATCCACTTAAGCTCTCTACTCTTGATGGCTTGATGCTTTCTCTTAAACCTTAAACACAAACTTAGTAAGGACCCTACTCTTACACTAATAAAAATTCACATCTAAAGTAAGGATTCTTACCTTTAAGTGCTTAGGATCAACTTGTATCAACTTCTAGTCAAAGGCTCTCCAAAAATCCTTGGAAAATTGAATGAACACTTGTGAGAATTGAAGGATGGAAGAGGCGGTGGAAAAGAAAGAATGAGAGGGTTTACTAAGCTTAACCCCCTTTTAGCTCAAAATATCTTCATTCATTCCCATATTGCCCTTGCTCTTCCCTTCCTTGGAAATTCCATCCTTGTCCTTTAAATCATTACAAACACATCCCCATTCTAACATATTCTCCATAAAATTTCCTTGTAATTCACTCCCCATTTTTCCTGCTAATTAAGGGTAGAAAGGTCATTTTGCCCCTATGGAAAAATCCTCTAGAAACTTCATTAAACTTTTCAACTAACCCGTTGCCGCATCGAAGAACTTTCTGTCGCCACAGCGAATTAAAAATTACAGTATCGACACCGCAATCATAAAGCCAACGTCTCCGTGGCAAAGATTATTCTTTGCCCCGGCGAAGACTGAATTTCAAAAATTCACCAAGTCTTAACCAACATCAGGGCAAACACTTAATCAAATCAACTCATCAATCCAACTAAGGGCCAAACAACTGAAAATAACAACATGCAAGCTCAAAGGAGAACAAATCAATAAACATTCAAGCAATACAACACAATTTAACTACGTACCTCAAGTGGGGCGTTACAACCCATTTCTCTAATTTCATCATTCACTACTTTGTTTAGTGCACTAGCTAAGAAGAAGCATTATTATGAAGTGATTTCGCTTTACAAGCTGTTGAATTCAACTGGGTTGTCTCCGAATTTTATATCTTTGAATATTTTGATGAATTGTACGTAATATTGAAAGGGAAACCCATTTCTCCAATTTCATCATTCACTACTTTGTTTAGTGCACTAGCTAAGAAGAAGCATTATTATGAAGTGATTTCGCTTTACAAGCTGTTGAATTCAACTGGGTTATCTCCGGATTTTATATCTTTGAATATTTTGATGAATTGCTTCTGTAATATTGAAAGGGAAACCCATTTCTCCAATTTCATCATTCACTACTTTGTTTAGTGCACTAGCTAAGAAGAAGCATTATTATGAAGTGATTTCGCTTTACAAGCTGTTGAATTCAACTGGGTTGTCTCTGGATTTTATACCTTTGAATATTTTGATGAATTGCTTCTATAATATTGAAAGGGTTTCTAATGGTCATGCACTTTTTGGGGCAATTATGAAGTTGGGTTTTAGCCCAAATACCGTGACATTTACTTGTTTGATTAATGGTCTGTGTGTAGAGAGAGATTATGGAATCAATGGAATTGTTTAAGAAAATGATTGTTGTTGGTTGTAGGCCTAATGTGATCACTTGCAACACTTTGATTGGTGGATTGTGTAAAACATAGAAAATAAGCGTTGCCATTAAGTTTCATGAAGAGATGGTTAATGGAATAAAGAATTTGGTGTTATTTGTAGGCGAGATGTTGTTACTTATAATACTATAATTGATGGTCTTTGTAAGGCTGGATTGGTTGAGAAGGCTAGACAACTATTGTTGTAACATATGATTCAGAGAGGTGTGGTTCTTGACATTTATACTTACAACATTTTAATAAACGGTTATTGCTTGGCAGATTGAATTGGTGATGCAAGGGAGTTGTTTGATTCCATAACTAGAAAAGGGTATAAGCCTAATGCTGTTTGCTACACTACTTTAATCAATTGGTATTGCAAGAATAAAGAAGTCAATGAAGCTCTTAGTCTTTATCGAGAGATAATTTTAGAAGGAATTAGGCCTAATGTGATTACATATAATGGTAGAGTAGATGCCCTAGAGCCAATCAATTATTGTAGAATTGACTTTTTGTAATAATGTTCATTAATCAATAAAAAGGCATTTTATTCTATATCGCGTAAATCATTATTATTGCAATATGTATTGATATATGTCCTTAGAATGGTAGAACCATGATGAGGGTATCAAATGTTTCAAATCTTGATAGTGAGAACTCTATGAGCACATATGGTGGCCATTCTAGAAACATCTGAAGCCCTAGTATTATTCTGAAGTAAGGACATAGATAATACGGTAAGGCTATCATAGTATTGAACGACCCTATTAAAAGGCAGTGACTGATCTGACTTGTCAAGGTTGTTTAGTGACAACCTGGTGCAACACATAGGTGCTTGTTGTAGGCGAATACACCGCAGCAAGTTCACTAGATTGACCCACTAGAGCATTCCATATGGATGGTAACCCCAGTGTCTATGGAACAAATCCTTTAATGAATGGTGGTACATGTGATCCTTAGACTTGAGATCACTGGAGCGTCTTGTGCACCAATTGGTGCAGTTTGACACTAGCCTAATGCAGTTCTATTCAGAGCTGTCAATACGGTGGTGATTGGCTGCATCAAGGAGTGTATCAAGACTATGGTGATTGATAGAGGATTCATCACTCCCGGGTATGGGAGAAGTTATCTCACGACGCAATTTAGTAGATGGCAATGACACTAAAACTTTGGCCACAATGGGATTGAGTTGTTGCTCTGTCCAGTTTATGATACAGGTCGTTGGTCCAGAAACTGAATACATAATATCGAGAGTAACCGGAAGTTGACACTATTTCTATGCCTTCGTCTCATCGAGATACAGTACGATGAAAGGATCAAATTGTACGGTAACCATATCGTTGACAGGTAGCTACTTTGCTGAATCTGAATCTATCGGGTGGCCATGATGTCTTGCTAGGGGCCAATTTTGGTCTGTGTATTAGTGAGACGATTAATTGGTGTTAATCGCGATACTATACACTGCCGTTATGGTGAGGAGCCTATGGGTCACGCACATAGAAGATAATTTAAGACTCAGAAAGAAAGAAGGGCATTTTCGTCTTTTTGGGCGAAAGGGTATTTTGGTAATTTCACATTGCAATTAAATTTGCTGAGATCGTAGCCTTTATTTAATTTGTTAGAAAAATTAAATAAGTGAAATTACGTTTAAATGTGTGTTCGCACATATTTAATTAAATCATCATTATTGTTAAATGTTAATTAAATATTAATTGATTTTAATTGAGATAATGATGAAATAAATTAAAATATCTAATTGGGAGTGTTTGGCAACATGGGGTGTTTGGGTTGGAGCTGAAGCCTATTCCATATGGGAATAAGGCTACTTAGTTTGCCTATAAAAGAAAAGTGTGTGTGTGTGATTTGAATATAATTCTTCTAATTGAAAGGAAAACACCCAACAGCCTATACACACTCTCCCACACCACTTTCACTGTTTGATTGAAAAATAAATATCTCTCTTTCCTTCTTCTTGATTTCTTAAGACCAAGAAGGATCTAGCAAATCCCTCATTGGTTCCTTGCGATTGTCTTCGTGTGGACTTCGTGGGTTCGATCCTACACTTGGATCGGTAGCAAACACATTCAGAGATAATATTAGAGGAGCCTCCAACGTGGGTATGAATCTGAACTTTAGATTTATTTTCTGCAGATTCTTGTTATATACAAAATCTATAATTCCTGTGCCCTGATTTTGGGTTCTAAGGAACGATCCGTTGTTGCAAAAAATTTTGTTTTCGCTACGCAACCGGGTCGTTTCCTAACATATACCATTGTTAACTGGGTTTTTTCTTATAGCTAAGGTAAAAGATGCATGGAATTTAGTTGGTGAGATGCAACTTAACGATGTTTTTCCTAATTCTAGGACATATAGCATTTTCATTGATGGGCTTTGCAAGAACGGATGTGTTTTGGAAGCATTGGAAATGTAACGCCCCGCTTGAGGTACGTTGTTACTGTTTCCTCTTTCGCTCTTATTTTGAGTTGGTTTTGGTATTATTGTTTGATTTAGTGTTGTGTTGAATGTTTGCCACTGAAATTGGTTGAAAAGCGAAGAAATTCAAATCAGTGCCGTGCTTCGCGGGGCGAAAAGCCCCCTTCGCCGCGCGGCGAAGAGGTGTTAAGCCACGGGGAAGGCTGTTGATAGTTTCGCCGCGGCGACAGTTTCTTCACCGCGGCGCTGAGTCAAGAATAAAATGTTAGGTTAAGTTTTAGATATTTTCTTCCCTAAGGGCAATTTGACCTTTCTACCCCTAATTAGCAGGGAAAGTGGGGAGTTAATTGTAAGGATTTTTCATAGAGAATGTGTTGATATGGGGGTGAGTTGTAATGAATCAAAGGATATGGATGGAATTCCCAAAGAAGAATAAGGGCAAAATGGGAATGAGTGTGTTTATATTTCTTTAAAAGGAATTAGAATCAAAGAAACCCCTCATTTTCTTCTTCTCAAACGCAACTTCCCATCCTCACTCCTCTCAACTTCTCTTTTCTTTTGATCAAGGTTCTCCAAGGTATTTTTTGAAGGGATTTGGGGTAGAAAAAGCAACCTAAGGCTTCCTAAGGTAAGGATTTCTACTTAAGTTGTGTGATTTGGGAGTTTTAACCCATATTGAAGTTTGAGGGTTTTCCTTCTTTTGGTTAAGATTAGAGGAAAAGTCAAGCTAAACAAGTGAAATGAAGAATTTGTGAAGTCTCTCCATAACAAGGTAAGTAAAACCCAACCCAAGTTGAGATTTATGAAATTTCTTGATTAGGGTTTTGATAGACTTGATGTATGTATGTGATGTACATGTAATATGGCATGTATGAAGGATTAAATAGAGATTTCTATGCTTTGTGATTGTTATACCTTGCAAATTTGAGAAATGAGATGTTGGGTTGGCAAGGTAGTTTGAGATGGACTTTAAGGGGTGTCATGGATCCCTTTTTTGGAAGTGCCTTGTTTGATGTGTTTTATGGCTTTGTGAAGGGGTTTTTCCCCATTTTTGGATGGTTAGAGAAAGATTTAGAATCATTGCTATAATAGAGTTTTATAGTGCACATGAGATGTTTGATGAAATGCCTAATAGAGGTTTGAGTGTGAGTATTGAACCTTAATTCTTGCAACATTGCATGTTGGCATTTCATAAGTACATTGGTAGTGATGAACCATCCATAGGCACTAATTGTGCATGGAAAAGTGACCTAAGAAAGTGTAAGGAAATGGTTTATGCATTTACCCTATGAGTAGAGAGCTTAGTGGGTAAAATTACTCTAAGGGTAGAGAGCATTGAAAAATGCTACAATAGAATGAATTAGAAGAGTAGTATAGTTGAGATGATGCTTTGTGGTCATCACCCGACCGTTATGGGAATCGGATTGATGCTTTGTGATCATCATCCGAATAGCCCTTAGAGAGATGGGTCGATGCTTTGTGATCATCACCCGATGAGTAGTAGAAATGGGTAGATGCTTTGTGACCACTACCCGGTTAGTTAAGAGATATGTAGGTTGATGCTTTGTGATCATCATCTAACATTTGGTAGAAGTGGGTTGATGCTTTGTGACCATCACCCAATAGTGACTAGAGACGGGTAAATGCTTGGTGATCGTTACCCAAAATTCATGAGGAACGGGTAGGTGCTAGGTGATCTCCACCCGATAGTTAGAAAGAACCGAGTTGGTGCTTTGTGATCCTCACTCGGTAGTCACTAAGAACGGGTTGGTCTGTGTGAATTCCACCCGATAGCTATAGAGAGTGAGATGGTCTTTGTGTGAACGCCATCCATGTACCTCCCGGTAAGATGAGGCCATGATGTTATTAGGAACAGAAACAGAATCAGAAATAGCATAAGGAAAGAATTAAGAGTTATTTATACGGGGGACACACAGAGAGAGTTTTACTTACTGAGCATTATTTTGTGCTCACCCCGTTATTTTCCTTTGTGGATGCAGGTTCTAGGTGATGCAGTCGGAGGGGCGTCGGCAAGCAAAGAGAGATAGCTACACTGTTTCCCCTGTTTTGCCTTTAAAAATGCATTTTTGTAAACAGTACTCTTTATGTATAAAAGACATATGACTTATAATGAAAAGAAAGTTTTTGGGCCCAATTTTCTATTGTTATTATGCATGCATTGTACTAGTTTTCAGTAGTTGTTACAGGAAATGTTTAATGCCCTAGTAAATAATAAGATTGCAGTTAGCATTAAAGGTTTGAATTCCCTTATTGATGGATTATGTAAAACAGAGAGATTAGGAACTGAATTTTCCATTGATAAGGGAAATCTTTCAGGTTTGCATAGGTATATTGTTCATTTTTCTTTGTTAAAATTGTTTTTATTCAATGTCAAGAACTTGAAGCTTCTCAGGACATTTGTAGATGCTCTATTCATGGTGAATTTTGGATGAAGAAAATGTGGACCTTGTAGCTAGTCTACTCTTTTAGGGTCTAGGCATAGATCTCTTACGAGTGTGTATCAAGTGCTTCTACCCTTAGACTCTGAAGAAAAGTCTATTAATTTACTTCATTTAGTGCGCTATTATAGTACCATTATGACCACTTTATGTAGAAATTACAGTGCATAACTCTCGGTACTCCAAGATGGCTTTTGCTAATTGCTAGATTGTTACCTTTGTTAATTGTTTTCTCATGGAATAAGGTCCTTTGCTAAAATATTTCTCAGTCAGCATTGGAGTTGCATGCATGGAAGATATCTTTATGGATCTATGAATTTATAAATCGGCATGTCATTTTCAACTGGTACATCGTTGTTGTGTAATGGTTGTCTTCAATATTTGTGTTTATAAACAATTAGCTTGATGTCTCTTTAGTGTACCACCGAAATTGCAGGCTCTGTATGATTGGATGTATTATATATACTTGAATACTTAACTGTGCAGTTTCCTCCTTTCAACACGCATAAGATTACTTATCTCAGCAGATGAAGAATACAGATGGTTTGCTGCATTTGTATGCTTATTGGGCTCGTTTGGAGCTAAATTTGGCTGCAGCTCTGGGTGTTTGGGAGAGCTGGTTAAGATCTGGTTTGGCCCATTCATCCTTTTCTCTTTCTTATCCTGCATAGTTCAATATGATATATTTATGATTCATCTTTGTATTTTTTCCGTATCACTTGCTTTTTATCTATGTAGCAGGTCAATGTTGGAAGCTTGGCAAGGTTATATAGCTAAATGAAGCTATTGGGACATTTAAGTGAAGCTAGGTCCATCTACTGGAGATGCTACAGTAAAAGATTTAGTGGGATAACTTCAGAGGTATAATTCTTTTACATTACTTGCTTTCTATTATACTAGATTGATTTATGGACAAAATTTGAATTTGAATGTTTCTAAACTGGTTTTTTCCAATTTTTTTTTTTTTGAAAATTGTTGCTTTTAGTAGTATACGATGCAACTTTATTTAATCAATTGATAATTTTCATCTGCAATGCGGACATTTCTTTCTTTATTCGCTTTTTGCAACTGATGGAAGTTGAAACCAAACAAATGACTTAAGTCAAGGTTGTTAAATGTTGTTTATCAAGTAAGTCAATTTATGGAGATCTTTTGAACTCTTAATATACAATAATGCTTTGTAGCTGAGAATATTTTTAGAGAGTAGCCTTGCAATAGGTTAACCTCTTACTCGGGCACCAGAATCACAATGGTTTAATATGTCATTTTGAATATTTTTTCCAAATCATACGTAAATGATATATGTTAGTATCTGTAGGGGTCATGCTAGTCGAAAATCCATGACGTTTATTTTTTTAACTTTAAACTTTGGAGTTATTGATACTCTGATGAAATTATGGCATATATGAAGCAATCACATTTAAATCATAGGTAGTGGAGTATTTTTTGAAACCCAATAGGCTGATATAAGGGTAGACTAGGACACCTTAGCTTTCCTTATTTACGAAAATTGTACCCATTGTTATTCAGAAATAAAAGTTTATTTTCTTTTAAGTGTGAAACTTGTCAACTTGCAAAATACACCAAGTCTATTTATCTAGCTCATAAATATAAGAGTTCTAGGCTTTTTTAATAATTCATAGTGATATTTGGGGGTCATCTAGAGTTACAAATATTGTAGGGTCTAAGTGGTTCATTACGTTTATTGATGATCACACTAGAGTATGTTGGGTATACTTGATGAAAAACAAGTTTGAAGCAAGTCAGTTGTTCAAAAGGACTGCCTAGACAGTTGTTTGTTAATCTAGTTTCCAAGCTGGGAATGATAAATATCTATTCACCACCTTGAGGGGGAGTGTAGGACTTCTAGATTAGAATATGATCAATTTAAAAGTTATCTAAGTCTTATCTAGTTTAAGAGATTGAAATAAAAAGATTATTAGGATTTGCTTTCTCCTGATTTCATGTTTAAATCTCTCTATACAAGATTTGGGCCAGTTTGGTTTGTAATTCAAAAATAATTTTGAAAAACTATGTTCCAATTAAAAATTTTAAAGTTTTATCTCTAAATTTTAAATGTTTGAAAATATATTTTGTATTTTAATTCTGTTTATGAGATTTGGGCGAGTTTAGTTTGTGATTCAAAAATAATTTTAAAAAACTAAGTTACAATTAAAAATTTTAAAAAGCTTTATCTCAATATTTTAAATATTTGAAAAATATATCTAGTATTAAAAATTGTTTTTGAAGTTAAAAAGTATATAAAGACTAAGAAATGATATTTTTCTTGTTTTCTAATTTTACACTAATTTTTAGGATTATATGCAAAAACATTTCAACTTATTTTAATAAAAACTATTTTCATAAAATTCCTTATATTCCTTGTTTTCGAAAATAAAACACTATTTAAAATTTATAACAAATAGGCTCTTATTTAGATTATAAACTTTTATATGTATTTATGTTATATTTATGATTGTGCTTGTGGCTATTCAGCTCATGAGATTGTGTTAAATTTTAAGTATGGTTGTTGAACGCTTAACTATCAATTTAAGCTATTAAGTCAAATTGTTACATAACATTATTAAAGATGTTACTTAATTATGATACATCTGCTTGGTATTTATTGAATGTATGCAATCCTTGCTTTTTTAACTCAATGCGTAAAAATGCTTGTCTTTGTTCCCTTTCTTAGATTACACCCCGCTTGGAAGAGCTACAACTATTTAGGTTACAACAGGAAGCCAAATCTGTTCCTGAGCTAATAGATCGGAAAGAGAAGTCGCATAAGAGAAGTGTTAGTGGAAAGAGTAAAATAGATTCAAACATGACTGACGAACGATCTCCAGCTAAGCGGCAGAAAAATACTGCCCAAAACCAAACAAAGTGCATGGGAAAGAAAAGGGACGAGTACAGAACTTAGCTGAAGAAAATGAAGTAGAAGAAGCAAAACCCAAGTTTGAAGAGCATCCAAATGACTAGCACATCAAAGACTCCACCATTGGAAGAGCCAAAGTATACACTGACGAGTGTACTGCATTTTTATCAAACCTTAACTTCAGGGCAAGTAGAGATTCTCTCGCACTTCAGAGAGAGATTTCTTTTTATTCTTTTTTAACGCTGGACAAGAAAATACAGAGAGATAATTTTGATGGTTTTAAATTTTTTTCAGGCAACTTCTGAAGATCTGAAAAAATTCTTTAGCGATGTTGGTGGGGTTGAATCTGTTTGAATTCTGTAGGACAAGTTCACCAAAAAGTCAAGGGTATGACTCTCTTTCTCTCACTTATTATTTGTCAATGTTCTTTGTGCTTTATGCTTGTAATCACTGCTTCATATTAGGATACTCATAGAAATACATCAAGTACATATATTTATATTAGCAAAAGTAAATGGGCCCAAAATTTTATTTTAATACATTTAATCATTCTGTATACAAAGTAAGGCATAATAAGTAAAAGTTATCAAAAATAGTGGACAGTGTAGCTATTACTTCTCGCTTGCCGACGCCCATCCAACCGCATCCTCACCTAGATCCTGCAATCACAAAGAAAAACAACGGGGTGAGCATAAAATAATGCTCAGTAAGTAGATCCTTTACTCGTCTAACCCCATGACTCTTTCTCTTAATTCTTTCCTTACACTCTTCTCATATAATTTATTTTCTCTTTCTATTTCTCTTTCACATAGCTCTTTTCTATCAACTTTCTATTGTATGTCACGGCCTTATCTTACCGGAGGCACGGCTGAGTGGAGATCACAAAGCACCCACCCACTCTTCGTGACTTCTACTCTTTCTCTTCCTCTATTCTTTCTTATATTTTCTCATTCTTTCTCACTGGAATGTCACGGCCTCATCTTACCGAAGGCACGGTCGGGTGGAGTTCACAAAGCACCAACCCACTCTTCGTGACTTTCGGGTGGAGTTCACTAAGCACCAACCCATTCTTCATAACTTCCGGGTGGAGTTCATAAAGCACCAACCCATTCTTAGATTTTTCTCATTCTCTTTACTTTTAGAGTAGCCCATTCACAAAGTTCTCTAGTCTTTCTCAAGCTACTTCTCAATGCACAATTAATGCATAAGGATGGTTCATGCTTAAAGTTTCTTACATAATGCACTTATGAAATGCACAAATGCAATATTGCATCAAAACAGTTATTCTGCGCAGGTCACACTCAAGAAGGCATAACTTGAGTTATACACCTCGTATTGCTACGATTTTGGTCTCATTTTAAAGCTTAGAGATAGGGCTACAACTTGTATTTTTTTGGTCTAAACCCAGTTCAATCCGTAAGATGCCCAACAATCACTCAGAAAGTCACGGAGTGTGGACAGCGGGTTTGGTAACATGTTTTCACTTAGGCATTTCATCAAACATTAATTGTGCATAAACAAACCCTAATTCAATTATCATTCTATTTAGTTCTCAAACCATCCAAAATGAGAGAAAAACTCTCTTGTAGCATCACATACCTACATGGCAAACACACTCCACAAAAATTTCTCCAATTCTTCCAATTTCAACCCATCATCAAATCATCACATATACTTCTCATATTCAAATATATCCAATAACAAGCATAATTCATCATCAATCTCATATCAATTTCTCAATAATCACAACATATGCATATTTAAAAGAAATCTCTACTCACTTGAATTCTTAAATTTTAGCTTGAGTTGGATTTTGAGTGGAATTTACTTACCTTGTGCTTGAATAGTCTCTCCTACGCTCTCTATTTTTGTTGGATTCCAATCTTCTCTTAACCCTAAGCATAAACTTCATAAGAACTCAACCTTTACACAAATAAATCATAGATAAAGAGCTTGAATCCTTACCTTTTAATGCCTAGAATCAAAACCCTATGAAAAACCACTTAAAAGCCCTCAAAATCCTTGGAGGATTGAATGACAATTTGAGAGAAATTGGGGGAGGAGTGTGGCGGTGGAGAAGAAGAATGAAGGGTTTCAAACCCTTAACACTTTAATTTATAACCATACTTTCCCATTTTGCCCTTGCTCTTTCTTAGAAATTTCATCTATGTCCCTTAGTCAATTTACAATAATGCCCTCATTTTTTGCATTCTCTATGAAGTTCTAGCTCTTTTCACTCCCCACAATTTCAACTAATTTTGAGTGAAAAGACCATTTTACCCCTAATGAAAGTTTAAGGGATTTTCTTTACATTTTTCTAACTTTAACAAAAATTCAACTAAGGGCCAACCAAAATTAACAATATATCAACCCAAATAAAAGCAAAACAATAAACATTCAAGGAATACACCATAACTTAGCTACGTACCTCAAGTGGGGCGTTACAATGCTTCAAATGAAAAAGGGTAAGCTATCCACTGGACCTTCCATGTGCACATAAGTCTTATAGTCAAATCCTTATTTAACATTGCCTGACCTTTAAACTTCAACATATGTATGCATAATGTGGACTGTACCACAGAAATTAGCCCTAAGAAACTAACTTTAATGAGACTGGGAGATCAACATGGATGATCCTTTAGGGAGATTGAAACTGCTAAATGTAGTATATTTTCTTTGATCAAATTTCTCAAGGGTGCTCACTGAAACTTCAATTTGATTTCTTCCTTTCATGCTGTCAATAAAACATTTAGTTCTTACGCTTTTGGTTTTAAGATAAATTTCCTTTCCAGAGACGATTATGTAGCCTCAAATAAACCTGCAAAAGGGTTGAATTCCATAATTATGGTAAAATTGCATAATTTTCTAAGTATAAAGAGTCTAACTGTCTAAGAGCATATTTTTTTCATTTTGATAGCAAGTGATATGCTTAGGAGACTCAACCATAGTCCCTGGCGAATTTACCCATATTCCAGCTTACCTTTAATTGTAGAGCATCTGTCTGGGACTGCTTACTAATTTATAATATCCTCGGATCGATTTTTGAAGGGCGTAGCATATGTGGATTTTGTCGATAATGCACACCTTGCTGCCACTGTAGGAAAGAACAAGCAAATGTTTCTTGGGAAGAAGATAAGCATTGCAAGATCAAATCCGAAGCAAAAGAGAGAGGATTCTGCTGGTCATGGGGCCTCTAGAGAACATGGTAGGCTAAGTGGAATTATGTTTTATCTTTGTTATTACTTGTGTGTGTTTGTTTGTGTGTAGTGCAGTCTATAGACGTTTGCATGTTTGTGTTTTCCACTTCTACCTTTTATTTTCTTACTCCTTTGGGTTAAATGGCAACGCAAAGTAGTAATCAAACTTTCAAGGGGTCTAAAGCGCCACACTGTGCTGTTAATAAACATAGTAATAGCATTCAGTTGAAGGGGAGGAACACATTTGCAATGCCAAGGAACGTCAGACCACTTGTGTCCCCTCGACAAATCCAATAGCCGGGGAAGTGGAAGATGAGAAGCCAAAGTCAAAAAATGTGTTCAGAGAAATGATCCTTAAGAAGTAAGGTTTGTTCCTGGGGTTATATGTTAACTAGAATAACACGGTAATTGACAAACTTCTCTTTCTTATAAAAAACTAAGGTATTACCTACATGCACCCAGCAAAGCTCTCCATGTCACAACATTTGGTTCATATTCCATCTCATGTATTAACTTAGCTGCTTGATCCAGCTTCCCAGCCCTTCCAAGAAGATCAATTACACAACCATAATGCTCCTTTTCTGGTTCAATCCCATAAAGCTTTTTCATACATTGGAAGTAATACAACCCATCTTTTACAAGCCTTACATGGCTACAAGCAAATAGAACACCAAGAATTGTAATATAATTTTGTTCTAAACCTCATCAACTCAAACAATTTTAGTGCCTTTCGGCTGCACCTGCTCTGTGCCAACCCAGCAATCATGGTGCTCCAAGAAATCACACCCCTCTCTACCATTCTATCAAAAATAGACTTTGCATTTTCCAAGCTTCCACACTTGCAATACATATCCAAAAGCGCATTGTTAAGTATCAAATCTTGGTCATACTTCAATACATGAACATGGACTTGTGTCCCCAATTCTAACAGCGCTACTCCAGTACACGCCCTCAAAACACTCGTTAGCGTGGCCCAACCCTCTTCATTCTCTTGAAGAGATTCAAAGCCTCATCACCATCACTATTCTGAGCAAACCCTCCAATGATTGAGTTCCAAACAACCAAATCTCTGGTCACCATCTCATTAAAAACATAGTGCATTCTTCAACTCACCCTATTTGGTATAAACATCAATCAAAGCGCTCCTAACGAACACATCAGAATCCAAACCAACTTTAATTATTCCACAATGAAGCTGCCTAAGATTGAGTAAATTGTTGGTTTCAGCCGGAGAACATTAAGAGAGATAAAACAGAGCACTTCAAACGTTTCAGCAAAAAGCAAGGTTTTTTATTGAAGAAAGTCAATATATAACACTTAACGACTCTCTGCTAATTACATCAACTATAGTAGATGTTTACAGCTTTCAAATTCAAATTTTACCACAAATATTACAGTTCAAATTACTCATAATAAACTTTACTTAAATCCCTTAAGTAACTAAACAACCAATTACACAAAAACACTCCCATGCACGTTGAGTTATTGTTGACTGTAACCTTCTGCATCTTCCAAAAACACAACCTTGCAGACTTGAGTAATTGATGCATTTCCAGCAAGGCATCACTACATCAACACTCCCCCTTGATGCATTTGCTAGAAACACCAAGTTTGAGTCTAAGTCCCTCAAACTTGGCTTTAGGCAAGTCATGATATCTGCAATCTGATCCACACCCCGACAGTGCATCAAAGTCACTTCCCCATCATTTTCAGCCTCCCTTACTACATGAAATTTAATCTTAATATGTTTGGTCCTGCCATGGAGAACTGGATTCTTTGCCTTTGCCACTGCTAATTGATTATCACACAATATTGGTGTTGGCCTATCTTGATCCTGCTTCAAATCAGACATAATTTTTCTAAACCAAGCAACTTGGTTCACTGCTGCTGCGGCAAAAATGTACTTTGCCTCTCTAGTGGACTGAGCCATTAGGTCTTGCTTCTTCGACAACCAACTAATGGCTCTTTCATTGATGTAAAACATATACCTTGAGGTACTTTTCATGTCGTCTAAAGAACCTCCCCACTCACTGTCTGTGTATCCCTGCAAAATCAGTTTTTCTGCCCTCTTAAACCAAATGCCAAGGTTTGAAGTTCCTTTCACATACCTTAACACCCTCTTTGCCGCCCTATAATCTGATTTAATTAGACAGCTCATAAATCTAGAAAGGTAGCTCGCTGCAAACATCGTCTGGACGTGTAGCTGTTAAGTACAAGCATCCTACCAACCTTTAAACATACTCTCATCCACTATTTTCTCACCATCATTCTTGCTCAGCTTCAGGTTAGAGATTAAAGGTGTATCTGCAGGTTTGCAATTCTCCATCCCAAACTTTATGAGAATTTCATTTGCATACTTTTCCTGATACACAAATATTCCACTTTTGGATTGAAAAATCTACATACCAAGGAAATATGACATCTCCCCCAAATCTGTCATCTCAAATTCAGATTGCATGGATTGTTTGAACTTGCTCAATTGGTCCAGATTACTCCCTGTCATCAACAGGTCATCCATATACAATGACACAACAATTAAATCACCCTTAGCTTCTTTAACATAAACGGTATGTTCGTTTGGACTTCTTACATAGCCTAGGCTGTTAAGTTAATTGTTTATGCGGCCATACTAGGCCCTAGGTGCCTATTTTAGACCATACAATGCCTTCTCCAACATGTACACCTTGCTTTCTTCACCCTTCACTTGGTAGCCTTTGGGTTGGTCCACAAAAATCTCCTTTTCCAAGCAGCCATTTAGAAAGGCAGATTTGAAATCAAGTTGGAAAATTTTCCAACCAAATTGGGTTGCCATGGCTATGATCATCCTTATAGTGTCATGTCTTGCTATCGAAGCAAATGTGTCAGTGTAATACACCCCTTGCTACTATGCAAATCCTTTTGCCACGAGCCTAGCCTTGTGTTTGTGGATTGTACCATTAGGATTGATCTTCAATTTATAAATCCATTTTACCTGAATTATTCTTCTGTTTTCAGGTCTTTTAACTAATCTCCATGTGTTGCTCTTCTCAATCATAGAAATCTCCTCTTGCATAGCATTCTTCCAAGCATCTGATCTAGCAGCTTTAGCATATGTTTTAGGTTTTAACACAGCCACATTGCACCTTGCATAAACATCAGTCAAGGTCCTAGTTCCAGGAACTGCTGGTTCTTCATCTTCTTCAGTTTCAAGTTCATCTAGATCAACTTCAGTTGGTTGTTGTGTGTTACAGTCGGCAATAATCTTCTTAATCTCCTAACTCCAAACCGCATTCTCATCAATTCTCACATCCCTAGTTATCACAATTCTTTTTGTCTCTGGAATGTACACTCTGAATCCTTTTGATTGGTTGCTATAACTAATGAAAATACCAACTTCAGCTTTATTATCTAACTTGGTCCTCTTCACTGCTGGAACCATCACATAGCACACACTTCCAAACACTCTCAAATAGCCAACTGTTGGTTTAGTTCCTGTCTATGCCTCAGCTAGTGTTTGCCCCTTGAATGCTTTGGTTGGCAGCCTATTCAGGAGGTAAACTACTGTATTTACAACCTTGGCCCAGAATTTCTTAGGGAGTTGTTTTTCTACCAACATACATCTAGCCATCTCCATGATGGTCTTATTTCTTCTTTCACTTACTCCATTTTGCTGTGGAGTGTATGGAGCAATGAATTGATGCCTAATACCAGCTTATAAACATAGTGAACTGAATTCCTTTGAAGTGTACTCAGTTCTGTTGGCACTTCTAAAGGATTTAATCTTTGTTACAGCTTCATTTTCTACCAATAGTTTGAATTTTCTAAACACTGTAGGGACTTTACTTTTCTACTGTAAAAAATGCATCCATGTCATCCGTGTATAATCATCTATAAAGAGTAAGAAATACCTGCTTCCACTAAAGGATTCTATTTGCATAGGACCACAAACATCTGAATGAATCAGTTGAAGCTTCATTGTTGCTCTATAGGTCTGATCCGAAGGAGACGCAGGTCTACTCAATTTTCCAATTTGGCATGCACTGCACAATGTGCTTTTCTCCTCAATTTCTGGCAGGTCACGAACCATGTTTACATTCTTCAACTCTTTGAGGCCATTATAGTGATAATGGCTGAGCTGTTTGTGCCAAGTTTTCGACTCCTCCAGTCTAGTTAACAGGGCAGAATCATTGGTGGTTTTCCACTCAACCAGGAAGCTTTTCCCTAGCATCTTTACCCTCATCAATTCGGCCTCTTTAGGATCTAGTATGTTACATGCTTGGTTTTCAAAGTGTAAGGAATAACCCCTTTCTAACATTTGTCCCACACTCAATAGATTTTGGCTAATTCAAGGAACATACAGCATATGAGAGATTATTTTTGTACCTGACCAAGTTTGGACAACAACATCCCCTATGCCTTTGACCTCCATGAATTCACAATTCCCAATCTTGACTCTAGAGCTATACGATCTGTCCAAGCTAACAAAATTTTGCAGGTCTGTAGCCATGTGATTGGTGTAGCCACTATCAATTAACCTATTGCAGTAGGTGCCCTAGAGCCAATCAATTATTGTAGAATTGACTCTTTGTAATAATGTTCATTAATCAATAAAAGGCATTTTATTCTATATCGCGTAAATCATTATTATTGCAATATGTATTGATATATGTCCTTAGAATGGTAGAACCGTGACGAGGGTATCAAGTGTTTCAAATCTTGATAGTGAGAACCCTATGAGCATATGGTGGCCATTCTAGAAACGTCAGAGTCTCTAGTATTATTTTTGAAGTAAAGGCACAAGATAATACGGTAAGGCTATCATAGTGTTGAACACTGTTGAAAGACAGTGACTAATCTCACTTGTCAAGGTTGTTTGGTGACAACCTGGTGCAACACATGGGTGCTTGCTGTAGGCGATTACACCGCAGCAAGTTCACTGGACTAACCCACCAGAAGATTCCATATGGATGGTAACCCCAGTGTCTATGGAACAAATCCTCTAACGAATGGTGGTGCATGTGATCCTTAGACTTGAGATCACCAGAGCGCCTTGTGCACCGATTGGTGTAGTTTGACACTAGCCTAACGCAGTTCTTTTCAGAGTTGTCAATACGGCGGTGATTGGCTGTATCAAGGAGTGTATCAAGACTATGGTGGATTGACAGAGGATTCATCACTCCTAGGTATGGGAGAAAATTATCTCACGGCGCAATTCAGTATATGGTAATGACACTAAAACTGTGGCCACTGTGGGATTGAGTTGTTGATCTATCTAGTTTATAATACAGGTCATTGGTCCAGAAATTGAATAAATAATATCGAGAGTAACAGAAGGTTGACACTATTTCTATGCCTTTGTCTCGTCGAGATAACGTATGATGAAAGGATCGAATTGCATGGTAACCATATCGTTGACAGGTAGCTACTTTGTTGAATCTGAATCTATCGGGTGACCATGATGCCTTATTAGGGTCCAATCTTGGTCTGTGTATTAGTGAGACGATTAATTGGTGTTAATCGCGATACTATACACTGCCGATATGATGAGGAGCCTATGGGTCACACACATAGAAGATAATTTAAGATCCAAGAAGAAACAAGGGCATTTTCGTCTTTTAAGGTGAAAGGGTATTTTGGTAATTTCATAGTGCAATTAAATTTGTTGAGGTCGTAGCCTTTATTTAT
The DNA here is from genome assembly GCA_026225825.1 of Pistacia integerrima. Classification (NCBI taxonomy): domain Eukaryota; kingdom Viridiplantae; phylum Streptophyta; class Magnoliopsida; order Sapindales; family Anacardiaceae; genus Pistacia; species Pistacia integerrima. The sequence continues at coordinate 49,597,985 of CM047749.1, forward strand.
TTTGTTAGAAAAATTAAATATGTGAAATTACGTTTAAATGTGTGTTCGCACATATTTAAATATATTATCATTATTGTTTAATATTAATATATATTTAAATATTTATTAATTGATTTTAATTGAGATAATGATGGAAAATAAAATAAATCAAATTGGGAGTGTTTGGCAACATGGGGCGTTTGGGTTGGAGCCCAAGCCTATTCCATATGGTATTAGGGCAACTTAATTAACTATAAAAGGAAAAATGTGTTAATTAAATAGAATATGATTTTTCTTTGAAAACATAGCAGCCCCTCTTTGATAATATACTCCCACGGCAGTAACATTTTGGTGCCTAAAAATCAATTCAATTGATTTTCTTTTCTTCTGAATCTTGAAGCCAATGAGGATCTAGCAAATCCCTTTTTGGTTCTTTTTGAGATTGTCTTCGTGTGGACTACGTGGGTTCGATCCTACAGTTGGATCAGTAGCAAAACATTTGTCGACAAATTTGGAGGAGCCTCCAACGTGCATTTGTTTTTCTTAACTCATGTTTAATATTTCTGCAGATTTTTATTATGATAAAATTGTAAAACTTATACCCTTGATCTTGGTTCATGTAAACGATCCCTGAGTTATATTATTTTTGTTTCGGCTGTGTATACGGGACCGTTTACTAACATAACCAAGCATCACTGCTGGTTTGTGCAGTGTAACAACTGGCCACAAAAAGTTGTTCTGCCTCTTGACATTGTTAATGATCCTCCCCTACTTTTGGTTGCTGTATTGGCTGGTTTACTTTGTTCTTACAAACCCTTTCAATATGCTCGAATTGCTTACAACTCATGTATTGTATACCAGGCCTGAACCAGCATCTTCTCTCTGGATGCCCCTTCTTTTTACAATGGGTGTAGGCTGGAAATTCTTTCACTCCACCAGGTCTTTCCCACTGGTTATTACTCTTCTCTTTCCCTTTTCTATCTCCAGCATACTTCTTTGTTTGTGCTTGTGCAGGTTTACCTTTGAAGCTTGCAACCAATGCACCCTCACTAGTGTCTTCTTGCCTCAAGAGCCTTCTTTGCTCTTGAGCTTGGAGAGCATGGACAAGCTCAGTCAATGTGATCCGAGTCATGTCTTTAGAGTCCTCTAAAGAAGAGATTTTGGACTCAAATCTCTTTGAGAGACTCACCAAAACCTTTTCCACAACCCTACGATCTGTCAACTCCACTCCCATAAGCCTGATTTTGTTGACAACATTCATTAGTCTATCAACATAATCCTTCACTTGTTCAGTTTCCTGCATTCTTTGCATCTCAAATTCTCTCCTTAGATTAAGAACCTGCATATTCCTTGTTGTAGTGCTCCTCATGTACTTCTCTCTCAATTTATCCCATGCTTCCTTGGGGTTTTCGTATGCCATGATTATTGTAAAAACAAGATCAATCACAGTAGCATGTATGTGAGAGAGAGCTCTCGGAGCTTTGGATGATTCTTCCTCATGCAGCCTCATTTGGTTCAACGTAGGATTCTGTCCAAGAGGAGGTGGCTGCCGGTTTTCTTCCACATACTGCCACAATCCCTGTCCATGAAGAAAGGCTTTCATCTTTACTGCCCAGATGTGGTAATGTTCTCCATTGAATACTGGTGGAGCCATCAAGGCAGATTGAGTTATCATGCCCCTATTTTTCTTGTCTATCGTAAGAAGGAAGAAGAACAACTGCAGGTCAATCATTTTGAGATGGAGGGTATTTTGGAGGTGTGATCGAAGGTTTACAGTGCTAAGTTTCTGGTTTTTGTGGAAGCTCTGATACCATTTATTGCTTTTAGTCGAAGAACATTAAGAGAGATAAAACAGAGCACCTCAAATATTTCAGCAAAAAGCAAGGTTTTTTATTGAAGAAAGTCAATATGTAACACTTAACAACTCTCTGCTAATTACATCAACTACAGCAGACGTTTACAGCTTTAAAATTTAAATTTAACCACAACTATTACAGTTCAAATTACTCCTAATAAACTTTTCTTAAATACCCTTAAGTAACTAAACAACCAATTACACAAAAACACTCCAATGCATGTTGAGTTATTGCTGAATGTAGCCTTTTGCATCTTCCAAAAACATAACCTTGCATACTTGAGTAATTGATGCATTTCCAGCAAGGCATCACTACATCAACATAAACAAACACAAGATCCCAAAATGGAAAAGTAGGTGTACATATTTGGTCTAACACCTTCTCTGAGCATCAAAATAAAGAACTCAAACACCTTGTCATTCATCTTAGCATTACAATAAGCCCATATCATTGTTGTCCAAGAAACAACCGTTCTCTCAGGCATTTTATTGAATAATGTTTTAGCGTCCTCCAAGAGATTAAACTTCACGTACATATTAATCAAAATGTTGATTAAAAACGTTTTGGGTTCATACCCTTTTGAGAAGACGTGGTTGTGAACTAGTTTACCTTCTCAAACAGCGCCACAGGCCAAACAACACTTGATGAGCTCAGAGTAGGTGATGGAATCAGCATGAAGGCCATGGATTTGCATGGCATCCATAGCTTTGATGGCTTTTAGGAGGTCTCTTTGGTAGCAGAATCTGGTGAAATCATCAATCAAAGCTGATGGGTTGAGCGCTTTACTAGAAGAATCATTCGGTGTGGAAGTATAACATCTAGAAAGTGAAGTTCTTATGCATTTCAGCTTTGAAATGCCTTTCATGGCATTTCCCAGTTAAAGAACTGATATTTTCTTTTCCTTTTGTCGATTATAATTGAAACTTGGAACAACTGAACTGTCCATTTATGTTCAACAGAAAACTCGGTGGAGTTTATTAAAACGACATCTGAAGTTTGAATTTAATTAAAAGGCTATGAAGTTTTAAAGTGTTAACTAAATAGCCATATTATTGATTAAGGGTAATTAAACTTGATTAGTGTTGGATTAATGAAGTATTATGTAATCTTTTAAAAATTATACTATATTCTCAAAAACCCAAAATTCTTGCAAACAAACCCAAACACATTCTTCTTCCTCCCGCCATTAACGCATCTCTACCTTGGTTGCGGTTCCTTCTTAGCTTTGTCTACATCTTCTTCTTCCTCTGCATCTTCTTCTTCGTCTACATCTTCTTCTTCCTCCTGCCTCTACATCTTCTTCTTCCTCATTCCTCTATATCTTCTTGTTCCTCCGCCATTAACACTTTCTTCTTCCTCCACCATTAACATTTTCTCTGCCAAAGATCCCCCTCCTTCTCCTCTTGGCATTTCATCTAAGTATGTGTATCTCCTCTTTACATTTTATATTTAGATTTACAAAGATTTAATAATAGATGGGGTTTGGGTTATGATTTTGATTTAGTTGTTTAGGTTGTTGGGTTGTGTTTGATGTAATGCAAGTTGAAAGGAGTGAAATTTGTTGAAAATTTATTCTGGGTATGTGTTCTGGGTATGATGGATCGATTGTAAGTGGTGATGACTGAAAATGTATTCTGGGTATGATGGATCGCTTAAGCGATCTAGTGTATCGCTTAAGCAATCTGGTAGGTCTAGTAATGCAGTAGATAGATCGCCTAAGCAATCAGGTATGTGGCATAAGATTGCTTAAGTGATCTGGTAAAAGTCTAGAATATAGGAACAGATCGCTTAAGCAATTAGTAAATGGCATAAGATCGCTTAAGCGATATAGCAGACCATATAAGCGACTGTGCAGATTCTTTTTAAAATATTTGAACCCTTAGTACAACATTTAAGAATATTTTTTTCTTGCATTATAGGTAGTTGGCTATTATTACACATGGGACAAGTTGTTTTGGGTGTTGAATATTTTGGTGAGTGGGTGGAGGAAGAAAGTAGCTGGAAGTGGATTGGGAGGAGCAAAGAAGTTATACTGATTGCTGTGAGCACAAAGGTTAGTTTTGATGAGTTGATTGATAAAATAATTAGAAGAGGTAATTTGAGTTACTCGCGTAGTGATATAGTTGTGAAGTATGTTTTAAGCAGAGTTCTTGAACATTATAAGGTACCTCTTGCTATATTAAAGTCGGATGAAAGTGTGAAGTTATATATGATTGATGTGGTCGATAATGGTTCGAGGCCGATTTTAAGGGTTTTTTTTTTTGTAGAAAAACCGTTGGAAGTTGGTTCAAAGGAAGGGGATAACGAGGAAGTAGGCGGAGATTTGCTTGGTTTTAATTTGAACTACGAGGCCATTGATTTGTTAGTTGAAAAATCAAGAGTAGACGGTGAATTGGGTGGTGAGAAGGACATGGTAGAAGAGGTTGGTGATAGGGGCCAAAATGAAAATGTTGAGGAGGAGGACCTGTAGATGTTCCCACATATGTAGAGATTCCTTTAAATACAGATTATGCAGAAGACGTAGATTGGAGGTAGTAGTGAATCAGCTCATGTTTTTATGGATGGATCGGAGTTGCGCATAGGGTATTTATTTGACAACAAAGAGGAAGTGGTGAGGAAGCTAAAACTTGTTGCTGTGAGAGGTAATTTTGAGTTCATCACCAAAAAGTCAAATTCATTGGTTGTGACGGTTGCATGTCATGACCGAAAGTGCAAGTGGAGGGTTTATTGTAGAATGTTGGCAGAGTCAGAAAAATTTATTCTTAGAGCATATACCCGTGAGCAAACATATGGTTTGGGACATATTTCAGGTAAGCATCGACAAGCGTCCGCTGATGTTATTGGACAATTTGTGAAAAGTCGGTTTGTTGAAGGGAAAGGTCCATCTCCTAAAGACATTCGGAGACTTGTGCGCATAGAGTTGGGATGTGCTGTTAGTTACTGGAAATGTTGGAAAGGGAGACAACATACACAAGATTTTGTAAGGGGCACGTCGGAGCACGGGTACACAATATTAGAAGCGTACCGTTATATGCTTGAGTTGACAAACCAAGGTAGCAAGACGGCTTTGAAGTGGGATAGAAATATGATGTTTAAATATTTTTTTGTTGCTTACGGTTCTGCTATAAGGGGTTTGTAAACATGAGAAAGGTGTTAGCTGTTGATGGTTGCTTTCTAACAGGAAAGTATGGAGGTACATTGTTGGTGGCCTTGCACAAACAAGCGAATCGCATATATCCCCTGTTGCATGGTGTGTGGTTGACTCTGAGAATGACGAGTCATGGACTTGGTTTTTTCAGCAATTACATACGATAGTGCTTGACAGTGGACGAGTTGTGCATAATATCCGATAGGCACAACTCTATAAAGAAGGGGATTGCCACTATTTACCGTCAAGCATATCACGGATTCTGTATGAGGCACTTTGGTGAGAACATAAAACAAAAGTTTAAGTGTTCTGGCCTCCTTCAGACATACTACATGACAACAAAAGCTTATCGGGTTGATAAGTTTGAGGAGCACTTCTAGCAAATCCGAATCAAGGATGATAGAGTTGCTAAGTAACTTAAGCATGATGTTGGTTTTGAGCGATGGAGTAGAGCTTACTTTCCTGGAAGAAGGTTTGATGTCATGACCACGAATATAGCGGAGTCCATAAATTCGAAGTTGTTAATAGAAAGAGAGTTTCCAATAGTTGTACTTTTTGATGCAATCCAGAGGACATTGTCACGGTGGTTTCATGAGTATCGTACGGAGTTAGATAATTTTACTACAGCCCTTGTTCCGTCAACTGAAAAATTATTGCGAGAACGTATGGAACTGTCAAATGCACTGTTTGCCTATCCTCTTAACGCTCAAGAGTTCACTATGCACAGCTATGGTCCGGATGCCCTAGTTAACCTTGTTAGTAAAACTTGCAGATGTAAAGTGCTTGACATTCAACGTTTACCTTGTCCTCATGCACTAGCAGCATTGAAACACCAACGGAAGCCGGATTTTGGTTCAAGAATTTACATGGAACTTTGCTCCCCTCTCTATATGGCAGATCACTACATGCTAGCTTATTCAGAAACAATATATCTAGTGCCTCCAGAAGAGCAGTGGGTAATGCCGCTAGAGTTGGCTGACATTATCATCCATCCGCCATTCAAGAAGACAATAAAGGGAGAAAAAGAGTTAAGCATATTCCATTAGCCTCTGAAGTTCCCCAGAAGATGAATAAGTGCTCAATTTGCAAGCAACCTGGCCACAAGAGAAGCAGTTGCCATAAGTAATCACATGCAGATCGAGAAAATTAGGTTCAAAGAAGGTTGAAATTCAAGGAGTTGCGAAGGCCAACCGTTGATGAGTTATTGTTTTCAATTATTGATGTTTTAAATTTTATTGTTACCTTTAATAAATCATTCTTTATATTTCTTGTTACATGGCCTAAATATTTGTTGGTGATTTTAGCTTGGAATTAGGTTGTCAAATTGAGGAGAAAGTATGGAATTAATACATGTTGGTAATTTTAGTTTGTCAAAATTCAGGAGAAAAGCTGGAAAAGTATATATTGCCCATGATCGCTTAAGCAACTAAGTATATCGCTTAAGAGACAAAGGGTTTTTCAAACAAGATCGCTTAAGCAATATCACGGATCACTTAAGCGATCGTGCACTGGCGCGATATGATTACGCGATGCCGCGATCGCAAGCGATCCATAATCGCTTAATCGACCAAGACAAAAAGACAAGAATCGCTTAAGCGATATCTCGAATCGCTTAAGCGATCATGCACTTGGGCAGATTTGATTTTGCCAATCACATGATCACTTAAGCGATCCACGATCGCTTAATCAACCAAGTGAAAAACAAAAGAATCACTTAAGCGATACCTACGATCGCTTAAGTGACCATGTGTATACAAAGTTCCTTTTAGTACAATCGCTTAATCGACCAACGAAAAATTTTAAAATTTAACAAATACACCCCCACCTACCCAACTTCCCAGATTCCGACCACCACCACCACCTGAATCCTACCGAGAAAGGGCATTATGGCGCATAGCGGTCGAATCAGGCAGATTGGGCGTCGATATGGCCTTTTCTAGCCAGATCGACCACGGATATGGTTGTGGAAAAGGCCGAGATCACAATCCAGTCGTCGTCAATGGGACGAAAAAAGTCCACATTTGGCCATCTGTGACGACCAAATATATGGCCGTCGTTTTCGATCAACGATGCCTAAGATTTGGCCGTCGTTGACCATCAACGCTGGCCATTTCTTTAAAAGTCGATGATGGCCAGATATGGCCTTTTCCGGCCAGATCCACAGTGGATCTGGCCGAAAAATGTCACATTTGTGAATTACCGGCTATTTTTGGTCGTTTTTAGCCATTGGTGGTAGCCGGAATCTAGGAAGTTGGGTGGGTGGGGGTGTTTTTGTTAATTTTTAAACTTTTTAGGCGGTATTAATGAAATTAATTCAGTTAATGGGTCTAAAATTTATTAAAAAAATACTAATATTTCCTAAATAATTAAACAAAGAAATATTTTTGGAATAGGATTTGTAATATTTACAGGAATATTCAACCAAACGCACCCTTTATGTTCTGAACAAAGAAGAAGAACATATGTTCACTAAGATTCCATGGTTACCTTTGAAATATAATAACGGTCATGGTCCACTAAACGTATCGTAAACCCTATATGTTGAGCATAGACGTAAACATTCTACACCTTATATGTTTCATACTGACATAAAAGAACTATATGTTTAATATAAATATAATAACGGTCATAGTCCATTGAACGAATCATAAACCCTATATGTTTAGCATAGACGTAAACATTCTACACCTTACATGCTTCATACTGACGTAAAAGAACTATATGTTTAATATAAATATAATAACGGTCATAGTCCACTGAATGAATCGTAAACCCTATATGTTTAGCATAGACGTAAACATTCTACACCTTATATGTTTCATACTGACATAAAAGAACTATATGTTTACTATAAATATAATAACGGTCATAGTCTACTGAACGAATCGTAAACCCTATATGTTTAGCATAGCGTTAATTGCTTAACCGAATGCTCTGAAATACCATAAATAATATCCGAATACATAGGATCACTTAAGCGATCCTCTGTATTTACACAGTCGATTAAGAGATCCGTCTGAATCGCTTAAGCGATTCTTTGCTTTTACTCTGGTTGATTAAGCAATTGGTCTGTATCGCTTAAGCCGATTCTTTGCTTTTACTCTTGGTCGCTTAAGCAATCGGTAATTGCTTAAGCAATCTAGCCCGCGGCAGATGCCCAGATCGAAAATCACTTAAGCTATCCATTTGTATCGCTTAAGCGATTTTCGTAAAAGACTCTTGATCACTTAAGCGATTTGAGATCGATTAAGCGATCTTGGCCAAGGCAGAATGAATCTGCCAAGATCTATGATCGCTTAAGTGATCCATTTGTATCGCTTAAGCGATTTTTTTAAAGACTCTTGGTCGCTTAAGCGATCTTAGATAGCTTAAGCAATCTTGTCCGAGGCAGAATGAATATCTGCCCAGATCTATGATCGCTTAAGCAATTCTTCCTAAACGAGTCTTTGTCGCTTAAGCGATTTGGGATAGCTTAAGCGATCTGGCCAAGGCAGAATGAACATCTGCCCAGATGGGTAATCGCTTAAGCGATCTTATGTATCGCTTAAGCGATGCTTCGTAATAGACTCTTGGTATCATATCTGGAAAAGTCTTGGTCGTTTAAGAGATATATGCGGTCGGTCATATACGTAATTGTTTGGTACCATGCCATTCTTTAAGTTAATTAATTTCGAAATGACTGTGATTGGGAAACATTTGTACATCACTCATTTCCCTCCCAAATCCGAAAATAATTTGTATCGCAAAATTAAGTAATTTATATCAATCTAATTCATCACAAATCAAAATATAAGAGACATCAATGTAACCTGTTTATCGAAACACAAAATAAAAAATAGGCATGGGATGCGGCAAATATCGAAATATATGGACAAGCTAATCGTTAGCCCCAAATGTGGTGAATCAAATAATCACACCAGTACATCACATGTTGTAGTGATACACAAAATGAAACAAAACACTAAAAAACCATTATCCAACTTGGGTGAAGCAAATGATCACACCATACATAGTAAATTCAAACTGCTAATGAGATATCTTATATGGACAAAAATAAATTTCCAATTCTTTACAATGATTCTGCAAGCACAAGGCTTTTGGCTGCCGCAAGAAGAGCCACAGCACAAGAATTTCCTATACACTGCCTTTAATTTACTTTTTGATGCCAAAGAGTTTAATGTCAATAACACCTTTGCACAATCCCTTTATTGCAGATGCCTCCTCCTGCCAACCAGCCTTTGAGAAGTTTCTTCTCATTGTTTGTCAGGAACCTGCAAAATTATCTGGCACACACCTGTAGACACATCAATTTTTGTAAATAAATAAAAAACATGTAAAAAAATTACAGAGTGGGTAGGTGAGAAGTTCACTCAGTCTGTGTCTTTCGGTAAAGCTCCATATAAGCATGACACCTGCAGCATCAGCACCATAACCCAAGTATCAACATCACATAAACTACAAAATTCAAAGTCCAACTTTCATACCTTTTAATTGGGTTCTGCTCACTCAAAACGGATCCATCTGCCCATGGAAGCAGTCGACAACCCAACCCTCCCGACAGTCTCTCATTGTTTCGTCATTCAACCCATCTATTGGGGTGTTGGTCATGTCGAACTCAATAAATTTCAAGGCTTTTGCCCCACATTCAGCACTACAATAGGAAGAAGACATTAGCATTAAAATAAACTTATAGAACAATTGTATTATGTAAGTTAGTTTTATACAAAATTTACCTTGACTCATTTATTGGGCCGGTAGAGCGCTTAATTGGCCACTTTTCGGTTAGTACTTGATCACCCAAGTGCCCAAACATCCCACTGTCTCACAATAGCAGCGGGAACAACCTGGATAGTGGCTCCAACTCGACCTCCAACTGCTTGTCTTGACAAATAGTTAGGTTGCAATCAAGGATCTTTAGCAACCCCTCCTCTAGATGTGCAATGACTACTATCCAATGCATCTGTTTGATGCGGATGATGTAGTACACTTTTTTAACAAAGGCCCAACTGTGGCCATATTTGGGCCGATCCCCCCACATATATTGCACAATTCTGTCATCAAAATGAAAATCATTAGGGATGCAGTCTAACTATACTAGGGCCAATCTTTTTTGCTTCAGTCCTTTTGCTACACCACTAGCAATGACATTTTTAATTAAAGTGTGATATGCCAAAACAAGCGTTTGGCCAAACGCCACATCGGTGATGGCACAGTCGGGATACAATAGATCACCATCAGTAGTCTGTCGTAGCCTCATCAGTGCCAATATCTCATCGATGTGCTACATCAAATAAAAACAACAATATAAGTATGGAAAACATAGGCAAAAATAAGGAAAATTAAGCGAAAATAACTCACCGAGTCCTCAAGCCACGTGCCCATCGTCAATAACTTCTCAAACCATTCCCGGGGATAATCCCCTGTTTTACACTTTATATGGGCATTACTTCCTGATCCATTGTAATAGGCATAGAAGAGTTTTTTCTTTTCCTCTATTGGCCTATACAAATCGACATTTGAGTCCAATTTCGTTTGCCCACTTCCTTCCCCTTCCTCCATTTTTACATCCCCGCTTCTTTTGCCTCCCACCTCACCCTCTTCCATTATCATTGCCCCACTTCCTCCACCAACCTCCTCCATTTCTGGTTCTTCCTCCATTTGTTTTCTTAATTTTCTTCTTCTTTACCTGTGTCACTACCATGTAAGGCGATTTCACAAACTTGCTCTTTTGGCTCTGTCTTTTCAAGCTAGTTTGCACTTCAACTGCCTTTAATTCTCCACCAACTTTCTCCTCCATTGTACTAACTTCCTCCTCCACTGTACCAACTTTCTCTGCCAGCTTATCCACTTTCTCCTCCACCCTTTTCATGCACTCTTCCATCTTGTCAAACCTTGCATAAATGGCTGTTGTAAAACTCTCAAACAGGCCGTTTATGAGGTTAACAACCTCATTCTCCCAACATCGATGTCTCGGCAAAGCGGTACTTGTTGTACCCAGGCCTTTGTTTGAGGCATCTGAACCTCTTCCTCCCTCTTCTCCTCCTCATCCTCGAGCCTCCCGCCTATTAGAGCTTTATAATCCTCGGCATCAACCACGTTGTCAAGCAATGGCCCTACAACTGCCGTCACATGCGTGACCCCTCTTAGGTCCTGCATCAAGCGGTCTATCCGTTCATCCCTTCCATCCTCTAGTGCTTTGAAAGATGTGACATAGTCGTCTTCCGCTTCATCCCCAGTAGTAGTGAGAAAGGGACGGATGACTCCCTACAATAAGAAACAAAATCAATCAGATTGAAGCAACATTCTAAAGCAACTGCATATTCAAAAGCTTAATCCTTTAATCTTACCCCAGCCGCTTGAATCTCAATCTCTATTTGGTTGTAATCCGAATGGTTACACCTCCCGACATGCCACTGCAACATCCTAGGAAATTGCTGTTGCACATCCAAACTGTTGCTCCTCCCCCTCCCCCGCCTTAGCGAAAATAGGGATGGCCTCGTACATCCAAGCCTACATTGTAAAAAAAAAGTCCATATCATAATTCAAACACATATATTATAAAAAATATAATAGAAAGCTATTAATATTTACCTGCATTGCCCATGGGAAGCCGAACAAATTATCCGTGCTTGGTTTATCCTTCCCAACCCATTGGGCATGCTTTAATGCCATGTCGGGTTTTTTCAAGCTGTTGATGGTTCGGTCAAATGATATCCGTCCCCACAAAAAAGAATTAAAGAACTCCAAGTCACTTGCAAACAACTTTTATCTTCTCTCCATCATTAAACCAAACTGTTTCTAGCCTCTCCTCTAAAACGTGTCCTGCAATAGACTTTGCCCCCTGCAAAACCTTCTTATGAAACCTTATGGCTCCCGGACTCGTTCTTATTGCGTCTACCTCTGCCTTATCTGGCACTTCCCTGCATCTTAAGCCCGTCACCAAGGCATACTCCATCATCTCAAACCGTAGTGGCTTTCCGTCCACCATGAACCACATTTCTTTTTTTTTTTTTTTTTTGCATTTTACTGAGTGTAGCAACATGTAATGCACTCCCTGCCCCCAAAATGCATTTTTCCAATTTGTTCCGATTCTTAAAAACTGACCGAAACAAGTCCGACGAAAATCTCTTTCACCATGCCTCATTCCAGCTAAAATGTCCTTTATTCTGTCAAAAACATCCCAACTCGACCTCACCGTCACCCTTGCAGGGAAGTAGGGTACTTTCTCACTTATAAGCTCTAACTCGTACTCTCTACAGTTTATGGTCCACACAATCTGCACAATCGATATAAACAAAATGTCAGCAACAAAAATAAACCAAAACAACTAATAAACAAAATATTAGCAACAAAAAATTACCATGTAGTCGCCAATTTCAGGATCGCTTAAGAGATCTTGACTGCCTCGTGCAAGATCGCTTAAGCGATCTGAAATCACTTAAGCGACCAAGAGTAAACTGAAAGAATCTCTTAAGCAATACAAAAGATCGCTTATTATATCTGTGATTCTGCCTCGACAAGATCCCTTAAGCGATCTGAAATTGCTTAAGTGACCAAGAGTAAACTGAATCAATCGCTTAAGTGATCGTGAGTGCGATCATGAGTAAAACAGATTAATCGCTTAAGCAATACAAATGATCGCTTAAGCGACAGTACAAGCAATATTCCTAAAACAACGTACCCTTTCTTCGCCAGCCTCCTCCTCGTCACCTAAATCCTCGGACGACTCCTCCTGGCCTGAATTCTCACCTAATTCCTCGTCTTTAGAACCGTTTGCCGATTCTTCCCTCTGATCTTGTGCCGCCGGCGTCTCCTCTGCATGTGGACCACCTTCACTAATCGGATGATCCACCAGAGCAGCCATTGAACTGCTGGCGCCACTGAAATCTAGGATTCAAAATGGCGTTGGGTTTTCCTCCTCATTGTGAGTGTCAGCCATGGTTTTGGATTGAATTTGGTGTCAAAGTTTGCAATTTCGATCGAAAATGTGGACTGTATCGCCAGAAATCGCACAGATTCCGTTTAGGGTTCAAGAAATCGATCGAAAATCGCGACTGTATTCAGTTTAGGGTTCAAGAAATTGATTTTAGGGTGCAAATTTGCAGGTTCGATCGGAAAAAATCACAGTCTCCCTTTGGTTCAAGAAATCGCTTTTTGCTCTAATGAATTTTGATTAAGCAAGGTGAATAGGTGGGGCTTGGTTTGAGAAATTTCAAATTTTAAAAACTTTCATTATTTATGATTCGGCCCACATATGTTTTAATCTTTTAATTTTAACCCATTTTACGTGTTTAATTAATCCTAACTATGCCACGTCGTCTTCTCTAAATTAAAAAAAAAAAAAAGAAAAACATTTTCAAGGCCATTTTCTTAAATCAAAACTTCGGATGGCCAGGCAACTAAATTTTCTCCAGAAACCTCAAAGTGGGTATGTATATATAATTCTTAAATTCTTTGCCTAATGAGAAGGGTTTTTTTTTAAAGCCCCCATGTGTTTGGTTATTTTTGTGAGTGTCCATTGGTTTTGGAAATGAGACCATAACCCCTGTATGTTTGGTCTTTTTTTAGTGAGCAGCCACTAGTTTAAGATATGCACCTTTAACCCCGTGTATTTGACTTTTTTTGCAGCGACCACCTTTTGGTTTCGAAAATGTCATCAATTCAACCTAAAACTTTATCAACAATTTCACCCCGGTTCTGCTTCATGACCATAATGAGGTGAATGTCTATCCATTGTTTTGAGTTTTAACATTCAGTTGATTTTATAGTTTTTATGTGTGTCTATGGGTTTTATTCATGAAAATGAAAAACCTTGTTTGGAATTGGGATCCCCTGCTTGAGTTTTGTTGGACATTGATATGGATAATTAATAGTATGTCTCTTGCTGCCATAATATTGGAAAAACTAAATTCAAGCAATACTTTACTACCATAGAATGTAAATTCTACCAATCGAATCCTTGCTTGATTGTGATGGTGTGCCTTGGGGCATCTTTTGCTCTACGGTGTTTGCAAATTCAATCTCTCTCTTTTCTTTTCTTCTTGACTAGCTTTACATGCTGCTAAACATGACATAGCCAACAAACCTATTTTTTGGTGTGATAAATCTTAAGCCCAATATGCATGCCAAATGCTTGTGATCCGCAGCCCTTATTTTTCACCTTGTTGCAGTTTCTAAACCAAGCTAAATACCTGAAAGAGATTGACATTTATGAATCCATAATTAAAGCTTATGGATTTTATGTTCATCACACAAAGGAAGAAGTCCCAAGAGATGAGTTGTAATAAGCAACCAGTACAGTGCATTCCTAATTCTCTCAAGTTGTCATGATCTTAGTTTCGGCCTCGTTGTAACAGATGGGAGTTGAGGTCAATAGATGTCCCTCTGATGTATCAATAAATAAGGAAGCAATCTGGGATAAGGATCGGTTATATGTGTTATTTGCTGAATGAAATGGTGAAGGATTTTGCTTTTGCAACAGCATACTAGTAATTGTTTTATCATTTTTCATTCCAATCTGCATATAATATTCATTTGATGACCAAAACGTGGTAGCATCAGGAAACATGGTTCAACAAAATGTTCGCAAACAGATGGATCAGTTGAACGTATAATGTTCGTGAACATAATCGAATGAACAGCCCATGTTCAAACTCGATCGAACATATTATCGAACGAACATCGAAGTGTTTGCGAACAATGTCGAACAGTTATCGAACGAACATCGAGTTGTTCGCGAACTGTTCTGTTCGTTTGCAGCCCTACTTAGAGCTATAATTTTTTTCTCTCTTCTAATTGATTCCATCTATTATTGGAAGTATAGTCTCTAATGAACTTCAAATCCGACTTCGCTGCCTCGTGGCGCACCTCTAATAATAGTCTCTAATAAACAACATAAAAACTGATCTTATAAATGAAGAAGTTTTAACTAGAAAGGGATATGGACCTAATGTTGTTTGCTACAATACTTTAATCAGATGGTATTACAAGAATAAAGAAGTCAACGAAGTTCTTAATCTTTATCAAGAGAAGATTTTAGAAGGAATTAGGCCTAATGTAATTATAAATGACAATTTGTTAACTTGCATTTTCATTGATGGACTTTGCAAGAATGGATGTGTTTCGAAAGAAGTGGAAATGTTTCGTACTTTAGTAAATAATATCGATTTTGGTATATTAAAAAGTTTGAAGAACAAATAGAAAAAAAAAAAAATTATACATCATTGTAAATTAAATACAAAATTCAATAGCATGATTTATTTAAATCTTATAATTTTATTAAAAAAAAGGTAAAATTGAATACTTATATAAATTGGTTTGTTTGATAAAACTGGATAATTTTGGATTTAGTAGAAAACCACCTCAAACCGAAAAACACCTGAATGTGGATTTACGTTTTTAACCTTCAATTTTCGAAATCATAAAGGTGGTTTGAATAGGAAAGATCAATACTTGACATAAGTTTGCAATTTTGAAAACCTTAGAGGCTGTTTGTGAAATTTGTCAAACATTTCTCTTTAATGCATTTGCCTTTTGCAATGACCTTACTTCGGCAAAAACGACCCACAAAAACACCCTTCAATTCATACATGGCTTTGAGATTCAGATCCCCATTTCGTTCGTCTTTAATCTCTCAAAACCCATCTTCGAAAGTTAATGTTTTATTTTTGTTAGCTCACTTACACAACCTCACATCTTCAAGCTCCAAAAATGAAGTTTCGTATTCTTTCAAAAAACCCTTTAAACGATCCTCACTTACTAAATTCCTCGAAGAAAATTGTCGATCAGGTAGCTTTACTCTGAATGAAGCATTGCACTTTTTTTATTACATGATTAATTCGAAACTCATTTCTCCAATTTCATCATTCACTAATTTGTTTAGTGCACTAGCTAAGAAGAAGCATTATTATGAAGTGATTTCGCTATATAAGCTGTTGAATTCAACTGCGTTGTCTCCAGATTTTATATCTTTGAATTTTTTGATGAATTGCTTCTGTAATATCAAAAGGGTTTCTGATGGTTATGCGGTTTCTGCGGCGATTTTGAAGTTGGGTTTTAGCCCAAATACCGTGACATTTACTTGTTTGATTAAAGGTCTGTGTGTAGAGAGAAAGATTGTGGAATCAATGGAATTGTTTAAGAAAATGATTGCTGTTGGTTGTAGGCCTAATGTGATCACTTGCAACACTTTGATTGGTGGACTGTGTAAAACAGGGAAATTAAGTGTTGCCATTAAGTTTCATGAAGAGATTGTTAATGGGAATAAAGAATTTGGTGTTATTTGTAGGCCAAATATTGTTACTTATAATGCTATAATTGATGGTCTTTGTAAGGCTGGATTGGTTGAGAAGGCTAGACAACTATTGTTGGATCATATGATTCAGAGAGGTGTGATTCCTAACATTTATACGTACAACATTTTGATAAACGGTTATTGCTTGGCAGATAGAATCGGTGATGCAAGGGAGTTGTTTGATTCTATAACCAGAAAGGGGTATAGGCCTAATGTTGTTTGCTACAATAGTTTAATCAATTGGTATTGCAAGAATAAAGAAGTCAATGAAGCTCTTAGTCTTTATTGAGAGATGATTTCAAAAGGAATTAGGCCTGATGTGATTACATATAGCACCTTGTTAACTGGCTTTTTTCTAATAGCTATTTCAGAAATTTTGTCTTCATGGAAACCTGGTGCCAGACGTTGTAACATATAGCATTTTGATCAATGGGCTGTGTAAAAATGGACAACTAGAAATGGCAAATGAGTTGTTGTCATATATGGAGGAAAATGGTTGTGCTCCAAATGTAGTCACATTTACTACGCTTATGTTTGGTTTCCTCAAGAATAATGAGATACCAAAAGTTGTTAAACTCCTTCATAAGATGGTGGAGAGAAATGTGAAGCCGACTGAATGTACAATGTCCTTAGTCATGTAGTTACTAATGAAGGCCGAAAATTATAGCGAATGTTTGAACGAACTCCCTCAATTTCCAGTCCAAAAGCAAAATTGATGTTTACGTGATAAAACTTTAGCGAGTATTAAACTTTTTTTGGGAGCAGAATCCTGCAAAAGTTCATCCAGCTGCCCAAATGCTCTATATTGGTTACGATAAGTAGAAGGTTCAATAAACACTTTTATCTGTTCGAATTTGAGAGGGATGGTGATGGGGATGATTGAGAATGATAGCTTTCCTGATCAGACATATGATACGTAATCTCTCTGTTGTAAGTACATGTATTGGAGGCTGCAACATTGCAGGTTGTGTTTGGATTTGCACATGTAGTAGATGTTAAGGGTTTGAGGATTATTTTTGGTGTAAATTTCAGTAAGGAAAAGTTGTATATGAGGAATTGTGGAATGGTTCTTACTTCAACTACGACAATAATGGTAGCCGCTCAAGTTCATCTATTCAAGCTAATCAGTTTACTGGACGATGGTATGTTGCAACTAATTAACTTCATTCATTGATATTCTCAAATATCCAGGCCTGATAAATCTTGATTTATTTATAGTGTTTCACATGTTCCTGATCCTCAATATATGTTCTTTTTTAGTTCAAATCTGGTAAGACTAGAACTTAGCAGGTGTCTCTAATGTAGTTAATCTATTTTTTTAAGTGGCAATACATTTTTGCATGTTGTCTTCTTTTTCCCTACTTTTTGTGGAAAATTAATTTCTTGCTACTTTCATTCAGATTTTGCATATATGTGGAATCAGGGGATAAAAGCATTAATTTCGTTCTTTGGAGTTCCTTTGTCTAAGTAATTCTGTAAAATTGAATGACTAGAACTTGTTCTGATGCAGTTTGTCTACTTTGGTTTGACTGCTTGAGATTTATGCAAGAATATGATCCATCTGTATGTGAATTTTCACTTGATGGTATTGCGAAGGCAAGAAATCTCTTCGAGCATGCTATAACTATTCTTTGGTTTGCATGTTCTTTGAAGGCGATAAAATATGGGAAGCATACAGGGAATTTCTCCATACCATAGATGAGATCAGTATTAAGGTGAGAATTTATAACATATATATTAGAAACTTTTTAGAAAATGTGCCTGAAGGGGATGCATTCTATTAATCAATTTACTTGATTATTTAAAGTCTTATTCCATTCTACTGGTTTGGTATTATGGTTAATAATGCTTTTGTGGGTCTTCCTTTATATTTCCTAGAACCATGGCTCAAGTTGCGTGCCCTGTTTATTTTAAAAACTTTTTTTCTTCTTTTTGTCATCTATGTATAGTTCATAAATTTTGTTCTTTCATTTCCCTATGAAGTGCTATGTACCAAGAAAAAGTATCTGTTTTCAAAATTTACATTTGGAAAATTCTGCTCTTTTGCGGGAAAAAAGAAAAACAAGTTCAGCGCATCTGAAGTATATTTCACCATCAGTTGTCTGTTCCCCTTGCTTACTTAAGGTCAATCCTCCTTGCCTACAAGTCTTGGGAGGTGGAACTGGGGACTGCTTTAGATATTGAATCAGGTGATTTAGATGGGATTCCTTCTACTCTTTGCCTCGCGTACCAAAAGGCATTAGAGATGTATAATGCTCGAGCTGATTTTGAAGAAGCAGTTGCAAGGCAAGATATATCGACTCGAAAAATTTCAACAATTCACGGTATATGGTATTTACTATCAGATATTGTTTTAGACAACTAAATGATAATGCTGGGTTCTTATGTGATACCTTAAGAATTTAGGTTAAATGGTAACTTGATATGATATTAAAGTGTAGAGGTCATGATTTGGGTCTCCCATCTATTACATCCTGCTATATTTGGGTTGGTCTTTTTGTCTGAATTTGGGCTTGGTTTATGTATCATGTGAAGTTGCCTGTTACAGAGCCGAATATCATTGTTGTGCCCTCACCTTTTCAAGCTTAAGCTTTTAGGTCAAGTTGTTTATCAACAAAGTTGCTGTTGAAATTTCATTACAATTTCAATTTCTTATGGTCTTTCTTGCTTTTAATATAAGTAATCAGTTTATGTAAACTTTCGATCTTCTCTTCTTCTTCTTCTTTTCTGGAGGGTAAGGGGTTGTATAAGAACTTGCAAAGTGGCAATAGGTTACCTTTTTTTTTTTCCTTCGTTAAAGTGTTAACGCTGTTATTTTAATTTGAAATTTTTGCAGATCTACTTGAAGTTTGAGCAGTCTTACGGAGATCCGGCCGTGTTCAACTTCTTTATGAACGTGCTATTACCGAGTTTCCTGTATCAAGTGATCTCTGGCTTGGTTATACTCGCTATTTGGATAAAACCTTGAAGGTTTCACTCATATTTTCTCTTTTCAATTCTTTATGTTCTAGGTATTTGTAATTTTAGCAATTAATCATCTCTTTTTCCTTCAGGTAGGAAATATTGTGTGGGATGTTCACTCCAGGGCTAGGAAAAATTGTCCTTAGGTTGGTGATCTTTGGGTTCGATCTTTGCTTGCTTTGGAATGTTGCTGTGCACCTGAGAAAGAGATATCTACTGTAAGAGTGAGTTGTTACCCTTCATCAGTTGAGAATTATGAGAGGTTGTTATAAGTAGCTTAAGAGCAATGAAGTTTCACAAACTTTTGTGTTGGAATTTCATTCTGCTCCTTTTACAAATATAGAGGTTTACACTTATTTAAAAAGATTTTTACATCATTTTTAGGTCTTTGAGAAGTCCCTTCTATGCACTTTTTCGACCATTAAGGAGGTAAAGACATCTTTTCTCTAATTTGCAGGCTTGACTTACTGCTCTTTGTAACTTGTTATTGTTTCATCTACGTTTTATGCATTAAAGATCTTTGTTAATTGGATCCTCTTTGTTTGAGTACCTAAACTTATTCCTCGCTCGAGTGGATGGTTTAAGACGAAGAATCCTTTTGCCTGGAGCAGAAGAGGATGCACTGAATTTTTCATTGATAAGGGAAATGTTTCAGGTTCGCATATGTATACTGTTCATTTTTCCTTGTTAAAATTGTTTTTACTCGATGTCAAGAACTTGAAGCTTCTCAAAGACATTTGTAGATGCTCTATTCATAGTGAATTTTAGATGAAGAAAATGTGGACCTTGTAGCTAGTCTACTCTTTCAGGGTCCGGGCATAGATCTCTTATGAATGTGTATCAGGTGCTTCTACCCTTGGACTCTGAAGAAAAGTCTTTTAATTTACTTCATTTAGTATGCTGTTATAGTACCATTATGACCACTTTATGTAGAAGTTACGGTGCATAACTTTTGATACTCCAAGATGGCTTTTGCTAATTGCTAGATTGTTACTTTTGTTAATTGTTTTGTCATGGAATAGTGTCCTTTACTAAAAAATTTCTCATTCAGCATTGGAGTTGCATGCATGGAAGATATCTTTATGGATCTGTGAATTTATAAAATTTGCATGTCATATTCAATTGGTACATTGTTGTTGTATAATGGCTGTTTTCAATATTTGTGTTTATAAACAAATAGCCTAATGTGTTTTTAGTGTACCATCGAAATTGTAGGCCTTGATGATTGGATGTATTATATATACTTGAATACTTAACTGTGAAGTTTCTTCCTTTCAATGGGCGTCTGACTACTTATCTCAACAGATGAAGAATACAGATGGTTTCTTTGCATTTGTACGCTTATTGGGCTCATTTGGAGCTAAATTTGGGAAAAGATCAAGCTGAAGCTCGGGGCTTTTGGGAGAGCCTGGTTTGGCCCATTCAACTTTTTCTCTTTCTTATCCTGTATGGTTCAATATGATTGGTTTATGATTCATCTTCATATTTTTTCCGTATAACTTGCTTTTTGTCTATGCAGCAGGTCAATGTTGGAAGCCGGACAAGGTTATATAGCTATGGAAATTGAATCGGGACATGTCAATGAAGCTAGGTCCATCTACAGGAGATGCTACAGTAAAAGATTTAGTGGGACAGGTTCGGAGGTATAATTCTTTTACATTACTTGCTTTCAATTATTCTAGATTGATTTATGGACAGGATTTGAATTTGAATGTTTCTAAACTGGTTTTTTCCTCATTTTTTTTTTTTTTTGGAAAATTGTTGCTTTTAGTAGTATACGATGTAGCTTTATTTAATAAATTGATATTTGTCATCTGTAATGCAAACATTTCTACCTTTATTCTCTTTTTGTTGCTAATGGAAGTTGAAAACAAACAAATGGCTTTAGTCAAGGTTGTTAAAATGCTGTTTATCAAGGAGGGCAATTTATGGAGATCTTTTGAACTCTTAACATAGAATCATGCTCTGAAGCTGAGAATATTTTTAGAGAGTAGCCTTGCAATAGGTAAACCTGTTACTGGGGCACCAGAATCACAATGGTTTAATGTGTCATTTTGAATAATTTTTCCAAGTCATACGTAAATGATAGATGACAGTATCTCTGGGGATCATGCTAGTTGAAAATCTGTGACGTTTATTTTTTTAACTTCAAACTTTAGAGTTACTGATACTCTGATGAAATTGTGGCATGTATGAAGCAATCACATTTAAACCATAGGTAGCAGAGTAGTTTTTGAAACACAATAGGCTGATATCTTTTTCCTCTTGGCTTATTTTTTCCAATATGTTTGAAGGAAAGTTTCTTAATTCAAGCTTCACTTTCCGAGTTTCATGTCAAAATATGCCATAGGTTAAATAAAACTTATTGATGTAAATAATTTATATGACCTATCATAAAGTCACCTAAGTTCTCTATTTTCTATGATCAATTTAGGGTTTAGTTTGATAAAGTTAACCTTGTTATTTTCATCTTATCTTGATTGGCCTTACTATATTTAATCGAATTGTTTCCCAGCTCTATGCTCTTGCTCCTGCTCCCATTCATATTATATGATCTCATTGATGATCTCACTACATCATCTAAAGTTACTAACAATTCTTGCTTCTTGATTTTATGATATTGGAAATATTGTTTTGGGTCCACAACTCGAGGGTGACTTTCTTCGATTGTTATGTATTGCCTTTTGGATTTGTTGATATATTCTTTTCGTAAAAAACAGAGTTATTCAGGACATATGCCACAACTGGTTGCGTTTTGAGAGGGATTACGGGACACTTGAAGATTTTGACCAATCTGCATAGAAGGTACACATTCCTGCTGCAGTTTTAATTTATTTGTTTTAAGTGCCAATTAATCACGTATTTCTTTTTTCAGTCTAATGTGTTTGATGCATTTGCATTGCTATTGAGAATTAGAAAGTATAGATTTATTAAAAAACAATTGAAGTGTTTAACTAATGATATTTTAGCTGGTTGCAATGTCCACCTTCTCTAGTAACAATATGTGTTTAACTAAAATGTGCCACGTTAGCAGTTGTCTTTGATGACCTCAAATGATGTGCTTGTAAATGAGTTGTGTTTACGTGCCTCTATACATATTATGAACTCTTTGCTTCTCTCTTGTTAGAGCTTAAATACTACTGGTGGATCATTGCCTATCTGTTTAAATTTTTAGTTTAAGTGATAACTTAATAGGGTATTGTAGCAAGGTGGTCCACACAGTCTTGTGTTTAAATCTCTCTATGAGATTTGGGTCAGTTTGGTTTGTGATTCAAAAATAATTTTGAAAAACTAAGTTACAATTAAAAATTTTAAAAGTTTTATCTCAAATATTTTAAATATTTGAAAATATATTTGGTATTGAAAAATTGTTTTTGAAGTTAAAAACTATATAAAGACTGAGAAATGATATTTTTCTTATTTTCTAATTTTACACTAATTTTTAGGATTATACACAAAAACATTGTTTTGAAAACATTTCAACTTATTTTAATAAAAACGTATTTTCTTAAAATTCCTTATAGTCCTTGTTTTTGAAAATCAAACACTATTTAAAATTTATATCACATAGGCTCATATTTAGATTATAAACTTGTATTTGTATTTATGGTTGTGATTGTGTGTATTCAGCGCACGAGATTGTGTTAAATTTTAAGTATGGTTGTTGGATGCTTAACTATCAATTTAAGCTTTTAAGTCAAGTTGTTACGTAACATTGTTAAAGATGTCACTGAATTATGATACATCTGCTTAGTATTTATTGAATGTATGCAATCCTTGCTATTTTAACTCAATGTGTAAAGATGCTTGTCTTTGTTCCCTTTCTCAGGTTACAACCCGCTCGGAAGAGCTGCAATTATTTAGGTTACAGTAGGAAGCCAAATCTGTTCCTAAACTAATAGATCAAAAAGAGAAGTCACATAAGAAAAGTGTTAATGGAAAGAGAAAAACAGATTCGAACATGACTAACGAACAGTCTCGAGCTAAGCGACAGAAAAATACTGCCTAAAACCCAAACAAAGTGCATGGGAAAGAAAAGGGACGAGCATAGAACTTAGCTGAAGAAAACGAAGTAAAAGCAAAACCCAAGTTTGAAGAGCATCCAAATGATCAGCACATCAAAGACTCCACCTCTGGAAGAGCCAAAGGATACACTGAAAAGTGTCTGCTTTTTTATCAAACCTTAACTTCAGGGCAAGTAGAGATTCTTTTGCACTTCAGAGAGATATTGCTTTTTATTCTTTTTTAATGCTGGATAGGCAAATACAGAGAGATAATTCTGATGGTTTTAAATTTTTTCAAGCAACTTCTGAAGATCTGAAAAAATTCTATAGCGATGTTGGTGGGGTTGAATCTGTTCGAATTCTGCAGGACAAGTTCATCGGAAAGTCAAGGGTATGACTATTTCTCTCATTCATTATTTGTTAATGTTCTTTGTGCTTTATGCTTCAAATGAAAAAGGGGAAGTTATCCATTGGACCTTCAAATGTGCACATCAGTCTTACAGTCAAATCCTTATTTAACATTGCCCGACCTTTAAACTTCAACATATGTATGCATAATGTGGACTGTTCCATAGAAATTAGCCTAAGAAACTAATTTTAATGAGACTGGGAGATCAACATGGCTGATGCTTCAGGGAGATTGAAACTGCTAAATGCAGTATATTCTCTTTGATCAAATTTCTCAAGGGTGCTCACTGAAACTTCAATTTGATTTCTTCCTTTCATGCAGTCAATAAATCATTTGTTCTTACGCTTTTGGTTTTAAGATGAATGTCCTTTCTAGAGACGATTATGCAGTCTGAAATAAACCTGCAGAAGGGTTGAATTCCATAATTGTGGTAAAATTGTTGAATTTTCTAAGTATAAAGGGTCTAACTGTCTAAGAGCATATTTTTTTTCATTTTGATAGCAAGCGATATGCTTAGGAGATTCAACCATAGTCCTATGCAGATTTACCCGTATTCAAGCTTGCCTTTAATTGTAGAGCATCTGCCTGGGACCATTGCATACTAATTTATAATATCCTTTGATCGATTTTTTAAGGGCCTTGGCATTTGTGGATTTTGCTGATGATGCACACCTTGCTGCATCTGTAGGAAAGAATAAACAAATGTTTCTTGGGAAGAAGATAAGCATTGCAAGATCAAATCCGAAGCAAAAGAGAAAGGATTCAACTAGTCATGGGGCCTCTGGAGAACATGGTAGGCTAAATGGAATTATGTTTTATCTTTGTTATTACTTGTGTGTGTTTGTTTGTGTGCAGTGCAGTCTATAGACGTTTGTTATTACTTCTACATTTCATTTTCTTACTCCTCTGGGTTAAATGGCAAAGCAAAGTAGTAATTAGACTTTCGAGGAGTCTAGAGCGCCACACTCTACTGCTAATAAACGTAGTGATAACATTCATGTAACACCTACTGAAAACTAGTACAATGCATGCAATTAACAATGGAAAATTGGGCCCAAAAAGTTTCTTTTCATTACAATTCACATGTCTTTTATACACAAAAGTTCTGTTTACAAAAGTGCATTTCAAAAGACAAAATAGGGGAGCAGTGTAGCTATTGCTCCTCGCTCCGACGCCCCTCCAACCGCAACATCACCTAGAACTGCATCCACAAAGGAAAATAACGGGGGTGAGCACAAATAATGCTCGTAAGTAAAACTCTCTAGCTATCTGTCCCCGTGTGTGACTCTTAATTCTTTCCTTTTCTAATTCTGTTTCTATTTCGTTTCTATAACATCATGGCCTCATCTTACGGAGTACGGCGGATAGGCGTTCACACAACACCATCTCACTCTCTATGGCTATCGGGTGGAATTCACACGGTACCAACCCGTTCTTAGTGACTACCGAGTGAGGGATCACAAAGCACCAACTCGGTTCTCTCTAACTATCGGGTGGAGATCACCTAGCACCTACCCGTTCCTCATGAATTAGGGTAACGATCACCAAGCATTTACCCGTCTCTAGTCACTATCGGGTGATGATCACAAAGCATCAACCCGCTTCTACTAGCCATTGGATGATGATCACAAAGCATCAACCTACATATCTCTTAACTAATCGGGTAGTGGTCACAAAGCATCTACCCATTTCTATTACTCATTGGGTGACGATCACAAAGCGTCGACCCATCTCTCTAAGGCTATTCGGATGATGATCACAAAGCATCAATCCGATTCCCATAACGGTCGGGTAATGATCACAAAGCATCATCCCAACTATACTACTCTTCTAACTCATTCTATTGTAGCATTTTTCAATGCTCTCTACCCTTAGAGTAATTTTACCCACTAAGCTCTCTACTCATAGGGTAATTGCACAAACCATTTCCTTACACTTTCTTAGGTCACTTTTCAATGCATATAACAATGCACATGGATGATTCATCACTACTAATGCACTTATGAAATGCCAACATGCAATGTTGCAAGAAATAAGGTTCATTTCTCATACTCAAACCTCTATTAGGCATTTCATCAAACAACTCATGTGCATTATAAAACTCTATCATAGCCATGAATCTAAAACTTTTTCCTAACCATCCAAAATGGGGAAAAACCCCTTCACAAAGCCATAAAAACCTGTCAAATAAAACACTTCCAAAAAGGGTTCCATAATACCCCTTAAATTCCATCTCAACTACCTTGCCAAACCAACAACCCATTTCTCAAATTTGCAAGGTAATAACATTCACAAAGCATAGAAATCTCTACTTAATCCTTCATACATGCTATAATACATGCATATCACATACATACATCATCTCTATCAAAACCCTAATCAAGAAAATTCATAAATCTCAACTTGGGTTGGGTTTTACTTACTTGCTATGGAGAGACTTCACCAAATCTTCTTTTCACTTGGTTTGCTTGACTATTCTCTCAACTCTTAACCAAAAGAATGAAAACCCTCAAAAACCAAAATGAACTAAAATCCACAAATCACACAACTTAAGGAGAAATCCTTACCTTAGGAAACCTTAGGTTGCTTTTCAACTCCAAATAACTTCAAAAACCCCTTGAAATTCCTTGATCAAAAGAAAAGAAAGAAATTGAGAGGAGAAGAAATGAAGAGTCACGTTTGAGAAGAAGAAAATGAGGGGTTCTTTGATTCTAATTCCTTTTAATGAAATATTAACACATTCATTCCCATTTTGCCCTTATTCTTCTTTGGGAATTCCATCCATATCCTTTGATTCATTACAAACTCACCCCCATATCAACACATTCTCCATGAAAAATCCTTACAATTAACTCCCCACTTTTCCTGCTAATTAGGGGTAGAAAGGTCAAATTGCCCTTAAGGAAGAAAATATCTAAAACTCAATCAACAATTTAATCGGGTTGTCGCCGCGGCGAAACTTATTGC
Organism: Pistacia integerrima; assembly: GCA_026225825.1. Classification (NCBI taxonomy): domain Eukaryota; kingdom Viridiplantae; phylum Streptophyta; class Magnoliopsida; order Sapindales; family Anacardiaceae; genus Pistacia; species Pistacia integerrima. The sequence goes on from CM047749.1 coordinate 49,624,602, forward strand.
CGCCGTGGCAGGCTGTCCAATGAGCTTCCCCACCGAGGCTTCAACCTCTTCGCCGCGGCGGAAGATTCTTCTTCGCCCGTGCAAGCACGCAGACGAAATCAAATCTTGTTTTCAACCAATTTCAGGGCAACCATTCAACACAACACTCAATCAAACAATAATAACGAAAACCAACTCGATTAAGGGCGAAAGAGGAAACAATAACAACGTACCTCAAGTGGGGCGTTACAATTCTTCCCCCCTTAAAAGAATTTCGTCCCCGAAATTCAAACAAATAACTCTGGGAAACGATTCTGCATGTCCCGTTCTACTTCCCAAGTGGCTTCTTCCACTTTGTGATTCCTCCAAAGGACCTTCACTAGCGGAACACTCTTGTTCCGAAGTTCTTTAACCCTTCGATCCAAAATCACGAAGGCTGGGCGTTCTTCATATACTAGATTCTCACGATACTTCAACGTCTTCTACGCTCAGGACATGGAGGGGATCACTTACATACTTTCGTAGCATTGAGACATGGAAGACATCGTGCACCCTGTCCATACTAGGTGGTAGTGCCAATCTATAGGCCACCTTCCCCACTCGTTGCAAGACCTCAAAAGGACCTACATACCTCGGTGCTAGCTTCCCTTGGCCTCCAAAGCGCATTACTCGCTTGTAAGGGGAAACTTTCGAAATACTTTATCGCCCACTTGGAATTCTACCTCTTTCCTCTTCAAGTCGGCATAACTCTTCTGTCGATCTTGGGCTTGTTTCATTCTATTTCGGACTACCTTCACATCTTCTACTAGCTTCTGAGTCATCTCTGGCCCAAGAGCGGTACTCAACTCATCTCTCTCCTACTTCATCCCAATGAGCGGAGACCTACATCGTCTACCATACAAAGCCTCGTAAGGCGCCATTCTAATTGTAGGTGATAAGCTGTTGTTATAGGCAAATTCCACTAAGGGTAACATCTCATGCCAGGATACTCTGTAATCCATGCAACAGGCTCTCAACATATCCTCGAGCACCTGATTCGCTCTCTCGGTTTGGCCATCTGTCTGAGGATGATAGGCAGTACTGAATGCCAAACGGGTACCCAAACTCCTCTGTAAACTTGTCTAGAAGGCTGAAACAAATCTGGAATCTCTATCTGATACTATAGTCTTGGGCACACCATGCAATCTGACTATCTCCTTGAGGTAAATCTGAGCCAAGCGATCCGTAGTGGTACATCCTTTCTTTGGGAGGAAATGGGCTGATTTGGTTGCTTTGTCCACAATCACCCATATAGCATTATACCCTCTCCGTACTGGGGAGACCCGTGATAAAATCCATCGAAATACTCTCCCATTTCCACTCTGGGATACTCAATGGTTGAAGCAACCCTGATGGCCGTTGGTGTTCTGCCTTCACCCGCTGACAGGTTAGGCATTTAGCCACAAACTCGGCAACGTCTTTCTTCATACCTGACCACCAATAGCCTTTCTTGATATCCTGATACATCTTGGTTGCTCCCGGATGAGCGGTGTACGGTGTGTCATGAGCCTCCATAAGAATTTTCTGTTTCAACTCCTCAATTGGAGGAATGCACAACCGATTTCTGAAATAGGGCACCATCTCTCACAAAGAACTCTGATGTCTTGCCCTCATGCACTTGCTGAACTATTTTCTGACACCACTCATCTGCCATTTGCTTCTCTCTAATTTCCTCTAGTAAAGAGGACTGTACCACTAGGCTGGCAATTCTTCCCGGAACCACCTCAATGCTTCCTTAGACAATTCTTCTATTAACTCTTTCGCTGTAGCCGGAAAACATGAGCTTTTCTACTTAAGGCATCTGCTACGACATTGGCTTTCCCTGGTTGATACTTGATCTCACAATCATAATCCTTGACCAGCTCTAACCACCTCCTCTGCCTCATATTCAACTCCTTTTGAGTGAAGAAGTACTTTAGACTCTTATGATCGGTGTAGATATTACTCTTCACACCATAAAGGTAATGCCTCCAAATCTTTAAAGCAAAGACCCACATTGCTAACTCTAGGTCATGCGTAGGGTATCGGTCTCGTACTCTTTCAATTGACGAGAAGCATAAGCTATAACCCTACCTAAGCGCATCAACACAGCTCCAGAGTCCCCTGCAAAGGCGTACTGTATAAATGTCATAATCTACACCCTCCTGTGGTAACACTAGCACGGGGAGGCCGATGTTAGCCTCTTCTTCAACTCTTGAAAGCTTTCTTCGCAAGCGCGACCAGGACAAAAGGAGTTTTCTGCTTGGTAAGAGCTGTCAACGGTTTAGCCAACTGGGCGAATCCCTCTACAAATCGCCGGTAGTAGCCTGCTAAGCCTAAGAAACTCCTGATTTCTTTCTCTGTTCTCGGCTTTTGCTCGGCTTTTGCCATTCGGGATTGCTGCACTTTACTCGGATCTACCGAAATCCCTTCCTTCGAGACGGTATGACCCGGGGAATATCACTTGGTTCATTAAAACTCACACTTGGAAAATTTAGCACACAACTTCTTTTCTCTCAGCCGTTGCAATACTAATTCCAAGTGTTTCTCATGCTCTTCTCTTGACTTTGAGTAAATCAGAATGTCGTCGATGAAGACAACAATAAACTGATCCAAGTACTCGTGAAATACCCTATTCATCAAGTCCATAAAAATTCTGGGGCATTAGTCAAGCCAAACGGCATTACTACAAATTCATAATGCCCATACCTTGTACGAAAGGCAGTCTTAGCCACATCTTGTTCAACCACTCTCACCTGATGATACCCGGACCTCAAATCAATTTTGGAGAACACTGCCGCTCCTTTCAACTGATCAAAAAGGTCATCTATCCGGGGTAGTGGGTACTTATTCTTCAAGTAACTTTATTCACTCCCTATAATCAATACACATCCTTAGTGATCCATCCTTCTTTTTCACAAACAGATTGGAGCTCCCCAGGGGAATGACTTGGTCGGATAAAGCCTTTATCTAACGCTCTTTGAGTTGCTTCTTTAGTTCTTGGAGCTCGTGGGGCCATTCGATAAGGGGCTTTGGATATTGGTGCTGTCCCTGGTGCTAGTTCGATACTAAATTCTACCTCTCTCTCTGGAGGCAAACCCGGTAACTCTTCCGGAAACACATCTAGAAAGTCTCGAACTACTGGCACCCTCTGGATCTCTAACTGTGGAACATCATCACTCTGCACTACATGGGCAATATACCCGAACACCCCTTTCTCAACATCTTCCCTGGCCTTTACATTACTAATCAGCATGCTCAACTGATGGCCTTCTCCAAAACTAAACTTATCTCCACAATCGAGGTTAAACCTCGCCTTCTTTTCCGACAGTCAATCTCTACTCCATAACTCCCTAGGAAGTCCATGCCCAGAATCACATCAAAATCGGGCATATCGAAGACTATTAAGTCAACGATTAACTCTCTACCCTGGATCACTAAGGACTCTCTTAACAAAATCTCTTGAGTCACAACACTAACCCCATCGGGTAGTTCTATCTTAATGGGCTGAGTCGCTCTAGTAGGTTTCAAACCTAATCTCTCAAGCATCCCATAAGATATAAATGAATGGGTAGCACCCGAATCAATTAAAGCATATAAAGGGACTGCATGAAATAATAAGCCCACCCAGTATCGGTGATGGGATCGGCCTCTGCTTCACCCTGTGCCACAGTAAACACTCTGGCATTCGCAGTACCTCCTGAACCCTGAGTGGTTGGTGGAAGAGGAGCTTTACAATCTCTCATCATGTGCCCTGGCTGTCGGCACCTATAGCATACTCTCTGATCCCTCAGACACTCTCCCGGGTGATTCTTCCCGCACTTAGGGCAAGGAGGAAACCCTTCCGTTCGAGGTCGCTTATTCTTCCACTCTTTTCTATTCTGTCTATACTGAAACTTCTTCTTCTGATTCTTCATGTCTTTACCCTTCACATCCTCATGTTTCTCTCTATGAGGAGCGGAGGGTAACTCCTTCGGTCCTCCTGTCGAGGATCTTACGGGGAAGATTTTATTCTCAAAAATCTCCGCCTTCATTGCCCGCCTCAAGGCCTCACTGTAATTCCGAGGAGGGTTGGAGCTTGTCATAATATCCCGGGCTATCTCCGGCTTCAATCCATGCACAAACTTATCCCTTCTCAAGGCCGGAGTGCTAACTATTCCCGGTGCAAACCTTGCAAGAGCGTTGAACTTCACTGAGTACTCTTTCACAGCGCTAATTCCTTGCTGTAGGCTGATAAATTCTTGGACCTTCTCATGAACTTGGTCCTCTGATCTATACTCAGCCTCAAACTCTTGCCTAAACTCTTCCCACGTCATTACTGTTGCGTCGTGAGTTTCTTCCATCAATTCCCACCAAATTCGGGCATCACCCCGAAACAAGAAACTCGCATACCGGATCTTCTCCCGGTCCGACATGGGAAATAAACCACGTGGCTCGCTTCTACCGACCCAAGCCACTCTTCGCTATCAACCGGATCGTAGTACCCTTAAACTCTGAGGGTTGATGCTGACTGGAAAGACCGTAAATCGGTTCCACTCTGTTCGGTACTGGGGGAGGTACCGGTTGCCCTCTCTCAACAGGCGTAACTGGCGGTGTCTGTACGGGAGGTACAACTCTCCCCTGAGTTTCAGCCATAACTTGCTGAATAATTCCCCGGATTCTAGCTTCATCCAAGGGAGGGGGCGTAGACTCTGGTGGGTTAGAAGGTTCTCCTTCATTCACCACACCTTTACCGCGATTTCGATAACTACGCCTCATCTACAAAATGATCACACTAATGAACTCAAGAAACAATTACGCAAGGAAAGAATTACTCACACAGTCGGTTAGAGGACGTCGTGGCGATGAGAATAGTACCTTTGTTCAATCCCAAAATCTTTGCTCTGATACCAAAAATGTAACACCTACTGAAAACTAGTACAATGCATGCAATTAACAATGGAAAATTGGGCCCAAAAAGTTTCTTTTCATTACAATTCACATGTCTTTTATACACAAAAGTTACTGTTTACAAAAGTGCATTTCAAAAGACAAAATAGGGGAGCAGTGTAGCTATTGCTCCTCGCTCGACGCCCCTCCAACCGCAACATCACCTAGAACTGCATCCACAAAGGAAAATAACGGGGTGAGCACAAATAATGCTCGGTAAGTAAAACTCTCTAAGCTATCTGTCCCCGTGTGTGACTCTTAATTCTTTCCTTTTCTAATTATGTTTCTATTTCTGTTTCTATAACATCATGGCCTCATCTTACCGGAGTACGGCCGGATAAGGCGTTCACACAGCACCATCTCACTCTCTATGGCTATCGGGTGGAATTCACACAGTACCAACCCGTTCTTAGTGACTACCGAGTGAGGATCACAAAGCACCAACTCGGTTCTCTCTAACTATCGGGTGGAGATCACCTAGCACCTACCCGTTCCTCATGAATTAAGGGTAACGATCACCAAGCATTTACCCGTCTCTAGTCACTATCGGGTGATGATCACAAAGCATCAACCCGCTTCTACTAACCATTGGATGATGATCACAAAGCATCAACCTACATATCTCTTAACTAATCGGGTAGTGGTCACAAAGCATCTACCCATTTCTATTACTCATTGGGTGACGATCACAAAGCGTCGACCCATCTCTCTAAGGCTATTCGGATGATGATCACAAAGCATCAATCCGATTCCCATATGATCGGGTAATGATCACAAAGCATCATCCCAACTATACTACTCTTCTAACTCATTCTATTGTAGCATTTTTCAATGCTCTCTACCCATAGAGTAATTTTACCCACTAAGCTCTCTACTCATAGGGTAATTGCACAAACCATTTCCTTACACTTTCTTAGGTCACTTTTCAATGCATATAACAATGCACATGGATGATTCATCACTACTAATGCACTTATGAAATGCCAACATGCAATGTTGCAAGAAATAAGGTTCATTTCTCATACTCAAACCTCTATTAGGCATTTCATCAAACAACTCATGTGCATTATAAAACTCTATCATAGCCATGAATCTAAAACTTTTCCTAACCATCCAAAATGGGGAAAAACCCCTTCACAAAGCCATAAAAACCTGTCAAATAAAACACTTCCAAAAAGGGTTCCATAATACCCCTTAAATTCCATCTCAACTACCTTGCCAAACCAACAACCCATTTCTCAAATTTGCAAGGTAATAACATTCTAAAGCATAGAAATCTCTACTTAATCCTTCATACATGCTATAATACATGCATATCACATACATACATCATCTCTATCAAAACCCTAATCAAGAAAATTCATAAATCTCAACTTGGGTTGGGTTTTACTTACTTGCTATGGAGAGACTTCACCAAATCTTCTTTTCACTTGGTTTGCTTGACTATTCTCTCAACTCTTAACCAAAAGAATGAAAACCCTCAAAAACCAAAATGAACTAAAATCCACAAATCACACAACTTAAGGAGAAATCCTTACCTTAGGAAACCTTAGGTTGCTTTTCAACTCCAAATAACTTCAAAAACCCCTTGAAATTCCTTGATCAAAAGAAAAGAAAGAAATTGAGAGGAGAAGAAATGAAGAGTCACGTTTGAGAAGAAGAAAATGAGGGTTCTTTGATTCTAATTCCTTTTAATGAAATATTAACACATTCATTCCCATTTTGCCCTTATTCTTCTTTAGGGAATTCCATCCATATCCTTTGATTCATTACAAACTCACCCCCATATCAACACATTCTCCATGAAAAATCCTTACAATTAACTCCCCACTTTTCCTGCTAATTAGGGGTAGAAAGGTCAAATTGCCCTTAAGGAAGAAAATATCTAAAACTCAATCAACAATTTAATCGGGTTGTCGCGCGGCGAAAGCTACGCCGCAGCGCTGTCAGCCGACTTCCCCACGAGGCTTCAACCTCTCTTCGCCGCGGCCGAATTCTTCTTCGCCCGTGGCTACGGCGACGAAATCCATACATTTTCAACCAATTTCAGGGCAACCATTCAACACAACACTCAATCAAACAATAATAACGAAAACCAACTCGATTAAGGGCGAAAGAGGAAACAATAACAACGTACCTCAAGCGGGGCGTTACAATTCAACTGAAGGGGAGGAACACATTTGCAATGCCAAGGAATGTCAGACCACTTGGTGCCCCCTCGACAAATTCAAAAGCTGGGGATGTGGAAGATGGGAAGCCGAAGTCAAATAATGAGTTCAGAGAAATGTTCCTTAAGAAATGAGGTTTGTTCCTGGGGTTACATGTTACATGTTAACTAGAATAGCACAGTAATTAACAAAATTCTCTTTCTTATAAAAAAACATAAGGTTTTGCCTTAATATGTTTCTGTAAACACAATTATAACCCATGTTGACCTTTGACTTTAACCAGGTCAGTTTGACGCGTTTTATCCTTGACCAGGTCGATTTAACTTGTTGATCCGGTTTGACCGGGTCTTCTCTACCCGGTTTCTGCAACTTTTAAACCCGTTTTCTGCAGTTTTGAATAGCCTGATTCTGGTCATTTTTTTGACGTTTTAGAGGGAAACTTGAATGTGGACGTATGACCTATATCGATGGCACCCCAAATGACATTTTCGTCCTAAATTGGTGTCGTAAATGGCTACCGAAAACACCCAAACGATAATTTTAACTGAAACTTTAAACTAGCATAACTTTGCAACCGTAACTCTGTTTTTGACAAATAATATATCGTTGGAAAACTTTTTCAACAAGGATTCAAATGACACCAAAATTGAAAATAGATTCTATTTATAATAAAAGTTATGCTTGATTTACAGTACGTGTTTTAATTAGAAAAATCCCAATTTTATGCAATATTCTCCAAAGTTGCAACAAACAATTTCATGCTAGGCAGAGATTCAAATAAACGCTCTGATACCAAATGTAAAACATTTATATTCCAACATTCATATAAAAGTTCATAATATAATAAATTATAAACATGTTAAATACTCATTAAATATTGTGGAAGTAATTTATAAACCTCCAACCGTAGCAATTGTTGTTTTAGTCTTCTTGCTTCTGTCACTTCATATTACAGAGTCTTCACTGACTGCAATTTGCCAGAGCGATGGTTTTTGGGAATCAAATGAATTAATTGCATCAAAATGGGGACCTGTAAACTCTCCCATTATAAATGCAAATGTCTTTCCATTAAAGACAACTGCCCAGGAGAAACAACCACATGTAACTGCTCAGCAGTTACCCAGTTACTTTTTATATTAAAAGTGTAGGACTAATCCAATTAAAGAATTCTAATATAATTAAAATTATAACATTCTCCCAATTGGTCCAAACTTTTATTATATAATTCACAACATAGGAGTTGTATATTCTGTATGTTTAATAAAAAAAATAAAAATGACATGAATCATAGCGGTAAGTCCATTTTAAACAAGTATTACCTTCCATGTATTACTATGCAATTTTTCTTTTTCTAAATAAATGCTTAAATGTGGAATATTACTTTATGAACAAACCTCAAATGTTTGTTCTAGGTCCTCTAGAATGTTTGTTTGTCTTCAACCAAAATGTATACAACTTAAAAGAGAAAATAAACTAAATTACAAAGTTTCAGAGAACGAAAGTATTACCTCTCATAGTGAAAAAGCGGGACGTAGTCCCATTTGAACTACATGATCCTTGAAAGTCTTTTGTGGCATGCCTTTTGTTAGAGGATCAGCAATCATCTACTCGGTATGTATGTGTTCAATGAGCACTTCTTTGGCCTTAATGTGCTCCCTAATTGCTAAGTACTTAATGTCGATATGTTTACTTCGACTTTTACTCTTATTATTCTTAACAAAGAATATAGCAGCTGAATTTTCACAAGACAACCTTATTGGCCTAGAGATAGACTCAACAACTCCAATCCCAGAAATGAAACTTCTCAACCAAATACCTTGTGTAGTGGCCTCAAAACAGGAAACAAACTTAGCTCCCATGGTAGAAGTGGCAACCAAAGATTGTTTGGCACTTCTCCAAGATAAGCACCTCCGGCTAGTATAAAAACATATTCGGATGTTGATTTCCGGGAATCAACACAGCTAGTGAAGTCTAAGCTTGAATATCCGATGACTTCTAAAATGTCAGACCGTCTATAAGTAAGCATGAAACATTTAGTTCCTTGAAGATATCTCTTGACCTTCTTTGCAGCTCTCCAATGATCCAAACCTGGATTACTTTGATATCTTCCTAACATGCCAACTGCAAAAGCAATGTCAGGTCTAGTACAGACTTGAGCATACATTAGGCTTCCAACAGCTGAAGCATAAGGAATAGTTTTCATTTGTTCCTTTTCAATCTCAAGTGTATGACATTGGTTCAGATTGAACCTGTCACCCTTAACATTGTGTTCAACACTAGGTGAACAATCCTTCATCCTAAATCTCTCAAGAATTTTATTAATATAGGCTTTCTGAGATAGTCTCAAAACATGTTGAGACCTATTCTTATGAATCTTAATGCCAATGACATAAGACACCTCACCTCTATCCTTCATACTAAAATCTTGAGAGAGAAATTGTTTCACCTCATGCAGCAAACCCAAATCATTGGTTACAAGTAGAATATCATCTACATATAACACAAGAAAGATGATTATACTCCCACTAACCTTGTGGTATATACACTGATCCATGACATTCTCAACAAAATCAAATGAAGAGATAACAGTGTGAAATCTTAAATACCACTGTCGGGAGGCTTGTTTAAGTCTATAAATGGACTTCTTAAGCATGCAAAACAAATGCTCACCATCACTTGAAATGAACCCATCAAGTTGTTTCATATAAACCTCTTCCTCCAAATCTCCATTGAGGAAAGCTGTTTTCACATCCATTTGATGTAAATCTAAATCGAAGTGGGCAACTAATGCCATTATGATGCGGAAGGAATCCTTTTTAGAAACTGGAGAAAACGTTTCTTTATAATATATCCCTTCCCTTTGTGTGAACCTTGGCAACAAGCCTAGCCTTGTATCTCTCAATGTTGCCTAATGAATCCCTTTTGGTTTTAAATACCTATTTACAACTAATAGGTTTCTTTCTAGTAGGCAACTCAACAAGGTCCCAAACTTTATTATTCGTCATAGAATTCATCTCGTCAATCATGGCATTATACCACAACTGAGATTTATTACTGTCCATAACTTGTAAAAACGTGTATGGGTCATCCTTAACACCTATGTCACAGTCAGACTCTTGCATATACACTACATAATCTGTAGGAATTGTTGATTTCTTTGTTCTAGTAGATCTCCTTAATGTTGTATCAACGGTCTCTTGTTGAGACTGTTGCACAACTGGTAGTTCCTCCTATAGTGGAGGTTGTTCAAAATGATCTTTTAAAATAATCTCATCAGAACGTGGACTTTGATTGATTGGTTCCTCATTGTTCACCCTGTTTGGATGAACAACTAATATTTTACTTGATATAGGAGCATTAGCTGAAACATCAATTTTCTCAAGGACTAAGTCTCTGATTTGATCACTCCCACTGACCACGTCATTTTCAAGAAATTTGGCATTTCTTGATTAAAAAATTCTATTGGAATGGTTCGGACAATAAAACTTATATTCCTTGGATTTTTCTGCATATCCAATAAAATATGCACTAATAGTCCTAGGATCTAACTACTGTTCTTGTGGATTATCAACTCTAACTTCAACTGGGCAACCCTAGACGCGTAAATGACTTAAACTTGGTTTCTAACCTTTCCATAACTCGAATGGCGTTTTGGAAACTGCTTTAGTTGGAACTCGGTTTAATATATACGCTGTAGTTTTGAGAGCTTCAATCCACAAAGAATGAGGAAGTTTGGAGTTACTCAACATACTCTGTACCATATTCATTAATATTCTATTTCTTCGTTCTGCTACACCATTTTGAGATGATGTACCAAGCAAGGTGTATTGAGCCACAATACCTTGCTCTTGAAGAAATTTAGCAAGTGGACCAAGTGCTTATCCTGCACCAGTGTATCTACCATAATATTCACCACTTCTATCAGATCTCATGATCTTAATTTGTTTTCCACATTGTTTCTCTACCTCTGCTTTATATATTTTGAAAGCATCTAACGCTTCATCCTTGTGATAAAGCAAATAGAGATACATATATCATGAGTGATCATCAATAAAGGTGATGAAGTATTTCTGACCACTAGAGCTCATGTCAGAGCAACAAATATCTATGTGTATGATCTCTAAAAGTTCAGAACTCTTCCTAGCACACTTCTTGGATTTCTTAGTCTGCTTTCCCTTAATGCAGTCTACACAAGTATCAAAGTCAATAAAGTCAAGAGTTTCAAGAACTCCAACATTTACCAACCTTTTAATCCTATCAATGGAGATGTGTCCTAATCTCCTATGCCACAAAAAAGAAAAGTTTTCATTCATAATAGTACGTTTAATACCAGTACTAGCATGTGAAGTCATAAGACTATAAGGAAAATATATTTTTAATATCATTCTAAATTAAATCCAAACTTATATAGAATATTTATTGAAATCTCATAATTTATAAATAAAAAAGGAAAAAAAAATCCAATTGATGGATTGCATTTTGTTTGATCGACTGGATAATTTTGGATTAAGTAGAAAACCAGCTCAAAACTCAAACCGAAAAGCACCTGAAGGCTAAAGGTAGATTTACATTTTTAACCTTCAAGGTGCTAAGTGAACAGGTTTTGAAATCATGAAGGTTGTTTATGAAATTTGTCAAAACATTTCTCTTTAATCAGTTTAATGCATTTGCATTTTGCAACAAAAATGCAGTTACACAACCTCAAAACTGGCCCTCAAAAAATACTCTTCATACATGGCTTTGAGATCCATATTTTGTTTGTCTTCAGTCTCTCAAAATCCATCTTTAAAAGTTAATGTTTTATTTTTGTTAGCTCACTTAGACAACTCACGTCTTCAAGCTCCAAAAAATGAAGTTTTGTATTCTTTGGAAAAACCCCTGGAACGATCCTCACTTGCTAAATTCCTCAAAGAAAATAGTCGATCAGGCAGCTTTACTCTGAATGAAACATTGTACTTTTTTTATTACATGATTAATATGAAACCCATTTCTCCAATTTCATCATTCACTACTTTGTTTAGTGCACTAGCTAAGAAGAAGCATTATTATGAAGTGATTTCGCTTACAAGCTATTGAATTCAACTGGGTTGTCTCTGGATTTTATATCTTTGAATATTTTGATGAATTGCTTCTGTAATATTGAAAGGGTTTCTGATGGTTATGCGGTTTTTGGGGCGATTATGAAGTTGGGTTTTAGCCCAAATACCGTGACATTTACTTGTTTGATTAATGGTCTGTGTGTAGAGAGAAAGATTATGGAATCAATGGAATTGTTTAAGAAAATGATTGTTGTTGGTTGTAGGCCTAATGTGATCACTTGCAACACTTTGATTGGTGGATTGAGTAAACCAGAGAAAATAAGTGTTGCCATTAAGTTTCATGAAGAGATGGTTAACGGGAATAAAGAATTTGGTGTTATTTGTAGGCCAGATGTTGTTACTTATAATACTATAATTGATGGTCTTTGTAAGGCTGGATTGGTTGAGAAGGCTAGACAACTATTGTTGGAATATATGATTCAGAGTGGTGTGGCTCTTGACAGATAGAATCGGTGATGCAAGGGAGTTGTTTGATTCTATAACTAGAAAAGGGTATAGGCCTAATGTTGTTTGCTACACTACTTTAATCAATTGGTATTGCAAGAATAAAGAAGTCAATGAAACTCTTAGTCTTTATCGAGAGATGATTTCAGAAGGAATTAGGCCTAATGTGATTACATATAACACCTTGTTAACTAGCTTTTTTCTTATAGCTAAGGTGAAAGATGCACGAAATTTAGTTGGTGAGATGTGACTTAACGATGCTTTTCCTAATTCTTGGACATATAGCATTTTCATTGATGGGCTTTGCAAGAACAGATGTGTTTTGGAAGCATTGGAAATGTTTAATGCTCTAGTAAATAATAAGATTGCAGTTAGCATTGAAGGTTTGAATTCCCTCATTGATGGATTATGTAAAACAAAGAGATTAGGAACTAAATTTTCCATTGATAAGGGAAACCTTTGAGGTTCGCATAGGTATACTGTTAATTTTTCTTTGTTAAAATTGTTTTTATTCAATGTCAAGAACTTGAAGCTTCTCAGGACATTTGTAGATGCTCTATTCATGGTGAATTTTGGATGAAGAAAATGTGGACCTTGTAGCTAGTCTACTCTTTTAGGGTCTAGGCATAGATCTCTTGCGAGTGTGTATCAAGTGCTTCTACCCTTAGACTCTGAAGAAAAGTCTATTAATTTACTTCATTTAGTGTGCTATTATAGTACCATTATGACCACTTTATGTAGAAATTACAGTGCATAACTCTCGGTACTCCAAGATGGCTTTTGCTAATTGCTAGATTTTTACCTTTGTTAATTGTTTTCTCATGGAATAGTGTCATTTGCTAAAAAATTTCTCAGTCAGCATTGGAGTTGCATGCACGGAAGATATCTTTATGGATCTGTGAATTTATAAAATCGGCATGTCATTTTCAACTGGTACATCATTGTTGTGTAATGGCTGTCTTCAATATTTGTGTTTATAAACAATTTGCCTGATATCTCTTTAGTGTGCCATCGAAATTGCAGGCTCTATATGATTGGATGTATTATATATACTTGAATACTTAACTGTGCAGTTTCTTCCTTTCAATGCGCATCAGATTACTTATCTCAGCAGATGAAGAATACATATAGTTTGCTGCATTTGTATGCATATTTGGCTCGTTTGGAGCTAAATTTGGCTATAGCTCTAGGTGTTTGGGAGAGCCTAGTTAAGATCTGGTTTGGCCCATTCATCCTTTTTGATTGATTTATGATTCATCTTTGTATTTTTTTCCATATAACTTGCTTTTTGTCCGTCCAGCAGGTCAATGTTGGAAGCCTGGCAAGGTTATATAGCTATGGAAATTGAATTAGGACATTTAAATTAAGCTAGGTCCATCTACAGGAAATGCTACAGTAAAAGATTTAGTGGGACAGGTTCAGAGGTATAATTCTTTTACATTACTTGCTTTCTATTATACTAGATTGATTTATGGACAGAATTTGAATTTGAATGTTTCTAAACTGGTTTTCTCCTATATTTTTTTTTTTTTTTTTTAAATTGTTGCTTTTAGTAGTATATGATGCAACTTTGTTTAATCAATTGATATTTGTCATCTGCGATGCAAACATTTCTTTCTTTATTCGCTTTTTGCAGTTGATGGAAGTTGAAACAAGACAAATGGCTTAAGTCAAGGTTGTTAAATGTTGTTTATCAAGTAGGGCAATTTATGGAGATCTTTTGAACTCTTAATATAGAATCATGCTCTAGAGCTGAGAATATTTTTAGAGAGTAGCCTTGCAATAGGTCAACCTGTTACTCGGGCACCAGAATCACAATGGTTTAATATGTCATTTTGAATAATTTTTCCAAATCATACGTAAATGATATATGACAATATCTGTAGGGGTCATGCCAGTAAAAAATTCATGACGTTTATTTTTTTAACTTTAAACTTTGGAGTTACTGATACTTTGATGAAATTGTGGCATATATGAAGCAATCACATTTAAACCATAGGTATGGGAGTATTTTTTGAAACCCAATAGGCTGATATAAGGGTAGACTAGGACACCCTAGCTTTCCTTATTTACGAAAATTGTACCCATTGTTATTCAGAAATAAAAGTTCATTTTCTTTTAAGTGTGAAACTTGTCAACTTGCAAAATACACCAGGTCTATTTATCTAGCACATAAATATAAGATTCTAGGCTTTTTAAATAATTCATAGTGATATTTGGGGGTCATCTAGAGTTACAAATATTGTAGGGTCTAAGTGGTTCATTACGTTATGATCACACTAGAGTATGTTGGGTATACTTGATGAAAAACAAGTTTGAAGCAGGTCAATTGTTCAAAAGGACTGCCTAGACAGTTTTTTTGTTAATCTAGTTTCCAAGCTGGGAATGATAAATATCTATTCACCAGCTTGAGGGGGAGTGTAGGATTTCTAGATTAGAATATGATCAATTTAAGAGTTATCTAAGTCTTATCTAGTTTAGGAGATTGAAATAAAAAGATTATCAGGATCTGTTTTCTCCTGATTTCATGTTTAAATCTCTTTATATGAGATTTGGGCCAGTTTGGTTTGTAATTCAAAAATAATTTTGAAAAACTAAGTTACAATTAAAAATTTTAAAGTTTTATCTCTAAATTTTAAATATTTGAAAATTTATTTTTTATTTTAAATCTCTTTATGAGATTTGGGTCAGTTTGGTTTGTGATTCAAAAATAATTTTAAAAAACTAAGTTACAATTAAAAATTTTAAAAGCTTTATCTCAATATTTTAAATATTTGAAAATATATCTGGTATTAAAAATTGTTTTTGAAGTTAAAAACTATATAAAGCCTGAGAAATGATATTTTTCTTGTTTTCTATTTTTACACTAACTTTTAGGATTATATGCAAAAACATTTCAACTTATTTTAATAAAAACTATTTTCATAAAATTCCTTATATTCCTTGTTTTCGAAAATAAAACACTATTTAAAATTTATAACAAATAGGCTCTTATTTAGATTATAAACTTTTATATGTATTTATGTTATATTTATGGTTGAGATTGTGGTTGTTCAGCTCATGAGATTGTGTTAAATTTTAAGTATGGTTGTTGAACGCTTAACTATCAATTTAAGCTTTTAAGTCAAGTTGTTACGTAACATTGTTAAAGATGTTACTAAATTATGATACATTTGCTTGGTATTTATTGAATGTATGCAATTCTTGCTATTTTAACTCAATGCGTAAAGATGCTTGTCTTTGTTCCCTTTCTTAGATTACACCCCGCTTGGAAGAGCTGCAACTATTTAGGTTACATCACGAAGCCAAATTTGTTCCTAAACTAATAGATCAAAAAGAGAAGTCACATAAGAAAAGCGTTAGTGGAAAGAGTAAAACAAATTCAAACATGGCTGACGAACAGTCTCTAGCTAAGCGGCAGAAAAATACTACCCAAAACCCAAACAAAGTGCATGGGAAAGAAAAGGGACGAGCATAGAACTTAGTTGAAGAAAACGAAGTAGAAGAAGCAAAACCCAAGTTTGAAGAGCATCCAAATGACCAGCACATCAAAGACTCCGCCACTGGAAGAGCCAAAGTATACACTAACGAGTGTACTGCTTTTTTTATCAAACCTTAACTTCAGGGCAAGTAGAGATTCTCTCGCACTTCAAAGAGAGATTGCTTTTTATTCCTTTTTAACGCTGGACAGGCAAATACAGAGAGATAATTCTAATGGTTTTAAATTTTTTTTAGGCAACTTTTGAAGATCTGAAAAAATTCTTTAGCGGTGGGGTTGAATTTGTTCGAATTCTGTAGGACAAGTTCATCGGAAAGTCAAGGGTATGACTCTCTTTCTCTCACTCATTATTTGTCAATGTTCTTTGTGCTTTATGCTTCAAATGAAAAAGGGGAAGCTATCCATTGGACCTTTCATGTGCACATCAGTCTTACAGTCAAATCCTTATTTAATATTGCCTGACCTTTAAACTTCAATATATGTATGCATAATGTGGACTACACCACAGAAATTAGCCCTAAGAAACTAATTTTAATGCTTTAGGGAGATCAGCATGGCTGATGCTTCAGGGAGATAGAAACTGCTAATTGCAGTCCATTGTCTTTGATCAAATTTCTCAAGGGTGCTCACTGAAACTTCAATTTGATTTCTTCCTTTCATGCAGTCAATAAATCATTTAGTTCTTGCGCTTTTGGTTTTAAAATGAATGTCATTTCGAAAGACGATTATGCAGTCTCAAATAAACCTGTAGAAGTGTTGAATTCCATAATTATTGTAAAATTGCTTAATTTTCTAAGTATAAAGAGTCTAACTGTCTAAGAGCATATTTTTTCATTTGGCTAGCAAGTGATATGCTTAGGAGACTCAACCAGAGTCCCATACAGATTTATCCATATTCTAGCTTACCTTTAAACAGTAGAGCATATGTATGGGACCGTTGCATACTAATTTATAATATCCTCTGATCGATTTTTAAAGGGCCTCGCATATGTGGATTTTGCCGATGATGCACACTTTGCTGCAACTGTAGGAAAGAACAAAAAATGTTTCTTGGGAAGAAGATAAGCATTGTAAGATCAAATCCGAAGCAAAAGAGAGAGGATTCTGCTGGTCATAGGGCCTCTGGAGAACATGGTAGGCTAAGTGGAATTATGTTTTATCATTGTTATTACTTGTGTGTGTTTGTTTGTGTGCAATGCAATCTATGGGCGTTTGCATGCTTGTGTTTCCCACTTCTCCCTTTTATTTTCTTACTCCTTTGGGTTAAATGGCAGCGCAAAGTAGTAATCAGACTTTCAGGGGGTCTAGAGTGCCACACTGTGCTGCTAATAAACGTAGTGATAGCATTCAGCTGAAGGGGAGGAACACATTTGCAATGCCAAGGAACGTCAAACCACTTTGTGTCCCCTTGACAAATCCAAAAGCCGGGGAAGTGGAAGATGAGAAGCTGAAGTCAAATAATGAGTTCAGAGAAATGTTCCTTAAGAAGTGAGGTTTGTTCCTGGGGTTACATGTTACATGTTAACTAGAATAGCATAGTAATTAACAAACTTCTCTTTCTTATAAAAAACGTAAGGTTTGCCTGCATGCACCCAGCAAAGCTCTCCATGTCAAAGCATCTGGTTCATATTCCATCTCATGTATCTCAGTTTCAGCCTCGTTGTAACAGTTGGGAGTTGAGGTCAATAGATCTCCGTCTGATGTATCAATAAATAAGGAAGCAATCTGGTATGAGGACCGGTTATATGTGTTATTTGTTGAATGAAATGGTGAAGGATTTTGCTTTTGCAACAGCATACTAGTAATTGTTATATCATTTCTCATTCCAATCTGCATATAATATTCATTTGATGACCGAAACATGGTAGCATCAGGAAAAAATTACATATTATTTATAATTTCTTTAGTACATGTGATTTATTGGCCACACTGTCAACTTCTTCGATAGCTCATAGCCCTGCCTAGATTCAAATTGGTATGAGCAGTGATCATGCCCACCATCAACCTCATCAACCCTTCTTAATATGAATGATCACTAAGAAATAATTCTTAATGATCTTTTGTTTCTTGCTTTAAGCTTTAAAATTGCTTGAAACCACATGACTCTCTAATTAACGCAGAAGCACTTTGTGATCTGCTATACTTGGCTTTTTTTTTTTCTTTTTTTTTCACTCCTGTTCAATTCTAAGTGAGTAGCAGTATGCACATAGATAAACGTCAAAGAAGAAACTTTTAGATTAAGTGATAACTTAATAGAGTATTATAGCAAGGTGGTCCACACAGTCTTGTGTTTAAATCTCTCTATGAGATTTGGGCCAGTTTGGTTTGTGATTCAAAAATAATTTTGAAAAAGTAAGTTACAATTAAAAATTTTAAAAGTTTTATCTCAATATTTTAAATATTTGAAAATATATTTGGTATTCAAAAATTGTTTTTGAAGTTAAAAACTATATAAAGACTGAGAAATGATATTTTTCTTGTTTTCTAATTTTACGCTAATTTTTAGGATCATATGCAAAAACATTGTTTTTGAAAACATTTCAACTTATTTTAATAAAAATGTATTTTCATAAAATTCCTTATAGTCCTTGTTTTCGAAAATAAAACAGTATTTAAAATTTATATCAAATAGGCTCTTATTTAGATTATAAATTTGTATTTGTATTGATGTTATATTTATGGTTGTGATTGTGGGTGTTCAGCACACGAGATTGTGTTAAATTGTAAGGATGGTTGTTGGATGCTTAACTATCAATTTAAGCTTTTAAGTCAAGTTGTTATGTAACATTGTTAAAGATGTCACTGAATTACGATACATCTACTTAGTATTTATTGAATGTATGCAATCCTTGCTATTTTAACTCAATGGGTAAAGATGCTTGTCTTTGTTCCCTTTCTCAGGTTACGCCTCGCTTGGAAGAGCTGCAATTATTTAGGTTACAGTAGGAAGCCAAATCTGTTAAGTCAAGTTGTTACGTAACATTGTTAAAGATGTCAATGAATTATGATACATCTGCTTAGTATTTATTGAATATATGCAATCCTTGCTATTTTAGCTCAATGCGTAAAGATGCTTATCTTTGTTCCCTTTCTCAGGTTACGCCCCGCTTGGAAGAGCTGCAATTATTTAGGTTACAGCAGGAAGCCAAATCTGTTCCTGAACTAGTTGATGAACTTGCATTTTCATTGATGAACTTTGCAAGAATGGATGTGTTTCTGAAGAAGTGGAAATGTTTTGTACTTTAGTAAATAATATCGATTTTGGTATGTTTAAAAGTTTGAAGAACAAATAGAAAAAAAAAATTTATATATCATTATAAATTAAATATAAAGTTCAATATCATGATTTATTTAAATCTTATAATTTTATTTAAAAAAAAGGTAAAATTGAATACTTATATAAATTGGTTTGTTTGATCAACTGGATAATTTTGGATTTAGTAGAAAACCACCTCAAACCGAAAAACACCTGAACGTGGATTTACATTGTTAACCTTCAATTTTTGAAATCATAAAGGTGGTTTGAATAGGAAAGATCGATACTTGACATAATTTTGCAATTTCGAAAACCTTAAAGGTTGTTTGTGAGATTTGTCAGAACATTTCTGTTTAATGCATTTGCCTTTTGCAATGACCTTACTTCGGAAAAAAACGACCCACAAAAACACTCTTCATACATGGCTTTGAGATTCAGATCCCTATTTCATTCGTCTTCAATCTGTCAAAACCCATCTTCGAAAGTTAATGTTTTATTTTTGTTAGCTCACTTACATAACCTCACATCTTCAAGCTCCAAAAATGAAGTTTCGTATTCTTTCAAAAAACCCCTTGAACGATCCTCACTTGCTAAATTCCTCTAAGAAAATTGTCGATCAGGTAGCTTTAATCTGAATGAAGCATTGTACTTTTTTTATTGCATGATTAATTCGAAACCCCTTTCTCCAATTTCATCATTCACTACTTTGTTTAGTGCACTAGCTAAGAAGAAGCATTATTATGAAGTGATTTTGCTATATAAGCTGTTGAATTCAACTAGGTTGTCTCCAGATTTAAGATCTTTGAATGTTTTGATGAATTGCTTGTGTAATATTGAAAGGGTTTTGGATGGTTATACGGTTTTTGGGGGGATTTTGAAGTTGGGTTTTAGCCCAGATATTGTGACATTTACTTGTTTGATTAAAGGTCTGTGTGTAGAGAGAAAGATTACGGAATCAATGGAATTGTTTAACAAAATGATTGTTGTTGGTTGTAGGGCTGATGTGATCACTTGCGACACTTTGATTGGTGGATTGTGTAAAACAGGAAGATAAGTGTTGCCATTAAGTTGCTTGAAGAGATGGTTAATGGGAATAAAGAATCTGGTGTTATTTGTAGGCGAGATGTTGTTGTTTACACTACTATAATTGATGGTCTTTATAAGGCTGGATTGGTTGAGAATGCTAGACAATTATTTTTGGAACATATGATTCAGAGGGGTGTGGTTCCTGACATTTATACCTAATGAACGGTTATTGCTTGGCCGATAGAATTGGTGATGCAAAGGAGCTGTTTGATTCTGTAACTAGGAAGGGGTATAGACCTGATGTTGTTTGCTATAGTACTTAAATCAATTGGTATTGCAAGAATAAAGAAGTCAATGAAGCTCTTAGTCTTTATCGAGAAATGATTTCAGAAGGAATTAGGCCTGATGTGAGGACATATAACACCTTGTTAACTGGCTTTTTTCTTATAGGAAAGGTGAAAGATGCACGAAATTTAGTTGGAGAGATGCGACTTAACGATGCTTTTCCTAATTCTTGGACATATAGCATTTTCATTGATGGGCTTTGCAAGAACGGATGTGTTTTGGAAGCATTGGAAATGTTTAATGCTCTAGTAAATAATAAGATTGTAGTTAGCATTGAAGGTTTGAGTTCCCTCATTGATGGATTATGTAAAACAGGGAGATTCGAAACTGCTTGGGACCTATTTAAGAAGTTTTGTCTTCATGGAAACCTGGTGCCAGATGTTGTAACATATAGCATTTTGATCAATGGGCTGTGTAAAAATGGACAGCTAGAAATGGCAAATAAGTTGTTGTCATATATGGAGGAAAAAGGTTGTGATCCAGATGTAGTCACATTTAATACGCTTATGTTTGGTTTCCTCAAGAACAATGAGATACCAAAAGTTATTGAACTCCTCCATAAGATGGTGGAGAGAAATGTGAAGCCGACTGAATGTACAATGTCCTTAGTCATGCAGTTAGTAATGAAGGCCGAAAATTATAGCGAATGTTTGAACGAGCTCCCTCAATTTCCGGTCCAAAAGCGCAATTGAAGTTTATGTGATGAAACTTTAGCGAGTATTAAACTTTTTTTTCGGAGCAGAATCCTGCAAAAGTTCATCCAGCTGCCAAAATGCTCTATATTAGTTACGGTAAGCAAAAGGTTCAGTAAACACTTTTATCTGTTCGAATTTGATAGGGATGGTGATGGGGATGATTGTGAATGATAGTTTTCCTGATCAGACATTTGTCTCTGTTGTAAGTACATATATTGGAGGTGGCAGCATTGTAGGTTGCATTTGGGTTTGCACATGTAGTAGATCTTAAGGGTTTGAGGATTATTTTTGGTGTAAATTTCAGTAAGCAAAAGTTGTATATGAGGAATTGTGGAATGGCTCTTACTTCAACTACGACAATAATGGTAGCCGCTCAAGTTCATCTATTCAAGCTAACCAGTTTACTGGACAATGGTATGTTGCAACTGATTAACTTCATTCATTGATATTCTCAATTATCCAGGATTTATTTATAGTGTTTCACATGTTTCTGTTTCTCAATATATATTCGTTTTTAGTTCAGATCTGATAAGACTAGAACTTAGCAGGTGTGTCTCTAATGTAGTTAATCTATTTTTTTTAAGTGGCAATACATTTTGGAAGTTTTAATTGCATGTTGTCATCTTTTTCCCTACTTTTTGTGGAAAATTAAGTTCTTGCTACTTTCATCAGATTTTGCATATATGTGGAATCAGGGGATAAAAACATTAATTTCGTTCTTTGGATTTCCTTTATCTAAGTAATTCTATAAAATTGATTGACTAGAACTTATTCTGATGCAGTCTGTCTCACTTTGGTTTGACTACTTGAGATTTATGCAAGAATATGATCCATCTGTACGTGAATTTTCACCTGATGGTATTGCAAAGGCAAGAAATCTCTTCGAGTGTGCTATAACTGTTGCTGGTTTGCATGTTGCTGAAGGCAGTAAAATATGGGGAGCATACGGGGAATTTGAGCAAGCTATTCTCCGTACCATAGATGAGATCAGCATTAAGGTGAGAATTTATAATATATATATATATATTAGAAACTTTTTAGAAAATGTGCCCAAAGGGGATGCGTTCTATTAATCAATTTACTTGATTATTTAAAGTCTTATTCTATCCTACTGGTTTGGTATTATGGTTAATAATGCTTTTGTGGGTCTTCCTTTATATTTCCTAGAACCATGGCTCAAGTTGCATGCTCTGTTTATTTTAGAAACGTTTTTTCTTCTTTTAGTCATCTATGTATAGTTCATAAGTTTTGTTCTTTCATTTCCCTATGAAGTGTTATATACCAAGAAAAAGTATCTGTTTTCAAAATTTACATTCGGAAAATTACTGCTCTTTTGCAGGAAAATGAAAAACAGGTTCAGCGCATCGGAAGTATATTTCACCATCAGTTGTCTATTCCCCTTGCTAACTTAAGGTCAATCCTTCTTGCCTACAAGTCTTGGGAGGTGGAACTGGGGACTGCTCTAGATATTGAATCAGGTGATAGATGGGATTCCTTCTACTATTGCCTCAGCGTACCAAAAGGCATTGGAGATGTATAACGCTCGAGCTGATTTTGAAAAACAGATTGCAAGGCAGGATATATCTAACTTCAAAAAATTTCAACAATTCACGGTATATGGCATTTACTATCGGATATTGTTTTAGGACACTAAATGATAATCTTTGGGTTCTTACGTGATACCTTAAGAATTTAGGTTAAATGGTAACTTGATATGATATTAAAGTGTAGAGGTCATGATTTGAGTCTCCCATCTATTACATCCTGCTATATTTGGGTTGGTCTTTACGTCGAATTCGGGCTTGGTTTATGTAACATGTGAAGTTGCTCATTACAAAGTGAATATCATTGTTGTGCCCTTACCTTTTCAAGCTTAAGCTTTTAGGTCAAGTTGTTTATCAACAAAGTTGCTGTTGAAATTTCATTATAATTTCAATTTCTTATGGTCTTTCTTGCTTCTAATATAAGTAATCAGTTTATGTAAAATTTCGATCTTCTCTTCTTCTTCTTCTTTTCTGGAGGGTGGGGGGTTGTATAAGAACTTGCAATGTGGCAATAGGTTACCTTTTTTTTTTTTTCCTTCGTTAAAGTGTTAATGCTATTATTTTAATTTGAAATTTTTGCAGATCTACTTGAAGTTTGAACAGTCTTCTGGAGATCCAACCCGTGTTCAACTTCTCTATGAATGTGCTATTACCGAGTTTCCTGTATCAAGTGATCTCTGGCTTGGTTATACTCACTATTTGGATAAACCTTGAAGGTTTCACTCATATTTTCTCTTTTCAATTCTTTATGTTCCAGGTATTTGTAATTTTAGCAATTAATCATCTCTTTTTCCTTCAGGTAGGAAATATTGTGTGGGATGTTCATTCCAGGGCTAGGAAAAATTGTCTGTAAACCCCGTGTTATTATTCCAATGCCCTAAGGTATGAAATTTACCTTTCAAGTAATTTTCTTTTTTTTAATGGAAGGGTAAAATGGTCAATTTACATGTATTTTGAGATGTGGCTATCATAAAGTGTAAGGGGTGATATCATTGAAGAGAAATGAGGGTAGAATGGTCATAAAGTTGATTGATATGGTTAAATGGCGTAAACGGTAACCAAGGGTATAATGGTCTTTTCATACAAATCCATATGAAATAAGTATCCATAAAAGTGCATTAAGGGTAAGTTAGTCATTTACCTAATGGGATTGCTTAATTGTTAAGTGTTTTAAAGAAGTCAAATGGTATTAAATGAGCGCTTATCTTTATGTTGTGGTAGAAATGACCAGAACGCCCTTATATGAAAATTTTATGCCAAATGACCCTTATATCTAACTTTTATTGACCAATCACATTAGAGCAACAATGGAATAAATATTTACAAGGTTTAAAGAGAGAGTAGTCGGCCTTGTACACCCCAAACATATCATCTTCTTCTTCATCTCTCAAATCCACCATAAAAGCCACTAATCCAAGCATTTTATTCTCAAATTTTCTTAGGATTTCAAGTTGATTTTCAAAGGAGATCACCATCCACACTTAAAGAACTTCAATTTTAGGGTTTAAGGTGAGTTTCAAAACCCTATTTGTTCTGATCTTTTAGTTAAAAGAGAAATTTATAAGTGGTTATGTGTATAAGGTAGAAAGGGTGAACCTTTGGAGCTAAGGAGGAGTGTCCTTGTGCTTTGTATACTAAGGTAAGGAAAAAAATCTCCCTTATGACTACAATTGATAACACCTAGGGTTTATGAAACTTACATTTATTTATGTTAATATGAGTGTGATGCTATGTTTTGGTTATGGATTGTTTAAATGGGTGTATTGATTGGTGTATGTGTGCATATGGAGGATGATTATGCCAATTAAGAGATTTGTAGTTGGAAGATGTTCTGGCACTTTTTGGTTCTGTAAAAAGAGAGGTTTTTATGGCCTTTTATACTTAGAATGACATGGTAAATGATATGAATGTGCAAATGAAGGTGGCATGGTTAAAATGAATAGAATTCGGATTTGGCTTTTTGAGACTTATACTGTACATGCTTCACTGAATCAGTCATAACTGGAGTTATAGAAGTCCGATTGAGTTGATTCTTGAAGTTTTAAAAAGTTTAGAAACATACCTAAAACTTTTATGTTTTATCCAAGAACCAATTCGAAATGGAAGATAAGGAAAAAATTGCTTGAAAAGTGACGAACTGTATGGCATCCACCTTCTTAATGGAAATTCCCATTTGTTTCTAATTCTAATAAACCCATGAATAATCTTACTACTAAAATTCCTTGTATTGTATGAGAAATTGAATGAATTAAGTTAAGAAGTTTAGTAGGAGAATAATGTATGATTGAGCATGGGAGATGTTAGTCCATCTGTTTGCATTCATAATGGTAATGCATATAGCTTATTTTAGTTGTCTTATGAAAAATTTATAAAATGTTAAAGAATGAATTCCATGAGTCTCTTGAGGTATAAACCAAGATCAGAGGAATGGAATTCTTATGGAAACCATGAGTCCTTTGAGGTGACGACCAAGAACAAGGTAATGGTTTAAATGAATCCGATCGGATAACAAAGACTAATAAAACCGTCAAGTATAAAGACAAAACAAATAAGCATGCCATGTACATGAATATTTCATAATTCATATATGTTCTATGTTATATTATGTATGGTTATGTGATGACTTATATTTATGAGAAAAGTCATAAGTGTATGATATGTTTTATGAACTTGTTATGTTAAAGAATAAAGGTCATGTTTTGTTGGTAGGTAAGGTCCTAAGTAATATACTTGTATAATGAACCTTAATAGTTTATAAATGGCCATATTCCTTACTGAGTGATTAGCGCTCACCCCACAAAATGTTTTAAAATGTTTTGCAGGTAAAGATTAAGGCATGAAGCTAGGAGAGGATTCCGAGGGACGCTATGAGCATGAAGGGGTGTTTTAATGATGAATGTTGAATAGTTTTGCTAATATTTAGTGTAGTAGTTATGTTCATCTTTCATAATGCAGTAAATATGTCCATGTTCTATAATGGGGTAAATATGTTGTATTAATAAAGGAAATCAAATTACTAGTAAATTTTGTAAAAGTGTGTATGTTCTCGTAAGTACTACTATGGATTTTATAATGTACTCCAAGAAAGGAAACTATATTTTTGACTTGTACAATGAACTTATTATAGTTTATAAATTAAAATGTTTTAAAATAAAAATAGATATATTTTTAAACTACAAGTTTATTCTTTTAATAGGATTTTAAAATAAACTTCTTTCCTAGGCGTGCGTTTTCTAAGTTCTCAATGGCCAAGGGATACTAAGGAAATACCCGGCTAGGGAGGGGTTTTACATTGTCCTTGGGTTAGTGATCTTTGGGTTCGATCTTTGCTTGCTTTAGAACGTTGCCGTGCACCTGAGAAAGAGATATCTACTGTAAGTTTCAGTTGTCACCCTTCATCTGTTGAGAATTATGAGAGATTGTTATAAGTAGCTTAAGAGCAATGAAGTTTCGCAAACTTCAGTGTTGGAATTTCATTCTGCTCCTTTTACAAATATAAAGGTTTACTCTTGTTTAAAAAGATTTTTATATGATATTCAGGTCTTTGAGAAGTCCCTTCTATGCACTTTTTCGACCATTGAGGAGGTAAAGATATCTTTTCTCTAATTTGCAGGCTTGACTTACTACTCTTTGTAACTTGTTATAGTTTCATCTACGTTTTATGCATTAAAGATCTTTGTTAATTGGATCCTCTTTGTTTCAGTACCTAAACTTATTCCTCACTCGAGTGGATGGTTTGAGACGAAGAATCCTTTTGCCTGGAGCAGAAGAGGATGCACTGAATTTTTTCTTTGATAAGGGAAACGTTTCAGGTTCGATATGTATACTGTTCTTTTTCCCTTGTTAAAATTGTTTTTACTCGATGTCAACAACTTGAAGCTTCTCAAAGACATTTGTAGATGCTCTATTCATGGTGAATTTTAGATGAAGAAAATGTGGACCTTGTAGCTAGTCCACTCTTTCAGGGTCCAAGCATAGATCTCTTACGAATGTGTATCAAGTGCTTCTACCCTTAGATTCTGAAGAAAAGTTTTTTAATTTACTTCATTTAGTGTGCTGTTATAGTACCCTTATGACCACTTTATGTAGAAGTTACTGTGCATAACTCTCAATACTCCAAGATGGCTTTTGCTAATTGCTAGATTGTTACCTTTGTTAATTGTTTTGTCATGGAATAGTGTCCTTTACTAAAAAATTTGTCATTCAGCATTGGAGTTGCATGCATGGAAGATATCTTTATGGATCTGTGAATTTATAAAATTTGCATGTCATATTCAATTGGTACATTGTTGTTGTATAATGATTGTTTTCAATATTTGTGTTTATAAACAATTAGCCTGATGTGTCTTTAGTGTACCATCGAAATTGCAGGCCCTGTATGATTGGATGTATTATATATACTTGAATACTTAACTGTGAAGTTTCTTCCTTTCAGGGCGTCGATTACTTATCTCAACAGATGAAGAATACAGATGGTTTGCTACATTTGTACACTTATTGGGCTCATTTGGAGCTAAATTTGGGAAAAGATCAAGTTGCAGCTTGGGGCTTTTGGGAGAGCCTAGTTTGGCCCATTCATCTTTTTCTTTTTCTTATCCTGTATAGTTCAATATGATTGATTTATGATTCATCTTTGTATTTTTTCCGTATAACTTGCTTGTTGTGCCTGCCAAGGTTATATAGCTATAGAAATTGAATTGGGACATTTAAATGAAGCCAGGACAATCTACAGGAGATGCTACAGTAAAAGATTTAGTGGGATAGGTTCAGAGGTATAATTCTTTTACATTACTTGCTTTCAATTATTCTAGATTGATTTATGGACAAGATTTGAATTTGAAAGTTTTTTAAACTGGTTTATTCCTCCTTCCTTCTCAATTTTTTTTTTTGGGAAATTGTTGCTTTTAGCAGCATAGGATGCAACTTTATTTAATCAATTGATATTTGTCATCTGCAATGCAAACATTTTTGTCTTTATTCTCTTTTTTTTGCTGATGGAAGTTGAAACCAGACAAATGGCTTAAGTCAAGGTTGTTAAAATGTTGTTTATCAAGGTGGGCAATTTATGGAGATCTTTTGAATTCTTAACATAGAATCATGCTCTGTAGCTGAGAATATTTTTAGAGAGTAGCCTTGCAATAGGTCAACCTATTACTCGGGCACCAAAATCACAATGGTTTAATGTGTCATTTTGAATAATTTTTCCAAATCATACGTAAATGATATATGACAATATCTCTGGGGATCATGCCAGTTGAAAATCCAAGACGTTTATTTTTTTAACTTCAAACTTTAGAGTTACTGATACTCTGATGAAATTGTGTCATATATGAGGCAATCACATGTAAACCATAGGTAGCAGAGTAGTTTTTGAAACACAATAGGCTGATGTCTTTTTCCACTTGGCTTATTTTTTCAAATATGTTTGAAGAAAAGTTTCTAAATTCAAGCTTTACTTTCCGAGTTTCATGTCAAAATATGCTATAGGTTAAATAAAACTTATTGATGTAAATAATTTATATGACCTATCATAAAGCCAACTAACTTCTCTCTTTTCTATGATCAATTTAGGGTTTAGTTTGATAAAGTTAACCTTGTTATTTTCCTCTTATCTTGATTGGCCTTACTATATTTAATCGGATTGTTTCCCAACTCTCAGCTCTTGCTCCCGCTCCCATTCATATTATATGATCTCATTGATGATCTCACTACATCATCTAAAGTTACTGACAATTCTTGCTTATTGATTTTATGATATTGAAAATATTGTTTTAGGTCCACAACTCCAGGGTGACTTTCTTCGATTGTTATGTACTACCTTTTGGATTTGTTGATATATTCTTTTCCTAAAAAATAGAGTTATTCAGGACATATGCCACAACTGGTTGCGTTTTGAGAGGGAATACGGGACACTTGAAGATTTTGACCATGCTGCACAGAAGGTAAATGTTCCTGCTGTAGTTTTAATTTATTTGTTTTAAGTGCCAATTAATCACGTATTTCTTTTTCCAGTCTAATGTGTATGATGCATTTGCATTGCCATTGAGAATTAGTATATATAGATTTATTAAAACACAATTGAAATGTTTAACTAATGATATTTTAGCTGGTTGCGATGTCCACCTTATCTAGTAACCATATGTGTTTGACTAAAATGTGCCACGTTAGCAGTTGTCTTCGATGAAATCAAATGATGTGCTTGTAAATGAGTTGTGTTTATGTGCCTGTGTACATATTATGAACTCTTTGTTTCTCTCTTGTCAGAGCTTAAATACTACTGGTGGATCACTGCCTATCTTTTTAGATTTTTAGTTTAAGTGATAACTTAATAGAGTATTGTAGCAAGGTGGTCCACACAGTCTTGTGTTTAAATCTCTCTATGAGATTTGGGCCTGTTTGGTTTGTGATTCAAAAATAATTTTGAAAAAGTAAGTTATAATTAAAAATTTTAAAATTTTTATCTCAATATTTTAAATATTTGAAAATATATTTGGTATTGAAAAATTGTTTTTGAAGTTAAAAACTATATAAAGACTGAGAAATGATATTTTTCTTGTTTTCTAATTTTACACTAATTTTTAGGATCATATGCAAAAACATTGTTTTGAAAACATTTCAAGTTATTTTAATAAAAACTTAATGTCATAAAATTCCTTATAGTCCTTGTTTTCGAAAATAAAACACTATTTAAAATTTATATCAAATAGGCTCTTATTTAGATTATAAATTTGTATTTGTATTGATGTTATATTTATGGTTGTGATTGTGGGTGTGGGTGTTCAGCGCACGAGATTATGTTAAATTTTAAGGATGGTTGTTGGATGCTTAACTATCAATTTAAGCTTTTAAGTCAAGTTATTACGTAACATTGTTAAAAATGTCACTAAAATATGATACATTTGCTTAGTATTTATTGAATGTATACAATCCTTGCTATTTTAACTCTAATGCGTAAAGATGCTTGTCTTTGTTCCCTTTCTCAGGTTACACCCTGCTTGGAAGCACTGCAATTATTTAGGTTACAACAGGAAGCCAAATCTGTTCCTGAACTAATAGATCAGAAAGAGAAGTCACATAAGAAAAGTGTTAATGGAAAGAGAAAAATAGATTCGAACGTGATCGACCGATCTGCTAGGCGAGCGGCGTAAAAATATCGCCCAAAACCCAAACAAAGTTGCATGGGAAAGAAAAGGGTTTTGGGACGAGCACGTAACTTAGTGAAGAAAACAAAGTAGAAGCAAAACCCAAGTTTGAAGAGCATCCAAATGACCAACACATCAAAGACTTCCACCTTTGGAAGAGCCAAAGGATACACTGACAAGTGTACTGCATTTATATCAAACCTTAACTTGAGGGCAAGTAGAGATTCTCTTGCACTTCAGAGAGAAATTGCTTTTTATTCCTTTTTAATGTTGGATAGGCAAATACAGAGAGATAATTCTGATGGTTTTAATTTTTTTTCAGGCAACTTATGAATATCTGAAAAAATTCTTTGGCGATGTTGGTGGGGTTGAATCTGTTCGAATTCTGCAGGACAAGTTCACCGAAAAGTCAAGGGTATGACTCTGTTTCTCTCATTCATTATTTGTCAATGTTCTTTGTGCTTTATGCTTTAAATGAAAAAAGGGAAGCTATCCACTGGACCTTTCATGTGCGCATCAGTCTTATAGTGAAATCCTTATTTAACATTGCCTGACCTTTAAACTTCAACATATGTATGCATAATGTGGATTGTACCACAGATATTAGCCCTAAGAAACTAATTTTAACGAGATAGGGAGATCAACATAGCTGATGCTTCAGGGAGATTGAAACTGCTAAATGTAGTGTATTCTCTTTGATCAAATTTCTCAAGGGTGCTCACTGAAACTTCAATTTGATTTCTTCCTTTCATGCTGTCAATCAATCATTTAGTTCTTACGCTTTTGGTTTTAAGATGAATGTCTTTTCCAAAGACGATTACGCAGTCTCAAATAAACCTCCAGAAGGGTTGAATTCCATAATTATGGTAAAATTGCTTAATTTTCTACGTATAAAGAGTCTAACTGTGTAAGAGCATATTTTTTCATTTTGATGGCAAGTGATATGCTTCGGAGACTCAACCATAGTCCCATACAGATTTACCCATATTCCAGCTTGCCCTATATCTAGAACTGTTGCATATTAATTTATAATATCCTCTCGTCGATTTTTGAAGGGCCTGGCATATGTGGATTTTGCTGATGATGCACACCTTACAGTGGCTGTGGGAAAGAACAAAGAAATGTTTGTTTGGATGAAGATAAGCATTGCAAGATCAAATCCGAAGCAAAAGAGAAAGGATTCTGTTGGTCATGGGGCCTCTGGAGAACATGGTAGGCTAAGTGGAATTAGGTTTTATCTTTGTTATTACTTTTGTGTGTGTGTGTGTGTGTGTGTGCAATGCAGTTTATAGACGTTTGCATTTTTGTGTTTCCCACTTCTACATTTTATTTTCTTACTCCTTTGGGTTAAATGGCAGCGCAAAGTAGTAATCAGATTTTCAGGGAGTCTAGAGCGCCACACTGTGTTGCTAATAAACATAATGATAACATTCAGCTGAAGGGGAGGAACACATTTGCAATGCCAAGGAATGTCAGACCACTTGGTGTGCCCTCGACAAATCCAAAATCTGGGGAAGTGGAAGATGAGAAGTTGAAGTCAAATAATGAGTTCAGAGAAATGTTCCTTAAGAAGTGAGGTTTGTTCTTGGGGTTGCATGTTACATGTTAACTAGAATAGCACAATAATTGACAAACTTCTCTTTCTTATAAAAAAAAAAACATAAGGTTATGTTTTTGTAAACACAATTATGACCCATGTTAACCTTTGACTTTGACCAGGTTAGTTTGATGCGTTTTATCCTTGACCGGGTCGATTTGACCTGTTGATTCGGTTTGATCGGGTCTTCTTTACCCGGTTTTTGCAACTTTTAAACCCCTTTTTTGCAGTTTTGAACAGGCTGATTCTGGCCATTTTTTTGACGTTTTAGAGGGGAACCTTGAATGTGGATGTATGACCTATGTCGGTGGCACCCCAAATGACATTTTCGTCCCAAATTGGTGTCATAAATGGCTACCGCAAACACCCAAATGATAATTTTAATCGAAACTTTAAATTAGCATAGCTTTGCAACCGTAACTCCGTTTTTGACAAATAATATATTGTTGGAAAGCTTTTTCAACAAGGATTCTAATGACACCAAAATAAAAAAACAGATTTTATTTATAATAAAAGTTATGCTTGATTTACAGTACGGGTATTAATTGGAAAAATCCCAATTTTATGCAATATTCTCCAAATTTGCAACAAACAATTTCATGCTAGGCAGAGATTCAAATAAACGCTCTGATACCAAATGTAAAACATTTATATTCCAACATTCATATAAAAGTTCATAATATAATCTATTATAAACATGTTAAATACTCATAAAATATTGCGGAAGTAATTTACAAACCTCCAACCATAACAATTGTTGTTTGTCTTCTTGCTTCTGTCACTTCATAAAACAGAGTCTTCAATTACTGCAATTTTCCAGAGCAATGGTTTTTGGGAATCAATTAATTGCATCAAAATGGGGACCTGTAAACTCTCCCATTATAAATGCAGTTGTCTTTCCATCAAAGACAACTGCCCAGGAGAAATAATCACATGTAATTGCTCAGCAATTACTCATTTACTTTATATTAAAAGTGTAGGACTAATCCAATTAAAGAATTCTAATATAATTGAAATTCTAACATTCTCCCATTTGGTCCAAACTTTTATTATATAATCCATAACATGGGAGTTGTATATTCTGTATGTTTAATCAGAAAAAAAAAAAATAAATTACATGAATCATATAGTAAGTCCCTTTTAAACAAGTATTACCTTCCATGTATTACTATTCAATTTTTCTCTTTCTAAATAAACTCTTAAATGTGGAATATTACTTTATAAACAAACCTCAAATGTTTGTTCCAGGTCTTCCATAATGTTTGTTTGTCTCCAACCAAAATGTATACAACTTAAAAGAGAAAACAAACTAAATTACAAAGTTTCAAAGAATGAAAGTATTACCTCTTATAATGACAAAGCGAGACGTAGTCCTATTTAAACTACATGATCCTTGAACGTCTTTGGTGGCATTCCTTTTGTTAGAGGATCAGCAATCATCTGCTCGATATGTATGTGTTCAATGAGCACTTCTTTGGCTTTAGTGTGCTCCCTTATTGCTAAGTACTTAATGTCGATGAGTTTACTTCGACTTCCACTCTTATTATTCTTAGCAAAGAATATAGCAGCTGAATTGTCACAATACAACCTTATTGGCCTAGAGATAGACTCAACAACTCCAAGTCCAGAAATAAAACTTCTCAACCAAATACCTTGTGTAGTGGCCTTAAAATAGGAAACAAACTTAGCTCCCATGGTAGAAGTGACAACCAAAGATTGTTTGGCACTTCTCCAAGATATAGCACTTCCGGCTAGCATAAAAACATTTTCAGATGTTGATTTTCGGGAATCAACACAACCAATGAAGTCTAAGCCTGATTATCCGATGACTTCTAAAATGTCGGATGGTTTATAAGTAAGCATGAAACCTTTAGTTCCTTAAAGATACCTCATGACCTTCTTTGCAGCTCTTCAATGATCCAAACCTAGATTACTTTGATATCTTCCTAACATGCCAACTGCAAAAGCAATTTCAGGTCTAGTACAGACTTGAGCATACATTAGGCTTCCAACAACTAAAGCGTAAGGAATAGTTTTCATTTGTTCATTTTCAATCTCAAGAGTAGGACATTGGTTCAGATTGAACCTGTCACCTTTAACAATGGGTTC
Organism: Pistacia integerrima; assembly: GCA_026225825.1. Classification (NCBI taxonomy): domain Eukaryota; kingdom Viridiplantae; phylum Streptophyta; class Magnoliopsida; order Sapindales; family Anacardiaceae; genus Pistacia; species Pistacia integerrima. The sequence goes on from CM047749.1 coordinate 49,658,452, forward strand.
AACACTGGGTGAACAATCCTTCATCCTAAATCTCTCAAGAATTTTATTAATATAGGCTTCCTGAGATAGTCCCAAAACATGTTGAGACATATCCCTATGAATCTTAATACCAATGACATAAGACGCCTCACCTCTATCCTTTGTACTAAAATGTTGAGAGAGAAATTGTTTCACCTCATGCAGCAAACCCAAATCATTGGTTGCAAGTAGAATAACATCTACATATAACACAAGAAAGATGATTATACTCACACTGACCTTGTGGTATATACACTGATCCATGACATTCTCTACAAAATCAAATGAAGAGATAATAATGTGAAATCTTAAATGCCATTGTCGAGAGGCTTGTTTAAGTCCATAAATGAACTTCTTAAGCTTGCAAAACAAATGCTCACCATCACTTGAAATGAACCCATTAGGTTGTTTCATATAAACCTCTTCCTCCAAATCTCCATTGAGGAAAGATGTTTTCACATCCATTTGATGTAAATCTAAATCAAAGTGGGCAATTAATGCCATTATGATGCAAAAGAAATCCTTTTTAGAAACTGGAGAAAACGTTTCTTTATAATTTATCCCTTCCCTTTGCATCAACCTTGGCAACAACCTAGCCTTGTGATGCGTTGTAACTACAACATGCATAAATAGCAAGTGCACTAGTCACACAAAGTAATAAAGTGATGAGTGAGTATCGTTCCCACAAGGATAGTGTTACTAAGTACCGATTTCTCTAGTTTAAGTCCTAATTGAAGCAACAATAAATTGGATTGATGGAAAATTAACAAACTAAATACAAATTAACAAAATATAAATGAATGATAATGAAATTAAAGCAAAACCCAACAACTTAACTAATTAAACAATGCTAAAAAATGCTAGGGTGTTGATTTCACCTAGATACGCTAACCCAAATCATAGAATCTATTACCCAAGTTCTAATTCCTTGATTGAAAATCGAATTCCCTAAGTTGTAAAACATACCTTCTCAGACTACATTTCCCTACTTATCCTTATCAGGCTTCCGCACCCAACAAAATGAAGATTAATAGTTCAAAGTCTTTTAAGCTTTATGGAATACTATCTAGATTTCATAGATCACTAAACCTATCTCTAGTGTTTGCTTAATCTACGGTATTTATCCCAAGAGACACAATCACAAATCAATTCTCAGTGTCATTGTGAACAACACACATTTGAATGGTGATCAAGCATCCAAAAGCCACTAAGCAAAGAGATAAACACTCAATCATGAAATTAAAACTCAAAGTAAATCAATTCATATAAATTTGAATCATTGTATCAAGGTTACATCAAACCCTAGCTAAAAAACTCAGTTCATACTCAAAAACGAAATAAAATAACAAAAACCAACTGAATCAAGATTCATCATTGAAAAACAAGCAAAAGATGTTGAAATCTTCTCTAATTTGAAGCCCAAATCTTAAATAATCTTCTCCTTCCATGAGCTGCCTCCCAAATGACGAACCAAGACTCTTTTCTCTTCCTTTTCGCTCTAATTTATACCTCTCTTACTTAAGGATGAATCCCTAGCAAGCCAAAACGTCTCGTTTTATTTTTACATCTGATGCAGGTTTCGCCGCGGCAAAGATTTTACCTCACCATGGAGAAGCATTTCCGGCCAAATTTGAGCATGAAAGAGTCTGAATCTGGGAAAGTGTGAAACACATGAATTGTAGAACTTTTAATTATATTTCTGGTCGTTCAAGAATAAGCACAATCCAAGGTCTACAGCTCAAGTTATGGCAGAAATACTGAAGCACATCCAAGACTTTTTTTTCTTCAGTTCCCAGCGTACTTTTCACAACTTCAAGCCAAGTTTTCACCCTTGTCCAGTCAGAATTAGGAAAAACGCAAAACATGAAAATTGTAGCTCTTCTTCTTAGCTTTCCAAAGCTTCTAAATTCAGGTCATTCTGAGTTTCCAAGCTCAAGTTACACAATTTACGCTCAAAACTGTCATTTATGCCAAAAGTCATAGTTTAGGTCTGCAAAGACAAATTAATAGAATTAGGTAGCAATTATGGCTCAAATTGTATGAAAAGTATCCTAAATCCTATCAAAGTTCAACGAAAAATCATAGTGTAAAATATGATTATCACCTTGTATCTCTCAATGTTGCCTATTGAATCCCTTTTGGTTTTAAATACCCATTTACAACCAATAGGTTTCTATCCAGTAGGCAACTTAACAAGGTCCCAAACTTTATTATTCGCCATAGAATTCATCTCGTCAATCATGGCATTATACCACAACTGAGATTTATTACTGTCCATAACTTGTAAAAACGTGTCTGGATCATCCTCAACACCTATGTCACAGTCAGACTCTTGCATATACACTACATAATCAGTACGAATTGTTGATTTCTTTGTTCTAATAGATCTCCTTAATGTTGTACCAACAGTCTCTTGTTGAGACCGTTGCACAACTAGTTGTTCCTCTTGTAGCGGAGGTTGTTCAAAATGATCTTCTAAAACAATCTCATCATAATGTGGACTTAGGGCTGTGCAAAACCGAGTACCTGAATCGGTTTTGCCATTTTAATCGGGTACCCGAAAACCAAACCACTTTTTAGGGTACCCGAAAATCTGGATACCGAAGTATTCAAGTTGATTTTCGGTTACCCGGTTTATAACCTGAATTTTAAATGTTTAAATACTTAATTAAACTTTTAAAGGGCAAAATCATAAATTTCTTTTTTCCTTCTCCAATCTTCTGTTTCTTCTTCGTCTTATTCACCTCCATTTGACCATTTCTCTTTCATCATCTAATTTTTCCACCAGCCCTTGTCTTTCTCTTCTTCTTCTCCGTTTGCTTTTCTCATTCTTTTTCGTCTTTTCCATTTCTTATTCTCTGTTTGCTTTTCTCATTCTTTTTCGTCTTTTCCATTTCTTCTTCTCCCTTTGCTTTTCTCATTCTTCCTAGTCTTCTCCATTTTTTCTTCTCCTTTTGCTTTTCTTATTCTTTCCAGTCTTCTCCATTTGTTCTCTTTCACTACTTTTCTCTTTCTTTTTCATCGTCTTCTCTTCCAGATCTTAATAATATTCAAGATCAAGAAACGTAATCTTAATATCCAGTAAGTAAACCCACATGCATGAGACAACATCACTAATTGAATTCATTTCTTTTTAACTCAACTTGACTCAACATAACACAGAGTCACACTTTACAAAACACCAAAACCTGTACAAAAGCAGCGACAAGACTATTAGAAACAACAATATACAATATCAGCTGCCCACACAAAAGAGGAAAGACAGAACCTGTAGGAAGAATCGAAGAAGAAGACGGAACTAGAGAGAAATTTGCGTTTTAGGGTGGGTTAAATTAATTTGGGGCTTTTGTTATAAGTCAAACAAAAAAGGAAAATTTGTTTTACCTTTTATTTTTTATTTTTAAAAAAAAACCGGGTATCTGGTACCTGATTGTATTTTTAATAAGACCCGATACTCGAACCAACAATTTGGGTATCTCATGAATTACTATACGAAATTGACAAGACCCGATACTCGAACCGAAAATTTGGGTATCTCATGAATTACTAAACGAAATTGACCCGAATTTTCAAGTATCCGAAAAATTCGGTTTGGGTCGGTTTGATTAACATGTTCGGTTCAGATAGCGAATAATTTTGCATAGCCCTACGTGGACTTTGATTGATTGGTTCCTCATTGTTCACCCTGTTTGGATGAGCAACCAATCTTTTACTTGATGTAGGAGCATTAGCTGAAACATCAATTTTCTCAAGGACTAAGTCTCTAATTTGATCAGTCCCACTGACCATGTCATTTTCAAGAAATTTGGCATTTCTTGATTCAACAATTCTATTGGAATGGTTCGGACAGTAAAACTTATAGCCCTTGGATTTTTCCGCATATCCAATAAAATATGCACTAATAGTCCTAGGATCTAACTTCCGTTCTTGTGGATTATAAACTCTAACTTCAATTGGGCAACCCCAGACACGTAAATGACTTAAACTTGGTTTCCAACCTTTCCATAACTCGAATGGCGTTTTGGGAACCGCCTTAGTTGGAACTCGGTTTAATATATACGCTGTAGTTTTGAGAGCTTCAATCCACAAAGAATGAGGAAGTTTGGAGTTACTCAGCATACTCCGTACCATATCCATTAATGTTCTATTTCTCTGTTTTGCTACACCATTCTGAGATGGTGTGCCAGGCAAGGTGTATTGAGCCACAATACCCTCTTGAAGAAATTTAGCAAATGGACCAAGTGCTTGTCCTGTACTAGTGTATCTACCATAATATTCACCACTTCTATCAGATCTCATAATCTTAATTTGTTTTTCACACTGTTTCTCTACTTTTGCTTCATATTTTTTGAAAGCATCAAATGCTTCATCCTTGTGATAAAGCAAATAGAGATACATATATCGTGAGTGATCATCAATAAAGGTGATGAAGTATTTCTGACCACTAGAGCTCATGTCAGGGCAACAAATATCTGTGTGTATGATCTCTAAAAGTTCAGAACTCTTCCTAGCACCCTTCTTGGATTTGTTAGTTTGCTTTCCCTTAATGCAGTTTACACAAGTATCAAAGTCAATAAAGTCAAGAGCTTCAAGAACTCAAACATTTACCAACCTTTTAATCCTATCAATGGAGATGTGTCCTAATCTCCTATGCCACAAAAAAGAAGAGTTTTCATTCATAACAGTACGTTTAATACTAGTACTAGCATGTGAAGTCATAAGCTATAAGGAAAATATATTTTTAATATCATTCTAAATTAAATCCAAACTTTAATAGAATATTTATTGAAATCTTGTAATTTATAAATAAAAAAGGTAAAAAAAATTCCAATTGATGGATTGCATTTTGTTTGATCGACTGGATAATTTTTTATTCAGTAGAAAACCAACTGAAAACTCAAACCGAAATGCACCTGAAGGCTGAAGGTGGATTTACATTTTTAACCTTCAGGGTGCTAAGTGAACAGTTTTCAAAATCATGAAGGTTGTTTATGAAATTTGTCAAAACATTTCTCTTTAATCAGTTTAATGCATTCGCATTTTGCAACAAAAATGCAGTTACACAACCTCAAAACTGACCCTAAAAAAACACTCTTCATAAATGGCTTTGAGATCCCTATTTCATTCGTCTTCAATCTCTCAAAACCCATCTTTAAAAGTTAGGCTCCGTTTGGTAGATATATTGGGAAAACTATTCTAGTTTTCCAAATGAAGTTAACACAAAATTTGTGTTTGGTTCACCTATTTTCAAAATACAATTCTAAATTATTCAGTTTCTTTTAAACCCCCTAAATTTGTTAATTTAACTAAACAACCCCCCAAAAAATATTTTAAAAATTGACAAAAACACCCCAACAACCCAAATTTACCAAATTCTGACCGAAATCTAGTGTAATGACGCTCTACCGGCTGAATATGGTCGGCAACGATGGCCGTATCTTTGGCCTTCGTTGACAACCAAATGCAGCCAGATCTGGCCTTTTCTAGCCAGATCCACGGTGGATCTGACCAAAAACAGCCATATCGGTGCATGGTCAGTAAGATCCAGCCGATCATGCATTGATACGGCTACACCGGCCACCCTCCGGTGGTGGTGGCCGGCTGTCCGTATTTAATGAGTGGGTTGGGGGTGTTTTTGTTACCTTTGAATATTTTATTATAGGGGTGTTTAGTAAATAAATAAACATAAGGGGTATTGTATAATTTTTAAAATTCTACATCGTAATACCCACCCAATTTAACTTTTTTCAAAATATTACTGTAAAAACTACCCAATAATGAACCAAACAGAGCCTTAATGTTTTATTTTTGTTAGCTCACGTACACAACCTCACGTCTTCAAGCTCCAAAAATGAAGTTTTGAATTCTTTGGAAAAACCCCTGGAACAATCCTCACTTGCTAAATTCCTCAAAGAAAATTGTCGATCAGGTAGCTTTACTCTGAATGAAGCATTTGTAACGCCCCACTTGAGGTACGAAGTTATTGTTTCTTCTTTTGCTCTTATTTGAGTTGGTTTCTTGGTAATATGGTTTGGTTAACCTTTGTTTGAGTGTTATGTTGAATACTTGCCCTAAAACTAGTTGAAATTAGAAGAAGTTCAGTATTCCATGCTTCGCCGGGCCGAAGAAGAATCTTCGCCGCGGCGAAGAGGTGTTGAAGCCACGGGAAGTTGCTAGACAGTTTCGCCGCGGTGACAGAAGCTTCCTCGCCGCGGCGACAGGCCGACCAAAATGTAAGGAATTTTCATGGAGAATATGTTGCTATGGGGGTATGTTTGTAATGAATCAAAGGATATAGATAGAATTCCCAAAGAAGAGTAAGGGCAAAATGGGAATGCTTGTGTATAAATTTCATTAAAAGGAATTAAGTCATTGCAAACCCTTCATTCTTGTTCTCCATCGCCACTCTCCTCTCTTGCTTCCTCTCAAATTCTCTTTCTTTTGATCAAGGAGTTTTAAAGGGCTTTTGGAGTGATTTGGGGTAGAAAATCAACCTAAGGCATCCTAAGGTAAGGATTCTTGCTTTGGTTGTGAAGTCTTGTGAGTTTTTGTATATATTTGAGTATTGAGGGTTTTTGTTCTTTTGTTTAAGAGTAGAGAAAAAGTCAAGCAAACCAAGTGAAAGGAAGAGTTAGTGAAATCTCTCCATAACAAAGTAAGTAAACCCCAACCCAAGTTGAGATTTGGGAATTTTCTTGATTAGGGTTTTGATAGCACTTATGTATATATGTTATATATGTTATATGCCATGTTATTGAGGCTCAAATAGAGATTTCTAGTGCTTTGTGGTTGTTTATACATTGCAAATATAAGAAGTGAGATATGGATTGGAAAGGTAGTTTGAGATGGAATTGAAGGGTATTGAGGAATCCTTTTGGAAGTGTCTTTCTTTGGCAGGATATGTGGCTATGTGAGGGGGTTTCTCCCCATTTTGGATGGTTAGAGAAAGATTTAGAATTATTGTTATAGTAGAGTTGTAACGCCCCGCTTGAGGTACGTATTTAAGATTTGCTGTATTACTTAAAAGTTCATTGATTCAGTTTCAATTGAGTTTGTATGTTGTAGTGGTTAAGTATTTGCTTTGAAATTGGTTGAGATTTGGTGAATTTTGGAAATCCAATCTTCGCCGGGGCGAAGGAGAATCTTTGCCGCGGCGATGAGGTGCTGCACCCACGTGTAGGTTCTGCCCTGTTTCGCCGAGGCGACGGAAAGTTCTTCGCCGCGGCGACGAGCCATTTGAAAAGTTTCTTGAGTTTTCTAGAGAATTCTTCCCTTGGGGCATAATGACCATTCTACCCCTAATTAGTAGAAAAAGTGGGGAGTAGAATGTAAGGAAATTAAGTAGAGAATGTGTTGGTAATAAGGGTGTTTTTGCAAAGAATCAAAAGATATGGATGGAATTTCTAAGGAAGAGCAAGGGCAAAATGGGAAATGATGGTTATAATATGAGTTAAAAAGAGTTAAAGTGTAGAGAAACCTTTTGTTCATCCATATTCCACCGCCATAGCCATTCCCTAACTTCTCTCAATTTTCCATCCAATCTTTCAAGATTTCCAAGGACTTTTTGAGTAGATTTTTAATCTAAAGCATCCTAAGGTAAGGATTCTTGCTTTAGATGAGAGTTTTAGTATGTTTTGGTTAAAGCTTATATTGTTTTTGTTTAAAGTTGTAGAAAGAAATCAAGCTACCAAAGGAAAGGAAAAGTGTTAGAGAAGCTTTTTCCCTCACAAGGTAAGTAAATCCAACCAAGTTAAGTTTTGAATAAGTTTTGAGTAGAAATTCATTTTAACTATGTATGTATATGTTATACCTACTGAAAATTGAGATGAGATGTGTGCTTAGTCTTAGTAGTTGGGTATGATTAAATTTGAGAAGTGTTTTTGATGTGTGATGGGAAATGGAGTTTGAGATGAAGTTTGAGGGATGAAGTTTGAGGGATGTTGTGTAAACCTTTTTGGAAGTGCTTTTCTTGACAGGGATTATGAGTATTTGAGGGAGTTTTCCCCCATTTTGGATGGCTGGAGAATGAAGTATAGTAGTAATTTTAGTAGAGTGTTTTTATGCACATGAGTTGCTTGATGAAATGCCTAGGTGAAATCTGCCCTGTCACTGCCGTGACTTTATAAGTAATTTTTGGGCATCTTACGGATTGAACTGGTCTGAGACCAAAACATCAAAGTTGTAGCCCTATGTTTAAGCTTTAAAACGAGACCAAAACCGTAGCAATCCAATATGTATAACGCAAGTTATGCCCTTTTTAGTGCAGACTGTGCAGAATGACTGTTTTGAGGAAATCTTGCATTTGGCATTTCATAAGTGCATTAATGAGCATGAATTGTCCTTACACATTTTTCTTATGCACTTAAGAAGTAGCTTGAGACTTAGTAGAGAATGTAAGTATAAGCTACTTTAAGAGTAAAGAGAGAGAAAGAGAGTATGAGCACTAGAGAACGAAGAGAAAAGAGGATAGAGTAGGTTATGCGATGGGGAACCTGTGAGTAATGGGTAGAGTATTCCCGCATGTACGCCGCATTGAGAGAGCGGCATGAGTATGAGATAGAGAAGTGGTGTAGCCCGTGAGAGTGCATGCGGATGAGGGCTATACCCGAGTACCCGAGAGAGAGATTATTCACTCACATGGCCAAGGGTTCCGAATCCATGCATAACCGAGTCCGATCGGCTAAAATGAGTAGAAGTCACGTAGAGTGGGAGCGAGTCCCGGCCGTGCCTCCGGTAAGATAAGGCCGTGACTACTAAAGAGAGTTAGTAAGAAGAGTTATGAGAAAGAGAAAGTAGTGAGAAGTATAAAGAGAGAATAAATGAGAACTGTAAGGAAAGAATCAGAGAGAAATAGTTACAGGGATAGATGCGTAGAGGATTTACTTACTGAGCATTAGTTGTGCTCACCCCGTTGTTTTTCATGTTTTGCAGGATCCAGGTGAGGACACGGTCGGATGGGCTTTGGCAAGCGGAGGGAAATGGCTACTCTGTCCACCCTGTTTTGATGTTTTGTACATGACACAACTTTTTGTATTTACAGGATGTATATATTTAATAAAAGAAAAATTTGGGCCCAACCTTTTTATGTTATTTTATATGTATTTTATTATGTACATGCTTTATGAGTATTTGAGTAGAAAGAGGCTATTACAAGAGTTTTATTATGCACTTGAGTTGTTTGATGAAATGCCTAATAGAGGTTTGAGTATGAGTAGTGAACCTTAATTCTTGCAACATTGCATGTTGGTATTTCATAAGTGCATTAGTGGAGATGAACCATCCATAGGCATTTATTGTGCATTGAGAAGTGGCCTAAGAAAGAGTAGGAAACTTTGTGTATGCACTTGCTCTATGAGTAGAGAACTTTGTGGATGCATCTACTCTAAGGGTAGAGAGAATGAGAAGTGCTAGAGTAGAGTGAATGAGAAGAGTAGTGGAAATGGGTTGATGCTTTGTGATCATCACTCGACAGTTATGAGAATCGGGTTGATGCTTTGTGATCATCACCCGACTAGCCATTAGAAATGGGTTGATGCTTTGTGATCATCACCCGATAGGTAGTAGAAACTGGAGGATGCTTTGTGATCATCATCCGGTTAGTTATTAGAAAAGGGGTTGATGCTTTGTGATCATCACCCGATATTTATTAGAGATGGGTTGATGCTTCGTGATCATCACCCGACAGTTATGAGAATCAGGTTGATGCTTTGTGATCATCACCCGACTAGCCATTAGAAATGGGTTGATGCTTTGTGATCATCACCCGATAGGTAGTAGAAACGGGAGGATGTTTTGTGATCATCACCCGACATTTATTAGAAAAGGGGTTGATGCTTTGTGATCATCACCCGACATTTATTAGAAGAGGGTTGATGCTTTGTGATCATCACCCGACATTTATTAGGAGAGGGTTGATGCTTTGTGATCATCACCCGATATTTATTAGAGATGGGTTGATGCTTCATGATCATCACCTGACAGTGATTAGAAACAGGTTAATGCTTGGTGATCGTTACCCGAAAGTCATGAGAAACGGGTAGGTGCTGTGTGAATTCCACCCGAAAGTCATGAGAAACGGGTAGGTGCTATGTGAATTCCACCCGATAGTCATGAAGAGTGAGATGGTGCTGTATGAACGCCATCCGGCCATACCTCCGGTAAGATGAGGCCATGACACTTAGTAGGAAACAACAGAAAGTGTGAGGAAAGAATTAAGAGTAGTACATACGGGGATAGACAGATAGAGGGTTTTACTTACTGAGCATTATTTTGTGCTCACCCCGTTATTTTCCTTTGTGGATGCAGGATCTAGGTGATGATGCAGTAGGAGGGGCGTCGGCAAGCGAGGAGCAATAGTTACTCTGTTTCCCTTGTTTTTGTCTTTTAAAAATGGCTTTTTTTGTAAATGATGCTCATTGTGTATAAAAGACGTATTACTTATAATAAAAAAGAAAGTTTTTGGGCCAATTTTCTATTGTTATTATGCATGCATTGTACTAGTTTACAGCAGTTGTTACAACATTGTACTTTTTTAATTGCATGATTAATATGAAACCCATTTCTCCAATTTCATCATTCACTACTTTGTTTATTGCACTAGCTAAGAAGAAGCATTATTATGAAGTGATTTCGCTTTACAAGCTGTTGAATTCAACTGGGTTGTCTTTGGATTTTATATCTTTGAATATTTTGATGAATTGCTTCTATAATATTGAAAGGGTTTCTGATGGTTATACGGTTTTTGGGGCGATTATGAAGTTGGGTTTTAGCCCAAATACCATGATATTTACTTGTTTGATTAATGGTCTATGTGTAGAGAGAAAGATTATGGAATCAATGGAATTGTTTAAGAAAATGATTGTTGTTGGTTGTAGGCCTAATGTTGTAACGCCCCACTTGAGGTACATTGCTAATGTTTCTTATTTCGCTCTTATTTGAGTCGGTTTTTATGAATAGTGGTGGGTTGGTCTTTGGTTGTATTGATATGTTGAGTATTTGCCTTGAATTGAGTCAAAATTAGAAGGTTTTTGTTGTTTCTTCGCCTTGGCGAAGAGGTGTTGAAGCCACGGGGAAGCTGGTGGACAGTTTTGCCATGGCGAAGGAAGCTTCTTCGCCGCGGCGACGTGCTGGTTGAAAAGTTTATTGAGTTTTAGATATTTTTTTTTCCCTTGGGTACTATTTGACCATTTTTCCCCAAATTAGCAGGAAAAGTGGGGAGTAAAATGTAAGGAAATTTCATGGAGAATATGTTAGTATGGGGGTGTGTTTGTAAGGAACCAAAGGATATGGATGGAATTTCCAAGAAAGAGCAAGGGCAAAATGGGAAGAATGAGTTTGTTAGGAGATATTTAGGGGGTTTAGTCTTTGAGAACTTTTCATTTTCCCATTCCACCGCCTCCTCCATTCTCCAAATTCTTTCAAATTCCTTCAATCTTCCAAGGATTTCCAAGAGCTTTTTGAGTAACTTTTAGTAGGGTTTTAATCTAAAGCATCCTAAGGTAAGGATTCTTGCTTTAGATGAGAGTTTTATTATGTTTTGATTAGAGTCTCATGTTGTTGTTGTTGTTGATGATGATGGTTAATTGTAGAGAGAAGGCAGGCTCCCAAAGGAAAGGAGAAGTGTTAAAGAAGCTATTTCCTCATAAGGTAAGTAAATTCAACCTAAGTTGAGATTTAAGAACTCTTTTGAGTAGAGTTATATATATAAATGTGTATTCATTAGGTTTGTTGAAATGAGATGAACGAGATTAGTAGTATGAATGAGTAATACACATAAATTGAGTTATGAGAAGTGTTTTATTTGCTTGATGTTGGGTTGAGTTTGATTGAAGTTGGAGGAAGTTTTGAGCAAGCTTATGGAAGTGTTTTTTCTTTTGACAGGAAATTTAGAGTTTGTGAGGGAGTTTCCTCCCATTTGGATGATTAAAGAAAAGAGAAAAGTTAGAGTTAGAGTAGAGTTTTATATGCACATGAGTTGTATGATGAAATGCTCAAGAGAAGCATAAGTAAGAGTAAAAAGTCTTAATTTTTGCTACATGGCATAATTGCATTTCATAAATGCATTAATGAGTATGAGTCATTTATGTGCATTAACTATGCATTATTTATGCACTAGAGAAGAGAGTAGAGAAAGAGTAGAGACTTTTGAGTTTAAGCTACTCTAAGAGTAAAGAGAAAGAGAGAATAAGCACTTTAGAGTAAAAGCTAGAGTAATGCTAAACAAGAGAATAGAGTAGGTTGTGCGATGGGGAACCTGTGAGTACGGGTAGAGTATTCCCGCATGTACGCCGTATAGAGAGAGCGGCATGAGTATCAGAGAGAGAAGTGGTGTAGCCCGTAGAGTACATGCGGATGAGGGCTATACCCGAGTTTACCCGAGAGATTCTATGCACTCACATGGCCAAAGGTTCCGAATCCATGCATAACCAAGTCCGACCGGTTAGAATGAGTAGAAGTCACAGGGAGTGGGAGTGAGTCCCAGCCGTGCCTCCGATCAGATGGGGCCGTGACTTACTAGAAAGAGAGTTAGTAGAAAAGGGTTATGAGAAAGAGAAAATAGAGAGTTGTATAAGAGAAAGAGTCAATAAAAATTGTAGGGAAAGAATTAGAGAGAGAGTTACGGGGATAATTGAGTAGAGGGTTTACTTACTGAGCATTGTTTTGTGCTCATCCCGTTGTTCCCTATGTTTTTGTAGGTTCTAGATGAGGACACGGTCGGATGGACATCGGCACACGAAGAGAAATGGCTACACTGTCCCCTATTTTGATAGTTTTGCATATGATACAAATCTTGTATATATTTGTATAAAGAATACATATGTTTAATAAAAGAAAATTTTAGGCCCAACTTTTTATGTTATTTTACATGTACTTTTACTATGCATATTTTTATGAGAATGGAGTCGTTACAAATGTGATCAATTGCAACACTTTGATTGGTGGATTGTGTAAAACAGAGAAAATAAGTGTTGCCATTAAGTTTCATGAAGAGATGGTTAATGGGAATAAAGAATTTGGTGTTATTTGTAGGCCATATGTTGTTACTTATAATACTATAATTGATGGTCTTTGTAAGGCTGGATTGGTTGAAAAGGCTAGACAACTATTGTTGGAACATATGATTTAGAGAGGTGTGGTTCTTGACATTTATACTTATAGCATTTTAATAAACGATTATTGCTTGGCAGATAGAATTGGTGATGCAAGGGAGTTGTTTGATTCTATAACTAGAAAAGGGTATAGGCCTAATGTTGTTTGCTACACTACTTTAATCAATTGGTATTGCAAGAATAAAGAAGTCAATGAAGCTCTTAGTCTCTATCGAGAGATGATTTCAAAAGGAATTAGGCCTAACGTGCTTACATATGACACCTTGTTAACTGGCTTTTTTCTTATAGCTAAGGTGAAAGATGCACGGAATTTAGTTGGTGAGATGCGACTTAACGATGCTTTTCCTAATTCTTGGACATATAGCATTTTCATTGATGGCCTTTGCAAGAACGGATGTGTTTTGGAATCATTGGAAATGTTTAATGCTCTAGTAAATAATAAGATTGTAGTTAGCATTGAAGGTTTGAATTCCCTCATTGATGGATTATGTAAAATAGAGACATTTGGAACTGAATTTTCCATTGATAAGGGAAACCTTTCAGGTTCGCATAGGTATATTGTTCATTTTTCCTTGTTAAAATTGTTTTTACTCACTGTCAAGAACTTGAAGCTTCTCAAGACATTTGTAGATGCTCTATTCATGGTGAATTTTGGATGAAGAAAATGTGGACCTTGTAGCTAGTCTACTCTTTCAGGGTCCAGGCATAGATCTCTTACGAATGTGTATCAAGTGCATCTACCCTTAGACTTTGAAGAAAAGTCTATTAATTTACTTCATTTAGTGTGCTGTTATAGTACCATTATGACCACTTTATGTAGAAATTATAGTGCATAACTCTCGGTACTCCAAGATGGCTTTTGCTAATTGCTAGATTGTTACCTTTGTTAATTGTTTTCTTATGGAATAGTGTCCTTTGCTAAAAAATTTCTCAGTCAACATTGGAGTTGCATGCACGGAGGATATCTTTATGGATCTGTGAATTTATAAAATCGACATGTCATTTTCCACTGGTACATCGTTGTTGTGTAATGGCTGTCTTCAATATTTGTGTTTATAAACAATTAGCTTGTTTTCTCTTTAGTGTACCATCGAAATTGCAGGCTCTGTATGATTGGATGTATTATATATACTTGAATACTTAACTATGCCGTTTCTTCCTTTTAGCATGCATCAGATGACTTATCTCAGCAAATGAAGAATACAGATGGTTTGCTGCATTTGTATGCTTATTGGGCTCGTTTGGAGCTAAATTTGGCTGCAGCTCTGGGTGTTTGGGAGAGCCTGGTTAAGATGTGGTTTGGCCCATTCATCCTTTTCTCTTTCTTATCCTGTATAGTTCAATATGATTGATTTATGATTCATCTTTGTATTTTTTCCGTATAACTTGCTTTTTGTCTATGCAGTAGGTCAATGTTGGAAGCTTGGCGAGGTTATATAGCTATGGAAATTGAATTGGGACATTTAAATGAAGCTAGGTCCATCTACAAGAGATGCTATAGTAAAAGATTTAGTGGGACAGCTTCAGAGGTATAATTCTTTTACACTACTTGCTTTCTATTATATTGGATTGATTTATGGACATAATTTGAATTTGAATGTTTCTAAACTTGTTTTTTCCTAATTTTTCTTTTTGAAAATTGTTGCTTTTAGTAGTATATGATGCATCTGTAAACCCCGCGTTATTATTCCAATGCCTTAAGGTATGAAATTTACTTTTCAAGTAATTTTCTTTTTTTGAATGGAAGGGTAAAATGGTCAATTTACATGTATTTCGAGATGTGGCCATTATTAAGTGTAAGGGGTGATGTCATTGAAGAGAAATAAGGGTAGAATGGTCATAAAGTTGATTGATATGGTTAAATGGCCTAAACAGTAACCAAGAGTATAATGGTCTTTTCATACAAAACCATATGATTAAGTGTCCATAAAAGTGCACCAAGGGTAAATTAGTCATTCACCTAATGGGATTGCTTAATGGATAAGTGTTTCAAAGAAGTCAAATGGCATTAAATGAGTGCTTATCTTTATGTTGTGGTGGAAATGACCAAAATGCCCTTATATGAAAAATTTATGCCAAATGACCCTTATACCTAACTTTTATTGACCAATCACATTAGAGCAACAATTGAATAAATATTTACAAGGTTTAAAGAGAGAGTAGTCGGCCTTGTACACCCCAAACATATCATCTTCTTCTTCATCTCTCAAATCCACCATAAAAGCCATTAATCCAAGCTTTTATTCTCAAATTTTCTTAGGATTTCAAGTTGATTTTCAAAGGGGATCACCATCCACCCTTAAAGAACTTCAATTTCAGGGTTAAAGGTGAGTTTCAAAACCCTAGTTTTTCTGAATTTTTTAGTTAAAAGAGAAATTCATAAGTGGTTGTGTGTGTAAGGTAGAAAGGTGAAACTTTGGAGCCAAGGAGGAGTACCTTTGTGCTTTGAATACTAAGGTAAGGAAAAAAATCTCCCTTATGACTACAATTGATAACACCTAGGGTTTATGAAACTTACATTTATTTATGTTAATATGAGTGTGATGCTATGTTTTGGTTATGGATTGTTTAAATGAGTGTGTTGATTGGTGTATGTGTGCATGTGGAGGATGATTATGCCAATTAAGAGATTTGTAGTTGGACGATGTTTTGGCACTTTTTGGTTCTGTAAAAAGGGAGGTTTTTATGGCCTTTTATACTAAGAATGATATGGCAAATGATATGAATGTGCAAATGAAGGTGACATGGTTAAAATGAATAGAATTCGGATTTGGCTTTTTGAGACTTATACTGTACATGCTTCACTGAATCAGTCATAACTGAAGTTATAGAAGTCTGATTGAGTTGATTCTTCAAGTGTTAAAAATTTGAGAAACAGACCTAAAACGTTTATGTTTTAGCCAAAAATAAATTCGAATTAGAAGATAATGGAAAAATTGCTTGAAAGTAACGAACTGTATGGCATCCACCTTCTTAATGGAAATTCCCATTTGTTTCTAATTCTAATAAACCCCTGAATAATCTTACTACTGAAATTCCTTGTATTGTATGAGAAATTGAATGAATTAAGTTAAGAAGTTTAGTAGGAGAATATAGTATGATTGAGCATGGAATATGTTAGTCCATATGTTTGCATTCATAATGGTAATGCATATAGCTTATTTAGTTGTCTTATGAAAAATTTATGAAATGTTAAATAATGAATTCCATGAGTCTCTTGAGGTATAAACCAAGATCAGAGGAATGGAATTCTTATGGAAACCATGAGTCCTTTGAGGTGACGACCAAGAACAAGGTAATGGTTTAAATGAATCCGATCGGATAACAAAGACTAATGAAACCATCAAGTATAAAGACAAAAGAAATAAGCATGCCATGTACATGAATATTTCATAAGTCATATATGTTCTATGTTATATTATGTATGATTATGTTATGACTTATGTTTATGAGAAAAGTCCAAAGTGTATGATATGTTTTATGAACTTGTTATGTTAAAGAATGAAAGTCATATTTTGTAGGTAGGTAAGGTCCTAAGTAATATACTTGTAAAATGATGTATAATGAACCTTAATAGTTTATAAATGGCCATATTCCTTACTGAGCGATTAGCGCTCACCCCACGAAATGTTTTAAAATGTTTTGCAGGTAAGGATTAAGGCATGAAGTTGGGAGAGGATTCCGAGGGACGCTATGAGCATGAAGGGATGTTTTAATTATGACTTTTGAATGGTTTTGCTAGTATTTAGTGTAGTAATTATGTTTATATCTCATAATGCAGTAAATATGTCCATGTTATTATGGAGTATATATGTTTGTGTTAATAAAAGAAATCAAATTGCTAGTAAATTTTGTAAAAGTGTGTATGTTCTCGTAAGTACTACTATGGATTTCATAATGTACTCCAAGAAAGGAAACTATATTTTTTACTTGTACAATGAACTTAATATAGTTTAGAAATTAAAATGTTTTAAAATAAAAATAGATATATTTTTAAACTACAAGTTTATTCTTTTAATAAGATTTTAAAATAAACTTCTTTCCTAGGCGTGCGTTTTCTAGGTTCTCAATGGCTAAGGGATACTTAGGAAATACTCGACTAGGGAGGGGTTTTACAGCAGCTTTATTTAATCAATTGATATTTGTAATTTGCAATGCAAACATTTCTTTCTTTATTTGCTTTATGCAACTGATGGAAGTTGAAACCAGACAAATGACTTAAGTCAAGGTTGTTAAATGTTGTTTATCAAGTAAGGCAATTTATGGAGATCTTTTGAACTCTTAATATAAAATCATGCTTTGTAGCTGAGAATAATTTTAAAGAGTAGCCTTACAATAGGTCAACTTGTACTCGGGCAAAGAATCTCAATGGTTTAATATGTCATTTTGAATAATTTTTCCAAATCATACGTAAATGATATATGACAGTATCTGTAGGGGTCATGCTAGTCAAAAATCCATGACGTTTATTTTTTTAACTTTCAACTTTGGAGTTACTGATACTCTGATAAAATTATGGCATATATGAAGCAATCACATTTAAACCATAGGTAGTGGAGTATTTTTTGAAACACAATAGGCTGATATAAGGGTAGACTAGGACACCCTGGCTTTCCTTATTTACGAAAATTGTACCCATTGTTATTCAGAAATAAAAGTTTATTTTCTTTTAAGTGTGGAACTTGTCAACTTGCAAAATACACCAAGTCTATTTATCTAGCTCATAGATATAAGAATTCTAGGCTTTTTTAATAATTCATAGTGATATTTGGGGGTGATCTAGAGTTACAAATATTGTAGGGTCTAAGTGGTTCATTACGTTTATTGATGATTACACTAGAGTATGTTGTGTATACTTGATGAAAAACAAGTTTGAAGCAGGTCAATTGTTCAAAAGGACTGCCTAAACAGTTGTTTGTTAATCTAGTTTCCAAGCTGTGACGACTTGAGGGGGAGTGTAGGATTTCTAGATTAGAATATGATCAATTTAAGAGTTATCTAAGTCTTATCTAGTTTAAGAGATTGAAATAAAAAGATTATCAAGATTGTTTTTCACCCGATTTCATGTTTAAATCTCTCTATATGAGATTTGGGCCAGTTTGGTTTGTAATTCAAAAATAATTTTGAAAAACTAAGTTACAATTAAAAATTTTAAAGTTTTATCTCTAAATTTTAAATATTTGAAAATATATTTTGTATTTTAAATCTTTTTATGAGATTTGGGCCACTTTGGTTTGTGATTCAAAAATAATTTAAAAAAACTAAAGTACAATTAAAAATTTTAAAAGCTTTATCTCAATATTTTAAATATTTGAAAATATATCTGGTATTAAAAATTGTTTTTGAAGTTAAAAACTATATAAAGACTGAGAAATGATATTTTTCTTGTTTTCTATTTTTACACTAATTTTAAGGATTATATGCAAAAACATTGTTTTTT
Source organism: Pistacia integerrima (assembly GCA_026225825.1). Lineage (NCBI taxonomy): Eukaryota > Viridiplantae > Streptophyta > Magnoliopsida > Sapindales > Anacardiaceae > Pistacia > Pistacia integerrima. The sequence continues at coordinate 49,677,019 of CM047749.1, forward strand.
AAAACATTTCAACTTATTTTAATAAAAACTATTTTCATAAAATTCCTTAAATTCCTTTTTTCGAAAATAAAACACTATTTAAAATTTATAACAAATAGGCTCTTATTTAGACTATAAACTTTTATATGTATTTATGTTATATTTATGGTTGTGATTGTGGTTGTTCAGCTCACGAGATTGTGTTAAATTTTAAGTATGGTTGTTGAACGCTTAACTATCAATTTAAGCTTTTAAGTCAAGTTGTTACGTAACATTGTTAAAGATGTTACTGAATTATGATACATTTGCTTGGTATTTATTGAATGTATGCAATCCTTGCTATTTTGACTCAATGCGTAAAGATGCTTGTCTTTGTTCCCTTTCTCAGATTACACCCCGCTTGGAAGAGCTGCAACTATTTAGGTTACAGCAGGAAGCCAAATATGTTCTTAAACTAATAGATCAGAAAGAGAAGTCGCATAAGAAAAGTGTTAGTGGAAAGAGTAAAAGCATTCAAACATGGAGCGAGCAGTCTCCGGCTAAGCGCGAATAACAATCTTGCCCAAAACCCAAACAAAGTGCATGGGAAAGAAAAGGGATGAGCACAAAACTTAGCTAAAGAAAACGAAGTAGAAGAAGCAAAACCCAAGTTTGAAAAGCATCCGAATGACCAGCACATCAAAAACTCCACCACTGGAAGAGCCAAAGTAGACACTGACGAGTGTACTGCATTTTTATCAAACCTTAACTTCACGACAAGTAGAGATTTTCTCACACTTCAGAGAGAGATTGCTTTTTATTCTTTTTTGACGCTGGACAGGCAAATACAGAGAGTTAATTCTGATGGTTTTAAAATTTTTCAAGCAACTTCTGAAGATTTGAAAAAATTCTTTAGCGATGTTGGTGGAGTTGAATCTTTTTGAATTTTGTAGGACAAGTTCACTGGAAAGTCAAGGGTATGACTCTCTTTCTCTCACTCATTATTTGTCAATGTTCTTTGTGCTTTATGCTTCAAATGAAAAAGGGGAAGCTATCCACTAGACCTTCCATGTGCACATCAATCTTACAGTCAAATCCTTATTTAACGTTGCCGGACCTTTAAACTTCAACATATGTATGCATAATGTGGACTGTACCACAAAAATTAGCCCAAAGATACTAATTTTAATGCTTCAGGGAAATAGAAACTGCTAATTGTAGTCCATTGTCGTTGATCAAATTTCTCAAGGGTGCTCACTGAAACTTCAATTTGATTTCTTCCTTTCATGCAGTCAATAAATCATTTAGTTCTTACACTTTTGGTTTTAAGATGAATGTCATTTCCAGAGATGATTATGCAGTCTCAAATAAACCTGCATAAGTGTTGAATCCCATAATTATGGTAAAATTGCTTAATTTTCTAAGTATAAAGAGTCTAACTGTCTAGGAGAATATTTTTTTCATTTGCTAGCAAGTGATATGCTTAGGAGACTCAGCCATAGTCCCATATAGATTTACCCATATTCTAGCTAAACTGTAGAGCGTCTGTATGGGACTGTTGCATACTATTTTATAATATCCTCTAATCGATTTTTGAAGGGCCTCACATATGTGGATTTTGCTGATGATGCACACCTTGCTGCAGCTGTAGGAAAGAACAAAAAATGTTTCTTGGGAGGAAGATAAGCATTGCAAGATCAAATCCGAAGCAAAAGAGAAAGGATTTACTAGTCATGGGGCCTCTGGAGAACATGGTAGGCTAAGTGGAATTATGTTTTATCTTTGTTATTACTTGTGTGTGTTTGTTTGTGTGCAGTGCAGTCTATAGACGTTTGCATGTTTGTGTTTCCCACTTCTACCTTTTATTTTCTTACTCCTTTGGGTTAAATGGCAGCACAAAGTAGTAATCAGACTTTCAGGGGGTCTAGAGCGCCACACTGTGCTGCTAATAAACGTAGTGATAGCATTCAACTGAAGGGGAGGGACACATTTGCAATGCCAAGGAACATCAGACCACTTTGTGTCCCCTCGACAAGTCTAAAAGCCAGGGAATTGGAAGATGAGAAGCCAAAGTCAAATAATGAGTTCAGAGAAATGTTTCTTAAGAAGTGAGGTTTGTTCTTGGGGTTACATGTTACATGTTAACTAGAATAGCACAGTAATTGTCAAACTTTTCTTTCTTATAAAAAATGTAAGGTTTTGCCTGCATGCACCCAGCAAAGCTTTCCATGTCACAGCATCTGATTCATATTCCATCTCATGTATTAACTTGACTGCTTGATCGAGCTTCCTAGCCCTTCCAGAAAGATCAATTACGCAGCCATAATGCTCATTTTCTGGTTCAATTCCATAAAGCTTCTTCATAGATTGGAAATAATACAACCCATCTTCTACAAGCCCTGCATGGCTACAAGCAAATAGAACACCAAGAATTGTAATATAATTTGGTTCTAACCCTAAGGCTTTCATCAACTCAAATAATTTCAGCGCCTTTCTTTATGTATCCATTCTCGTACCAACCCCCGCAATCATGGTGCTCCAAGAAATCACATCCTCTCTACCATCCTATCAAAAACAGACTTTGCATCTTCCAAGCTACCATACTTGCAATACATATCCAAAAGCACATTGTTAAGTATCAAATCTTGTTCATACTTCAATACATGAACATGGACTTGTGTCCCCAATTCTAACAGCTAATCCAGTACACGCCCTCAAAACACTCGTTAGCGTGGCCTGATCATTCACAAAACCAACCCTCTTCATTCTCCTGAAAAGATTCAAAGCCTCATCACCATCACTATTCTGAGCAAACCCTCTAATGATTGAGTTCCAAACAACCAAATCTCCGGGTCACCATCTCATTAAAAAACACACAAAGCATTCTTCAACTCACCCCATTTGGCATAAACATCAATCAAAGCACTCCTAACAAATACATCAGAATCCAAACCAACTTTAATTATTCCACAATGAAGCTGCCTAAGATTGAGTAAACAAACACAAGATCTCAAAATGGAAGAGTAGGTGTACATGTTTGGTCTAACACCTTCTCTGAGCATCAAAATAAAGAACTCAAACACCTTGTCATTCATCTTAGCATTACAATAAGCCTATATCATTGTTGTCCAAGAAACAACGGTTCTCTCAGGCATTTTATCGAACAATTTTTTAGCGTCCTCCAAGACATTAAACTTCACGTACATATTAATCAAAATGTTGATTAAAAATGTTTTGGGTTCATACCCTTTTGAGAAGGCGTGGTTGTGAATGAGTTTGCCTTCTCGAACAACGCCACGAGCCAAGCAACTCTGGATGAGCTCAGAGTAGGTGATGGAATCAGCATGAAGGCCGTGGATTTGCATGGCATCCATAGCTTTGATGGCTCTTGGGTGGCCTCTTTGGTAGCAGAATCTGGTGAAATCATCAATCAAAGCTGATGGCTTGAGCGCTTTACTAGAAGAATCATTCGGTGTGGAAGTATAACATCTAGAAAGTGAAGTTCTTATGCATTTCAGCTTTGAAATGGCTTTCATGGCATTTCCCAGTTAAAGAACCTATATTTTCTTTTCCTTTTGCCGATTATAATTGAAACTTGGAACAACTGAACTGTCCATTTATGTTCAACAGAAAACTCAAAGTGGGTATGTATATATATGATTCTTAAATTCTTTGCCTAATGAGAAGGGGTTTTTTTTTAAAAGCCCCCATGTGTTTGGTTATATTTGTGAGTGTCCGTTGGTTTTGGAAATGAGCCATAACCCCTGTATGTTTGGTCTTTCTTTAGTGAGCAGCCGCTGGTTTAAGATATACACCTTTAACCGCGTGTGTTTGACTTTTTTTGCAGTGACCACCTTTTGGTTTTCAAAATGTCATCAATTCAACCTAGAACTTTATCAACAATTTCACCCCGGTTCTGCTTCATGACCATAATGAGGTGAATGTCTATCCATTGTTTTGAGTTTTAACATTCAGTTGATTTAATAGTTTCTATGTTTTTGTCTATGGGTTTTATTCATGAAAATGAAAAACCTTGTTTGGAATTGGGGTCCCCTGCTTGAGTTTTGTCGGACCTTGATATGGATTATTAATAGTATGTCTCTTGCTGCCATAATATTGGACAAACTAAATTCAAGTAATACTTTACTACCATAGAATGTAAATTCTACCAATCGCGTCCTTGCTTGATTGTGATGGTGTGCCTTGGGGCTTCTTTTGCTCTGCGGTGTTTGCAAATTCAATCTCTCTTTTCTTTTCTTCCTGACTAGCTTTACGTGCTACTAAACATGACATAGCCAACAAACCTATTTTTTGGGTGTGATAAATCTTAAGCCCAATATGCATGCCAAATGCTTGTGATCTGACGGCCTTATTTTCACCTTGTTGCAGTTTCTAAACCAAGCTAAAAACCTAAAAGAGATTGACATTTACGAATCCATAATTACAGCTTATGGATCTTATGTTCATCACACAAAGGAAGAAGTCTCAAGAGATGAGTTGTAATAAGCAACCAGCACAGTGCATTCCTAATTCTCTCAAGTCGTCATGATCTCAATTTCGGCCTCGTTTTAACAGATGGGAGTTGAGGTCAATAGATGTCCCTCTGATGTATCAATAAATAAGAAAGCAATCTGGTATGAGGACCGGTTATATATGTTATTTGCTGAATGAAATGGTGAAGGATTTTGCTTTTGTACATGTGATTTATCATTTCTTTAGTACATGTGATTTATTGGCCACAGTGTCAACTTCTTCGGTGGCTCATAGCCCTACCTAGATTCAATTGAGAATTTCTCAACTGCAAATGGCATGAACAAGCAAGAAATTGATCAGAAATAGAAGTCGCTGACTCTCCGGTTAATGTGTTGTTTCTTTGAATGTTATGGTAAAGGATTTTTTGCTTTTGCGACAAAGATACTAGTAGTTTTTATATCATTTCTCATTCCAAATTGCATATAGTGTTCATTTGCATTTAATATCCATCTGATGACCCAAAAATGGTAGCATCATGGAAGAATTACATATTATTTATCATTTCTTTAATACAGGTGATATATTGGTCATGCCATCAATTTCTTTGGTGGCTCATAGCTGACTTAGATTCAAATTGTTATGAGCAGTGATCATGTCCATCAACCTCATTGACCCTTCTTAAGTAAAATGATCACTAAGAAGTAATACTTACGATTTATTTTTTCTGGCTTCAGCTTCAAAATGGCTTGAATCTACATGACTATCTCAATAATGCAGAAGCTTTGTGTTCTGTTCGACAGAGTAATGATGAGGTTTCAAGCATTTCTTTAACATTTGCTACCAAAAATCTCCACGGGAGCAAATTCCATCTTGAAAATGATGATACCGGATAGGGTCTCTGATCACTATTGTTCGATCCTCTATCTTTGCTGAGAGTTTTGCAAAGATATGACAGTCCCTGCATATCCTAACGTTTTTCCTGATCTTGATGGTCTTACCCCTCGACAAGCTCATCAAACCGAAAATAAGTGCCAGTTTTTCACTGTGGTATCGAATTGAGTCTTCTTTCTGCTCTCCTTCAAGATCGTGCAAAGCAAAATTTGTGTCTGGCACATATCCCACCGCTACTAATTTGTAAATTAACTGGTTGAGCTCCCTATTGATTTCAGCTATCTTTGGATGTGAGCGATCTCCAAAAATGAAAGCATGAATGTGCTTATTTACTTGATCCAGTGCACCTCGGTTCTTTCCTTACTCCCTGCTCTCATGGTCTTCCTAACTTCTACTGCATCGTCCCATCTTTGTAAATTTGCATAAATGTTAGATAACAGAATGTAGGTTTCTGCATCTTGGGGATCTAGATTTAGAATCTGTTTGGCAGCATATATAGCAAGATCGGTGTTCCGGTGAACCTGTTTAAATTTTTAGTTTAAGTGATAACTTAATAGAGTACTGTAGCAAGGTGGTCCACACAGTCTTGTGATAACTTAATAATTTTTAGTTCATGCATCTTCCACTTCTACCTTTTATTTTCTTACTCCTCTGGGTTAAATGGCAGTGCAAAGCAGTGATCAGACTTTCAACGAGTCTAGAGCGCCACACTTTGCTGGTAATAAACGTAGTGATAACATTTAGCTGAAGGGGAGGAACATATTTGCAATGCCAAGGAATGTCAGACCACTTGGCGTCCCCTCGACAAATTCCAAAGCCGGGGAAGTGGAAGATGGGAAGCCGAAGTCAAATGATGAGTTCAGAGAAATGATCCTTAAGAAGTGAGGTTTGTTCCTGAGGTTACATGTTACATGTTAACTAGAATAGCACAGTAATTGACAAACTTCTCTTTCTGATAAAAAAACATAAGGTTTTGCCTTAATATGTTTCTGTAAACACAATTATGACAAGCGATACCTATTTGAGGACGAAAAATATATGGCAGTACCCTTCTTGTAAATTTTCTTCCAGATATGTAAGTTTATACCCATTTTATTCAAAAAGGGTAAAGTTCTAATATGTTTCCTGTGGAACACTTATTTCATCCAATTTGTGACGAGGATGGCCTCAATACCTTACCCTAAGATTTAGAGAAATTTTTGTCAATTAGACGGCGATCAAGTTCCTTTTTATGTGACAAATGACCAATGGTATAGGATCCAACAAGATCATGAAAACTATTATGGGTTGGTGGTCTATTCTTGGTCTAAAATAGCATTGAATACTCACAGTGCATGTAACGACTCCATTCTACTCGTATTCTTTTAAAAATATACATAGTAAAATACATGTAAGAAAGCATAAAAAGTTGGGCCCAAATTTTTCTTTTATTAAACATATACATTCTTTATACAAAAGGTTGTATCATGTACAAAAGCATCAAAACAGGGGTGGACAGTGTATCCATTTCCCTTCGCTTGTTGATGCCCGTCCGACTATGTCCTCACCTAGGTCCTGCAAAAACATAGAAAACAATAGGGTGAGCACAATTAAGGCTCAGTAAGTAAATTCTCTACTCATCTATCCCCGTAACTCTCTCTGATTCTTTCCTTACAATTCTCATTTACTCTCTTTCTTATAATCTCTCTGTTTTTCTCTTTCTCGTAACTTTTTTCTACCAACTCTCTTTAGTAAGTCACGGCCCCATCTTACTAGAGGCACAGCCAGGACTCGCTCCCGCTCTCCGTGACTTCTACTCATTCTAGCCGATCAGACTCGATTATGTAGGGATTTGGAACCCTTGGCCATGTGAGCGTATAAACTCTCTCTCGGGTACTCTCAGGTATAGCCCTCATCCGCATGTACTCTCACGGGCTACACCACTTCTCTCTCTCATACTCATGCCGCTCTCTCAATGCGGCTTACATGCGTGAATACTCTACCCATTACTCACGGGTTCCCCATCGCATAACCTACTCTATTCTCTTTTTCTCTCTTTTCTCAAGTTCTCTACTCTTTATATAATGCATAATTCATGCATATGGATGGTTCATGCTCATTAATGTACTCATGAAAAGCACAAATGCATTATTGCATCAAAGACAGTCATTCTGCACAAGTCACACTAAAAAAGGCATCACTTAAGTTATACACATCAGATTGCTACGATTTTTATCTCGTTTTAAAGCTTAGAGACAGGGCTATAATTTTTATGTTTTGGTCTAAACCCAGTTCAATCCGTAAGATGCCCAAAAATCACTCACAAAGTCATGGCTGTGACAGGGCAGTTTGGTAACATGTTTTCACTTAGGCATTTCATCAAGCAACTCATGTGCATATAAACACTCTACTATAATTACTACTCTACTTCATTTTCTAGCCATCCAAAATGGGAGAAAACTCCCTCATATAACCATAATCCCTGTCAAAGAAAGCACTTCCAAATAGGTTTACACAACATCTCACAAAACTACATCTCAATTTCCAGTTCTCCAAACCCATTAAAACACTTCTCATATATGAAGTGTATCCAACAACCACAAAATAGCTACTCATCTCGACTAAATTTCTCATCAAGCATACTATATACTTATTCATGCATACATCTCTACTCAATCTTTACTCAAAAACTTATTTAAATCTCAACTTGGTTGGATTTACTTACCTTGTGAGGGAATAACTTCTCTAACACTTCTCTTTTCCTTTGGTAGCTTGCTTTCTCTCTACAACTTTAAACAACAACAACATAAGACTTTAATCAAAACATAATAAAACTCTCATCTAAGGCAAGAATCCTTACCTTAGGATGCTTTAGATTAGAACTCCACTAAAACCTACTCAAAAAGTCCTTAGAAGTCCTTGGAAAATTGAAGGAAAATTGAGAGGAAATAGAGAATGGAAGAGGCAGTGGAAATTGATGAAATGAAGGGTTCTCTACACTTAACCCTTTTTAGCTCAACTTATACCCAAGCATTCCCATTTTGCCCTTACTCTTTCTTGGGAATTCCATCCATATCCTTTGATTCATTACACTCACACCCCCATACTAACCTATTCTCCATGAAATTTCTTTACATTTTACTCCACACTTTTCTTGCTAATTAAGGGTAGAATGGTCAAATTGCCCTTAGGGGAAAAATATCTAAAACTTAATACATTTTTCAGCCAACCCGTCGCCACGGCGAAGACAATTCTGTCGCTACGACGAAACACTCCAGCAGCTACTCCGTGGGCTGCAGCACCGCTTCACCACGGCAAAGATTCTTCTTCGCCCCGACGAATCCTGTAACACAATTTCGCCAAGTCTTCACAATTTTCAAGGCAATCACTCTACCAAACCAATACATGCATTCAACCAAGGGACAACCAAACAAAAATAACAACATATTAACTCAATTGGAGATGAATCAGTGAACATTTAAGCAATACAGCAAATCTTAACTACGTACCTCAAAGGGGGCGTTACAATTCTCCCCCCTTAAAAGAATTTCGTCCCCGAAATTCATACAAACAACTCTGGGAAGCGATTTTGCATGTCTTGTTCTACCTCCCACGTGGGCTCTTCTACCTTGTGATTCTTCCAAAGAACCTTCACTAGTGGAATACTCTTGTTCCAAAGTTCTTTAATCCTTCGATCTAGAATCTGTACTAGACGTTCGTCAAACACGAGGCTCTCTGCTAACTCAATGTCCTCTATACTCAGGATATGGGAGGGATCACTTACATACTTCCGCAGCATTGAGACATTGAAAATGTCATGCACCTTGTCCATACTAGGTGGTAGTGCCAATCTGTAGGCAACTTTACCCACTCGTTGCAATATCTCAAATGGACCTACGAATCTTGGTGCTAACTGCCCTTTATTCCCGAAGCGCATCACTCGCTTGTAAGGGGATACTCTTAGAAACACTTTATCACCCACTTGAAATTCAACCTCTTTTCTCTTCAAATCGGCATAACTCTTCTGTCGATCTTAGGCTTGCTTCATTCTGTTTCTGATCACCCTTACATCTTCTATTAGTTTCTGAGTCACCTCTGGCCCAAGAGCGGTACTCAACTCATCTTTTTCACCTACCTCATCCCAATGTAGTGGAGACCTACATCGTCTACCATACAAAGCCTTGTAAGGCGCCATCTTAATTATAGACTGATAACTGTTATGGCAGGCAAACTCCACCAAGGGTAACATTTCATGCCAGGATACTCTATAATCCATACAATAGGCTCTCAACATATCCTTAAGCACTTGATTCGTTCTCTCGGTCTGACCATCAGTCTGAGGATGATAGGTAGTACTAAATGCCAAACGGGTACCCAAATTTTTTTGTAAACTAGTCCAGAAAGCTGAGACAAATCTCGAATCTCTGTCTGACACTATAATCTTAGGCACACCATGTAACCTGACTATCTCTTTCATGTAGATCTGAGCCAACTGATCCGAGGTGGTACTCTCCTTTATTGGAAGGAAATGGGCAGACTTAGTTAATCGATCCACAATCACCCATATAGCATTATAACCTTTCTGTACTCTAGGGAGACCTGTGATAAAATCCATCGAAATGCTCTCCCATTTCCATTCTGGAATACTAAGTGGCTGAAGTAACCCTGATGGCCTTTGGTGATCAGCTTTTACCTGTTGACAAGTCAGGCATTTAGCAACAAACTCTACAATGTCTCTCTTCATACCGGACCACCAGTAGCCTTTCTTTACATCTTGATACATTTTAGTTGTTCCAGGATGAGCAATGTACGATGTGTCATGAGCCTCCATAAGAATTCTCTGTCTCAACTAACTACTCGGAGGAATATACAACCGAGTCTTGAAATAGAGGACATCATCTACCAAGTGAAATTCTGTTGTCTTGCCCTCATGCACTTGTTACACTATTTTCTAACACCACGCATCAGCCACTTGCCTTTCTTTGATTTCTTCCAGTAAAGTAGACTGAATCTCTAAACTAGCAATTCTTCTCGAAATCACTTTGATTTGTTCTCTACACAACTCTTCTATTAATTCTTTCTGCTTGGTAAGTCGAGATAAATAAGCTTTTCTACTTAAGGCATCGGCTACCACATTGGCCTTTCCCGGTTGATACTTGATCTCACACTCATAATCCTTAACCAGCTCTAACCATCTTCTCTGTTTCATATTCAGCTCTTTCTGAGTGAAGAAATACTTTAAACTCTTATGATCAGTGTAGATGTTACTCTTCGCACCATAAAGGTAATGCCTCCAAATCTTTAAAGCAAAGACCACGGTTGCCAACTCTAAATCATGCGTAAGGTATCTTGTCTCATACTCTTTCAATTGCTGAGAGGCATATGCTATCACCCTTCCTAACTGCATTAACACCGCCCCAAGTCCTTGTAAAGAGGCATCTGTATAAATGTCATAATCTACACCCTCCTGTGGTAACACTAACACTGGAGCTATTGTTAACCTCTTCCTCAACTCTTGGAAACATTTCTTGCATGCTTCTAACCATACAAAAGACGTCTTCTGTTTGGTAAGAGTTGTCAATGATTTAGCCAATTGGGCGGACCCTTCAACAAATCGTCTGTAGTAACCTACCAGGCCTAAGAAACTTCTAATCTCTTTTACTGTCTTCAGCCTCTACCACTCAAGGATTGCTTTCACCTTACTCGAATCTACTGAAATCCCAACATAGAAACCTATGGGATGTACAAGAGATGGATAACACAAATGAAGAAGATGAGGATATTGTTCCTATATAAGAAGATGAGTTTTACAGGGGACATTTCATTAGACATGATGTTGATCCTAACTTGGTTGATGCAACAATTACACATGTTGGAGTTGAAGTAGTGGGAGATGATGTTAATGTTGATGTTGAAGAAGAAGATGATACGTTGATTGATTATTGTACTGATAATGAAAATGATTTAATGAGTGATTTTGATAACAACTTCTGATGGTATGCTTGTATGATTATATGTACTCTTTACTATTTTTTGTATTTGTAAATATAGTTAATGATCAAATTTCGTGAGATTAAATGTATTTAGGCAATATATCTTACTTGGTATGTTTTCTCTTATATTGATGTTTGCAGATTCCGAAGATGGCTCCTGGTAAAAGAAGAACCTTAGCTAGATGTGCAAATGTTGTTTGACAGAATCATAGTCCTGTACTGACTCCTAAAATCGCTGCAATCACTAATAAAGTTATGATATTAGTCCATATAAGCATACTGAAATATATACTTGGATTTTAGATATTGTCTACAATGTTTGTTTAAAATTTAAGAACACATTTTACTTTACCAACATGTAAACAGTCATTGTGATAAGATATTATTTACTAATGATGCATTATTTTGATTTTGTAGACAATATTGTGGCAAAGAACGTGAGAGGGAAGAGTAGAGGAGTTGGATGTGAAAGACTCATGCAAACAGCGTAGTCAAAGTTGCATGTAGACTTTCAAAAAGAAGATGGAGTACCTACTGGAGTAAATGCATCAAAGTTAAGTACTGAGGTAGGAATAGTTGTGAGGAACTATGCCCCCGTTAGAGTGCTTACTTGGAAGAAAGTTCCTACGATGTCGAAAAAACAAATGATTGCTCGTATCACGGTAATGTATTTGAATATCATTATCCATATTGTCATACTTCCTTATGAAAATAATATATAATACCCATATAAGTTTAATGCATGTACATTATTGATGAATTTAGACCAAGTTTGACATTGATGTCACGGAGCCCCATGTACTGAAATGGCTGAAGCACAAATTGTGTAAGAGATTCAATAGCTTTCGGAGTGCCCTACACAAGAAATTCAAAGCATATGCTACTAAGGAGGAAGCATTACAGAATAGACCCGAAGAAATTAAAAATCCCGATGATTGGATATATCTTTGTGACCTCTTTTCTAGTGAAAAGTTTCAGGTAAGGTCAACATGGTTTTTAACGTTATTATATACGTATTGTATTTTAATATTAAATTTTGTGCTGCTAGGCATGGTCAAAAACTTATTCTGAGAACCGGTCGAAGTTGAGGTGTAACCACTGTGGTGGTTCCAAGAACTTTATCTAGCACAAAAAGGAAAAGGTATTTAATGTGATTCATCTATACAAATATACAACTTTGTTTTCCTATTTACTAATTTTAATTGCATTCATGGTCAATGACGATATGAACTGTTAAGGTGCACCAACTTGGGGAATTTGTTAGTCCTATACAATTATTTCATGACACCCGTTGGAGCGCCGAGAAAGGGTGGATTAATGAACAAGCAAAAGAGCTATATGTAAGTTGATCATCTTTCAATTATCGATATATGAAATGTCTTACCATTGAATTGGTATAAATGTATGGTGATACGGAATGGAAGTTGATCATCATTGCATTACTCTTGCATCTTTTGACCTGTAATTATGTTGGTTGCTTGTGCATTTGTTTGATATTGGCATTTAGTTTTCCTAAGTGTTACCAAACTTTTATACTTTGCTATGGTTTGCTATTGATATGTTACAAACATTGCAGGATAAGGCTGAAATTTAACTTGTGTTATATTTTTTCTCTTAATTGAACTTAACAGTTTGTGTATGGTGATGAGGAATGGAAGTCGATCATCATTGCAATTCTCTGTCATCTTTTGACCTATAATTATGTTGGTGCTTGTGCATTTGTTTGATATCGGCATTTAGTTTTCTTGAATGTTACCAAACTTTTATAACTTTGCTGTGGTTTGCTATTGATATGTTACAAACATTGCAGGATAAGGCTGAAATTTAACTTGTGTCATATTGTCTCTCTTGATTGAACTTAACAGTTTGTATTTTTTAAAGCAGAAAGTTGGAGTTTCTTCTAGTAGGGAAAACCTGTTTCATGGTTTATGTAGATATTTCAAAGTTTCTTCTAAGCATTTTTGCGTCAGTTGTCATCCATCCTAGGGACATGCTATAACTAAAAGTGCAATTTTAGGAGCCTTTAAGAGCATTTTTATTTTCATGGATTGATTTTATTTATGTTAGCATGTTGTTAATTGATTAGTAAATATGTAACTTTAAAATATCACCTAATGGAGGTTTGGATTCTACTGAGGATTTTATGATCTAGATATTATTATTGTCTGAATTTATAATCTGAATGTCGTATCACTAAACTTGGATGGATGAGATTAGATTTGTTAATTTTTTTTTTATTTGTGTGTGCTGAAGATCATGTAAGTTAGTGGAGTTTTTACAGTGTGGTAGTGTATGTCCTTGGGTTTAGGCTAGCAATGGCAGAGAACCATGGCTTTGTTTTGCCTCTTGGAGAATTAAAACACTTTGAAAATGGGAAATGCATATGTACAGATTTATACTTCTTGATGAGTAGTACTGAACTAATCAACTTCCATTCCGTATCTTCAAAGCATATGCCATATCACTTTTATGATATTTACAAAATGCAACAGCCCTTATCTTTCCAATTAATTAGCATGTTTATGCATGGATATGTGACTGTAAATCTGTTACTTATATGTGTATAAGAAAATTCTCAGATGTAGACATCCACACTTTTTTTAATCCAGACCTCCATTAGGTGATGGTAATAAACAGCAAAACATATAATTTCACAGTTTTGAATATAAAAACTTTATGTCAGAAAATGTTTGTTTAGTATTAGATTGATAATGTTTTAGATACTTGCTTTTCTACTCCATCAAATTTATTTTTGTTTGGTGTTGCAGTATTCTTTTATGTTGCTATATAGTTTATTGGTTGACTTACTGATTATGCATTGAATTGATGGTAGGAAAAAATGATAGAGCTGCAAGATGAAGCACAAGCAAAGGAAAGTGAAAAAACAGAAGCTGAAATATGTGAGGAAGTTATGGGTAAAGCTTCCAGATTTAACCAAAATTTTGCATTTTCACAGACTGAGCATCAATCCACTGTAGTAGAAGCAAAGTTAAGGTGCATTGTGCAACAAAAAGAAAATAAGATTAAACAGTTGGAGGAGTAGCTCATCTTATTTGATCATCAAAAAGAGAAAATAAAAAGGCTTGAACACCAACAATTTGTCCTGTTGGACATGATGAAGCAGCTAACTATAGCCCTTGAACTACAACAACCTCATAAAGCTCCAACTGGACAGCCATTGCCATCTCCAACTGATGAAGATTCGTCCTCATCAGCTACAGCTATTTCAAAAACCACAACTGGTGACACTTGGCATGCTAACGGTATTGATGGTTATTTTTTTGTTGTATGGGCCGTAGATATTTTGAAATGGGGGTAGAACCATCTTTTTAAGCTTGTTTGCATATATATGTTAGATGGTGTACATGAGGTGGGCATTTTTTTGTTAGTTATGCACAGATAGATAGGTAGTGGGCTGAAAATATGGGTGCTTGCTTTTTTTTTTTTTTTTTTTTTTTGGTTATGCACATGTGATAGTGCATTTTGGATTTTTATTGCTCATCATGCATAAAAATCCATGTATGGACTATATATATATGTATGAAAATATGATATTTGATGTTAGTGATTAGATTTTATATTGTGTCAATTGAATAGTTGATGTTGAATGTATAATATAGGTCAATACGAAATGCTCCAAAAAAAAAAAAAAAAAAACAAATTCTGCCACTAATTTTTTAGTAGCAACAAGTAATTTAGCATAATTGCATTCCTCTGAAGGTCAATAAGAAATGCTCTAAAAAAATACATTTTGCAATTAATGTTTTAGTAGCAAAAAGTAATTTAGTATAATGCTTTCACATTCAGCGTCTAAAAAATAGTTGTGAAAACCTTTTGGATTTCACATTCAGCATCTAAAATGATTACAATTAACCACTAAATTTTTGGTCACCAAACGGTACATTCGGCCACTAATAAAATAGTCACGAAAACTTATTAGATTCCACATTCAGTGTCTAAAATGACTATAATTAACCACTAAATTTTGGTCACCAAAAGATACATTCGACCACTAATAAAATAGTCACAAAAACCTATTGGATTCCACATTCAGCGTCTAAAATGACTATAATTAACTACTAAATTTTGGTCACCAAAAGATACATTCGGCCACTAATAAAATAGTCATGAAAACCTATTGGATTCCACATTTAGTATCTAAAATAACTATAATTAACTACTAAATTTTGGTCACCAAAAGATACATTCGGCCACTAATAAAATAGTCGCGAAAACCGTTTGGATTCTACATTCAGTGTCTAAAAGTATAACAATTAACCACTAAATTTTGGTCACCAAAAGATATATTTGTGGACTAATAAAATAGTTGCGAATATCTTTGTCGAAATTTGTAACGCCCCACTTGAGGTACGTAGTTGTTGTTTCTTCCTTTGCTCTTATTTGAGTTGGTATTTGGTAATATTGAGTGTTGTGTTGTATACTTGCCCTGAAATTGGTTGAAAACACGAAGAAGTTCAGTCTGTCGTGCTTCACCGGGGCGAAGAAGAATCGTCGCCGCGGCGAAGAGGTGTTGAAGCCACGGGGAAGCTGCTGGACAGTTTCGCCACGGCGACAGAAGTTGCTTCGCCGCGGCGACAGGCCGATTAAAATGTTTGTTAAGTTTTAGATATTTTCTTCCCTAAGGGCAATTTGACCATTCTACCCCTAATTAGCAGGAAAAGTGGGGAGTAAATTGTAAGGAAATTTCGAGGAGAATATGTTAGTATGGGGGTGTGTTAGTAAGGAATCAAAGGATATGGATGGAATTTCCATAAAAGAGCAAGGGCAAAATGGGAAGAATGAGTATTAAGAGTTATTAAAAAGGGTTTAGCCTTTGAAAGTTCTTCATTTTCCCAATTCCACCGCCTCCTTCATTCTTCTAAACTCTCTCAATTTTCCTTCAATCTTCCAAGGTTTTCCAAGAGCCTTTTTGAGTAACTTTTAGTGGGGTTTTAATCTAAAGCTTCCTAAGGTAAGGATTTGTACTTTAGATGAGAGTTTTCCTATGTTTTGACTAGAGTCTCATGTTGTGATTATTGGTTAAGTTGTAGAGGAAAAGCAAGCTTCCAAAGGAAAGGAGAAGTGTTAAAGAAGCCAATTTCTCATAAGGTAAGTAAACTCAACCTAAGATGAGATCTAAAAACTCTTTTGAGTGGATTGAAATACATATGTGCTTTCTTTTAATTGTTGAATGAGAGTAGTAATTATGTTTGGGTTATGAGTTATGAGAAGTGTTGTATTTTGCTTGATGTTGGGTTGAGTTTGATTGGAGTTGGAGTAGGTTTTGAGCAAGATTATTGAAGTGTTTCTCTTTTGACAGGGAATTTAGGGTTTATGAGGGAGTTTTCTCCCATTTGATTGATTAAAGAAAAGAGAAAAGCTAGAGTTAGAGTAGAGTTATTTATGCACATGAGTTGTATGATGAAATGCTCAAGAGAGTCATAAGTAAGGATAGAAAGCCTTAATGGTTGCTTCATGTCATAGTTACTTTTCATAAATGCATTAATGAGTATGAGTCATTGATATGCCTTAATTATGCTTTACTTATGCATTAGAAAAGAGAGTAGAAAAAGAGTAGAGACTTTTGAGTTTAGACTACTCTAAGAGTAGAAAGAAAGAGAGGATGAGCACTATAGAGTAAAGCTAGAGTAGTGCTTAATAAGAGAATAGAGTAGGTTGTGTGATGCGGAACCTGTGAGTACGGGTAGAGTATTCCCGCATGTCGCCGCATCGCAAAGCGGCCAGTATCGAAGAGAAGTGGTGTAGCCCGTAGTGTACATGCGGACGAGGGCTATACCGAGTTTACCCGAGAGATTCTATGCACTCACATGGCCAAAGGTTCGAATCCATGCATAACCAAGTCTGATCGGCTAGAATGAGTAGAAGTCACCGGGAGTGGGAGCGAGTCCCAGCCGTGCCTCCGATCAGATGGGGCCGTGACTTACTAGCAAGAAAGTTAGTATAGAGGAGCTATGAGAAAGAGTAATTAGCTAGTGATTAAAGAAAGAGTTACTGAGATATTTGAGTTCAGGGGTTTACTTACTGAGCCTTGTTTGTGCTCATCCAGTTGCTCCCTATGTTTTTGCAGGTTCTAGATGAGGACACAGTCGGATGGACATCGGCACACGAAGAGAAATGGCTACACTGTCTGCCCTCTTTTGATAGTTTTGCATATGTCACAAACCTTGTATATATTTGTATAAAGAATGCATATGTCTAATGAAAGAAAAAAATTTTGGGCCCAACTTTTTATATTATGGCTACGTGTATTTTCTCTGTGCATGTTTTTATAAGAATCGAGTCGTTACAAAATTACACTTACACCTTTGGCGTCTAATTTTTGTGGCATTCGCAACAAATTATTAGACACTAAAAGGTACATTTTGCAACTAATTGATTAGTCGCTATACAATTTTACCAAATTACCCTTGAACTATTAGCGTCTAGCTGGGGGACTATTTTGACAAGCAATTAGCAACTAATTTGCTGATCGCTAAAAAAACCTTTCCACGTCTAAACAAAAATTTAGACGCGTAAACAATCTACGACAACGATACTGCAACTAACTGGCGAGTATGAAATTTAGTCATGGAAAATGGCTTAGCGTCTAAATGTTACTTTCTGCGTCTAATTTGCTTGACGCCAAAAGGCATTTTTCTTGTAGTGTGTACTTTGGACGGCCGTCTGCATTACATGGATTGGCGTCCATATTTGTTGAAAAAAATATTTTGTTTAATTAATATTAATGAATGGCCTGTCTAATACGCTTCATTTGTAAGCGTGAAAATTTGTTTCTCTCTTCTCCTTCGTCTCCGTCATTTGTTTTTCTTCTGTTCTTCGTCTGCGCCATTTATTTTTCTTCGCTTCTCCTTCGTCTGCATGTTGTGTTTCCTGACTTCGACGACGGTTTCTTCCTCAACAGGCAATATCCAGCAGCAATACCTTTTTTTATAGCCAGGTTTCTTCCTCAACAGTCAATATCCAGCAGCAATACCTCTTTTTATAGAGATAATTGAGAAACAAAAATAAATATCAAACCTTTTAAAGCTTGGAAATTTTTGTTAAGGTAAAGAATTTTTGACTTATTTTATATATTCATTTAGTTTCATATTCTATTTTGGATTGAATATATGTTTGATAGATAATATTTGTTGGCAACTGTTGTGAACTAGATTCATGAACGCGAAAACTGGTATTAGTTGTGCATGAAATAACGAAATATGGAAGAGTCTAGTTTGCCTTGTTTCAATGATGTTGAGGTAAATTGTGTTTGAAACTTTTTTAAATGTGCTGTATTGTATTGTTTATTATGATGTGTTGTATGAGCACATTCTAATTTTGTTTATTATAAAACCATTGAATCAGGAAAATGAATGTGATGAATTAGAAGATACGGGATGTGCAGAGGAAGAAGTGGAGCCTCATATTGGAATGGTGTTTGATTCAGTTGATAGTTTGGTGAAGTATTACAGAAGGTATGAGAATAAAATGGGTTTTGAAGCAATGATATGTACGTCAAAGAAAGGAGATGATGGGGAGATGAGATATGTGACAGTGGCATGTTCTTGTTCTAGGAAGGAGAGAAGTAAATGCAGAAATACCTTGAAAAAACAACCTGTTGCAAAAACAGATTGTAAGAGTCGGATTAGTGCAGCTTTGAATGGTGAATACAAATGGGAAATTAAATCAGTTGTGCTCGAACATAACCATGATCTTACAAGTCTGACGAAAAGAAGATATTTCAAGGTAAACCGAACGATACATCCTTTTGTGAAAAGGAGGCTTGAAGTTGATGATTAAGCTGAGATTAGACCATGTAAAATTTTTCAATCATGTTCAGTTGAGGCAAGAGGTGTAGAGAATTTGACATTTCTACAAAAAGATTGTAGGAATTACATTGAAAAAGTTACAAGGCTACGACCTTGAGTTGGAGATGCTTTAGTAGTACTAGAGTATTTTATGAAAATGCAAAAGGAGAATTCAAATTTCTGGTACATGTGTAATGCCCGCTTGAGTTATGTAACTCATATTTGCTCATTTTGCCCTTAAAGTTGTTTTTGTGCCCTTAGTTAAGTGTGTATGTGTTGAAATTGCTTGAATGCCCTGAAATTGGTGAAGTCTTGTTGAAATTTGTGAAAGGCAGACTTCGTCGCGATGAAGAAGACTCGTCGCTGCGGTGACATAGGCCTTGGAATTTTTCGTCGAGGCAAAGAATTCATCTTCGCTGCAGCGAAGATTCGGTTGAAAATTCTTATGAGTTTCTAGAGATTTCTTCCTTTGGGGTATAATGACCATTCTACCCCTAATTAGCAGGAAAAGTGGGGGTGAAATGCAAGGAAATTGCATGTAGAATAGTTTAAATGGGGGTGCATTTGCAAAGAATTAAAGGGCAAAGTTGGAATTCCTAAGAAAAAGTAAGGGTAAAATGGGAAAGAGTGGAGAAAATATGAGATATTAAGGGTTTAGCTTTAGAAACCCTTTCATTCTTTCTTTTCCACCGCCTCTTCCATCCTTCAATTCTCTCAAGCTTTCATTCAATTTTCCAAGGTTTTTGGAGGGCTTTTGACTAGAAGTTGATACAAGTTGATCCTAAGCACTTAAAGGTAAGAATCCTTACTCTAGATGTGAATTTTTATTAGTGTAAGAGTAGGATCCTTACTAAGTTTGTGTTTAAGGTTTAAGAGAAAGCATCAAGCCATCAAGAGTAGAGAGCTTAAGTGGATTCTACTTGAGTATAAGGTAAGTAAATCTACCTAAGTTGTGATTTGCATGATGGAATGATGTATAGAGATTTGTATACGATTAATGTTAGTAAACGGTCTCGTATACGCAGCAGAAACAAAAATAATATAACTCAGGGATCGTTTACATGAGCCAAGATCAAGGGTATAATTTTTACAATTTATATTAAATAAAATCTGCATAAATATTCAACATGAGTTTAAAGAAACAAACGCATGTTGGAGGCTCCTCCAATTTGTCGATGAATGTTTTGCTACCGATCCAAGTGTAGGATCGAACCTGTGTAGTCCACACGAAGACAATCTCAAAAGAACCAAAGAGGGATTTGCTAGATCCTCTTTTGCTTCAAGATTTAGAAGAAAACAAAATCAATTGAATTGATTTTAGGCCATAGGTGTTACTGCCGTGGGAGAAGCAAAATGGGGCTGCTGTGTGTGTGTTTTTTTTTTCAAAGAAAAATCCTTAATTAAAAATCACACACTTTTCCTTTTATATTTAAAAAAACAATTTGCCCTAATCCCATACGGAATAGGCTTGGGCTCCAACCCAAACGCCCCATGTTGCCAAACACTCCCAATTTGATTTATTTTATTTTCCATCATTATCTCAATTAAAATCAATTAATATATATTTAAAAAAATATATATATATATTAACCTTTAACAATAATGCTAATATATTTAAATATGTGCGAACACACATTTAAACGTAATTTCACTTATTTAATTTTTCTAACAAATTAAATAAAGGCTACTACCTCAACAAATTTAATTACATTGTGAAATTACCAAAATACCCTTTCGCCTTAAAAGACGAAAACGCTTTTCTTTCTTCTTGGATCTTAAATTATCTTCTATGTGTGTGACCCATAGGCTCCTCATCATATCGGCAGTGTATAGTATCGCGATTAACACCAATTAATCGTTTCACTAATACACAGACCAAGATTGGCCCCTAGCAAGGCATCATGGCCACCCGATAGATTCGATTCAGCAAAGTAGCTACCTGTCAACGATATGGTTACCGTGTAATTCGATCCTTTCATCATCGTTATCTCGACGAGGCGAAGGCATAGAAATAATGTCAACCTTCGGTTACTCTCAATATTATTTATTCGGTTTACGGACCAATGACCCGTATTATAAATGGATAGAGCAATGAACTCAATCCCACCTTTGTGGCCACGTTTTAGTGTCATTGCCATATCTTGAATTGCGGCGTGAGATAACTTTCTCCTGTACCGGGAGTGATGAATCCTCTCAATCCACCATAGTCTTGATACACTCCTTGATGCACCAATCACCACCGTATTGTGACTCTGAAAAGAAGCTGCGTTAGGCTAGTGTCAAACTACACCAATCGGTGCACAAGGCACTCCGGTGATCTCAAGTCTAAGGATCACATGCACCACCATTCGTTAGAGGATTTGTTCCATAGACACTAGGGTTACCATCCATATGGAATCCTCTGGTGGGTCAGTCCAATACTATGATAGCCTTACCATATTATCTGTGCCCTTAGTTCGGAATAATACTGGGGCTATGGACGTTTCTAGAATGGCCACCATATGTGCTCATAGGGTTCTCACTATCAAGATTTGAAACACTTGATACCCTCGTCACGGCTCTATCATTCTAAGGACATATATCAATACATATTGCAATAATAATGATTTACGTGATATAGAATAAAATGCCTTTTTATTAACTAATGAACATTATTACAAAGAGTCAATTCTACAATAATTGATTGGCTCTAAGACATCTACTCTAACAATCTCCCACTTGCACTATAGCCAATCATTCATGCCCTCAACACTGAGTGACCCAAGTGCCTGCACTATAGCCAGTCATTCATGCACTCAACATTGAATGACCCAAGTGCCCATCATGCTTCTGCTACAATAGAAACTTTAATAATGGGTTGGTAGGTATTCTGCAAATCTGCACATTCCCTTTCATATCGATCCTTCAGATTAGATTGAATCAGCTAAGTAAGTGTTTGGATTACTGGTGAGACCGTGATTCCTCAGCCACAACAATGGCTTCATTGTTATCGCAGTACAACTATACTAGATTAGCAATGCTTGAAATCACATCAAGTTCAGTAATGAACTTTTTGATCCAAACCGCCTACACGGCTGTATTAAAAATGCGGTACACTTAGCATCAATTGTAGAATCCACTGCAGTACACCAATTTGAGCTCTTGCAGCTCACTCAGTTATATTGAGACAAAATGTGTAATCCCAAATTACGAACTATAATCATCCTTTTCCTGTTTGGAAATAGCGTCACTGTATTCTCTTACAGTGAGCTCATCTTTCTTCCATAATCCAAGAATATATATTCTTATGCCCTTTTCAAGCACTTAAGAATGTCCATTGACACTCACCCAGTGTCATTCACTTGGATTTAGTTGATATCTTCTACTAGTGCTGAATGCACATAAGACATCAATCTAAGTACATAACATATTGCTCACTTGAGCCTGATTGACATCCACTACAAATGCTGAATACACATTAGATATCAATCTGAACATATAAGATGGATCCACTTGCTAAAGCATGTGGGATCCTCTTCATTCTATCTCTCTTATTGTGTGGTTAAAGACACATATCCTTACAGAGATAGACACCATATGCCATCAGAAGAAATCCCTTCTTGGTTTTTTCTATACTGAATGTGTTCAGTACCTTGTTTATGTACTTTGACTTAGTTTGAGCAACCTACACGATCTATCACGATAGATCTTTATTCCAAGGATGTAGGCTGTTTCCCCTAAGTCATTCATGGAGAAGCACTTGGATAACCAAGTCTTTACCGACTGCAAGTTCGGTATATCATTCCCGATCAGAAGTATGTCATCGACATACAATACTAGGAATGCTATTCGCGCTCCCCACTAACTTTCTTGTAAACACAGGGTTCATCTTCGTTCTTGATAAAACCGAATTCTTTTATGGCTTCATCAAAACGAATGTTCTAGCTCCTTGAAGCTTGCTTGAGTCCATAAATGGATCTCTGTAACTTGCATCCCTTATTGGTTTGACTATCAAGAACAAAACCATCAGGTTGTGTCATGTACACATCCTCCTCAAGGTTTTCGTTTAGGAAAGCAGTTTTGACATCCATTTGTCAAATCTCATAGTCATGATATGCAGCAATTGCAAGCATCATCCGGATGGATTTAATCATGGCAATCGACGAAAAGGTTTCTTCATAGTCAATGCCATGAATTTGTTTGAAACCTTTGGCAACCAACCATGCTTTATAAGTATGCACGTTGCCATCCATGTCGGTCTTCTTCTTGAAGAACCATTTACACCCTATGGGTTTTACCCCTTCAGGTAGTTCCACCAGAGACCACACATGGTTTTGGTATATGGAGTCCATCCAAGATTTCATGGCTTCAAGCCATTTAATGGAATCTGGATCCGATATAGCATCTTTGTAGGTTCTAGGTTCCTCGTCTTGGTAGACCAGTACGTCACCATGTTGAGTCACAAGATAACCGTATCTCTCGGGCTCATGGCGTACTCTCCCAGATCTACGTAGCTCCTGTGCTACCTGAGGTGGTTCACTTCGATCCACAAGTTATGGAGTAACCTCCTCATGATGCTCAACCACTTCCTGTGGCACATCATCCCGTCCTTCGTCTAGTATATCCTGTGGTCCTAGAACTTCATCAAGTTCTACTTTTCTCCCACTAGTACTTTTTAGACAATATTCATTTTCTAGGAAGACACCAGATCGAGCAATAAAAATTTTGCGCTCTTCTGGGTGGTAGAAATAGTATCCTTGGGTCTCCTTTGGATAGCCCACAAATATACATTTACAGGATTTTCGGCCCAGCTTGTTCGAAGTCAATTTCTTAACATAAGCTTCGCAACCCCAAATCGTTAGATAAGACAAGTTGGGCTTTCGCCCCTTCCATAGCTAATATGAAGTCTTATCTACAGACTTTGACGGCACACGGTTCAAAACGTGAGTCGCAGTCTCTAGGGCATAACCCTAGAACGATGTAGATAAATCACTAAAACTCATCATGAACCTAACCATATCAAGTAAGGTCTTGTTCCTCCTTTCCGATACTCCTTTGTGTTGGGGTGTATAAGGAGGAGTGAGTTGTGATACTATCCCATATTCCTTCAGGTATGTATAGCTCAACTTGCCAAAGTTGGCATAGTAGTCATTTTGAGATTATCCTTGTTGTCTTTCTTAAGAACATATTATTATGAAACAGTTCCATAAAGAATATTATTTATACTCAAGGACAATAATCCATTAGTAAACTAATATTCTCATTTGTCCTATGTGGACATAGAAATATAATTTCTAGAAACTGAAGAAAAACCATAATAATCCACAAGTTCCAAGAAACAAGTCCATCGACTAAATCAGACAATAAGATCCTATAGCAAATGTAGCAGCACGTGCTTCATTTCTAACTGGTAGGTCCACCTCTCCCTCAGCGAGCAATCTACTCTACCGTAGTTCCTACACATCAATCAAATGTGAGTACCACATCTTGTGTCAACTAGATGTTTACGGGAGAAGTTAATCTCAATAACGTACCTGACGAAGAAGTAACATTCTTCTTCCCTTTTTGCTAGGAAGGCCTTGCAATGTTTTCTCCAGTGACTGGGATTCCCACAGTGAGGACAAACGCCTTTCCTTTCTGCAACAGTTCTTTCCATCGACTTCTGAGCCCTTTCCTTTTCACTTGAGTAGTTGGCTTCAACCAACGTCAATGTTTCTGATATTTTCATGCTTGACTCAATAGTCTTCAACAAATCCAGAAGCTCGAAAAGGGTATTCTTCTTATCTTCCTCAATAAAGTCATAGACAAATTGAGAATAAGAATCCGGTAATGACTGTAATATTAGGTTTATTGCTAAACCTTTTCTAAGTCCACATCCCAAAATCTCAAGCTTGTTCATATACTCGATCCACTTGAGTATATGATCACCAATTTTGGTACCCTCTTCCATCCTACATCCGAATAACGAATTGAGACACCATATGCTTCTCATTTCTTGAAGAAAATGAAGAATAGAAGCTAAATCTATTTTCTGGCATTGCTATCGCGGTAATGGTGCCATTGATGCAAGCACAATGTATCTAGTCATTTCTGCTTTTGCATCATGTGTATGCTTCACATATACATACCCAGTCTCATGGATAGAACTATCAGTAGGCTCTGGTGATAGAGCTTGCTCAATGGTGTATAATCTATCGCTTGACTGAAGTATATTATTTATACTTCTATACCACTCAACGAAATTTTCACCATTCCATTTCTCTCCCAGTTCGATGATTTGTCGCAGTGATGTTGGGATCATTTTGCTCAAATTTAAGTGAATCTACAAGTGCAGAAAAAGTAACCGTTATTACCATGTTCATTATTATTGTTTAATATGGTTTTTTATTAAACGAAGCTCCCACTATTTTACTCAAGTTAATAGCCCTCACCATTAACTCGGGAAAGCCCGTTGACTTTCCTAGTGGACCGAGATCCCATCCTGCCCATTTCAAACCTTCGCCTTGGCGAACAAGCCAAAATGAGTTGATTAGGTAGGCCAACAAACTCAATCCACACCAGTTGATAGCTCCCACTATCAACCTCAAATGTGAGATGTTAGTGTATATTAGTGTATGCCCTAGAAACCATTCGTGTTGTCGGTTTCAGAGCATTTTGTCTTGTATCTATATATATCATAAATAATAGAAGAAAGAGTTCTTCAATTCATATATGTAAATTGCTTCCTTTATTCAGTCATGCATTTAAAATAAAGTATGTATATGAATTATCCAGATGATTCATTTAATAGGTAAATGAATTATCGAAAAGGGTTCCTTGCGGAAGCAATATAAATTTGGGCAACTATATTGTACAAGAGGCATACCGGATGCTTCCGAAAGATATCATGAGTTGATATAAGTACGGATGACGATGATAGTCATGTCACTAGGGCATTGGTATGGATTAACGGTTGGTGAACTGTTTTTTGAACGTGACCGAATAACGACAAATCACTTGGAAAAGCATGTAGTCAATGATTTATCGTTTGGTTATATCAGTGCACGATGTAGTCCTTTGATCTGAGACATTGTAGTCGGATCCGATATGGATGCGTATGGTTCATACGATGTATAAGTACGAGACTAATCATGTTTCGTACAATAAAGCCTATTTGGTCATGCGTTGTTCATATGCGGAAACGAACGATGGTCAAGAGGGGATCCATTGACTCGGAAATATAGGATCGGGAGTACCGCTGACTCCATCCGGATTCGAGTTCCTAGACGAACATCGATAAATGTCAAAAAACTGAATCTCTGGCCAGAGTCTATTATTAGTCATACAAAAGTAAGTTTGTGATGACAAGTTCCGGACATATCGATCGACAATTCGATAGAAGATCAAGTTTAGGATTTTGACGTTCCATGAATCCATACTCGATTAGGATATGTCAATGGAGGGACTTTACCTACATGGTACGTATGATCTGAAATGGGTTCGATGAAGTATTTCTTCATCGTGGTTTAGGGACTATGGCACATTGCTAGATGTTTACCATAGTCGTTGGGCCTCCGGACAGTTTCCGGATTCATCCAGAACCGGCTCACGGCTTAATCCACGGTGGACCTACATGGTCACACCAATAGCCTTGGGAAGTTAGAGAAGGATGAGAGAGAGAAATGATTATCCGAAGAGGGCTAGCACCTTCCGAGGGTAATAACAGGATTTCTATAGTAATAGTTACATAGAAATCATTTGTGACATTTTAAGGGTTAAAATGGTCAATGTAACGCCCCACTTGAGGTACGTAGTTGTTGTTTCTTCCTTTGCTCTTATTTAAGTTGGTTTTTGGTAATATTGAGTATTGTGTTGAATACTTGCCCTGAAATTGGTTGAAAACAGAAGAAGTTCAGTCTGCCGTGCTTCGCCGGGCCGAAGAAGAATCTTCGCCGCGGCGAAGAGGTGTTGAAGCCACGGGGAAGCTGCTGGATAGTTTCGCCGCGACGGCAGAAGTTTCTTCACCGCAGCGACAGGCCGATTGAATTGTTTGTTAAGTTTTAGATATTTTCTTCCCTAAGGGCAATTTGACCATTCTACCCCTAATTAGTAGGAAAAGTGGGGAGTTAATTATAAGTATTTTTCATGGAGAATATGTTGATATGGGGGTGAGTTTGTAATGAATCAAAGGATATAGATGGAATTCCCAAAGAAGAGTAAGGGCATAATGGGAATGCTTGGGTATAAATTTCATTAAAAGGAATTAAGAGTAAGCAAACCCCTTTTTCTTCTTCTTCAACACTACTTTCTTCTCTTGTTTCCTCTCAACTTCTCTTTTCTTTTGATCAAGGAGTTCCAAGGGATTTTTGAAGTGATTTGGGGTAGAAAAGCAACCTAAGGCTTTCTAAGGTAAGGATTTCTACTTAAGTTGTGTGATTTGTGAGTTTTAAGTTATTTTGAATTTTGAGGATTTTTGTTATTTTGGTTAAGAGTAGAGAAAAAGTCAAGCAAAACAAGGGAAAGGAAGAGTTGGTGAAGTCTCTCCATAACAAGGTAAGTAAACCCCAACCCAAGTTGAGATTTAAGAATTCTCTTGATTAGGGTTTTGGTAGAAATGATGTATGTATGTGATATACATGTGATATGCCATGTATGGAGGTTTAAATAGAGATTTCTATGCTTTGTGAATGTTTAGACCTTGCAAATATGAGAAATGAGATGTTGGGTTGGAAAGGTAGTTTGAGATGGAATTGAAGGGGTATTGTGAATCCCTTTTTGGAAGTGCTTTCTTTGACAGGTTTTGTGGCTATGTGAAGGGGTTTCTCCCCATTTCGGATGGTTAGAAAAAGATTTAGACTCATTGCTATAGTAGAGTTTTATAGTGCACATGAGTTGTTTGATGAAATGCCTAATAGAGGGTTGAGAATGAGTAGTGAACCTTAATTCTTGCAACATTGCATGTTGGCATTTCATAAGTGCATTAGTGGAGATGAACCATCCATAGGCACTAATTGTGCATTGAAAAGTGACCTAAGAAAGGGTAGGAAAATTGTGTATGCAATTACCCTATGAGTAGAGAGCTTGGTGGATGCAACTACTCTAAGAGTAGGGAGAATGAAAAATGCTAGAATAGAGTGAATTAGAAGAGTAGAATAGATGGGTCGATGCTTTGTGATCATCACCCGATAGTTATGGGAATCGGGTTGATGCTTTGTGATCACCACCCGAATAGCCCTTAGAGATGGGTCGATGCTTTATGATCACACCCGATGAGTAGTAGAAATGGGTAGATGCTTTGTGACCACTACCCGGTTAGTTGTTAGATAAGTGGGTTGATGCTTTGTGATCATCATCCAACATTTAGTAGAAGTGGGTTGATGCTTTGTGATCATCACCCGACGGTGACTAGAGACGGGTTAATGCTTGGTGATCGTTACCCAAAAGTCATGAGAAACGGGTAGGTGCTAAGTGGTCTCCACCCGATAGTTAGGGAAAAATCGAGTAGGTGCTTTGTGATCCCCACTGGCAGAGTCAACGAGAACGGGTTGGTGTCTGTGAATTCCACCCGATAGTCATAAAAAGTGAGATGGTCTTTGTGTGAACGCCATCCGCCGTATCTACGGTAAGATGAGGCCATCTTGTTTAGTAGAAACAGTTTAGAAAGCAGAAATAGTATAAGGAAAGAATTACGTGTGATACATACGGGGGACATGATAGAGGGTTTTACTTACGAGGCATTATTTTGTGCTCACCCCGTTATTTTCCTTTGTGGATGCGGGATCTAGGTGTTGATGCGGTGGAGGGGCGTCGGCAAGCGAGGAGCAATAGCTACACTGTTTCCCTGTTTTGTCTTTTTAAAGTGAATTTTTGTAAATCACACTCTTTGTGTATAAAAGACATATGACTAATAATGAAAAGAAAACTTTGGGCCCAATTTTCTGTTGTTATTATGCATGCATTGTACTAGTTTTCAGCAGTTGTTACAGTCAAGCAATAATTAATTATATTTAATTATTATATCTTAAAGTGTTAAGATTAATGAGATGAACAAAAATAACCTTTTAATAGTTAAAGGGTAAAAAGGGGTAAATTTTGGGTTGTTAATGTAAACTAGTTTAGTTTACATGGGCCCTTGAATAATATTGATTATTCAAAGGGTAGCATATTAAATTCGTGGGGTCCCTTTATAAAATAAGATTTTATTGGGCTTGGAAGTGAAAAATAAATAATTGCAAAATTGCCCAAGTATATATAAATGCAAAAGGTTGCATTTTTGTTCATAACACACATTGTTCACTCAAAGCAAAACCAAAACTCTCTCTAAAAGCCACGACCACTCTCTAAACCTCTCAAGGTGGTGTTAAAGTGTGGAGGTCTCATTACTTTGAGGCCGATCTTCATCAATCCAAAGCAAAGGAGTAGGTATAATCTCTTTTCCAAGCTTTGTTTGAAAACCGGTTTTTTGAATCCAATTTTTTTATGCTTTCTTCTCCATTTCCACCACTCTTCATGCATGCATGCTGATCTTTCATGAGAAAGCCAACAAGCCAATCACACAATCCAATGGATAGTACATGCCATCATCCTCAAGTGTGATTCTCAGTATCAGTAGAGTGGACACTACATGTCACCACGTACACACAATATGTGTATTTCTCTACTATGCCTATGATGCGTGTTTATCAAC
Organism: Pistacia integerrima; assembly: GCA_026225825.1. Taxonomy (NCBI): domain Eukaryota; kingdom Viridiplantae; phylum Streptophyta; class Magnoliopsida; order Sapindales; family Anacardiaceae; genus Pistacia; species Pistacia integerrima. The sequence goes on from CM047749.1 coordinate 49,706,766, forward strand.
CTTCGCTTTGGCGAACAAGCAAAACCGTCATTTTAAGTCGACTCATCACCATTAAGGAAAACTCTAATGCATTTTAACCTCCCACTGGTAGAAGTGTACCCTTCGCTTTGGCGAACAAGGTTTCGACGAACAGTGGTTTGATTAAAACCATGGTGATGGAAGGCTTTCGTGACTTAATATTTTAATTGAGCGTTGTGTTATTTAATGTCTCACCAAATTATTATCTTTGTTAGAATGACATTGTTTGGCATGTTATCAAACATTCAACCTTAGCATGCATTCTAAACAAAATTAAACATGCCGGTACATGGCCCAACTAAAACCGATTTCCTTGAGCCTAGAGGAATCGGTGGGTCACCTAGGGGTCCTGTAATAAACATCTTGAGTCTTCAAGTATGGTTGCCTCGTCCTTTGCTTCGACTTCAAGTACATTACAAAAAATATCTTTCTAAATTTACAATAAATAATTATACAAATTCTTTACATCAATAAATTTAGAAACCTCGATTTACATTCGAGGGGAGTTAGATGAGAAGAGAATGTACATCGAGAAGAGGAGAAAGGCAGGACACGCATGCCCTATTTAATAAATAGTACAACCATACATACCCAAATATTTTAAAACATTCACCCTTAGGTCTAAGGCTCATGTACCGGGCACCATGCAATATACAAACAAGTACAAAGAATAAATTTCAAAAACAATCAATTTCTGAAATTTGTGGGTTAATTCATTTACCCCCTGATAATTTGCAGATTTGCAATTTGGTCCAAAAGTTTTGAAACTTTGCATTTTACCCCCTGCACACTTGGAAGTGCGCTCGCTGCAGCGATGAGTTAGATCGCCGCGGCATGTATTGGTTTTGGTACAGCGCACGTCCGAAGGACGATCGCCGCGGCGATGGGTTATATCGCCACGGCGAGCGCTGTTTTCATACAGCGAGCGCTCCAGAGGACGATCGCTGCGACGATGAGTTATATCACCGCGGCGAGCGCTGGTTTCGTCACCTGCGCCAGTTTGGACAACGCTGGGGCAGGGGCATGGATTATATCGCGCAATGAGCGTGCATACGCATCTATAGCTCCAGATCTGTTCATACAGCAACCAAAAACACTCTAACCGAATTTTGCAATCAATCAAACACATTGATCTCAACAAAAATCCATCATGCATTAAACCAAACCAGCAGATCATCAAAAAATTAAATTAATCGATTAATCAGTTTCTTAAAAACATATTTCAAGACAGATTTACGCAGATTCAATATGGCAACATATTATCATCAAATACATGTTATCAACCATACACATAAAAATTGTAAAATTCAGTACCCTAGGCTCTGATACCACTGTTAGTAAACGGTCCCGTATACGCAGCGGAAACAAAAATAATATAACTCAGGGATCGTTTACATGAGCCAAGATCAAGGGTATAATTTTTACAATTTATATTAAATAAAATCTGCATAAATATTCAACATGAGTTTAAAGAAACAAACGCACGTTGGAGGCTCCTCCAATTTGTCGACGAATATTTTGCTACCGATCCAAGTGTAGGATCGAACCTGTGTAGTCTACACGAAGACAAACTCAAAAGAACCAAAGAGGGATTTGCTAGATCCTCTTTTGCTTCAAGATTTAGAAGAAAACAAAATCAATTGAATTGATTTTAGGCCATAGGTGTTACTGCCGTGGGAGAAGCAAAATGGGGCTGCTGTGTTTTTTTTTTTTTTCAAAGAAAAATCCTTAATTAAAAATCACACATTTTTCCTTTTATATTTAAAAAAACAATTTGCCCTAATCCCATACGGAATAGGCTTGGGCTCCAACCCAAACGCCCCATGTTGCCAAACACTCCCAATTTGATTTATTTTATTTTCCATCATTATCTCAATTAAAATCAATTAATATATATATTTAAATATATATATATATATATATATATATATATATTTATATATTTAAATATATATGTGTATATATATATATATATATATATATATATATATATATATATATATATATATATATATATATGTGTGTGTGTGTGTGTGTGTGTGTGTGTGTGTGTGTGTGTGTGTGTGTGTATTAACCTTTAACAATAATGATAATATATTTAAATATGTACGAACACACATTTAAACGTAATTTCACTTATTTAATTTTTCTAACAAATTAAATAAAGGCTACTACCTCAGCAAATTTAATTACACTGTGAAATTACCAAAATACCCTTTCGCCTTAAAAGACGAAAACGCTTTTCTTTCTTCTTGGATCTTAAATTATCTTCTATGTGTGTGACCCATAGGCTCCTCATCATATCGGCAGTGTATAGTATCGCGATTAACACCAATTAATCGTTTCACTAATACACAGACCAAGATTGGCCCCTAGCAAGGCATCATGGCCACCCGATAGATTCAGATTCAGCAAAGTAGCTACCTGTCAACGATATGGTTACCGTGTAATTCGATCCTTTCATCATACGTTATCTCGACGAGACGAAGGCATAGAAATAATGTCAACCTTCGGTTACTCTCAATATTATTTATTCAGTTTCTGGACCAATGACCCGTATTATAAACTGGATAGAGCAACAACTCAATCCCACTGTGGCCACAGTTTTAGTGTCATTGCCATATACTGAATTACGGCGTGAGATAACTTTCTCCTGTACCCGGGAGTGATGAATCCTCTGTCAATCCACCATAGTCTTGATACACTCCTTGATGCAGCCAATCACCACCGTATTGACAGCTCTGAAAAGAATTGCATTAGGCTAGTGTCAAACTACACCAATCGATGCACAAGGCACTCCGGTGATCTCAAGTCTAAGGATCACATACACCACCATTCGTTAGAGGATTTGTTCCATAGACACTGGGGTTACCATCCATATGGAATCCTCTGGTGGGTCGGGCCTCCGTTGAACTTGTTGTGGTGTAATCGCCTACAACAAATACCCGTGTGTTGCACCAGGTTGTCACCAAACAACATTGACAAGTGAGGTCAGTCACTGCCTTTCGATAGGGTCGTTCAATACTATGATAGCCTTACCGTATTATCTGTGCCCTTAGTTCTGAATAATACTGGGGCTACGGACGTTTCTAGAATGGCCACCATATATGCTCATAGGGTTCTCACTATCAAGATTTGAAACACTTGATACCCTCGTCACGGCTCTACCATTCTAAGGACATATATCAATACATATTGCAATAATAATGATTTACGTGATATAGAATAAAATGCCTTTTTATTGACTAATGAACATTATTACAAAGAGTCAATTCTACAATAATTGATTGGCTCTAGGGCATCTACTCTAACAATTAATGATTGGATTTTTATGTTTGAAATGAGTTGATGGATTTATGAATGAGTTCAATGTTGATTTATGGAGAGATTTCCACCATGAGAAGGGTGGATTGTGTTGATAAAATTTGATAGAAGTATGGATAGATTTAGAAGAATTTGAGAGGAATATTGGAAGTATGCTTTCTTTGCAGGATGTGTGATGATTTAAAAGAGTTGAACTCCAATTTTGGATGGTTAAGAAAGAAGTAGAATTATAGTTAGAGTAGAGTTTATGTATGCACACATATTGTTTGATGAAATGCCTAAGAGAAGCATGAGTAGAAGTAGAGAACCTTACTTTATGCAACATAGCATATTTGCATTTCATGAGTGCATATAAGAAAGATTGTAGGCATGAGCCATCCATATGCATATGTTTATATGTGTAATCATCAAAGAAAGAAATATGAGTAATGAGAAAGAAACACTCTAAGAATAAAGATAAAGAAAAGAACTAATTATCTTAGAATAAAGAGAAAGAAAGAATTAGCACTAGAGAATAAAATGAATAAAAAGTGCTAAAGAAGAGAAAAGAGAATAGGTTGTGCGATGGGGAACCTGTGAGTGTAGAATTACCCGCATGTAAACTGCCGTGAGAGAGCGGCCTCCGCCATGAGAGAGCGGAATGAGAATGAGAAAAAGAATTCGTATAGCCCGTAAGAATACATACGGATGAGGGCTATACACGAGAGAAAGTACACACACATGGCCAAGGGTTCCGAATCCATGCATCAACCAAGACCGATTGGTAAAGAATAAGAATGAGAAAGAATGAGAAAACATGAGAAAAGAATAAGAAAAGAATAGAAAGAAAAGACGAGAGAGAAAATGCATTGCTTTGCATTAGTGCATATGCATCTCATCCATGAATGTTATCATGATATCTCTCATGGGGATGAGAATAGAGAGAAAGAAAGAGTAGAAAGAAAGAAAGAGCCGAGAGAGAGAAAGAATAGAAAGAAAGAAAAGAACAGTGAGAATAAGAAACAGAGAAAGAACAAGAGAGATTGAATAAGAGAAAGTGACAAGAGTAAGGAAAGAATTGAAGAGTGATACACGAGGATAGTGGAGTAGAGGATTTACTTACTGAGCATCTTTGTGCTCACCCCATTGTTTTCTATGTTTTTGCAAGACATAGGTGAGGACGTGGTTGGATGGACGTCGGCAAGCAGGGAGACTTGGCTACACTGTCCACTATTTTGAGAGTCTTTTTGTACAAATGATATTGTACTATGTAAAGAATGTATATATTAAGTAAAGAAATTTTTTTTTGGGCCCAACTATTTTGATAAGTATACTTGTATTTCTATTAATATATTATATGAATATGATAGTAGAAAGAAGTCATTACAACATGATTGATGTAGATGAAGAGAGTTGATTAAAGAATGTGCTATGGGTTGATACTAGATGTAAGGCCACATATAAATATTTTGGTGACGTTGTGACCTTTGACACAATGTATCTGACGAACAAGTATGATATGCCATTTGCTGCTTTTGTGGGGGTTGATCATCATGGAAATTCGACATTGTTAGGTTATGGGTTAATTTCACATGAGGACACAAAGACATTTGTATGGCTATTTCGTTCTTGGCTTGAATGCATGGATGTTGCTCCTAATGTAATTATTACTAATCAAGATAAGGCCATGCAAAATGCGATTGAGATTGTTTTCCCCAGTACAAGACATAGGTGGTGTTTGTGGCATATAATGAAGAAACTGTTTGAGAAGTTAAGAGGGTATAACTAATATGAAACTATAAAGTTTACGTTAAAAAATATTGTGTATGATTCGTTGACAAGTGAAGAGTTCGAAGAACGGTGGAACAAATTCATTGATGTGTATAGCCTTCATGAGAATGAATGGTTTTCTGGATTGTATAAAGAAAGAGTACGTTGGGTGCCTGCATTTCTTAAAGATACTTTCTGGGCAGGTATGTCTACTACCTAACGTAGTGAAAGTATGCATGCATTTTTCGATGGATTTGTAAATTCCAAAACAACATTGAAACAATTTGTGGAACAATATGATAATGCATTGGGAGATAAAGTGGAAAAAGAAAGGGAGGCTGATTTTAGATCTTTCAAGTCTTGGATACCATGCATAACTAATTATCCTATTAAGAAACAATTTCAAAATGCATACACAACTACAAAATTTAAAGAGTTTCAAGAAGAGATTGAGAGGAAGATTTATTGTGAATTATCTTTTGTGAAAAAGTCTGATTCGTATGAGGAGTATCAAGTTTTAGAAGATGTTTGGTTTGGAGACAGTAATCGGCGTGTTCCCTTTCTGGTATACTTTGAAGAAAGTTCATGTGATGTTCATTGTAATTGTCATTTGTTTGAGTTCAAAGGGATTTTATGCAGACATGCCATTATTGTGTTGATTCATAAAAGGGTTTCACACATTCTAGATAAGTACATTCTATGGTGTTGGAGGAAAAACATAAAAAGATGTCATACAAAAATCAAGGTAAGTTATAATAGGTGGAGCACAAACATTGGAGGACAGCGTTTTGAGAAGTTGTCTAATCTAATGCTGACAGTAGCTGATATGGCATCAAACAATGAGGAAGACTATAACATGTTGATAGAATTGATGACTGGCATGAAAAATCAGTTGGAGCATAAGGAAAGTGAGGGAGGGCTTGGTAGTAAAAAGGGGGACAATCCTCCGAAATAGGGAATAGTCTAATTATTAGTCCATGGGTAGCTCGCAGCAAAAGTCATCCTCCATGCAGAAGAAAGCAACCGAAGGTTGACAAAATTGTATGTAGGGCTAAAAATAAAAAATTGCGAAAACAAAGACTTGGTATGAGTTATACACCCATTCTGACATGATATTTGTTTTTTAAACATTATTTACTTTAGTTTATAGTAATATTTACTTGATTATTAATGTGTTATGCTACTTTATAGGGAAAGTGTAACACCCACATAAAGGTATGTGACTTTTTCCTTATGTTCTTTAGTTGGTATGTCTTTATAATGCATGAAAATGTAGGAATGAAAGAGTTACAGACTTCGCCGCGGCAAAAGAAGTTCTTCGCCGGGGCGACATTCTCTCGGTAATTTTTAGCCGTGGCGAAGGAGACAGAATTTTGTTTAGTGAATTTGGGGACAAACTTGCTTAAGGGCAAAATGGTCTTTCCACCCAGAATTAATTGGACATGTGGGGAGTGAAAAGTCATAAAAGTTCATGGAGAATGCTTGGATATGAGGTCATTATGGTCACTGCCTAGGGGACATAGATGGAACTTTCATAAAAGTGTAAGGGTAAAATGGGAAACTATACATGAATTTCATTAATATGAAGAGTGCAATGAAGAAACCCTACCCATTTTCTTCAGCCCTCACGCCACTCTCTACACATTCCTCTCAAATTCCTTCAATCCAATTTCAAGGAATTTAATAGATCTTGGTCTCAATTGGGTGGATCTCCACTTTTAAGCCCCAAGGTAAGTCTCTTACACCAAGATTTGAATTTTTAATGCTAGTTAAGGTGTTGAAACTTCTTGTTGTTGTTGTTAAGGTGTAAGAGGTAGATTATTGTGCTAAAAGAAGACCAAAGGGTTGAGTTGTCCACTTTCAAGGTAAGTAAACCCAACCCTAATCTTGATTTGAGAAAGTTTGTAGAGGTTTGGATGTGTAACTAGGTGCTTATGTTTTTGAGATATTTTCATGAGATTAAAGTTCAGTGATAAGTGCAAATTCAGCCATGAGTTTGCCTTTGTGGTGATTGATGGAGATTGGTTGGATTGGGTATGGATTTGAGTAGTATTACGAAGTGTAATGTTTGGCCAGGTTTTGATGTTGATTTTGGAGAAGTTTGCTCCAGTTTGGTAGTTTGAGAAAGTAATAGAAATGTAGCTTATGTAGAATGAGTGAATGCATGCAAGTTGTTTGATGAAATGCCCAAGAGAAATGCATGCATACTTATATGTTGTTTTTACTTGATGTTGTGAGATGTAATGGTAGATGTTAGAGAGAAATTTACTTTTATGCTACATTGCATTGTTACATCTACATAGAAAGAATAAGCTACATGAACCATTTACATGCATACATACTCACAAAAACATTAAAGAGTAGTAAATGGCATTAAAGAATAAGGAGAAAGAAAGAAAGCTATTAAAGAAGAATAGAAAGAAAAGAAAATAGGTTGTTGTGATGAGGACCCGTGAGTGATAGAAAGAATAGTCTCACATACACGCCACCATTAGTGAGATGCCCCAGAATTAGAAAGAAATAAGAATGCAGTTTGACAGAAGTGTATGTGGATGAGAACTGTACCAACAGAATAGCCCTACATGCATGCCACCTTCAGCGAGTGGCCACAGAATTAGAAAGAAAAATGTATAGTCTGACAGCGGTGCATGTAGATGGGGATTGTGCCCACTCATTAGCTAGGGTTCCAAGTCCATGCCTCAACCGAGTCTGATCGGCATAGAATAGAATAGAAAGAATAGAACAGAAAGAATAGAACAAAAAGAACAGAATAGAATAAAAAGAATAGAACAAAAAGCATGGAACAGAAAGAGTAGAATAGAAAGAACATAATAGAAAGAAAGAGGAGAAACAGAAAACAGAAAAGAAACTCCATTCTTTATGCATTTATGCATATGCATCATGGCATTCATATCATTCAGAATTAGTTCTTTGTTTATGCTTACTTGTTAGCCAGGTTTCTCTGTTTATGCCCCAACCGAGTCCGATCGGCATAGAATAGAATAGAAAGAATAGAACAGAAAGTATATAACAAAAAGAACAGAATAGAATAAAAAGAATAGAACAGAAAGCATAGAACAAAAAGAGTAGAATAGAAAGAACATAATAGAAAGAAAGAGGAGAAACAGAAAGCAGAAAAGAAACTCCATTCTTTATGCATTTATGCATATGCATCATGGCATTCATATCATTCAGAATTAGTTCTCTGTTTATGCTTACTTGTTAGTAAGTGAGGTGTTAGGAAACGACCCGGTTGCGCAGCGGAAAACAAAAATTTTACAACTACGGATCTTTCCTTAGAACCCAAAATCAGGGCATAGATTTTACAGTTTATGCATAATATGAATCTGCAGAAAAATAAATCCATTTGTTTAGATTCATACCCTCGTTTGGAGGCTCCACCAATGTTGTCTCTGAATGTGTTTGCTACCGATCCAAGTGTAGGATCGAACCGTAGAAGTCCACACGAAGACAACCACCAAGAACCAAGGAGGGATTTGCTAGATCCTCCTTGGCCTTAAGAAATCAAGAAGAAGATCGGTATTTGATTTTTTTCAATCAAACTTGAGATTGGCGTGGGAGAGTGTATAAGGGGCCCTCTTGTGTTTTCTTTTAAAATTAAAGAATGAATCATCTTAATAACACACACACACTATTCTTTTTATAGGCAAACCAAGTTGCCCTATTCCCACATGGAATGGGCTTGGGCTCCAACCCAAACACCCTATGTTGCCAAACACTCCCAATTTGATATTTTAATTTAATTCATCATTATCTTTAATTAAAAATCAATTAATATTTAATTAACATTTAACAATAATGATGATTTAATTAAATATGTGCGAACACACATTTAACCGTAATTTCACTTATTTAATTTCTTTAACAAATTAAATAAAAGGCTACGACCTCAGCAAATTTAATTGCACCCGTGAAATTACCAAAATACCCTTTCGCCTAAAAAAGACGAAACGCCCTTCTTTCTTCTTGGCTCTTAAATTATCTTCTATGTGTGTGACCCATAGGCTCCTCATCATACCGGTAGTGTATAGTATCGTGATTAACACCAATTAATCGTCTCACTAATACACGTACACCAAGATTGGCCCCTAGCAAGGCATCATGGCCACCCGATAGATTCGGATTCAGCAAAGTAGCTACCTGTCAACGATATGGTTACCGTACAATACGATCCTTTCATCATCCGTTATCTCTACGAGACGAAGGCATAGAAATAGTGTCAACCTTCGGTTACTCGATATTATATATTCGGGGGTCGGACCAATGACCCGTGATTATAACTGGATAGAGCAACAACTCAATCCCACGTGGCCACAGCTTTTAGTGTCATTACCATATACCGAATTGCGCCAGAGATAACTTCTCCCCGTGCCCGGGAGTGATGAATCCTTTGTCAATCCACCATAGTCTTGATACACTCCTTGATATAGCCAATCACCACCGTATGCGACACAATAGAAGCTGCGTTAGGCTAGTATCAAACTGCTCAATCGGGTGCACAAGGCACCGGTGATCTCAAGTCCAAGGATCACATGCACCACCATTCGTTAGAGGATTTGTTCCATAGACACCGGGGTTACCATCCATATGGAATCCTCTCGGTGGGTCGGGCCCAAAGGAACTTGCTGCGGTATATCCGCCTACAACAAGCACCCATGTGTTACACCGGTTGTCACCAAACAACCTTGACAAGTGAGATCACCACCGCCTTTCGACAGGTCGTTCAACACTATGATAGCCTTACCGTATTATCTCGTGCCCTTACTTACAATATCTTGGGCTACGGACGTTTCTAGAATGGCCACCATATGTGCTCATAGGGTTCTCACTATCAAGATTTGAAACACTTGATACCCTCGTCACGGTTCTACCATTCTAAGGACATATATCAATACATATTGCAATAATAATGATTTACGCGATATAGAATAAAAATGCCTTTTATTATTGATTAATGAACATTATTATAAAGAGTCAATTCCACAATAATTGATTGGCTCTAGGGCATCTACTCTAACAATCTCCCACTTGCACTATATAATCATTCATTTCAACTGCGCGTCTCTTTCCTCTCAACTATCTCTCTGATGAGATGGAATCGTCTGAGTATGTGTCTGGACTTCTGATGAGACCGTGGTTCCCTAGCTTGAGCAATTGCTCCATTGTTGTCACAATAGATGTCTATAGGATCAACAATCGTAGGAACCACACCAAGTTCATGGACGAACTTAATCCAGCGCCTCCTTGGCCGCATCCGACAATGCAATATACTCAGGCCTCCATTGTAGAGTCCGCTACAGTTGCTTTGCTTGGAGCCTCTTCCACCACCGCACCGCCATTGAGACAAAAATACAAACCACCCCCGATTGCGATCGATAATCGCCTTTGTCCGTTTGGAAACTAGCATCACCGTATCCTCTTACAAAGAGCTCATCTTCCCTCCATAAACCAAGAACATATCCTTAGTCCTCTTCAAGTACTTAAGAATATTCTTGACAGCCATCCAGTGACGCTCACCTGGATCCGATTGATATCTACTACAAGTGCTCAAAGCACATGAGACATCAATCCGAGTACATAGCATGGCATACATGATAGATCCAATTGCTGATGCATATGGGATCCCTTCTTCATCCTATCTCTCATCTTGTGTTTTAGGACACAATTCCTTAGAGAGATAAACACCATGTGACATCGGAAGAAATCCTTTCTTGGATTCTTCCATACTGAATCGTTTCAGGTACTTTGTCAATATATGCACTCGACTTAGGCCAAGTAATTCCCACGCGATCTATCACGATAGATCTTTATACCAAGGATGTAGGTTGCTTCCCTAAGTCTTTCATGGAGAAGCACTTGGATAACCAAGTCTTTACCGAATCGCAAGTTCCGGTATATCATTCGATCGAAGTATGTCATCGACATACAACACGAGGAATGCTAACAGGTCCCCACTCACTTTCTTGTAAACACAGGGGCTCATCTTCATTTTTGATAAAACCGAATTCTTTTACGGCCTCATCAAAACGAATGTTCCAGCTCCTTGAAGCTTGCTTGAGTCCATAAATGGATCTCTGCAACTTGCATACCTTATTAGCTTGACTATCAAGAACGAAACCATCAGGTTGTGTCATATACACATCCTCCTCAAGGTTTCCGTTCAGAAAGCGCTTTTGACATCCATTTGCCAAATCTCATAGTCATGATATGCAGCAATTGCAAGCATAATCCGGGATGGATTTAATCATGGCAACCGCGAAAAGGTTTCTTCATAGTCAATGCCATGAATTTGTTTGAAACCTTTGGCAACCAGCCGTGCTTTATAGGTGTGCACGTTGCCATCCATGTCAGTCTTCTTCTTGAAGACCCATTTACACCCTATAGGTTTTACCCTTCGGTGGTTCCACCAGAGACCACACTTGGTTCTGGTACATGGAGTCCATCTCAGATTTCATGGCTTCAAGCCATTTAATGGAATCTGGATCCGATATAGCGTCTTCGTAGGTTCTGGGTTCATCGTCTTGATAGACTAGTACGTCACCATGTTGGAGTCACGAGATAACCGTATCTCTCGGGCTCATGGCGTACTCTCCCGCATCTACGTAGCCCCTCTGTGCTACCCGAGGCGGTTCACTTTGATCCACAATTTGTGGAGTAACCTCCTCATGATGCTCAACCACCCTCCTTGTGGCACATCATCCCGCCCTTCGTCCTAGTATATCTTGTGGTTCTAGAACTTCATCGAGTTCTACTTTTCTCCCACTAGTACTTCTTAGAAAATGTTCCTTTTCTAGGAAGACACCGATCGAGCAACAAAGATTTTGCGCTTCTTCGGATGGTAGAAATGGTATCCTTTGGATACCCCACAAATATACATTTACGAGGATTTTGGGCCTAGCTTGTTCGAAGTCAATTTCTTAACATAAGCTTCGCAACCCCAAATCCTTAGATAAGACAAGTTGGGCTTTCGCCCAATCCATAGCTCATATGGAGTCTTATCTACAGACTTTGACAACACACCGGCTTAAAAACGTGAGTCGCAGCCTCTAGGGCATAACCCCGAAGCGATGCGGGTAAATCACTAAAAACTCATCATGGACCTAACCATGTCAAGTAAGGTCCTATTCCTCCTTTCGACACTCCATTGTGTTGGGGGTGTATAAGGAGGGGTGAGTTGTGATACTATCCCACATTCCTTCAGGTACTCAGAAACCCCCGAGCTTAAGTATTCACCTCCTCGATCCGACCGAAGAGCTTTAATACTTTTGCCCAACATATTCTGTACTTCATTCCTGAATTCCTTGAATTTATCAAAGGCTTCGGATTTATGTCTCATAAGGTAGACATAACCATATCTATGAAATCATCGTAAATGTGATGAAGTATGAATATCCACCTCGCTTCAATGTTAGTGGACCACATACATCACTATGGATGATGCCTAATAGTTCAAGAGCCTCTTTCACTTTGTCCCTGTGAAAGGAGACTTGGTCATCTTGCCTAAAAGGCATGACTCGCATACCTCAAATGACCCGAAAGTCAAAAGGGGCCAAAACTCCATCCCTTTGAAGTTTTTGCAATGCGAGTCTTATTAACATGACACAATCTACAATGCCAGGAGATATGTTTGGTTTTGATCGCTATGTTTAGCTTTCTTGGTTTCAATATTGAGAATATCTTTATTGTTTAAATCAAGAACATATAATCCATTATATAACCTTGCAATTCCAAATAGAATACCATTCAAACTAAAGGACAACAATCCATTAGATATCTCAAAATGATACCCCCATATTATCCAAAACGGATACTGAAATAATATTTCTAGAAATAGAAGGTACGTGATAACAGCTTATGTAGTTCCAACAATAAGCCCGTAGGCAAAGATAAACAATAAGTCCCTACGGCTAATGCAGCCACATGTGCTCCATTTCCAACTCGTAGGTCCACCTCTCCCTTGGCGAGCACTCTACTCGCCTTAGTCCCCCGCACATCGTACAAATGTGGGAGTACCACATCCCTGTGTCCATGACCCAAGATGTTGAGGGAGAGAAGTTAATCTCAATCATGAAAGTACCAAGTCGTAGCCTCCGACTTCTTCTTGCTTGCGAGGAAAGCCTTGCAGCAGTTTCCTCCAGGCTGGCGAAGCTTGCCAAAGAAGCAAGTACTACCTTGCCCTTTCCTATGCCACTCGCCCAAGAGCAACCTGTCCTTTCCCGGGCTTAGGCTTGGGTTTGGCCTTGGCCTTACCTCGTTGCCCGTTACCTCTTTGCTTTATCGGGCAAGAACCAAGAAACAGCTTGGACTTTTTCAAGTCCCTGCTCTGATCCTCGGGCATGTTCGAAGTTCTACAGGGGTTTTCTCCATCGTGTTCATATTGAAATTCATTATGAACGGAGCATATGAGTCGGGGAGCAAGGATTGCAGAATTAAATCCATTTGTAATTCTGCATCCAAGCCACATCCCAAAGTCTCAAGCCTCTCAATGTGCTCAATCATCTTGAGCACATGAGGACCAACTTGGGCACCCTCAGTCAGACGACTCCCAAACAATGCTTTCGACACCTTGTACCTCTCATGTCGAGCATTTGTTTCATAAAGCTCCTTGAGGTGTAGAATTATGGAAGAAGCGTCCATATTCTCATCTTGCTTTTTGTAGCATTGGTGTCATCGATGCTAACATCAAGCATTGTACGCTATCAGCATCATCAAGGAACTTTTGATAAGTATCCTTAACTTCCTGAGTGGCATCAGGATCGCCTCGACCATGTATGGCTTTTCAAGGATATACAATTTCTTTTCTGACTTAAGTATAATCCGAAGATTACGATACCAGTCTGAGAAATTGGATCCATCCAACCTGTTTTCTTTTTCGATTATCGGTCGCAGGTTCATAATACTCATTTTCGGTGAATCTACAATTGCAGAAAAGATAAAGTTATTATAAAGTTCATTATTATTTATATGGTCTTTTATTAAACGATGCTCCCACTATTTTACTCAAGCCAATAGCCCTCACTATTAACTCGGGAAAGCCCGTTGGCTTTCCTAGTGGACCGAGATCCCATCCTGCCCATTTCAAACCTTCGCTTTGGCGAACAAGCCAAAATGGGTTGATTAGGTAGGCCAACAAACTTAATCCACACCAATTGATAGCTCCCACTATCAACCTCAAATGTGAAAAAGCCAACAAGCCAATCACACAATTCAATGGCTCCAACCATTGTCCCCAAGTGTGATTCTCAGTATCGGTAGAGTGGACACTACATGTCACCACATACACATAATATGTGTCTGTTCTACTATGCCTATGACGCCTTTATCAACCTTCGCTTTGTGAACAAGCAAAACCGTCATTTTTAAGTCCGACCCATCACCATTAAGGAAAACTCCAATGAATTTTAACCTCCCACCGGTAGAAGTGTACCCTTCGCTTTGGCGAACAAGGTTTCGGCGTTTAACAGGTGGTTTGATTAAAACCATGGTGATGGAAGGCATTCGTGACTTAATATTCTTAGTTGAGGGGTTTGTTATTTAATGTCTCATCAGATTATTATCTTTGTTAGAATGACATTGTTTGGCATGTTATTCAACATTCAACCTTAGCATGCATTCTAAACAAAATATTAAACGTGCCGGTACATGGCCCTAACTAAAACCGATCTCCTCGAGCCTAGAGGGATCGGGTGGGTCACCTAGGGATCCCGTAACAAATATCTTGAGTCTTCAAGTATGGTTGCCTGCCCTTCGCTTTGTCTCCGGGTACATTACAAAAACATCATTCTAAATTTACAATAAAATTAATATTAAACTAATTTTTACATCAACAAATTTAGAAACCTCCCCGATTTACATTCGAGGGAATGAGATGAGAAAAGAATGTACATTAAGAAGAAGAGAGAAGGCAGGGACACGCAGCCCTATTTAAAATATTACACCATACATTCCCAAAATAATTTAAAACATTCACCCTTAGGTCTAAGGCTCATGTACCGCGCACCATGCAATATACAAACAAGTACAAAGCATACATTTCAAAAAACAATCAATTTTTGAATCGGGTGGGTTAATTAATTAATTACCCTCTTAAATGTGCGAGAATGTACATTGGCTTTATAGGTTATTAAACTGCAGATTAGTCCCTTTGCAAAAAATTCAGAATTGGTAAAGTACATCCTTCGCCGCGGCGAAGGTTTTATCTTCGGCCAGGCGAGGATTTACGATGCATTTCTGCTCGGCATACTTCGCCGCGGTGAAGGTTTTTATCTTCGCCGCGGCGAGGATTTAAATTAGGTCTAGTCCGCCCGAAACCGCCGGGGCAAGGTTTTATCTTCGCCGCGCCCTCAGAGGCTCCTTTAGCTTCGCCGCGGCGAAACTCCGGGAAATCCCCAATTCCTACGGAATTCTGCTTTTTGCGTTTTTTGTGTATAAACACTAATCCAAATCAAATCAAACGCACATACGTTCAACCAGGATATTAACCAACCAACATAACATTCATCAACACATTTTAAACCAGTTTATCATTTGAATCATTCATCCATAAACTGATTTTTCAGATTTTACAGATTTTTCAAAAAAAGGGTTTTTCATTGCAGATTCATCGGGGTGAAACATGTTATCAACAAATACATGTATCAACCATTCAACAACTGTAAATCTAGTACCCTAGGCTCTGATACCACTGTTAGGAAACGACCCGGTTGCGCAGCGGAAAACAAAAATTTTACAACTACGGATCGTTCCTTAGAACCCAAAATCGTGGCATAGATTTTACGTTTTATGCATAATATGAATCTGAGAAAAATAAATCCATTTGTTTAGATTCATACCCTCGTTGGAGGCTCCACCAATGTTGTCTCTGAATGTGTTTGCTACCGATCCAAGTGTAGGATCGAACCGTAGAGGTCCACACGAAGACAACCACCAAGAACCAAGGAGGGATTTGCTAGATCCTCCTTGGCCTTAAGAAATCAAGAAGAAGATCAGTATTTGATTTTTTTCAATCAAACAAGGAGATTAGGCGTGGGAGAGTGTATAAGGGGCTGCTGTGTTTTCTTTTTAAAATTAAAGAATGAATCATCTTAATAACACACACACACTATTCTTTTTATAGGCAAACCAAGTTGCCCTATTCCCACATGGAATGGGCTTGGGCTCCAACCCAAACACCCCATGTTGCCAAACACTCCCAATTTGATATTTTAATTTAATTCATCATTATCTTTAATTAAAATCAATTAATATTTAATTAACATTTAACAATAATGATGATTTAATTAAATATGTGCGAACACACATTTAACCGTAATTTCACTTATTTAATTTCTTTAACAAATTAAATAAAAGGCTACGACCTCAGCAAATTTAATTGCACTGTGAAATTACCAAAATACCCTTTCGCCTAAAAAGACGAAAACGCCCTTCTTTCTTCTTGGCTCTTAAATTATCTTCTATGTGTGTGACCCATAGGCTCCTCATCATACCGGTAGTGTATAGTATCGTGATTAACACCAATTAATCGCCCTCACTAATACACGTAGACCAAGATTGGCCCCTAGCAAGGCATCATGGCCACCCGATAGATTCGGATTCAAAGAAAGTAGCTACCTGTCAACGATATGGTTACCGTACAATACGATCCTTTCATCATCCGTTATCTCTACGAGACGAAGGCATAGAAATAGTGTCAACCTTCGGTTACTCTCGATATTATATATTCAGTTTCTGGACCAATGACCCGTATTATAATCTGGATAGAGCAACAACTCAATCCCACTGTGGCCCACGCTTTTAGTGTCATTACCATATACCGAATTGCGCCGTGAGATAACTTCTCCCGCACTCCTGAGTGATGAATCCTTTGTCAATCCACCATAGTCTTGATACACTCCTTGATATAGCCAATCACCACCGCATCGACAAACTGAAGAATGCGTTAGGCTAGTATCAAACTGTACCAATCGGTGCACAAGGCACTCCGGTGATCTCAAGTCCAAGGATCACATGCACCACCATTCGTTAGAGGATTTGTTCCATAGACACCCGGGGTTACCATCCATATGGAATCCTCTGGTGGGAGGGTCGATCCGGTGAACTTGCTTTGCGGTATATCGCCTACCATCCACATGGAACTTGTGGGTCACCCAAAGAACTTACCGCGGTATATCCGCCACAACAAGCACCCTATGTGTTGCACCAGGTTGTCACCAAACAACCTTGACAAGTGAGATCGCACCGCCTTTTGACAGGTCGCTTCAACACTATGATAGCCTTACCGTATTATCTGTGCCCTTACTTGAGAATATCTTGGGCTACGGACGCTTTCTAGAATGGCCACCATATGTGCTCATAGGGTTCTCACTATCAAGATTTGAAACACTTGATACCCTCGTCACGGTTCTACCATTCTAAGGACATATATCAATACATATTGCAATAATAATGATTTACGCGATATAGAATAAAAATGCCTTTTATTATTGATTAATGAACATTATTATAAAGAGTCAATTCCACAATAATTGATTGGCTCTAGGGCATCTACTCTAACATGAGGAACAAAACTGAGAAAGAACAGAAAGACAGAAAAAAGAGCAGAAAAAGAGTAGAAAAGGGAAAAAGAGAAAGAAATGTGTGGTAAGGAAAGAATTTTAATATATGGACAATGGAGGTAGAATGGGTTAGCGTAGAGGGTTTACTTACTGAGCAATTAGTGCTCACCCCATTGTTTTCAATGTTTTGCAAGTAGAAGGTGAGGAACGGTCGGAAAGAGTGTCAAGGAGTGGAGGAAGTGCTCACACTATCAACACTTTTGAGAAACTTTACGAAAGTTTTTGTATAGAAGGAAATGGGCCCATATTTTGTACTCAAACATTTGTATTTATATATCTATTATATAGCTTCTTTAGTCAGTTTTCTACTTATTTCTGAGTACATTAGCTAGTAAATAGTAGCGTTACATTTTTTGTATCAGAGCAACGATTTTGGGGGTTTTAGTTGACAGTGTGCCTCTTCTGCCTCATTAAAGTTTCAAAGTCGACCATTGTAAGTTATTTCTTTCCTTACTTTTAGTAGAAGGATTATGTGAGTTGATGTACAATGTTATTGTTGTAGATAAGATGTGGAACCCGAGCAAGAGGTAGGAATATGAGGAGCATAGGAGAATCTTCCAATCCGCCAGACCCTACTCCGCCTACCCTTAATGAAGCGAGAATTCAGGATATTATACAACAAGTGTTAGGTGAGAACCGGGGAAGAGTTGAGCCCGAAAGAGAGGAAACCCCAACCCATGTATCGGTCACTAGAGGAGAAAGAGAGAGGTCGATACCCCCGACAGGGCAGACCCGTATTGAGCCTATATATGTCTTTATGTCAAGTAGAAATGCATGAAAATGTAGGAAGGAAAGAGTTACAGACTTTGCCGCGGCGAAGGAAGTTCTTCGCCGGGGCGAAGGAGACAGAATTTTGTTTAGTGAATTTTGGGGACAAATTTGCTTAAGGGCAAAATGGTCTTTCCACCTAGAATTAGTTGGACATATAGGGAGTGAAAAGTCATAAAAGTTCATGGAGAATGCTTGGATATGAGGTCATTATGGTCATTGCCTAGGGGACATAGATGGAATTTCCATAAAAGTGTAAGGGTAAAATGGGAAACTACACATGAATTTCATTAATATGAAGAGTTCAATGAAGAAACCCTACCCATTTTTCTTTTCAGCCCTCACGCCACTCTCTGCAGATTCCTCTCAAATTCCTTCAATCCAATTTCAAGGAATTTAATAGATCTTGGTCTCAATTGGGTGGACCTCCACTTTTAAGCCCCAAGGTAAGTCTTTTGCACCAAGATTTGAATTTTTAATGCTAGTTAAAGTGTTGAAACTTCTTGTTGTTGTTGTTAAGGTGTAAGAGGTAGATTATTGTGCTAAAAGAAGACCAAAGGGTTGAGTTGTCCACTTTCAAGGTAAGTAAACCCAACCCTAAGC
Organism: Pistacia integerrima; assembly: GCA_026225825.1. NCBI lineage: Eukaryota > Viridiplantae > Streptophyta > Magnoliopsida > Sapindales > Anacardiaceae > Pistacia > Pistacia integerrima. The sequence continues at coordinate 49,725,863 of CM047749.1, forward strand.
TTGATTTGAGCAAGTTTGTAGTGATTTGGATGTGTAACTAGGTGCTTATGTTTTTGAGATATTTTCATGAGATTAAAGTTCAGTGATAAGTGTAAATTCAGCCATGAGTTTTGCCTTTGTGGTGATTAATGGAGATTGGTTGGTTTGGTATGGATTTGAGTAGTATTATGAAGTGTAATGTTTGGCCAGGTTTTGATGTTGATTTTGGGGAAGTTTACTCCAATTTGTTAGTTTGAGACAGTAATAGAAATGTAGCTTATGTAGAATGAGTGAATGCATGCAAGTTGTTTGATAAAATGCCCAAGAGAAATGCATGCATACTTATATGTTGTTTTTACTTGATGTTGTGAGATGTAATGGTAGATGTTAGAGAGAAATTTACTTTTATGCTACATTGCATTGTTACATCTACATAGAAAGAATAAGCTACATGAGCCATTTACATGCATACATACTCACAAAAACATTAAAGAGTAGTAAATGGCATTAAAGAATAAGGAGAAAGAAAGAAAGCTATTAAAGAAGAATAGAAAGAAAACAAAATAGGTTGTTGTGATGAGGAACCCGTGAGTGATAGAAAGAATAGTCCCACATACATGCCACGTTTAGTGAGTGGCCCAAGAATTAGAAAGAAATAAGAGTGCAATTCGACATAAGTGTATGTGGATGAGAACTGTACCAACAAGATAGTCCTACATGCATGCCACCTTCAGTGAGTGGCCACAAAATTAGAAAGAAAAGTGTACAGTATGACAGCGGTGCATGTAGATGGGGATTGTACCCACTCATTAGCCAGGGTTCCAAGTCCATGCCTCAACCGAGTCCGATCGGCATAGAATAGAACAAAAAGAATAGAATAGAATAGAAAGAACATAATAGAACAGAAAGAACATAATAGAATAAAAAGAATAGAACAAATAGAGATTTAGAAGGTACCAGTAGTCTGGGAATTTCTAGATGTGTTTCCAAAAGATTTGCTTGGTTTACCTCCAGAAAGAGAAGTTGAGTTTAGCATAGAATTGGCACTAGGGACAACACCAATTTCGAAAGCCCCATATTGAATGGCCCCAGCCGAACTACAGGAATTGAAGAAGCGGTTTGAGGAGCTTTTAGACAAGGGTTTTATTCACCTTAGCCATTCTTCCTGGGGTGCTCCGATTGTGTTTGTAAAGAAGAAAGATGGATCCTTATGGATGTGTATCGATTATAGAGAGCTGAATAAAGTAACAGTAAGAATAAGTACATGTTACCTTGCATAGATGATTTGTTTGATCAGTTTAAAGGGGCAGTTGTGTTTTCCAAGATTGATTTGAGGTCGGGTTACCATCAAATGAGTGTTGCAGAACATAATATTAATAAGACTCCTTTCCAGACGAGATGTGGGCACTACGAGATTGTGGTGATGCCTTTTGGGTTAACGAATGCCCCAGCAATGTTTATGGACTTGACGAATCGAGTATTCCAGGATTGTCTTGATCGATATATAGTAGTGTTCATTGATGATATTTTTGTTTATTCTAAGACAACTAAAGAGCATGAGCAACACTTAAAATTTGTGCTATAGCGATTGAGAAAGAAGAAGCTGTATGCAAAATTTTCTAAGTGTGAGTTTTGGTTGAATCAAGTTATCTTCCTAGGGCATACAATTTCTAGGGATGGTATCTCTTTGGATCCGAGTAAAGTGGAAGCAATTTTAGAATGGCAAAGGCGAAAGACAGTAAAGGAAGTCAGAAGTTTCTTGGGGTTAGTAGGCTACTACAAGCGGTTTGTAGCAGGGTTTACTCAGTTAGCTAAGCTGCTTACAACTCTAACAAAGCAGAAAACTCCTTTTATTGGTCGGGTGCCTGTGAAGAAAGTTTCCGAGAGCTTAAGAGCAGATTGACCACAGTTCCTATCCTTGTGCTACCACAAGAGGGTGTAGATTATGATATTTTTATAGATGCCTCGTTACAAGGACTGGGTGCGGTATTGATGTAGTCGGGTAGGGCGATAGCTTATACGTCTTGACAGTTAAAAGAATACGAGACAAGATACCCAATGCATGATTTAGAGTTGACTGCTGTAGTCTTTGCATTAAAGATATAGAGGCATTATCTTTATGGTGCAAAAAGTAATATCTACACTGATCATAAGAGTTTGAAGTACTTTTTCACTCAAAGAGAGCTAAATATGAGACAAAGGAGGTGGTTAGAGCTGGTTAAAGATTATGATTATGAGATTAAATATCAGCCTGGAAAGGCCAATGTTGTAACCGATGCTTTGAGTAGAAAGGCCTACTTGTCGCAACTCACCAAACCAAAAGAATTGATAGAGGAGTTGTGTAAAGAGCAAATAGAGGTGTTACCGGGAAGACTTGCTAGATTGGAGAGTCAGTCAACTTTATTGGAAGAGATTAAAGGGAAACAAGCTGATGACGAGTGGTGTCAAAAGATAAGGCAGCAAGTGATGGAAGGCAAGACATCAGATTTTCACTTGTTGGATGGTGTCCTTCGTTTTCGGAATCGGTTATGTATTCCTTAAGATACTGAGTTGAAGAAGAAGATTCTTGTGGAGGCACATGAGATACCATATACTGCTCATCCTGGAGGAACCAAGATGTATCAAGATGCAAAGAAAGGTTATTGGTGGCCAGGTATGAAGAAAGACATTGGTGATTATGTGGCTAAATGTTTGATTTGTCAACAGGTGAAAGCTGAACATCAGAGGCCATCATGTTTGCTTCAGCCGCTAAGCATTCATGAATAGAAATGGGAAAGTATTTCCATGGATTTCATTATAAGCCTTCCACGGGTTCAAAGAAGTTATAATGCAATATGGGTGATAGTAGACGGATTAACTAAATCAGCCTATTTTCTTCCAGTCAAAGAGAGCACTACTTCTGATCAACTAGCCCAGATTTATATCAAGGAAGTGGTAAGGTTGCATGGAGTACCCAATGCCATAGTATCAGGCAGAGATTTGAGATTTGTCTCAGCTTTCTTGACTAGTTTACAGAGGAACTTGGGTATGAGGTTGGCTTTTAGTACCGCCTATCATCCTCAGACAGATGGCCAGATTAAGAGAACGAATCAAGCGCTCGAGGATATGTTGAGAGTTTGTTGCATGGATTATAGACAATCCTGGCACGAGATGTTACCCTTAATGGAGTTTGCTTATAACAATAGCTACCGGTCTACGATTAATATGGCTCCTTACGAGGCCTTGTATTGTAGACGATGTAGATCTCTACTGCATTGGGATGAAGTAGAAGGAAGGATGAGTTGAATATGGCACTTAGGCCAGACTTAACATAGAAAATAATAGAAGATATTTAATTAATCCGACACAGAATGAAGCAAGCTCAAGATAGCCAAAAAAGTTATGCAGATTTGAAGAGGAAGGATGTTGAGTTCGAAGTGGGTGATAAAGTATTTGTTAAAGTTTCCCCCTACAAGAGAGTGATGCGGTTTGGTGGTAAAGGAAAATTGGCACCAAGATATATTGGACCTTTTGAAGTGTTACAACGAGTAGGGAATGTGGCTTATAGATTGGCCTTACCTCTTAGTATGGACAGGGTGCACAATGTTTTCCATATTTCGATGCTTCAAAAGTATGTTAATGATCCCTCACATATATTGAGAGTAGAAGATGTGGAAGTAGAAGACAATTTGGGGTATAAGGAGCGATCAGTTCAGATACTGGATAGAAAGATTAGAGAGCTCCGGAATAAGAGTATCCCACTTGTGAAAGTCTTACGGAGGAATCATAAGGTAGAAAAAGCAACATGGGAAGTAGAACAGAATATGCAGAACCGCCATCCGGAATTATTCACCTAAATTTCGGGGACAAAATTCTTGTAAGAAGGGGGAGGGGAATTGTAACACCCACATAGAGGTATGTGACTTTTTCCTTATGTTCTTTAGTTGGTATGTCTTTATGTCAAGTAGAAATGCATGAAAATGTAGGAAGGAAAGAGTTACAGACTTTGCCGCGGCGAAGGAAGTTCTTCGCCGGGGCGAAGGAGACAATTTTGTTTAGTGAATTTTGGGGACAAATTTGCTTAAGGGCAAAATGGTCTTTCCACCTAGAATTAGTTGGACATATAGGGAGTGAAAAGTCATAAAAGTTCATGGAGAATGCTTGGATATGAGGTCATTATGGTCATTGCCTAGGGGACATAGATGGAATTTCCATAAAAGTGTAAGGGTAAAATGGGAAACTACACATGAATTTCATTAATATGAAGAGTTCAATGAAGAAACCCTACCCATTTTTCTTTTCAGCCCTCACGCCACTCTCTGCAGATTCCTCTCAAATTCCTTCAATCCAATTTCAAGGAATTTAATAGATCTTGGTCTCAATTGGGTGGACCTCCACTTTTAAGCCCCAAGGTAAGTCTTTTGCACCAAGATTTGAATTTTTAATGCTAGTTAAAGTGTTGAAACTTCTTGTTGTTGTTGTTAAGGTGTAAGAGGTAGATTATTGTGCTAAAAGAAGACCAAAGGGTTGAGTTGTCCACTTTCAAGGTAAGTAAACCCAACCCTAAGCTTGATTTGAGCAAGTTTGTAGTGATTTGGATGTGTAACTAGGTGCTTATGTTTTTGAGATATTTTCATGAGATTAAAGTTCAGTGATAAGTGTAAATTCAGCCATGAGTTTTGCCTTTGTGGTGATTAATGGAGATTGGTTGGATTGGTATGGATTTGAGTAGTATTATGAAGTGTAATGTTTGGCCAGGTTTTGATGTTGATTTTGGAGAAGTTTACTCCAATTTGTTAGTTTGAGACAGTAATAGAAATGTAGCTTATGTAGAATGAGTGAATGCATGCAAGTTGTTTGATAAAATGCCCAAGAGAAATGCATGCATACTTATATGTTGTTTTTACTTGATGTTGTGAGATGTAATGATAGATGTTAGAGAGAAATTTACTTTTATGCTACATTGCATTGTTACATCTACATAGAAAGAATAAGCTACATGAGCCATTTACATGCATACATACTCACAAAAACATTAAAGAGTAGTAAATGGCATTAAAGAATAAGGAGAAAGAAAGAAAGCTATTAAAGAAGAATAGAAAGAAAACAAAATAGGTTGTTGTGATGGGGAACCCGTGAGTGATAGAAAGAATAGTCCCACATACATGCCACGTTTAGTGAGTGGCCCAAGAATTAGAAAGAAATAAGAGTGCAATTCGACATAAGTGTATGTGGATGAGAACTGTACCAACAAGATAGTCCTACATGCATGCCACCTTCAGTGAGTGGCCACAAAATTAGAAAGAAAAGTGTACAGTATGACAGCGGTGCATGTAGATGGGGATTGTACCCACTCATTAGCCAGGGTTCCAAGTCCATGCCTCAACCGAGTCCGATCGGCATAGAATAGAATAGAATAGAAAGAACATAATAGAACAGAAAGAACATAATAGAATAAAAAGAATAGAACAAAAAGCATAGAACAAAAAGAGTAGAATAGAAAGAACATAATAGAAAGAAAGAGGAGAAACAAAAAACAGAAAAGAAACTCCATTCTTTATGTATTTATGCATCTGCATCATGGCATTCATGTCATTCAGAATTAGTTCTCCGTTTATGCTTACTTGTTAGTAAGTGAGGAACAAGAACTGAGAAAGAGCAGATAGACAGAAAAAAGAGCATAAAAAGAGTAGAAAAAGAGAAAAAGAGAAAGAAATGTGTGGTAAGGAAAGAATTTTAGTATATGGACAACGGAGGTAGAATGGGTTAGCCTAGAGGGTTTACTTACTGAGCAATTAGTGCTCACCTCGTTGTTTTCAATGTTTTGCTGGTAGAAGATGAGGAACGATCAGAAAGAATGTCAAGGAGTGGAGGAAGCGGCAACACTGTCAAAACTTTTAAGAAACTTTACGAAAGTTTTTGTATACAAAGAAATGGGCCCATATATATATATATATATATATATATATATATATATTATATAGCTTCTTCAGTCAGTTTTCTACTTATTTCTGAGTACACTAGCTAGTAAATAGTAGAGTTATAGAAAGAATCATCAGCAGAGCTAGACAACATTGCTGAAAGTGTACCGGGAACTCAAATGTTGTCAAATGATGTTGTTGCTACTTAGGTATGTGTTATGTATGTTGTATAACTGTAAAAACCTTAAGTTTTCTATAACATGTGCTAAATTGTGGTTATTAAACATTGACAGTGTTCCACTGGTCCGGTTCAAAATCTCGCAGGAAATAGTAATTTATGTACTAGACAGGAGGATACAAATGATGAATATGTTTCGTTCGGAGAGATTTGATATTGTTAACCGGTTGAAGCATATACATTTGTATTTGGTAGAAATTATTCGCGTTGTGGTTAATTTCTGACGAATGCAGTTGAGCTATATGCTGATTCAGTTGTTTTGTTTTTATTATTTTTTTTGTTGGTTGGGTAGGAGTAGGCTATTGGTTGTAGGGTGCTGAATTCATAATAATAACATAAATGTATATATTATCCTTATTCTGAATGTTTTCAGTATATATTATCGTCACATTTCAATATATATTATTCTACATTTCATTTCAGATTTTAATTTTGATATGTCTTTTGGTAAGTTTAGTATTACATATACATGAGCATTCAGATATGTATTAAACAATAATTAATGATATGATACTGTGGCAAACATAATCTATAAGTAAACGGTCCCATATACACAGCGGAAACAAAAACAAATATAATATAGAGATTGTTTACATGAGCCAAGATCAAGGGTATAATTTTACAATTTTATCATAATAAGAATCTGCAGAAATATTAATCATGAGTTAAGAGAAACATACACACGTTGGAGGCTCTTCCAAATTTGTCAACGAATGTTTTGCTACCGATCCAAGTGTTGGATCGAACCCACGTAGTCCACACGAAGACAATCTCAAAAGAACCAAAGAGGGATTTGCTAGATCCTCTTTGGCTTCAAGATTAAGAAGAAAACAAATCAATTGAATTGATTTTTAGGCCTAAAGTGTTTCTGTCGTGGGAGTGTATTGAGAGGGGCTGTTGTGTGTGTTTTTCTTTTAAAAGAGAAATAAAAAATTAATTGAATAATCACACACTTTTCTTTTTATAGTAAAATAATCAAGTTGCCCTAATCTCATACGGAATAGGCTTGGGCTCCAACCCAAATGCCCCATGTTGCCAAACACTCCCAATTTAATATTTTTATTTATCCATTATTATCTCAATTAAAATCAATTAATATATATTTAAATATATATTAACATTTAACAATAATGATAATATATTTAAATATGTGCGAACACACATTTAAACGTAATTTCCACTTATTTAATTTTTTCTAACAAATTAAATAAAGGCTACGACCTCAGCAAATTTAATTGTATTGTGAAATTACCAAAATACCCTTTCACCTTAAAAGACGAAAACGCCCTTCTTTCTTTTTGGATCTTAAATTATCTTCTATGTGTGTGACCCATAGGCTCCTCATCATATCGACAGTGTATAGTATCGCGATTAACACCAATTATCGTCTCACTAATACACGACACCAAGATTAGCCCTAGCAAGGCATCATGGCCACCCCATAGATTTAGATTCAGCAAAGTAGCTACCTGTTAACGATATGGTTATCGTGTAATTCGATCATTTCATCATACGTTATCTCGACAAGACAAAGGCATAGAAATAGTGTCAACCTTCCGTTACTCTTGATATTATGTATTCAGTTTATAGACCAATGACCCGTATTATAAACTGGATAAAGCAACAACTCAATCCCATTGTGGCCACAGTTTTAGTGTTATTGCCATATACTTGGAATTGCGTGTGAGGTAACTTTCTCCCACGTCTGGGAGTGATGAATCCTCTGTCCAATCCACCATAGTCTTGATACACTCCTTGATGCAAGCCATAACCATCGTATTGACAAACTCTAAAAAAGTGTGTTAGGCTAGTGTCAAACTACACCAATCGGTGCACAAGACGCTCCGGTGATCTTAAGTCTAAGGATCACATGCACCACCATTCATTAGAGAATTTGTTTCATAGACACTGGGGTTACCATCCATATGGAATCCTCTGGTGGGTCAGTCCAGTGAACTTGTTGCGGTATATCCGCCTACGGCAAGCACCCATGTGTTGCACCAGGTTGTCACCAAACAACCTTGACAAGTGAGATCAGCCATCCTTCCTTCGACAGGTCGTTCAACACTATGATAGCCTTACCGTATTATTTGTGCCCTTACTTCAAAATAATACTAGGGCTACGGACGTTTCTAGAATGGCCACCATATGTGCTCATAGGGTTCTCACTATCAAGATTTGAAACACTTGATACCCTCGTCACGGTTCTACCATTCTAAGGACATATATCAATACATATTGCAATAATAATGATTTACGTGATATAGAATAAAACGCCTTTTATTGATTAATGAACATTATTACAAAGAGTCAATTCTACAATAATTGATTGGCTCTAGGGCCTCTACTCTAACATAATCTTCATACATAACATTCATATTGAGAATTAACATTCATATGATATTGGAGAAGTGAAAACATCTTGTGAAATCAAACTTTATTAATTAACATATTTGCATACATACAGTTTAGTATTTGAACTACACATAATTAAAATTAACATTCATAGTGCGTTCCCCAAGGATATTGAGAAGGTGGAGATTGTTTAGTAGTTTTTCATCCTAGTGTAGGGGGTGGAGGCTGACTGGAGGAGGAGGAGGTTGGTGACAATTTCTTCATCATGTTGGATATTTATGTCATGCGTTCCCCAAGGATGTCAACTGTTTCTTCTATTCTTGATGTGAACGTGTTGAAATCACTTTGCAACTGATCCTGTTGTTCCTGCATTTTCCTCTCAATACATGAAAAACTCTCTTCTTGAAACCTTTCGATCCGATAAATTATGCTAACTATTTCGTCTAAGGTATGAGAAGAAATTTCTTCTACATTCTGAGAAGATCCAGGTTCAATACTCGTTCTTCTTCTTTTGCGCACATAGACTCATCCCTCATTTTCCCCTTCTAGAATAGGGACATCTTCCTGAACCGTTGCCTCTTCCTCCATTTCATCCCTAATCAGCAATCATTCTCCTGACACATTCTTTTTAATCAAACCCATTTTAGACAATGTGATATCCCCCAACAAATTATTTGCAGAAAATGTTATCTTATTGGCTTCATCCGAAGGGGTGATCTCAAAATCCAACTTCTCACATATTAGCGTAACAACCATCCCCTAATAAATGTCACCTTTTTCTGCTTTAATCTCTCCCAAGTTCTTAATCAATAACTTTGCTGAATTTACTTGCTTCCCTGTTATTGCTGCTTCTATCGACAATAAATCCTTCACTGTCACATTTTCATTTGTCTCTTTCCTGCCATTAAATGTGAATGTCAGAAATCTGTGAAAAACTCTCATGGCAGGATTCTTTAACTTTGTAGATTTACACCTATGTGGATGATAAACGCCTATTCTAGAAACATCTGTCCAAGCTTGTTTGGAATCCCACGTTCTGGATATATTATCCAAACCTTCAAAATCAATCCCTATCCAGTTTACTAAGTCTTGTGGCCTCACTACAAAATTCTGATTCTTTAATCTGAAAAACATTGTATACGACAGTAAATCATCAATACTTGTCTCCAAAACTTCCAAACTACTAAAAAACTCATAAATCAAATGCTTATATCTATCATATCTAATACTCACCAACTGGTCCTATTTCAAATTATGGATCCTGTAACAACTACTTTCTTTCTACCAGATTCGTAATATCGATTAATAAAAAGATAGCATATTTATCAAAACAAGTTGGGCCCAAAAAAAAAATTTCTTTACTTAGTAATCACATTCGTTACAAAACAAAACATCATATGTACAAGGACTTTCAAAACAAAACAAAACAAGGGATAGTGCAGCCAAATCTCCACGCTTGCCGACGTCCATCCGACCAAGTCCTCACCTATTTCCTGTACAACAAAGAAAACAACGGAGTGAGCACAAAGATGCTCAGTAAGTAAAACAGGCTCTTACGTTATCGTCCCTCTGCATTACTCATCAATTCTTTGTATTTTTATCAAATTTCTAATTCAAATTCTAGTTTTTCTTTCTTTTCTTTTCTTTCTATTCTTTTCTTTTTTTTCAATCTCATACCGCCTTTCTCATGGCGAAACCGCCTCCTCTCTCATAGCGTTTACGTGTATTCCGCTCTCATGGCGGAGTCCGTCTTTCTCATAACGGATCACATGCATTCCGCTCTCTCATGGCGGAGATCGCCTTATCATAGCGATTTACACGCCTTCCGCCTCTCATGGCGGAGACCGTTCTTTCTCATAACGGTTTACATGAGGGTAACTCTATACTCACGAGTTCCCCATCGCACATCTAGTTTCTTTTCTTTTCTATAGCACTTAAGAATCCTTTTATCTTCTAGTGCTAGTTCTTTCTTTCTCTTTACTCTAAGAGAATTTGTTCCTTTCTTTATCTCTACTTCATAGAGAGTTTCTTTCTCATTTCTCATATTTCTTTCTTATGTCATTACTCAATTAAACATATGCATATGGATGACTTATGCCTAAAATCTTCCTTATATGCATTCATGACATGCAAATATGCTACATTGCATAAGGTAAAGTTCTCTAATTCTACTTATGCTTCTTTTAGGCATTTCATCAAACAAAATGTGTGCATACATAAACTCTATTCTAACTTTAATCGTATTTCTTTCTTAACCATCCAAAATTGGAGTTCAACTCCTTTGAATCATCACACATCCCGCAAAGAGAAAACACACTTCAAAAAATTCCTCCCAATTACTTCTAATTCTACCCATACTTCTACCAAAATTTCACAACACAATCCACCCTCCTCATGGTGGAAAAATCCTTCATATAACAACATTGAACCCATTCATGAATTCATCAACTTATTTCAACATAAACAATTCAAGCATTAATTATAGATCTAAAACTCTCTACACATCATTCAATCAAGTAAATCACAACTTAGATGATTTTACTTACCTTGGACACAAGTAGAACCCACTTAAACTCTCCACTCTTGATGGCTTGACACTTTCTCTTAGCCTTCAATACAAAAACTTAAATAAGGATCCCCTTCTTTCAACAAATGAAAATTTGCTTCTAGAGTAAGGAATCTTACCTTTTAGTACTTAGGATCAATTTTGTAACAAATTCTAGTCAAAAAGCTCTTCAAGAATCCTTGGAATCTTGGATGAAAAATTGAGAGAAATAGGGGATGAAAGAGGCGGTGGTGAAAAAACAAAATGAAGGGGTTTCTAAAGCTAACCCTTAATATCACATATTTTTTCTCCACTCTTTCCCAAAATACCCTTACTCACTCTTTGAAATTCCATTTAAGACCTTTCATTCTTTGCAAACACAACCCCAATCAAAGTATTCTCCATGAATTTTCCTTACAATTCACTCCCCACTTTTCCTCGCTAAAAGGGGTAGAAAGGTCAAATTGCCCTTAAGGAAGAAAATATCTAAAACTCAATCAACATTTTATTCGGGTTGTCGCCGCGGCGAAGAAACTGTCGCCGCCGCGCCCTGTCAGCCAGCCTTCCCCGTGGCTTCAACCTCTTCGGCCGCGGCGAAGATTCTTCGCCCTTGGCCAAGCACGGCAGATCAAATTTCTTCGCTTTTCAACCAATTTTCAGGGCAAACATTCAACACAACACTCAATCAAACAATCATAACAAAAACCAACTCGATTAAGGGCAAAAAGAGGAAACGATAACAACGCACCTCAAGCGGGCGTTACAATTCTCCCCTCCTTAAAAGAATTTCGTCCCTCGAAATTCAGGACAAACAACTCCTGTAACTGGCTTTGCATGTCTTGCTCTGTCCTCCCAAGTAGCTTCCTCGACCTTATGGTTTCTCCAAAGGACTTTCACCAAAGGAATACTCTTATTCCGGAGCTCTTTAACCTTCCGGTCCAAAATCTGGACTGGACGCTCTTCGTACACAAGATTCCCTTCCACAATTACATTCTCGTATTCAACACATGGGAGGGATCACTTACATATTTTCCGTAACATCGAGATATGGAAAACATCATGCACTTTGTCCATGCTAGGTGGTAGTGCCAATCAGAGGCTACCTTCCCCACTCGTTGCAACACTTCAAATGGACCAACAAATCTGCTAGCTTCCCTTTATTTCCAAACCGCATTACCCGCTTAAAGGGGGAAACTTTCAAGAAAACTTTATCACCCACCTTGAATTCAACTTCCTTTCTCTTCAAATCGGCATAACTTTTCTGTCTATCTTGGGCTTGTTGCATTCTGCTTCTAATCGCCTTCACATCTTCAATCAATTTCGAAAGTCATCTCGCCCAATGGCTAAATTCACTCCATCCTTCTCACCTATCTCATCCCAATGTAGTGGAGACCTACATCGTCTACCATACAAGGCCTCATACTTGCCATCTTAATCTGGCATCCGATAATCGTTATTGTAAGCAAACCCTACTAAGGGCAGATCTCATGCCAGGGGATACTCTATAATCCATACAAAGAAACTCGCAACATATCCTCAAGCACTTGATTTGTTCTTCTCTTTGTCCATCCGTTTGAGGATGGTAAGCGTGCTAAAAGCCAATCTAGTACCCAGATTCCTCGTAAGCTCAAACCCTGAAAGCGGAGACAAATCTAGAATCTCTCTCGAGATTATCGTCTTGGGTACCCCTCCATGAAGTTTCACTATCTCTCCGATATAAACCGGGGCTAGCCGATCCAAGTAGTGCTTTCTTTCACCGGGAAGGAAATGGGCTGATTTTGTCAATCTATCCACAATCACCCAAATGGCATTAAAACCCTCTCAACTCTAGGGAGACCTACAATAAAATCCATTGAGATACTTCTCCCATTTCCACTCGGGGAATACTAAGTGGTTGAAGCAATCCCACGATGGCCGTTGATGTTACTGCTTTTACTTGTTGACAAACCGGGCATTTAGCTACAAACTCCGCAATATCATTCTTCATACCTAGCCACCAGTAGCCTTTCTTTAGATCTTGATACATCTTGGTTGCTCCTGGATGAGCAGTGTAGGGTGTGTCATGAGCTTCCATAAGAATTCTCCTCCTCAACTCCTTATCCTGAGGGATGCATAACCGATCCTTAAAACGGAGGACACCCTCTGCCAGGTGGAACTCTGGTCTCTCATTCTTATGCACTCTTTGCGATAACTCCTGGCACCACTTATCAACCATTTGCTTTTCTCTAATTTCGTCCAATAGGGTGGACTGAATTTCTAACCTGGCAACCCCTCCTTGAACCACTTCAATTTGTTCCTTACACAACTCATCTATTAGCTCTCTCTGACTAGTGAGTCGGGATAAATGAGCCTTTCTACTTAACGCATCGGCTACGGACATTAGCCTTCCCGGACTGATATTTAATCTCACATTCATAGTCTTTAACTAGCTCTAGCCACCTCCTCTGCCTCATATTCAGCTCCTTCTGAGTAAAGAAATATTTCAAGCTCTTATGGTCGATGTAGATATGACTCTTCGCACCATACAGATAATGCCTCCAGATTTTCAAAGCAAAGACTACTGCCAACTCTAAATCATGCGTAGGGTATCTTGTCTCGTACTCTTTCAATTGGCGAGAAGCATAAGCTATCACCCTACCTAACTGCATCAATACAACACCCTGTCCTTGCAATGAGGCATCTGTAAAAATATCATAATCTACCCCCTCCTAAGGCAACACTAACACAGGAGCTGATGTCAACTTTTTCTTTAACTCGTGAAAACTCCTTTCACAAGCCGTTGACCATATAAAAGGAATTATCTCGCTTGGTAAGAGTCTCAATGGCTTAGCCAACTGGGCAAACCTCGCTACGAATCGCCGGAGTAACCTCGCTAGCCCCCAAGAAACTTCTCACTTCTTTTACCGATTTCGCCTTTGCCACTCAAGGATTGCCTCTACCTTACTAGGGTCCACTTGAAATCCCTTCACCAGAGACAGTATGGCCTAGAAACAATACTTGATTCAACCAGAATTCACACTTGGAAAACTTAGCATACAACTTCTTTTCTCTCAATCGTTGTAGTGCAAGTCTTAAATGCTCCTCATGCTCTTCTCTCGACCTAGAGTAAACTAGGATATCATCAATGAAAACCACAATGAATTGATCCAAGTAATCATGAAAGACCCGGTTCATCAAGCCCATAAACACCGATGGGCGTTCACAACCCAAAAGGCATCACTACAAACTCATAATGCCCATACCTTGTACGGAAGGCGGTCTTAGCTATATCTTGCTCAACCACTCACTTGATGGTACCCCGACCTTAAATCAATTTTCGAGAACACTCGCTCCCTTTAATTGATCAAATAAATCATCTATCCGAGGTAGGGGTATTTATTCTTCACTGCCACCTTATTCACTCTCTGTAGTCTATACACATCCGTAACGATCCATCTTTCTTCTTCACAAAAAGAATTGGAGCTCCCTGAGGGGAATGACTTGGTCGGATAAAACCTTTATCTAAAAGCTCTTGGAGTTGCTTCTTCAATTCTTGAAGCTCGGCTGGGGCCATTCGATAAGGGGCTCTTGATATTGGTGCTGTCCCTGTGTTAGTTCAATACTAAACTCAACCTCTCTCTCTGGAAGTAGACCCGTAACTCTTTGGGAAATACATCCGTAAACTCTCGAACTATAGGCACTTTCGAACTCGGCCGAGACATCACCACTCGCACTACATGTGCAATATATCCCTGAATGCCCTTTCTCAGCATCTTCCTAGCTTTCAAGCTACTGATCAACATACTTAATTGATGGCCCTCACCGAAGCTAAACTTATCTCCACTATCAAGATTAAACCTTGCTTTCTTCTTCCGATACCAATTTCTACTCCATACTTCCCTAGAAAATCCATCCCCAATATCACATCAAAAATCGGGCATGTCAAACACTATTAGATCGACTATCGCCTTCTTCCATGAATCATTACAAACTCTCCGGGAGCATCTCACGGGTCAAAACACTAATCCCATCGGTAACTCTATCCTAATGGGTTGATCTACCACTACAGCTTCACTCCCAATCTTTCTATCATCCCATGAGACATAAAGGAATGTGTGGCTCCGGAATCTATTAAAGCATAAAGAGGAATCGTATGAAAGAATAACCGACCCAGCCACGGCGATGGACTGCCTCCTGCCTCACCCTCGTGCCACGGTAAACACCCCTAGGCATTCGTGCCTCAGTGGGCCTGTCGGGCTAGTGGAGGGGGAGCTTTACAATCTCTCATTAGGTGCCCTGGCTGACGACACCTATAGCAGATATTCGGACCGAACTCTTTTAGACACTCCCCCGAATGATTCTTCCCACACTTAGGGCACGGAGTGACTCCAGCTGTTCTAGGCCGTTTACTCTGCCAATCGCCCCTGTTCTTCTTTTGCTGGAATCTCTTCTTGTTTCTCATGTCTCTACCTCTTCCGATCTCCACTCTTTCTCGTGGGGTAGGGGCGGTTCATTCTGTACTACCATGGATGGCCCTTCTGAACTCATCTTGTTCACATAAATTTCGGCCCTCAAAGCCCGATCTAATGCCTCCATATAGGTATGCGGGGGCTCTGCTCCTATCATAACATCGCGGGCTATTTCTGACCTCAACCCGAGGACAAATTTCTCTCTTCTCAATTCGGGTGTACTCACTATCCCTGTGCAAACCTCGCGAGAGAGTTGAACCGAATCAATACTCCTTCACCGTGCTCATTCCTTGCCTCAGTTAATAAACTCTTGTATTTTCTCATGGACCCGGTCCAACCGCTCGATACTCGGTCCTCAAACACTCTTCTAAAATCTCCCCAAGTCATGGTTGCCGTGTCGTGAGTCTCTTCCATCAATTCCCACCAAATTCGGGCATCGGCCCGAAATAAAAACTGGCATAGCTAATCCTCTCTCTATCATTCATGGGAAACAGGGCCACTGTCCGCTCAACGGGTCTCTAGTACCCCTGAATTCTGGTGGCCGATGCTGACTTGCAAGCCCCTCCCCGAATCGGATCCACTCGATTCGTACTATCGAGGTATCGGCCTTCGGCTCTTGCCTTACGGGCGGTACACTTCTGAGGGGTCTCATTTCTCCGGTACAACTCTCCCCTGACTTTCTGCTAACACCTGCTGTACAATGGTTCGAATCATTGTCGCATCAAGGGCGTGGGGAGTTTGTTCCGGCGGGTTAGAGGGTTCTCCCTCATTCATCACACCCTTACCCTTCTTTCTATTACTACGTCTCATCTACAAAATAACCATTTTCACATCAACTTCAAATAATTCATTAATAGGAAAAGGATTTAACTTACGGTGGCCTGGATAAGACCCGTCCGTAGCGGCGAGAATGACTCACCTGTCCCCATCCTAAAACCATTGCTCGATACCAAAAATGTAACAACTACTTTCTTTCTACCAGATTCCGTAATATCGATTAATAAAAAGATAGCATATTTATCAAAACAAGTTGGGCCCAAAAAAAAAATTTCTTTACTTAGTAATCACATTCGTTACAAAACAAAACTATCATATGTACAAGGACTTTCAAAACAAAACAAAACAAGGGACAATGCAGCCAAATCTCCACGCTTGCCGACGTCCATCCGACCAAGTCCTCACCTATTTCCTGTACAACAAAGAAAACAACGGAGTGAGCACAAAGATGCTCGGTAAGTAAAACAGCTCTTACGTTATCGTCCCCGTGCATTACTCATCAATTCTCTTTGTATTTTTATCAAATTTCTAATTCAAATTCTAGTTTTTCTTTCTTTTCTTTTCTTTCTATTCTTTTCTTTTTTTTTCAATCTCATACCGCCTTTCTCATGGCGGAAACCGCTCCTTTCTTTCATAGCGGTTTACGTGTATTCCGCTCTCTCATGGCGGAGTCCGTCTTTCTCATAACGGATCGCATGCATTCCGCTCTCATGGCGGAGATCGCTCCTTATCATAGCGATTTACACGCTGCCTCCGCCTCATGGCGGAGACCGTTCTTTCTCATAACGGTTTACATGAGGGTAACTCTATACTCACGAGTTCCCCATCGCACGATCTAGTTTCTTTTTCTTTTCTATAGCACTTAAGAATCCTTTTATCTTCTAGTGCTAGTTCTTTCTTTCTCTTTACTCTAAGAGAATTTGTTCCTTTCTTTATCTCTATTCATAGAGAGTTTCTTTCTCATTTCTCATATTTCTTTCTTATGTCATTACTCAATTAAACATATGCATATGGATGACTTATGCCTAAAATCTTCCTTATATGCATTCATGACATGCAAATATGCTACATTGCATAAGGTAAAGTTCTCTAATTCTACTTATGCTTCTTTTAGGCATTTCATCAAACAAAATGTGTGCATACATAAACTCTATTCTAACTTTAATCGTATTTCTTTCTTAACCATCCAAAATTGGAGTTCAACCTCCTTTGAATCATCACACATCCCTGCAAAGAGAAACACACTTCAAAAATTCCTCCCAATTACTTCTAATTCTACCCATACTTCTACCAAAATTTCACAACACAATCCACCCTCCTCATAGTGGAAAAATCCTTCATATAACAACATTGAACCCATTCATGAATTCATCAACTTATTTCAACATAAACAATTCAAGCATTAATTATAGATCTAAAACTCTCTACACATCATTCAATCAAGTAAATCACAACTTAGATGATTTTACTTACCTTGGACACAAGTAGAACCCACTTAAACTCTCCACTCTTGATGGCTTGACACTTTCTCTTAGCCTTCAATACAAAACTTAAATAAGGATCCCCTTCTTTCAACAAATGAAAATTTGCTTCTAGAGTAAGGAATCTTACCTTTTAGTACTTAGGATCAATTTTGTAACAAATTCTAGTCAAAAGCTCTTCAAGAATCCTTGGAATCTTGGATGAAAAAATTGAGAGAAATAGGGGGATGAAAGAGGCGGTGGTGAAAAACAAAATGAAGGGGTTTCTAAAGCTAACCCTTAATATCACATATTTTTTCTCCACTCTTTCCCAAAATACCCTTACTCACTCTTTGAAATTCCATTTAAGACCTTTCATTCTTTGCAAACACAACCCCAATCAAAGTATTCTCCATGAATTTTCCTTACAATTCCACTCCCCACTTTTCCCCGCTAAAAGGGGTAGAAAGGTCAAATTGCCCTTAAGGAAGAAAATATCTAAAACTCAATCAACATTTTATTCGGGTTGTCGCCGCGGCAAGAAACTGTCGCGCGAAACCGTCCAACAGCCTTCCCCGTGGCTTCAACCTCTCTTCGCGGCGAAGAATTCTTCTTCGCCTGACAAGCACGGAGACCTCAAATTTCTTCGTTTTCAACCAATTTTCAGGGCAAACATTCAACACAACACTCAATCAAACAATCATAACAAAAACCAACTCGATTAAGGGCAAAAGAGGAAACGATAACAACGTACCTCAAGCGGGGCGTTACAGATCCAACCATTAATCTCATCACCTAAACCCAAACGAGTTATAAATCCTAAATCCAAACTTCTTCCAAGACAAATATCTCTTTTCGCCATCTCTTTGTATTGCTTTTTATGTTGCACGTCTCGAAATTGGACTCCAGATGACGATGTGCCTCCACCCGGAGTGGTTGTGTTTTATGCTCTGACCATTTCTGCTTTCTTCTAAAACCAGTAACTTCCTGGAAAAAACATATCCACAAGTAATTCATGTTATATGACAAAACATATATGACATTAGACCACCAGATTGTACCCTTTTAAACCAATATTACATTCAAGATATGTGGTTCAACCAATCCAACTTAGGCATCACTTGAATGAACTAGAAAGTAGAAAAACATTTTATCATTGTCTCTAATGCGCATAATTTTCTCCTAAAACTAACAAATAAATCAAGCACATCACACATCTATCCTCCCCTGCAATAGGAAAAAGCACAGTTACTAGCAAAGTCCAAAGGCCAAAAAGCTTCCTCACAATTATCACAACCATAATCTTAAGCATAAACTTTAAAGCACATACAGCATAACCATGTATCCCACTTTAACAACATACTATCAAAATCAATCACATTGTAGACAATCGAAAGAGAAATTAATCAAAATGGTAGCATATTTTCTCCCTAGTTCTTCGCATACTAATCTTTTTAAAATGACAAGTCAAGCAAAAATGAACCGAGAAAGAAATATTTCTATTACACCATGCTCGTATCGCCTGAAAAATAACTATATAACAGACTCTGAATTTTGGTGCATACATTTTGTTCAGAAAATATATATTCAAAAATTAAATCTGAGTAAAAAAGAAAAAAATTAAAAAAAAGCAATAAGAAGCTTACTGCTTAAATCAACTTCAAAATTGCACATTAAGCTTGCTGCTTAAATCAATTCCTCAAACCAACCTCAAAATTGCACATTAAACTTTCATCTCAAATCAACTCCTCAAATCAAGCATTATAAAATCTGCATTAAACCTGCAGTTCAAATCAACTCTAACTCAAATTATTAAACCTGCAGCTCAACTTAATCCACTTCAAATTTAAACATTAAACTTTCAGCAAAAATGCTTTATAATCCTGCATTAACCTGTAGTTCAAATCAACTTCAACTCATTCATTAAACCTGCAGCAAACCTACAGCTCATCAACCAATATTTAGAAGCACCAAATCTGTAGCTCATCTCAAACCTGCAACAGCTTAAACTAATCTCCAACTTACTTAATCAGTTAGGAACAACAACAAAACAAAACAAAACAAAACAAAAAAAAAAACCGATGTTTTGCATTACAGTGTCTACTGACAAAAATAGATGTTTAAGCCTGAATTGGTAGTTCAAGCTCCCAACGTTGATTGTTTATAACACTTGATAGTATTTTGTAGGCTTAATTTAATTGTATCATGCATAATATGAAAAAAAGCCTTTGTACCATAATTAGTAACATATCAACTAAGGACTATGCAACTCAAGGTACAGAACTTCTGACAGGGTGTGTAAATTTCCATTTGATAGTTTTAAAGCCAATTCACCACCTTTAATTGACATTGAGTTTGAGATCTAGTCTATTAACTACAGAGGTCTTCCTCAACGCATTATATGCCAGAATTTGTGTGGTTTGGAATAAAATTCTAGCTATCTCCACCAAACTAAGTGTTTTTCTCACAATAATCTAAATCGAAAATTTGATAAAAGTGGTAACAACACCAATCCCTTCAACTCCGGTGCATTCATTCCACATAGTTTCATAGTCCCCAAAAGCTTACCATCTGATTATATTGCTAATCTTCAAGCTACAGTTAACAAGTATAGAAGCTTACCACCTAATTCTATTGCTAATATTTACTATTGGAAACTTATAAGCAGAAGGCAAATACACATAATGTACTATAGTTAATGAGTGCCCCACAAACCCTCCTAACTTTTTTCTCATATAATCCCTATAAACAAGTTTTACAAGTTCTATAAACAATAGGAGAAAGAAGTTCTTAGAACAAAATGTTGGGCTCGTAAAAATATAAAACAAAAGGAGAAAATGACATTCCTTACATAAGCACCATTCCTAGAGTGTCAATGGACGGCTTCCTTGTAAAATTCTAGTAATATAGAATCATAAAAATGACTTGCTCCCAACCAACAAAAATGTAAGCTTTTTCCAAGCCAAAAACACTCAAAATAGAATAGTTCTATTTATTAATCACACAAACTAGTCCCACCAAATTGACTGGATTTCTCTTTATCAACTCAAATCCATTCAGCACAAATGTAGAATCCAACACATTCATCCAACATAAAAAAAAAATTGAAAAACGAAAATGTCTAATTACCAATGGCAAATAAGGAAGACGAAGAACAAGAGCACAGATGAGATGAGGAAGACGATGAATCAGAGCGCAGATGGAAGACGAAGAAGAAGACCGCGATTGTGTTGTTTTAATTTTAAAACCTTCCCCCAATTTTTTTTAACCTAATACATTTTTTAATTACAGTATGGACGCCCATCCAAAACCAAAGGATAGTCGTCCATTACTTATGGACAAAGGCCCTCATTACTTACTTGACGTCGCTCCTTACATAATAGACAGGCGTCCATTACTTACGAACGGCCGTCCATACATAATGGACAAGTGTCCATTCCTTACGGATGCCCGTCCACAATTTATGGATGGGCGTCCAAAGATTTTATTAATTTTTTTAAACCCCATTATGGACAGGTGTATAAGTTAGGGACACTGTAATGACTTCTTTCTACTAATATGCTCACAAAAGATACTTAATAAAAATACATATATATAGACTAAAAAGTAGTTGGGCCCAAGTTTTTTTTTAACTTAACATATACATTCTTTACACAGTACAAAAATAACATATACAAAAACTATCAAAATGGTGGATAGTGTAGCCATGTCTCTCCGCTTGCCGATGTCCATCCGACCGCATCCTCACCTATTTCTTGCAAAAATATAGAAAGCAACGGGGTGAACACAAAAATGCTCAGTAAGTAAATCCTCTACTCTGCTATCCCCGTGCATCACTCTTTAATTCTTTCCTTACTCCACTCTTTTTCTTCTTTTTCTTTCTCTGTTTCTTACTCTCACTGTTTTTTTCTTTCTTTCTACTTCTCTCTATTCTTTCTTTCTTATTCTTTCTATTCTTCCTAACCATGTTGAAATTCATGGCAATGTACATGAATAAAATGCATATGCAATAATGCACAAAAATGCTTTTTCTTTCTTATCTCTATTTTCTTGTTCTATTTCTTTTCTTTTCTTTTCTTTTCTTATTCTTTGCTGATCGGACTCGGTTGATGTATGGATTCAGAACCTTGGCCATGTGAGTGAGTACAGTCCTCATCTACATGCACTCTTACGGACCATACAAATTCTTCTTTCTTCTTAGGCCACTCAATTAAGGTGACGTGCATGTAGGAATTCTTCTTGGTACAACCCTCATCCACATACACTCTTACGGGTCGTACAATTCTTCTTCTTCTTATGCCACTCAATTAAGGTGACGTGTATGTGGGAATTTCTTCTTAACACTCACGGTTCCCCTCACACCAACCTATTCTTTACTTTTCTTTAACACTCTTTAATTCTTTAATGCTTATTCTTCCTTTCTTTTTATTCTTAGAGTGTTTTATTCTTTCTTTCTTTATTCTTTATTCTTTATTCTTTCTTATGTTTCTACAAATACACAATTATATACATATGGATGGCACATGTTTAAAATTTCTTACTTAAATGCACTTATGAAATGCACAAATGCAATGTTGCCTCAAAGATAGTCATTCTGCACAGGTCTTATTCAAGAAGGCATAACTTGAGTTATACACATCGGATTGCTACAATTTTTGTGTCATTTTAAAGCTTAGAGACAGGGCTATAACTTTTATGTTTTGGTCTCAACCCAGTTCAATCTCTAAGATACCCAAAAATCACTCAGAAGGTCACGGACGTGACAGGGCAGTTTTCACTTAGGCTTTTCATCAAACGTATTGCATGCATACTCAATCCGAATTTGGCTACCATTCTATCTCTTTCTCAAGTCACCAATATTTGGAGTAAAACTCCAGCAAACAACTACTAAACCTGCCAAAAACAATACACTCCCAAAAATTCTACTCAACTCTTTCTAACTTCAACCAAACTTCAATGAATCATCATACAACCAAAACCACTTCTCATGGCTAAATTCTACTCATTAATAATCATCAAACTCCTCAATAATTCATCAATTTCATCTCAATTTCTCAATAATCACAACATATGCATATTTAAAATAAATCTCTACTCACTTGAATTCTTAAATTTTAGCTTGAGTTGGATTTTGAGTGGAATTTACTTACCTTTTGCTTGAGTAGTCTCTCCTAAGCTCTTTACTCTTGTTGGATTCAAATCTTCTCTTAACCCTAAGCATAAACTTCATAAGAACTCAACTTTTACAAAAATAAAACAAGAATAAAGAGCATGAATCCTTACCTTTTGATGCCTTGAATCAAAACCCTATGAAAATCTACTCAAAAGCCCTCAAATTCCTTGGAAAAGTGAATGAAAATTTGAGGGAAAAGGAGGAGGAGTGTGGGGTTGATATGAACGAAATAAGGGTTTCAAACCCTTAACATTTTAGTTTATAAACTCACTTTCCCATTTTGCCCTTACTCTTTCTTAGAAATTCCATCTTTGTCCCTTAAAAAGAAATTCCATCTTTGTCCCTTAGAAAAGAAATTCCATCTTTGTCCCTTAGTCAATTACCAAAATGCCTTCACTTTTATTGTATTCTCTATGATTTTCTATCTCTTTTCACTCCCCACAAAATCAACTAGTTTTGAGTGAAAAGACTATTTTACCCTTAATGCAAGTCTAGGGCATTTTCTTCATATTCTCTTAAAATAATTCTAACAAAATTTAACAAAGGGCTATACAGCATAATTTAAATCATGTACCTCAATGTTGGGTGTTACAATTCTCCCCCCCTTAAAAGAATTTCGTCCCCGAAATTCAAGCGAACAACTCCGGGTAACGGTTCTGCATGTCTTGTTCTGTCTCCCATGTAGCTTCTTCAACTTTATGATTTCTCCAGAGGACTTTCACTAAAGGGATACTGTTGTTCCGGAGCTCTTTAATTTTTCTGTCTAAAATCTGCATTGGATGCTCCTCATACACAAGATTCTCTTCTAAGTCTACGTCCTCTAAGCTCAGAATATGGGAGGGATCACTTACATACTTTCGAAGCATCGAGACATGAAATACATTGTGAACTTTGTCCATATTGGGTGGTAGTGCTAATCAGAGGCCACCTTTCCTACCGTAATACCTCAAATGGACCAATGAATCTCGGTGCTAACTTTCCTTTATTACCAAAACGCATTACCCGTTTGTAGGGGAGACTTTCGAAAAACTTTGTCACCCACCTCAAACTCAACTTCTTTTCTCTTTAGATCAAGATAACTTTTCTCGTCTTGGGCTTTTTTCATTCTCGCTTCGATCGCTTTACATCTTCTATCATTTTTCTCGAGTCATTTCGGCCCAAGAGCTATATTCAACTCATCTCTCTCGCCCATCTCATCCCAATGCAGTGGAGATCTACATCGTCTACCATACAAAGCCTCATAAGGAACCATTTTAATTGTAGACTGGTAGCTGTTATTATAAGCAAACTCCACCAAGGGTAACATCTCATGCCAGGATATTTTATAATCCATACAGCATGCTCTCAACATGTCCTCAAGCACTTGATTTGTTATCTCTGTCTGGCCGTCTGTCTGAGGATGATAGGCAAGATTAAAGGCCAATCGGGTACCCAAGTTCCTCTGTAAACTTATCCGTAAAGCCCGAGACAAACTGAATCTCTGTCGATACTATTGTCTTGGGTACACCATGAAGTCTCACTATCTCCTTAATATACATCTCGAGCCAATCGATCCGGCGGTTACTTTCCTTTACCCGGAAGAAAATGGGCTGATTTAGCTACAATCATCTATTATACCCTTTCTGCACTCTAGGGAGACCTGTAATAAAATCCATCGAGATACTCTCCCATTTCCATTCAGAATACTAAGTGGTTGAAGCAACCCCGATGGCCTTTGGTGTTCTTGCTTTCACTTGCTGACAAGTCAAACATTTAGCTACAAACTCTATAATATTTTTCTTCATCACTGGCCATCAATAGCCTTTTTTTAAATCTTGATACATCTTGGTTGCTCGGGGATGAGCAAGTAAGGTGTCTCATGAGCTTCTGTAAGGATTCTCTTTCTCAAATCATCATCTTGAGGAATACACAACCGACTCCTAAAACAGAGAACATCATCCCATAATCGAAACTCTGATATCTTGCCCTCATGCACTTGCTGAACTATTTTCTAACACCACTCATCATTTAGCTGCTTTTCTTTAATTTCTTCCAGTAAGGTAGATTGAACCTCTAACTTGGCAATCCGTCCTGGTATGACCTCAATCTGCTCTTTACACAACTCTTCTATTAATTCTTTCTATCTTGTGAGTCGGGACAAATAAGCCTTCCTGCTCAGAGCATCGGCTACTACATTAGCTTTCCTTGGCTGATATTTAATCTCGCACTCATAATCTTTAACCAGCTCTAACCATCTTCTTTGTCTCATATTCAACTCCTTCTGAGTAAAGAAATACTTTAAACTCTTATGGTCGGTGTAGATATTACTTTTGGCACCGTAAAGATAATGCCTCCAAATCTTCAAGGCAAAGACTATTGCTGCCAACTCTAAATCATGTGTAGGGTATCTTGTCTCGTACTCTTTTAGTTGACGAAGCATAAGCTATAACCCTACCTAACTGCATCAATACGGCACCAAGTCCCTGTAGAGAGGCATTTGTATAAATGTCATAATCTACACCCTCTTGTGGTAACACTAACACTGGAGCTGTCGTTAATCTTTTCTTCAACTCTTGAAAACTCTCCTCACAGGCAACTGACCATATAAAAGGAACTCTCTGTTTGGTAAGAGCTGTCAATGGCTTAGCTAACTGGGCAAACCCTGCCACGAACCGGCGGTAGTAACCTGCTAGTCCCAAGAAACTCCTCACTTCTTTTACTGTCTTTGGCCTTTGCCATTCTAGAATTGCCTGTACTTTACTAGGATCCACTGAAATCCCCTCGCTAGAAACAGTATGGCCCAGAAATATCACTTGATCAAGCCAGAACTCATATTTAGAAAACTTGGCATACAACTTTTTTTTTCTCAACCGCTGTAGCACAAATCTTAAGTGTTCTTCATGCTCTTCTCTTGACTTCGAATAAATCAGGATGTCATCAATAAATACCACTATAAACTGATCTAGACAATCATGGAACACCCTATTCATTAAGTCCATGAAAACTGCTGGGGCATTAGTTAACCCAAAAGGCATCACCACAAATTCATAATGCCCATATCTTGTCCGGAACGCAGTCTTAGCTAAATCTTGTTCTGCCACCTTTACCTGATGATAACCCGATCTCAAATCAATCTTGGAAAATACTGCTGCACCCTTTAACTGATCAAAAAGGTCATCTATCCGAGGTAACGGGTATTTATTCTTCACTGTCACTTTATTCAATTCTCTGTAATCAATACACATCCGTAATGACCCGTCTTTCTTCTTTACAAACAAGATTGGAGCTCCCCAGGGGGAGAATGACTTGGTTGGATAAAACCTTTATCTAGGAGTTCTTGAAGTTGCTTTTTCAATTCCTGAAGCTCGGCTGGGGCCATTCGGTAAGGGGCTTTAGAAATCGGCGCTATCCCTGATGCCAACTCAATACTAAACTTAACTTCTCTTTCTGGAGGCAAACCCTGTAAGTCTTCTGGAAATACATCTAGAAATTCCTGGACTACTGGCACACTCTACAATTCTGGTTGTGGGACATCTCTACTTTGCACCACATGAGCTATATACCCTGAACACCCTTTTCTTAACATCTTTCTAGCCTTCATACTACTAATCAACATACTCAATTGATGGCCCTCTCCGAAACTAAATTTATCTCCATTATCAAGATTAAATCTCACTTTCTTTTTCCGACACTCAATTTCTACTCCATACCTCCCTAGGAAATCCATACCCAAAATCACATCAAAGTCGGGCATATTAAACACTATTAAATCAACTGCTAACTCCTGACCATGGATCACTACAGACTCTCCTAACAGCATCTCATGGGTCACAACACTAACCCCATCAGGTAACTCTATTTTAATGGGTTGGCTTACTCTGGTAGGTTTCAAACCTAATCTTTCTATCATCCCATAAGATATAAATGAATGAGTAGCTCCAAAATCAATTAAAGCATAAAAAGGAACTGCATGAAATAATAACTAACCCAGTGCAATGATGGGTACTGCTCTCACCTTGTGCTACTGTAAATACTCTAGCAGTAGTGCCTCTAGGAGGTTTGTGCTGCAGATGGAAGGGAAACTTTACAATCTTTCTTTAGATGCCCTGGCTGCCGACATCGATAACAAATATTACGGCCTAACTTTTTTTCTTTTTAGACTCTCTGGATGAGTCCTCCCACATTTAGGACATGGGGGAAACTCCATTGTTCTCGGCCATTTATTCTGCCAATCTTTCCTGTCCTTCTTCGGCTAAAACTTCCTTTTATTCATTACTTCTCTGTTTCTTGCACTTTCAAATCTTTCTCTCTGCGGGGCGGGGGATGGTTCACTTGATCCTCCTATTGAGGGACCTGCTGGGGTGATTTTGTTCTCAAATATTTCTGCCCTCAATGCTCGCCTTAAAGCCTCACTATAGGTTTGTGGGGGATCGGCACCCGTCATTATATCACGAGCTATCTCCGGCTTCAAACCATGGACAAACTTATCTCTTCTCAACTCTGCAGTACTGACAATTCCGGGTGCAAACCTGGCAAGGGAATTAAATCTCACTGAGTACTCTTTCACTGTACTAGACCCTTGTTGTAGGCTGATAAATTCTTGAACCTTCTCATGAACTCGGTCTTCCGTTCTATACTCGCCTTCAAATTCTCTTACGAACTCACCCCGAGTCATCACGTAAACATCATGGGTGTCTTCCATTAATTCCCACCAAATTCGGGCATCACTCCGAAACAAGAAACTGGCATACCGGATCCTTTTCTTGTCTGTTATAGGAAACAGTGCCGTCGTACACTCAACGGATCTAAGCCATTCTTCTGCCACTAAAGGATCCGTTGTACCTTTAAATTCTGATGCCTGATGTTGACTTGGAAGCCCATAAATCGGCTCAATTCGATTCCTCAGACTATCCGAGGTACCGGCCTTTCTTTCTTTCTTCTAGTGGGCGGTACTTGAACGGGGTTTTCAATTCTTTGGGTTTTCAATTTCTTTCTCGGTTCGACTCTCCCTAGTCACGCTTCATCAAGGGTAGGGGGAGTAGGTTCTGGTGGGTTGGAAGGTTCCCCTGTACTCACTGTTCTCTTACTACTTGCTCGGGTTCTACCTCTACCTCTCATCTATAAAACAACCACATTTACTCAACATATGCAACGCCTAAAGTAAGGAAAGAAAATTTAACTCACAGCGGTCGGCTTCGGAACATCGCGGCGGTGAGAATGGCACACTGTCAAATCCCAAAATCTTGGCTCTGATACCAAAAATGTAATGACTTCTTTCTACTAATATGCTCACAAAAGATACTTAATAAAAATACATATATATAGACTAAAAAGTAGTTGGGCCCAAGTTTTTTTTTACTTAATATATACATTCTTTATACAAGACAAAAAATAACATATACAAAAACTATCAAAATGGTGGATAGTGTAGCCATGTCTCTCTGCTTGCCGATGTCCATCCGACCGCATCCTCACCTATTTCCTGCAAAAATATAGAAAGCAACGGGGTGAGCACAAAAATGCTCAGTAAGTAAATCCTCTACTCTGCTATCCCCGTGCATCACTCTTTAATTCTTTCCTTACTCTACTTTTTCTTTTTTCTTTTTCTTTTTCTTTCTCGTTTACTTTCTTACTCTCACCTGTTTTTTTCTTTCTTTCTACTTCTCTCTATTCTTTCTTTCTTATTCTTTCTATTCTTCCTAACCATGTTGAAATTCATGGCAATGTACATGAATAAAATGCATATGCAATAATGCACAAAAATGCTTTTTCTTTCTTATCTCTATTTTCTTGTTCTATTTCTTTTCTTTTCTTTTCTTTTCTTATTCTTTGCTGATCGGACTCGGTTGATGTATGGATTCAGAACCTTGGCCATGTGAGTGAGTACAGTCCTCATCTACATGCACTCTTACGGACCATACAAATTCTTCTTTCTTCTTAGGCCACTCAATTAAGGTGACGTGCATGTAGGAATTCTTCTTGGTACAACCCTCATTCACATACACTCTTACGGGTCGTACAATTCTTCTTCTTCTTATGCCACTCAATTAAGGTGACGTGTATGTGGGAATTTCTTCTTAACACTCACGGTTCCCCATCACACCAACCTATTCTTTACTTTTCTTTAACACTCTTTAATTCTTTAATACTTATTCTTCCTTTCTTTTTATTCTTAGAGTGTTTTATTCTTTCTTTCTTTATTCTTTATTCTTTCTTATGTTTCTACAAATACACAATTATATACATATGGATGGCACATGTTTAAAATTTCTTACTTAAATGCACTTATGAAATGCACAAATGCAATGTTGCCTCAAAGATAGTCATTCTGCACAGGTCTTATTCAAGAAGGCATAACTTGAGTTATACACATCGGATTGCTACGATTTTTGTGTCATTTTAAAGCTTAGATACAGGGCTATAACTTTTATGTTTTGGTCTCAACCCAGTTCAATATCTAAGATACCCAAAAATCACTCAGAAGGTCACGGACGTGACAGGGCAGTTTTCACTTAGGCTTTTCATCAAACATATTGCATGCATACTCAATCCGAATTTGGCTACCATTCTATCTCTTTCTCAAGTCACCAATATTTGGAGTAAAACTCCAGCAAACAACTACTAAACCTGCCAAAAACAATACACTCCCAAAAATTCTACTCAACTCTTTCTAACTTCAACCAAACTTCAATGAATCATCATACAACCAAAACCACTTCTCATGGCTAAATTCTACTCATTAATAATCATCAAACTCCTCAATAATTCATCAATTTCATCTCAATTTCTCAATAATCACAACCTATGCATATTTAAAATAAATCTCTACTCACTTGAATTCTTAAATTTTTAGCTTGAGTTGGATTTTGAGTGGAATTTACTTACCTTTTGCTTGAGTAGTCTCTCCTAAGCTCTTTACTCTTGTTGGATTCAAATCTTCTCTTAACCCTAAGCATAAACTTCATAAGAACTCAACTTTTACACAAATAAAACATGAATAAAGAGCATGAATCCTTACCTTTTGATGCCTTGAATCAAAACCCTATGAAAATCTACTCAAAAGCCCTCAAATTCCTTGGAAAAGTGAATGAAAATTTGAGGGAAAAGGAGGAGGAGTGTGGGGTTGATATGAACGAAATAAGGGTTTCAAACCCTTAACATTTTAGTTTATAAACTCACTTTCCCATTTTGCCCTTACTCTTTCTTAGAAATTCCATCTTTGTCCTTTAGAAAGAAATTCCATCTTTGTCCCTTAGAAAGAAATTCCATCTTTGTCCCTTAGTCAATTACCAAAATGCCTTCACTTTTATTGTATTCTCTATGATTTTCTATCTCTTTTCACTCCCCACAAAATCAACTAGTTTTGAGTGAAAAGACTATTTTACCCTTAATGCAAGTTTAGGGCATTTTCTTCATATTCTCTTAAAATAATTTTAACAAAATTTAACTAAGGGCTATACAGCATAATTTAAATCATGTACCTCAATGTTAGGTGTTACAGACACCCGTCCACAATTTATGGATGGGCGTCCCAAGTTTTTTTAAAATTTTATACTTACATTATGGATGGGCATCCCTTATTTGCAGGCGTCTGTCTCAAATTAAGGGACGGCCGTCCATAACTGATGAACGGTCGTTCCTAAATGTTTTTTAATTTTTTAAAAACGATTGTTTATGGACGGGGCGTCCATTAAGATATGAACGCCCGTCCAATATTTATGGACGGCCATCCATAACCTATGAACGGTCGTCCTTAATTTTTTTTTTTAATTTTTTATTCCATTTACTGATGGACGGGTGTCCTTTAAATGGGGAAGCCCGTCCATAGTAAATGGACCCTCATCCATATAATATGGACGGGAGTCCATGTAAGTGAATGATCGTCCATATTTGATGAACGGCCGTTCACTACAAAAAAAAAAAAAAAAAAATTAATAACGTGGAATGTGTTGAATGGTGTGAGTCACTGGACACATAGACCGATAAAAGATTTTGGTGTAAAAACCCCGGTGTCTGTAGCATTGTTGATGGACCTAATGTTGTTTGCCACAATACTTTAATCAGATGGTGTTGCAAGAATAAAGAAGTCAACGAAGTTCTTAATCTTTATCAAGAGAAATTTGAGAAGGAATTAGGCCTAATGTGATTATAAATGACAATTTGTTAACTTGCATTTTCATTGATAGACTTTGCAAGAATGGATGTGTTTCGGAAGAAGTGGAAATGTTTCATACTTTAGTAAATAATATCGATTTTGGTATATTTAAAAGTTTGAAGAACAAATAGAAAAAAAAAATTTATATATCGTTGTAAATTAAATACAAAGTTCAATAGCATGACTTATTTAGATCTTATAATTTTATTAAAAAAAGGTAAAATTGAATACTTATATAAATTCATTTGTTTAATCAACTGGATAATTTTGGATTTAGTAGAAAACCATCTCAAACCGAAAACACCTAAATGTGGATTTACATTTTTAACCTTCAATTTTCAAAATCATAAAGGTGGTTTAAATAGGAAAGATCGATACTTGACATAAGTTTGCAATTTTGAAAACCTTAAAGGTTGTTTGTGAAATTTGTCAAAACATTTCTCTTTAATGCATTTGCCTTTTGCAATGACCTTACTTCGGAAAAGACGATCCACAAAAACACTCTTCAATTCATACATGGCTTTGAGATTCAGATCCCCATTTCGTTCGTCTTCAATCTCTCAGAACCCATCCTCGAAAGTTAATGTTTTATTTTTGTTAGCTCACTTACATAACCTCACATCTTCAAGCTCCAAAAATGAAGTTTCGTATTCTTTCAAAAAAACCCCTTGAACGATCCTCACTTGCTAAATTCCTCAAAGAAAATTTTCGATCAGGTAGCTTTACTTTGAATGAAGCATTGTTCTTTTCTTATTACATGATTAATTCGAAACCCCTTTCTCCAATTTCATCATTCACTACTTTGTTTAGTGCACTAGCTAAGAAGGAGCATTATTCTGAAGTGATTTTGCTATATAAGCTGTTAAATTCAACTGGGTTGTCTCCAGATTTAATATCTTTGAATATTTTGATGAATTGCTTCTGTAATATCAAAAGGTTTTCTGATGGTTATGATGTTTTTTGGGCGATTTTGAAGTTGGGTTTTAGCCCAAATACCATGACATTTACTTGTTTGATTAAAGGTCTGTGTGTAGAGAGAAAGATTATGGAATCAATGGAATTGTTTAAGAAAATGATTGTTGTTGGTTGTAGGGCTGATGTGATCACTTGCAACACTTTGATTGGTGGATTGTGTAAAACAGGGAAGATAAGTGTTGCCATTAAGTTGCTTGAAGAGATGGTTAATGGGAATAAAGAATCAGTTGTTTTTTGTAGGCCAAATGTTGTTACTTATAATACTATAATTGATGGTCTTTGTAAGGCTAGATTGGTTGAGAAGGCTAGACAACTATTGTTGGAACATATGATTCAGAGAGGTGTGGTTCTTGACATTTTTACTTAGAGCATTTTAATAAACAATTATTGCTTGGCAGATAGAATTGGTGATGCAAGGGAGTTGTTTGATTCTATAACTAGAAAAGGGTGTAGGCCTAATGTTGTTTACTACACTACTTTAATCAATTGGTATTGCAAGAATAAAGAAGTCAATGAAGCTGTTAGTCTTTATCAAGAGATGATTTCAGAAGGAATTAGGCCTAATATGATTACATATAACACCTTGTTAACTGGCTTTTTTCTTATAGCTAAAGTGGAAGATGCAAGGAATTTAGTTAGTGAGATGCGACTTAACGATGCTTTTCCTAATTCTTGGACATATAGCATTTTCATTGATGGGCTTTGCAAGAACAGATGTGTTTTGGAAGCATTGGAAATGTTTAATGCTCTAGTAAATAATAAGATTGCAGTTAGCATTAAAGGTTTGAGTTCCCTCATTGATGGATTATGTAAAACAGGGAGATTCGAAACTACTTAGGACTTATTTCAGAAGTTTTGTCTTCATGGAAACCTGGTGCTAGATGTTGTAACATATAGCATTTTGATCAATGGGCTATGTAAAAATGGACAACTAGAAATGGCAAATGAGTTGTTGTCATATATGGAGGAAAAAGGTTGTGCTCCAAATGTAGTCACATTTAGTACGCTTATGTTTGGTTTCCTCAAGAATAATGAGATACCAAAAGTTGTTGAACTCCTTCATAAGATGGTGGAGAGAAATGTGAAGCTGACTGAATGTACAATGTCCTTAGTCATGCAGTTACTAATGAAGGCTGAAAATTATAGTGAATGTTTGAACGAGCTTCCTCAATTTCCTGTTCAAAAGAGAAATTGAAGTTTACGTGATAAACTTTGGCAAGTATTAAACTTTTTTTTAGAGCATAATCCTGCAAAAGTTCATCCGGCTGCCCAAATACTCTATATTGGTTACGGTATGTAGAAAGTTTAGTAAACACTTTTATCTGTTCAAATTTGATAGGGATGGTGATGGGGATGATTGAGAATGATAGCTTTCCTGATCAGACATACAATACGTGATCTGTCTCTATTGTAAGTACATATATTGGAGGTGGCAGCATTGTAGGTTGCATTTGGATTTGCACATGTAGTAGATCTTAAGGGTTTGAGGATTATTTTTGGTGTAAATTTTGGTAAGCAAAAGTTGTATATGAGGAATTGTGGAATGGTTCTTACTTTAACTACGACAATAATGGTAGCGGCTCAAGTTCATCTATTCAAGCCGATCGCCATCGGACAATGGTATGTTGCAACCGATTAACTTCATTCATTGATATTCTTAATTATCCGAGCCCGATAAATCTTGATTTATTTATAGTGTTTCACATGTTTCTTTGCTCAATATATATTCTTTTTTTAGTTCAGACCGATAAGACGAACTTAGCGTGTGTCTCTAATGTAGTTAATCTATTTTTTTTAAGTGGTCAGAACAACTACTGAAAACTAGTACAATGCATGCATAATAACAATAGAAAATTGGGCCCAAAACTTTCTTTTCATTAGTAAGCATGTGTCTTTTATACATAAAGAGTATCATTTACAAAAAAATGTATTTTAAAAAGACAAAACAGGGGAAACAAGTGTAGCTATCTCTCTTCGCTTGCCGACGCCCTCCGACCGCATCACCTAGAACTCGCATCCACAAAGGAAATAACGGGGTGAGCACAAAATAATGCTCGTAAGTAAAACTCTCTCTCGTCTGTCTCCCCGTATGAATAACTCTTAATTCTTTCCTTTTTGCTATTCGATTCTATTTCTGTTTCTAATAACATCATAGCCTCATCTTACTCGGAGGTACGGCCGGATGGCGTTCACACAAAGACCATCTCACTCTATGGCTATCGGGTGGAATTCACACGTACCAACCCGTTCTTAGTGACTACCGAGTGAGGATCACAAAGCACCAACTCGTTTCTTTCTAACTATCGGGTGGAGATCACCTAGCACCTACTGCTCCTCATGAATTTTGGGTAACGATCACCAAGCATTTACCCGTCTCTAGTCACTATCGGGTGATGGTCACAAAGCATCAACCCGCTTCTACTAGCCGTTGGATGATGATCACAAAGCATCAACTTACCTATCTCTTAACTAACCGGGTAGTGGTCACAAAGCATCTACCCATTTCTACTACTCATCGGGTGACGATCACAAAGCATCGACCCATCTCTCTAAGGGCTATTCGGATGATGATCACAGAGCATCAATCCGATTCCCATAACGGTCGGGTGATGATCACAAAGCATCATCCCAACTATACTACTCTTCTAATTCATTCTATTGTAGCATTTTTCAATGCTCTCTACCCTTAGAGTAATTTTACCCACTAAGCTCTCTACTCATAGGGTAATTGCATAAACCATTTCCTTACACTTTCTTAGGTTACTTTTCCATGTACAACTAGTGCCTATGGATAGTTCATCTTCATCAATGCACTTATGAGATGCCGACATGCAATGTTGCAAGAATTAAGGTTCATTTCTCATACTCAAACCTCTATTAGGCATTTCATCAAACAACTCATGTGCACTATAAAACTCTATCATAGCCATGATTCTAAAACTTTTCTTAACCATCCAAAATGGGGAAAAACCCCTTCACAAGGCCACAAAACCTGCCATAGAAAACACTTCTAAAAAGGGGATCCATAATACCCCTTAAATTCCATCTCAACTACCTTGCCAAACCAACAACCCATTTCTCAAATTTGCAAGGTATAAGCAATCACAAAGCATAGAAATCTCTATTTAATCCTTCATACATGGTATAATACATGCACATCACATACATACATCATCTCTATCAAAACCCTAATCAAGAAAATTCATAAATCTCAACTTGGGTTGGGTTTTAGTTACTTTGCTATGTAGAGACTTCACAAATTCTTCCTTTCACTTGCTTAGCTTGACTTTTCCTCTAATCTTAACCAAAAGAAGGAAAACCCTCAAACTTCAATATGGGTTAAAACTCCCAAAACACACAACTTAAGAAGAAATCCTTACCTTAGGAAGCCTTAGGTTGCTTTTCCACCCCAAATCACTTCCAAAAATCCCCTTGAAAACCTTGATCAAAAGAGAAGAGAAGAGAGGAGAAGAATGAAGAGTCACGTTTGAGAAGAAGAAAATGAGGGGTTTCTTTGATTCTAATTCCTTTTAATGAAATATAAACACACTCATTCCCAATTTGCCCTTATTCTTCTTTGGGAATTCCATCCATATCCTTTAATTCATTACAAACTCACCCCCATAACAACATATTCTCCATGAAAATTCCTTACAACTAACTCCCCACTTTTCCTGCTAATTAGGGGTAGAAAGGTCAAATTGTCCTTAAGGAAGAAAATATCTAAAACTTCATCAACATTTTATTCGGCCTATCGCCGCGGCGAAGAAACCTCTCGCCGCAGGCGAATTGCTGCCAGCCAGCTTCCCCGCTTCAACCTCTCTTCGCCGCGGAAGATTCTTCTTCGCCCGGCAAGAATGGCAGATCAAATTCTTCGTTTTCAACCAATTTCTGGCAACGCTTCAACACAACACTAAATCAAACAATAACACCAAAATCAACTCAAAATAAGAGCGAAAGAGGAAACAGTAACAACGTACCTCAAGCGGGGCGTTACAATTCTTCCCCCCTTAAAAGAATTTCGTCCCCGAAATTCACGCAAATAACTCTGGAAAACGAGTCTTCATGTCCCGCTCTACTTCCCAAGTGGCTTCTTCCACTTTGTGATTCCTCCAAAGGACCTTAACTAGCGGAACACTCTTGTTCCGAAGTTCTTTAACCCTTCGATCTAAGATCTGAACTGGACGTTCTTCATATACTAGATTCTCGTTACTTCAACGTCTTCTACGCCTCGGGGATGTGGAGGGGATCACTTACATACTTTCGTAGCATCGAGACATGGAAGACATCATGCACCCTGTCCATGCTAGGTGGTAGTGCCAATCTATAGGCCACCTTCCCCACTCGTTGCAAGACCTCAAAAGGACCTACATACCTCGGTGCTAGCTTCCCTTTGCTTCCAAAGCGCATTACTCGCTTGTAGGGGAAACTTTCAGAAATACTTTATCGCCCACTTGGAATTCTACCTCTTTCCTCTTCAAATCGGCATAACTCTTCTGTCGATCTTGGGCTTGTTTCATTCTATTTCTGACTAACTTCACATCTTCTACTAGCTTCTGAGTCATTTCTGGCCCAAGAGCGGTACTCAACTCATCTCTTTCTCCTACTTCATCCTAATGAAGCGGAGACCTACACCGTCTACCATACAAAGCCTCGTAAGGCGCCATTCTAATTGTAGACTGATAACTGTTGTTGTAGGCAAATTCTACTAATGGTAACATCTCATGCCAGATACTCTATAATCCATGCAATAGGCTCTCAACATATCCTCGAGCACCCGATTCGTTCTCTCGGTTTGACCATCTGTCTGGGGATGATAGGCAGTACTAAATGCTAAACGGGTACCCAAACTCCTCATAAACTTGTCCGTAATTGGGTGAAACAAATCTGGAATCTCTATCTGATACTATAGTCTTGGGCACACCATGCAATCTGACTATCTCCTTGAGGTAAATCTGGGCCAATTGATCTGTAGAGGTACTTTCCTTTACTGGGAGGAAATGGGCTGACTTGGTTAACCTATCCACAATCACCCATATAGCATTATACCCTCTCGTACTGGGAGGGGGACCCGTGATAAAATCCATTGAAATGCTCTCCCATTTCCACTCGAATACTCAATGGTTGAAGCAACCACGACGGCCGTTGGTGTTGTTCGCTTTCACCCATTGACAGTTAGGCATTTAATCACAAACTCGCAATGTCTTTCTTCATACCCGACCACCAATAGCCTTTCTTTATATCCCCTGATACATCTTGGTTGCTCCCGGATGAGCGTTGTACGGTGTGTCATGAGCCTCCATAAGAATTTTCTGTTTCAACTCCTCATATGGAGGAATGCACAACCGATTTCTAAAATAGAGGACACCATCTCTCACAAAGAACTCGATGTCTTGCCCTCACGCACTTGTCAGTCTTGCTT
The DNA here is from genome assembly GCA_026225825.1 of Pistacia integerrima. Lineage (NCBI taxonomy): Eukaryota > Viridiplantae > Streptophyta > Magnoliopsida > Sapindales > Anacardiaceae > Pistacia > Pistacia integerrima. The sequence continues at coordinate 49,763,269 of CM047749.1, forward strand.
TTCGACACCACTCATCGCCATTTGCTTTTCTCCCTTTCCTCTAGTAAAGAGGAATTTGTACCTCTAGGGTGGCAATTGTCTCCCCGGAACCACTTCGATCTGCTCCTTAGACAAATCTTCTATTAACTCTTTCTGCCTAGTAAGCCGGAAAACATGGGCTTTTCTGCTCAAGGCATCGGCTACTACATTGGCCTTCCCCGGTTGATACTTGATCTCACAATCATAATCCTTGACCAGCTCTAACCACCTTCTCGCCTCATATTCAACTCCTTTTGAGTGAAGAAGTACTTTAGACTCTTATGATCGGTGTATTTATTACTCTTCACACCATAAAGGTAGTGCCTCCAAATCTTTAAGGCAAAGACCACGTCTGCTAACTCTAAGTCATGCGTAGGGTATCTGGTCTCGTACTCTTTCAATTGACGAGAAGCATAAGCTATAACCCTACCTAACTGCATCAACACAACACCAAGTCCCCGCAAAGAGGCATCTCGTATAAATGTCATAATCTACACCTCCCGTGGTAACACTAGCACGGGGAGCGATGTTAGCCTTCTTCAACTCTTGAAAGCTTTCTTCACATGCCGCCGACCTGCACAAAGGAGTCTTCTGTTTGGTAAGAGCTGCCAACGGTTTAGCCAATCGGGCGAATCCCGCTACAAATCACCGGTAGTAACCTCCGCCAAGCCTAAGAAACTCTGATTTCTTTCAACTTCTTCTGGCGCCACTCCTGATTGCTCGCACTTTACTCGGATCTACCGAAATCCCTTCCTTCCCGACACGGTATGACCCAAGAAAATCACTTGGTTAAGCCAAAACTCACACTTAGAGAATTTAGCACACAACTTCTTTTCTCTCGCCGTTGCAATACTAATCTCAAGTGTTTCTCATGCTCTTCTCTTGACTTTGAGTAAATCGAATGTCGCGATGAAGACAACAATGAATGATCCAAATACTCATGGAATACCCCTGTTCATCGGGTCCATAAAAACCGCGGGCATTAGTCAAACCAAAAGGCATCACTACAAATTCATAATGCCCGTATCCGCACGAAAGGCGCTTAGCCACATCTTGCTCAACCACTCTTACTTGATGATACCCGGACCTCAAATCAATTTTTGGAGAACACCGCCGCTCCTTTCAACCGATCAAAAAGGTCATCTATCCAAGGGGTAGTGGGTACTTATTCTTCACGTAACTTTATTCAACTCCCTATAATCAATACACATCCTTAGTGACCCATCCTTCTTTTTTACAAATAGGATTGGAGCTCCCCAAGGGGAATGACTTGGTCGGATAAAGCCTTTATCTAAAAGCTCTTGGAGTTGCTTTAATTCTTGAGCTCACCTGGGGCCATTCGATAAGGGGCTTTAGATATTGGTCTGTCCCCCGGTGCTAGTTCGATACTAAACTCTACCTCCCTCTCTCGGAGGCAAACCCGGTAACTCTTCCGGGAAATACATCTAGGAAGTCTCGAACTACCCGGCACCCTCTCAATCTCTAACCTGGGAACATCACCACTTTGCACTACATGGGCAATATAACCCCGAACACCCCTTTCTCAACATCTTCCTAGCTTTCACATTACTAATCAGCATGCTCAACTGATGGCCTTCTCCAAAACTAAACTTATCTCCACTATCAAGGTTAAACCTTGCCTTCTTTTTCCGATACAATCTCTACTCCATATCTCCCTAGGAAGTCCATGCCCAGAATCACATCAAAATCGGGCATATCGAAAACTATTAAGTCAACGATTAACTCTCTACCCTGGATCACTAAGGACTCTCTTAACAAAATCTCTTGAGTCACAACACTAACCCCATCGGGTAGTTCTATCTTAATGGGTTGTGATGCTCTAGTAGGTTTCAAACCTAATCTCTCAAGCATCCCATAAGATACGAACGAATGGGTAGCACCTGAATCAATTAAAGCATATAAAGGGACTGCATGAAATAATAAGCACAAAGAATCAGCTTGATGGATCGCCTCTGCTTCCCTTGTGCCACAAGAAAAACTCCGCGTCGCAGCATTCCTCCCGAACCCCGAGTAGTTGGTGGAAGAGGAGCTTTACAATCTCTCAGCATGTGCCCCGCCGGCACCTATAACACACTCTCTGATCCCTCAGACACTCTCCCGGGTGATTCTTCCCGCATTTAGGGCAAGGAGGAAACCCTTCCGTCCGAGGTCGTTATTCTTCCACTCTTTTCTATTCTGTCTATACTGGAACTTCTTCTTCTGATTCTTCATGTCTTTACCCTTCACATCCTCATGTTTCTCTCTATGAGGAGCGGAGGGTAGCTCTTCGGTCCTCCTCCCCGTCAAGGATCCTACGGGGAAGATTTTATTCTCAAAAATCTCCGCCTTCATCGCCCGCCTCAAAGCCTTACTATAATTCCGAGGAGGGTTGGAGCTTGTCATTATATCCCGGGCTATCTCCGGCTTCAATCCATGTACAAACTTATCCCTTCTCAAGGCCGGAGTGCTAACTATTCCCGGTGCAAACCTTGCAAGAGCATTGAACTTCACTGAGTACTCTTTTCACTGCTCGCCCCTTGTCAGAACCGCCCGATAAATTCTTGGACCTTCTCATGAACTTGGTCCTCCGTTCTATACTCACCTCAAACTTCTTGTTCGAACTCTTCCCACGTCATTATGTCGCGCCATGAGTTTCTTCCATTAATTCCCACCAAATTCGGGCATCACCCAAACAAGAAACTCGCATACCGGATCTTCTCCCGGTCCGACATGGGAAATAAACCTGTGGCTCGTTCTACTGACCCAAGCCACTCTTCTGCTACTACTGGATCGGTAGTACCCTTAAACTCTGAGGGTTGATGCTGACTGGAAAGACCGTAAATCGGTTCCACTGCTCGCACGGGGAGGTACCGCTTTGTCCTCTTTCGACATGTGTAATCAAGGCGGTACTGAACAGGGGGTGGGGTACAACTCTCCCCGAGTTTCGCCATAACTTGTCGAATAATTCCCCTGATTCTAGCTTCATCCAAGGGAAGGGCGTAGACTCTGGTGGGTTAGAAGGTTCTCCTTCATTCACCACACCCTTACCGCGATTTCGATAACTACGCCTCATCTACAAAATGATCACACTAATAAACTCAAGGAACAATTGCTATAAGGAAAGAATTACTCACATAGTCGGTTAGGGGACGCCGTGGCGATGAGAATAGTACCTTTGTTCAATCCCAAAATCTTTGCTCGATACAAAAAATGTAACAACTACTGAAAACTAGTACAATGCATGCATAATAACAATAGAAAATTGGGCCCAAAACTTTCTTTTCATTAGTAAGCATGTGTCTTTTATACATAAAGTCTTGTTTACAAAAAAATGTATTTTAAAAAGACAAAACAGGGAAACAAGGTAGCTATCTCTCTTCGCTTGCCCGACGCCCTCCGATTGCATCACCTAGAACCCCTGCATCCACAAAGGAAATAACGGGGTGAGCACAAAATAATGCTCATAAGTAAAACTCTCTCTCGTCTGTCCCCCGTATGAATAACTCTTAATTCTTTCCTTTTTGCTATTCTGATTCTATTTCTGTTTCTAATAACATCATAGCCTCATCTTACCGGAGGTACGGCCGGATGGCGTTCACACAGCACCATCTCACTCTCTATGGCTATCGGGTGGAATTCACACAGTACCAACCCGTTCTTAGTGACTACCGAGTGAGGATCACAAAGCACCAACTCGTTTCTTTCTAACTATCGGGTGGAGATCACCTAGCACCTACCCGTTCCTCATGAATTTTGGGTAACGATCACCAAGTATTTACCCGTCTCTAATCACTATCGGGTGATGGTCACAAAGCATCAACCCGCTTCTACTAGCCGTTGGATGATGATCACAAAGCATCAACTTACCTATCTCTTAACTAACCGAGTAGTGGTCACAAAGCATCTACCCATTTCTACTACTCATCGGGTGACGATCACAAAGCATCGACCCATCTCTCTAAGGGCTATTCGGATGATGATCACAAAGCATCAATCCGATTCCCATAACGGTCGGGTGATGATCACAAAGCATCATCCCAACTATACTACTCTTCTAATTCATTCTATTGTAGCATTTTTCAATGCTCTCTACCCTTAGAGTAATTTTACCCACTAAGCTCTCTACTCATAGGGTAATTGCATAAACCATTTCCTTACACTTTCTTAGGTTACTTTTCCATGTACAACTAGTGCCTATGGATGGTTTATCTTCATCAATGCACTTATGAGATGTCAACATGCAATGTTGCAAGAATTAAGGTTCATTTCTCATACTCAAACCTCTATTAGGCATTTCATCAAACAACTCATGTGCACTATAAAACTCTATCATAGCCATGATTCTAAAACTTTTCTTAACCATCCAAAATAGGGAAAAACCCCTTCACAAGGCCACAAAACCTGCCATAGAAAACACTTCTAAAAAGGGGATCCATAATACCCCTTAAATTCCATCTCAACTACCTTGCCAAACCAACAACCCATTTCTCAAATTTGCAAGGTATAAACAATCACAAAGCATAGAAATCTCTATTTAATCCTTCATACATGGTATAATACATGCACATCACATACATACATCATCTCTATCAAAACCCTAATCAAGAAAATTCATAAATCTCAACTTGGGTTGGGTTTTAGTTACTTTGCTATGTAGAGACTTCACAAATTCTTCCTTTCACTTGCTTAGCTTGACTTTTCCTCTAATCTTAACCAAAAGAAGGAAAACCCTCAAACTTCAATATGGGTTAAAACTCCCAAAACACACAACTTAAGAAGAAATCCTTACCTTAGGAAGCCTTAGGTTGCTTTTCCACCCCAAATCACTTCCAAAAATCCCCTTGAAAAACCTTGATCAAAAGAGAAGAGAAGTGGAGAGGAGAAGAATGAAGAGTCACGTTTGAGAAGAAGAAAATGAGGGTTTCTTTGATTCTAATTCCTTTTAATGAAATATAAACACACTCATTCCCAATTTGCCCTTATTCTTCTTTGGGAATTCCATCCATATCCTTTAATTCATTACAAACTCACCCCCATAATAACATATTCTCCATGAAAATTCCTTACAACTAACTCCCCACTTTTCCTGCTAATTAGGGGTAGAAAGGTCAAATTGTCCTTAAGGAAGAAAATATCTAAAACTTTATCAACATTTTATTCGGCCTGTCGCCAAGCGTGCCTGTCAGCCGACTTCCCCAGAAGCTTCAACCTCTCTTCGCGCGGAAGATTCTTCTTCTACTGCAGCAAGTGACCCGAAATTCTTGTTTTCAACCAATTTCGAGGGCAAAGCGTTCAACACAACACTAAATCAAACAATAACACCAAAATCAACTCAAAATAAGAGCGAAAGAGGAAACAGTAACAACGTACCTCAAGCGGGGCGTTACAGTGGCAATACATTTTGGAAGTTTTAATTGCATGTTGTCATCTTTTTCCTTACTTTTTGTGGAAAATTAAGTTCTTGTTACTTTCAGTCAGATTTTGCATATATGTGGAATCAGGGGATAAAAACATTAATTTTGTTCTTTGGATTTCCTTTATCTAAGTAATTCTGTAAAATTGATTGACTAGAACTTGTTCTGATGCAGTCTGCCTCACTTTGGTTTGGACCCGCTTGAGATTTATGCAAGAATATGATCCATCGTACGTGAATTTTCACCTGATGGTATTGCGAAGGCAAGAAATCTCTTTGAGCGTGCTATAAGCTCGCTTGGTTTGCATGTTGTCAAGGCAAGAAAATATGGGAAGCATACAGGGAATTTGAGCAAGCCATTCTTCGTACCATAGATGAGATCATCATTAAGGTGAGAATTTATAATATATATATTAGAAACTTTTTAGAAAATGTGTCTGAAGGGGATGCGTTCTATTAATCAATTTACTTGATTATTTAAAGTCTTATTCCGTCCTACTGCTTTGGTATTATGGTTAATAATGCTTTTGTGGGTCTTCCTTTATATTTCCTAGAACCATGGCTCAAGTTGCATGCCCTGTTTATTTTAGAAACTTTTTTTCTTCTTTTAGTCATCTATGTATTGTTCATAAGTTTTGTTCTTTCATTTCCCTATGAAGTGCTATGTACCAAGAAAAAGTATCTGTTTTCAAAATTTACATTCGGAAAATTACGCTTCTTTTGGCGGGAAAAAGAAAAACAGTTCAAGACATCGGAAGTATATTTCACTGCGCTTGTCCTGCTTCCCCTTGCTAACTTAAGGTCAATCCTTCTTGCCTACAAGTCTTGGGAGGTGGAACTGGGGACCTCTCTAGATATTGAATCAGGTGATTTAGATGGGATTCCTTCTACTGTTGCCTCAGCGTACCAAAAGGCATTGGAGATGTATAATGCTCGAGCTGATTTTGAAGAACAGTTGCTAGGCAGGGATATATCGACTCCGAAAAATTTCAACAATTCACGGTATATGGCATTTACTATCAGATATTGTTTTAGACAGCTAAATGATAATGCTGGGTTCTTATGTGATACCTTAAAAATTCAGGTTAAATGGCAACTTGATATGATATTGAAATGTGAAGGTCATGATTTGAGTCTCCCATCTATTACATCTTGCCATATTTGGGTTGGTCTTTCTGTCTAAATTTGGGCTTGGTTTATGTAACATGTGAAGTTGCCTGCTACAAAGTTGAATATCATTGTTGTGCCCTTACCTTTTCAAGCTTAAGCTTTTAGGTCAAGTTGTTTATCAACAAAGTTGCTATTGAAATTTTATTATAATTTCAATTTCTTATGGTCTTTCTTGCTTTTAATTTAAGTAATCAGTTTATGTAATCTTTAGATCTTCTTTTCTTCTTCTTCTTTTCCTGAGGGTGAAAGGCTGTATAAGAACTTGCAATATGGCAATAGGTTACTTTTTTTTTCCCCTTTATTAAAGTGTTAATGGTATTATTTTAATTTGAAATTTTTGCAGATCTACTTGAAGTTTGAACAGTCTTCTAGAGATCCAGGCCGTGTTCAACTTCTCTATGAACGTGCTATTACCGAGTTTCCTGTATCAAGTGATCTCTGGCTTGGTTATACTCGCTATTTGGATAAAACCTTGAAGGTTTCACTCATATTTTCTCTTTTCAATTTTTTATGTTCTAGGTATTTGTAATTTTAGCAATTAATCATCTCTTTTTCCTTCAGGTAGGAAATATTGTGCAGGATGTTCATTCCAGGGCTAGGAAAAATTGTCCTTGGGTTGGTGATCTTTGGGTTCGATCTTTGCTTGCTTTGGAACGTTGCTGTGCACATGAGAAAGAGATATCTACTGTAAGTTCCAGTTTTTACCCTTCATCTACTGAGAATTATGAGAGAGTGTTATAAGTAGCTTAAGAGCAATGACGTTTCACAAACTTTAGTGTTGGAATTTCAGTCAGTCTCTTTTACAAATATAAAGGTTTACTCTTGTTTAAAAAGATTTTTACATCATATTCAGGTCTTTGAGAAGTCCCTTCTATGCACTTTTTCGAACATTGAGGAGGTAAAGATATCTTTTCTCTAATTTGCAGGCTTGACTTACTACTCTTTGTAACTTGTTATTGTTTCATCTACGTTTTATGCATTAAAGATCTTTCTTAATTGGATCCTCTTTGTTTCAGTACCTAAACTTATTCCTCACTCGAGTGGATGGTTTGAGACGAAGAATCCTTTTGCCTGGAGCAGAAGAGGATGCACTGAATTTTTCATTGATAAAGGAAACGTTTCAGGTTCGATATGTATACTGTTCATTTTTCCTTGTTAAAATTGTTTTTACTCGATGTCAAGAATTTGAACCTTCTCATAGACATTTGTAGATGCTCTATTCATGGTGAATTTTAGATGAAGAAAATGTGGACCTTGTAGCTAGTCTACTCTTTCAAGGTCCAGGCATAGATCTCTTACGAACGTGTGTCAAGTGCTTCTACCCTTAGACTCTGAAGAAAAGTCTTTTAATTTACTTCATTTAGTGTGCTATTATAGTACCATTATGACCACTTTATGTAGAAGGTACAGTGCATAACTCTCGATACTCCAAGATGGTTTTTGCTAATTGCTAGATTGTTATCTTTGTTAATCGCTTTGTCATGGAATAGTGTCCTTTACTAAAAAATTTCTCATTCAGCATTGGAGTTGCATGCATGGAAGATATCTTTATGGATCTGTGAATTTATAAAATTTGCATGTCATATTCAATTGGTACATTGTTGTTGTATAATGGTCATTTTCAATATTTGTGTTTATAAACAATTAGCCCGATGTCTCTTTAGTGTACCATTGAAATTGCAGGCCCTGTATGATTGGATGTATTATATATACTTGAATACTTAACTGTGAAGTTTCCTCATTTCAGTGGGCGTCAGATTGCTTATCTCAACAGATGAAGAATATAGATGGTTTGTTGCATTTGTATGCTTATTGGGCTCATTTGGAGCTAAATTTGGGAAAAGATCAAGCTGAAGCTTGGGGCTTTTGGGAGAGCCTGCTTTGGCCCATTCATCTTTTTCTTTTTCTTTTTCTTATCCTGTATAGTTCAGTATGATTGATTTATGATTCATCTTTGTATTTTTTTCCATATAACTTGTTTTTTGTCTGTGCAGCGGGTCAATGTTGGAAGCCTGACAAGGTTATATAGCTAGGGAAATTGAATTGGGACATTTAAATGAAGATAGGTCCATCTACAGGAGATGCTATAGTAAAAGATTTAGTGGGACAGGTTCAGAGGTATAATTCTTTTACATCACTTGCTTTCAATTATTCTACATTGATTTATGGACAGGATTTGAATTTGAAAGTTTTTAAACTGGTTTGTTCCTCCTTCCTTCTCATTTTTTTTTTGGAAAATTGTTGCTTTTAGTACTATACGATGCAACTTTATTTAATCAATTGATATTTGTCATCTGTAATGCAAACATTTCTATCTTTATTCTCTTTTTGTTGCTGATGGAAGTTGGAACCAGACAAATGGCTTAAGTCAAGGTTGTTAAAATGTTGTTTATCAAGGAGGGCAATTTATGGAGTTCATTTGAACTCTTAACATAGAATCATGCTCTACAGTTGAGAATATTTTTAGAGAGTAGCCTTGCAATAGGTCAACCTGTTACTCGGGCACCAGAATCACAATGGTTTAATATGTCATCTTGAATAATTTTTCCAAATCATACGTAAATGATATATGACAGTATCTCTGGGGATCATGCTAGTTGAAAATCCATGAAGTTTATTTTTTTAACTTTAAACTTTAGAGTTACTAATACTCTAATGAAATTGTGGCATCTAAGAAGCAATCACATTTAAACCATAGGTAGCAGAGTAGTTTTTGAAACACAATAGGCTAATATCTTTTTCCACTTGGCTTATTTTTTCCAGTATGTTTGAAGAAAAGTTTCTTAATTCAAGCTTTACGTTCCGAGTTTCATGTCAAAATATGCTATAGGTTAAATAAAACTTATTGATGTAAATAATTTACATGACCTATCATAAAATCATCTAAGTTCTCTCTGTTCTATGATCAATTTAGTGTTTAGTTTGATAAAGTTAACCTTGTTATTTTCATCTTATCTTGATTGGCCTTACTATATTTAATCAGATTGTTTCCCAACTCTCTGCTCCTGCTCCCGCTTCCATTCATATTATATGATCTCATTGATGATCTCACTACATCATCTAAAGTTACTGACAATTCTTGCTTCTTGATTTTATGATATTGAAAATATTATTTTGGGTCCACAACTCCAGGGTGACTTTCTTCAATTGTTATGCACTGCTTTTTGGATTTGTTGATATATTCTTTTCCTAAGAAACAGAGTTATTCAGGACATATGCCACAACTGGTTGCGTTTTGAGAGAGAATACAGGACACTTGAAGATTTTGACCACGCTGCACAAAAGGTACACATTCCAACTTCAGTTTTAATTTATTTGTTTTAAGTGCCAATTAATCACGTATTTCTTTTTTTCAGTCTAATGTGTATAATGCATTTGCATGGCTGTTGAGAATTAGTATGTATAGATTTATTAAAAAAACAATTGAAGTGTTTAACTAATGATATTTTAGCTGGTTGTGATGTCCACCTTATCTAGTAACCATATGTGTTTGACTAAAATGTGCCACGTTAGCAATTGTCTTTGATGACCTCAAATGATGTGCTTGTAAATGAGTTGTGTTTATGTGCCTCTGTACATATTATGAACTCTTCGCTTCTCTTTTGTCAGAGCTTAAATACTACTGGTGGATCATTGCCTATCTGTTTAAATTTTTAGTTTAAGTGATAACTTAATAGAGTATTGTAGCAAGGTGGTCCACAGAGTCTTGTGTTTAAATTTGTCTATGAGATTTGCACCAGTTTGGTTTGTGATTCAAAAATAATTTTGAAAAACTAAGTTACAATTAAAAATTTTAAAAGTTTTATCCCAATATTTTAAATATTTGGTATTCAAAAATTGTTTTTGAAGTTAAAAACTATATAAAGACTGAGAAATGATATTTTTCTTGTTTTCTAATTTTACACTAATTTTTAGGATTATATGCAAAAACATTGTTTAGAAAACATTTCAACTTATTTTAATAAAAACGTATTTTCATAAAATTCCTTATAGTCCTTGTTTTCAAAAATAAAACACTAATTAAAATTTATATCAAATAGGCTCTTATTTAGATTATAAATTTGTATTTGTATTTATGTTATATTTATGGTTGTGATTATAGGTGTTCAGTGCACGAGATTGTGTTAAATTTTAAGTATGGTTGTTGGATGCTTAACTATCAATTTAAGCTTTTAAGTCAAGTTGTTACATAAATTTGTTAAAGATGTCCATGAATTATGATACATCTGCTTAGTATTTATTGAATGTATGCAATCCTTGCTATTTTAACTCAATACGTAAAGATGCTTGTCTTTGTTCCCTTTCTCAGGTTACTCCCCGCTTGGAAGAGCAGCAATTATTTAGGTTATAGCAGGAAGCCAAATATGTTCCTGAACTAATAGATTAGAAAGAGAAGTCACATAAGAAAATTTTTAATGGAAAGAGAAAAACAGATTCGAACATGGCTGACAAACAGTCTCCAGCTAAGCGGCAGAAAAATACTACCCAAAACCCAAACAAAGTGCATGGGAAAGAAAAGGGACAAGCACAAAACTTAGCTAAAGAAAACAAAGTAGAAGCAAAACCCAAGTTTGAAGAGCATCCAAATGACCAGCACATCAAAGACTCCACCACTGGAAGAGCCAAAGGATACACTGACAAGTGTACTACATTTTTATCAAACTTTAACTTCGGGGCAAGTAGAGGTTCTCTTACGCTTCAGAGAGAGATTGCTTTTTATTCATTTTTAATGCTGGACAGGCAAATATAGAGAGATAATTTTGATGGTTTTAATTTTTTTTAAGGAAACTTCTGAAGATCTAAAAAAATTCTTTAGTGATGTTGGTGGGGTTGAATCTGTTCGAATTCTACAGGACAAGTTCACCAGAAAGTCAAGGGTATGACTTTGTTTCTCTCATTCATTATTTGTTAATGTTCTTTGTGCTTTATGCTTCAAATGAAAAAGGGGAAGCTATCCACTGGACCTTCCATGTGCACATCAGTCTTATAGTCAAATCCTTATTTAACATTGCTTGACCTTTAAACTTCAACATATGTATGCATAATGTGGACTATACCATAGATATTAGCCCTAAGAAACTAATTTTCATGAGACTAGGAGATCAACATGGCTGATGCTTCAGGAACATTGAAATTGCTAAATGTAGTGTATTCTCTTTGATCAAATTTCTCAAGGGTGCTCACTGAAACTTCAATTTGATTTCTTCCATAATTATGGAATTCAACCTTTCTGCAAGTTTATTTGAGATTGCGTAATCGTCTTTGGAAAAGACATTCACCTTAAAACCATAATTATGGAATTCAACCTTTCATGTTGTCAATCAATCATTTAGTTTTTATGCTTTTGGTTTTAAGGTGAATGTCTTTTCCAAAGACGATTACGCAGTCTCAAATAAACTTGCAGAAAGGTTGAATTCCATAATTATGGTAAAATTGCTTAATTTTCTACGTATAAAGAGTCTAACTCTCTAAGAGCATATTTTTTCATTTTGATGGCAAGTGATATGCTTAGGAGACTCAACCATAGTCCTATACAGATTTACCCATATTCCAGCTTGCCCTATGTCTGGAACCGTTGCATACTAATTTATAATATCCTTTGGTCAATTTTTGAAGGGCCTGGCATATGTGGATTTTGCCGATGATGCACACCTTACTGCAGCTATCAGAAAGAACAAATAAATGTTTGTTGGATAAAGATAATTGATGAGAATGCAAAATGTCATATTTACCCCCCTTACTATCCAGTATTTTATACTTATTTGTTACCTAAATGTTCTCATTATTATTCTATTTTGATTTAGGATGTAAATGGAGGCGTTAAATGCAAAACGGAACTAATTAGGTGAATTCGGACAGTTTTGACATTGCTTTGTAATCTGGGCATAACTCTCTCATCTGAGCTCCGATTGAGATGATTCAAAATGCTGTGAAACTTTAAGAAAGAGATCTACAATTTTCATGTTTGATTTTGGAGAGATACTCGCTGCATCAAGATTGTAATCGGGCTTGAAGTTGACGCACCTACACTGCTAACATTTTGGAACATTCCGTCCTATCATGCAAGTCAATTACGCAGTTTATTATTGGAAGATTTTAAGACCTATTGCATGCAAGTTACAGCTGGACACACCACTTTCCTATTTTATTTTAGGACTTTATTTTATTTTCAATTAATCAGAATCAGATTAGGATAAATGTTATTTTAG